>JAWNZC010000417.1:0-667500 GCA_035771165.1 Paragorgia papillata | reverse complement strand
GACTCACTGAAACCTGACGACATATTTTGGAAAAGCTGCGAAAGTACTAAACGGGTACTTTTGAGTCATCCCTTTTAGCCAAAACCCTAGAATACTGGCGAAGCATTCTGGTAGATGTAATCACCCAACGCCATCTCACGTCATCGTGTAGCCTGCGTAGCTGGCGGTATTAGGGAGTTCGGGTGAGGGCGGTAGGCGGGCAACGCGAAATACCGCCTGTCCGAAAACCATCTGTTTTTGAGTGGTCTCCGTCCGCTCGGTGACGGAGCATTCTGATTGGTCAGAATATTGATTTTTGATTTCAGGAGTTATATTGAGAAAGTATTGAATTTAAGCGCTATCGGTCGTCACGTCGTTTTGAAGAGTGAACAACGAATTGCAATTGGATATCTATTGCTTGGTAGAGATGTGGTTGCAATTTTGCCAATTGGATTTGGTAAAAGTATGATATTTACCGTGTATGCTTTGGCGAAGGATGAGATGATGAAAATGTCTGGAATTATTAATAACAATCGAAATATAGTAAGGTTAGATATACTGCCGAAACAGAGAACGTAGGAGTCTAACGTTTCGAGTGAAGGCCCTTCGTCAGAGAGAAAGTGAGAAGGGCCTTTGCTCGAAACGTTAGACTCCTACGTTCTCTGTTTCGGCAGTATATCTAACCTTACTATATCTCCATTGTTGTTTCAACACTGCCTACGCAGCACGCTACTTTTATTTCACTATTTGGAATTATGTTCTGTACTCGTGGTCTCTCCCTTGAAGAGTATTTATAAACGATCAAATCTCTTCTCTTGAATCCCTTAACTACAGTTTAACTCGCGGATGAACCATTCGCGGATGTAGTGCGATCAGTCCGATCACCGCCTCAATTGATTCACCATTGAAAGATTTGAAACAACAACCATGCGTAATGCATCACTATTATTAGCTCACGTTCTGATTGGTTCTCTTAAACAAACATATTCGGTGGGCGGAATTCAAAAACACATGGTTTTTGGGCAGGCGGTATTTCGCGTTGCCCGCTAACGCCCGCGCCCGAACCCCCTAATACCGCCAGCTACGCAGGCTAGTCATCGTGCAAATGGTCTATTAGCGGAAAGAGAAAGGAGTGAATATATAAGAAAAAGAGAAGAAGAGGGTGTAGTATGATAAAATTTAGCCTGTGCCCCAAACCAAGCACACACGCCCCGTGTAGGCTCTCTGCATCGATCTCCAAGACGTCAAATAAATTTTAAAAAATATTTTTTTTAAATGCATAAATTTTCACCGCCTTGCGGGGAAAATGGTGACGTCACGGGTCAGGTTTTTGGAGATCGATGCACAGATCATACACGAGGCGTGTGTGGTCTGGGTCACAGGCTAGATAAAGTTGTTACACAACAACAATGCACAGACGGCCTTTGAGCGTTAATAAGCTTGAACAGGTGAAATAAATAGTGAATTTGAATGGCCCTGATTCCCGAGAAAAATAGTCAATCTGAGGGTTGTTCTTTTTTTTTAATAGGACGATGGTAGGCGTTTTTCTTTGCCGCCCCGGACGGAACGCCGTGTATGCAGCCTATAAAGTCTGTAGTTCACCTAATTTAATTTGTTTTCTATGTGTTTGTTTCAGGGAAGAATCCTCCAAACTTTCATGGCTTAACTGCTATCTTGGAAAATGAACGACAAACTTGTCTCGTACACAATCTTTGTAGAAAGTATTTTAGTTGCAAATGGAGAGACAAAGGATACAAACTCTACATGCTCAATTTTTTTATCTACGTGGTATTTCACGTTCTCTTTAACGCTCATATAATGGTGCTTCGTGGAGCAGTTACGCGTAATACCATCGGAGGTAAAGTGGGTCAACGTTATGTTCGAGGAGAAAGCCGTGTATGTATCGCTGGCTGGCTGGTTGATTGGTTGGTTGCGTGGTTGGTTGGTTGGTTGGTTGGTTGGTTGGTTAGTTGGTTGGTTGGTTGGTTGGTTGGTTGGTTGGTTGGTTGGTTGGTTGGTTGGTTGGTTGGTTGGTTGGTTGGTTGGTTGATTCGTTCGTTCGTTCGTTCGTTCGTTCGTTCGTTCGTTCGTTCGTTCGTTCGTTCGTTCGTTCGTTCGTTCGTTCGTTCGTTCGTTCGTTCGTTCGTTCGTTCGTTCGTTCGTTTGTTTGTTTGTTTGTTTGTTTGTTTGTTTGTTTGTTTGTTTGTTTGTTTGTTTGTTTGTTTGTTTGTTTGTTTGTTTGTTTGTTTGTTTGTACAATAATACACTTCATCTTCTTAAAAACAAATAGCGGATTTGACTGGCAAGTGGGATCTCGGTAAAGAGGGCAATATTAAGGAGCTTAAGCAAATACAACGCGAACGTCAACGACGATGTCCTCAATTCAATAGAATTTTCTTCACACAACAAAGAAAATGAATAATTTTTCGTCCCAAGAGTAATCGTAACGCTGTCCCCGTTCTACATACAACATTATTCAGATCATTCTCACGTCTTCAGGACGACGTTAACTCGTGAAACGGCTAAACCTGTTAGTTGAGTTGGACTTCAAACCATGCGACAAAATCCTTTTAGAACTCTAAAGCTCTTGGATGTCGAAAAAACATACTTTAAGCATTCAATATTACGTAAATGGATTCGTCGTTTAACTACTAGGTACTGAAGTTTAGATTGCCGTCATCGTCCTAGCTTGCTTAAGCTCCCTATTGACTCCTTTAATAAGTGCAGAGTACGTCATTTTCCGCCATTGACGTCACTTCCAGCTTTTTTAATTCTATTCAAAATATACAAAAGCTAAAACAATAAACGAAATTGAAAAGGATTCAAAAGAAAAATTGAAAAGAAATTGACGTCATATGTTGAAATTACGTATTCTATACTTATTATATAAACTTTTTATATAAACACCAAAATCCCAAGCGGCCAGAAATATACGTGCATATTATAATTGCTTGTTCCGTAAATATCTTTGCAAAACATTTTTGTCGACTGTAAACAATGGCGTTTGCAAAGGTATTTAAGTGACTACTCGTGTCGGGTCCTAAGGGGGCCTTTACACGAGGCCGGGTTGAGTGCCAACTTGGGTCAACCCGTTTACGAATAAGCTCCTGTTAGCGTTTACACGATAGCCGGGCAACCCGTCTTGCCGGGTGACCCGTTTCAAGACCAGGGTCGACCCGGGTTGGAAGGATGCGAAGGTGTGAGAATTTGATCAATTTCTTCATGTAAACATGGGTTGACCCAGGCTAGTGTAAATTGTCGACAATATGCTAATTTGTATCCAATCTCGTACCCATGCAAGAGCTCACGAACGTGTTTTTGGCGCCAATTTTGTTTGTTGTCTCAGATCTCCTGTGCAAACACGCATGCAAGTTCGAGCACTCGCTAAGAAAATCATTTTCAACTTTCATGGCTGTGATCTAATGACAAGACCGAATATTTGACAGTCTGTCACTCTGTCTAATAAAGGACTACAAAACTGAGATGGATTTCAAAAATGTCGACTTCTAGATGTTGCATTATTTTTCGCTTACGCAAACGCATAGGCGAGAATACGTACAAGGCAACGAGTAAAGACATTTTCTTCATTAAGGGTTACGTATGAGAGTATTTAGATACTGATAATCCAATGGCCCTCATCCTTTGTTGGAACTAGTTACTAGATTTAACTTGAGAGAATATGGTGTTGATTTTGTGGAGACAACAGAAAGTGTACTCGCAGGAAGCTAATGTAGTCACCCATCCAAGTACTGACCCAATTTGACCAACTTCGGTGGTGTGATCAGGCAGTGCGCTAATTACAGCTTATGCTACCCATGCAGATTCTTAGTTACATATTTTCCCTTCACAAATAGCAAAAAAAAATTGTTTTATAGGTACTCTAGTTATATCCTATCTCAATCTCAACCCATTCTCACACGAGGAATCTTCTGCCATTTGATAAACCTTTTTCGTCTTGTTAGTTCTTTTTTTGCGTTTAAAGTGCCTCTGATAAATTTACTTCTCAAACTCATTAATAATTCATGAGCTAATTAGCCAATCAAAGAAAAATATTTGGTCATGTGTATGAGTTTTGAAACCCGGTTAAGGTCGCGTTTTACCAGGGGTTGCAAACACTCGAGAACAACAAAAATCACTTGGCCTATTACCTCGTAATTTTCAATATACTCTCGTGTTTGCAAAACATTCGAAAACAATAAAAATCACTCGGCTTGCAGCCTCGCGATTTTCATTATATTCTCATGTTTTACAAACACTCGAGAACAATGAAAATTACTCGGTTAACGGCCTAGTGATTTTCATTGTCCTCTCGTGTTTGTAACCCCTGGTAAAACACTCCCACTCGTTTATGAAATATTACATATCAAACAACCTAAAATACTTCAACAATGAAGCAAGGAAACGAAAAACTGCAAAAGATGTTACTCATGCCATTTTAAGTGTTCTTTACAATAATAATTTTTGTTTTAGAGACAATATATACGCCTATTTTATTTTGTACTTTTCTATTTTGTAGACCACAAAAATCTTACTTCCACCCCTGCACCACGATTTACGAATTATCCCAAGCCTGCTTTTAGACCTCGTGAAACTGTGCCAATGATTGCTACGGTGCTAATCGTTTCGTTTGTTGTGTTGAACTTAATAAAGGAACTTATCCAGGTATACAAACAACATAGTTAGCGTAGCTTTAATTGACTATAAATGTAACTTGTTGTTAACCACAATCTAAAGACAGTAAAGAGTCGCCCGCTATATCAAAGTGTTTGTGAAGTGAAAAAAACTCGTTAGCATTTTTAAAGAATGAAAGAAGAGCTTGGTTGCAGCACTCTGCGCTTAAAATGTCAAGAGAATCTGCGGTGTAGTTGTCGAGTTATGAATTTTCAAATTTTGCTATGGCTTGTTCATATTTGGACTTCTCAGTAGCGCAAAGGAATGTAATCACGTGTGAAAGGTAAACAAAGACGTTTCGATCGTTGAAAAGATCTTGTAAGTCAACGCCGTATATGTACACGATGTAAATATGTCGTGGACTTACCACAGTAGTGTTTGCGTCCTTTAGATGTAACGTGGAACGCTGCCACAATAAATAACTAAAGAACCATATGAAATAAACTTGCCGTAAGGACTGTATTCTTTCACTCACGTGATTACATTCCTTTGCGTTAGGCTTGTTATTAATTGACGCGTCATTTTTGGGCCCGACGAGCACTCCACCGGTTTTGGTAGTAATAGCTCGAAGACTACACATCGGATTCTTTTGAAATTTTTAGTGAATGTTTCAGCCATGCTGCTCTGTTGCTCTGTTCATCCAAAGGAAATTGGAATGCTAACGGGTTTTTCACTTCACAGACACTATAAAAACCAAACCAGCATGAGTTAGGTTTATATTTGTATGATATTTAATGCTATAATTAACGAACGCTAGGCGGACGCTCTAACTTGGAACCTTTTGAATTCTATACTGCCAGACGCTCTAACTTGCAAACTTTTGAATTCTATATTGCCAGACAGACTCTCTAATGCGCAACGTTTCGAATGATATATATATATATATAACTAAACTCTCTAATGCGCAACCTTTCGAATGCTAGTATAACCAAAACGCTCTAATGCGCAACCTTTCGAATGCTAGTATAGCCAAGACGCTCTAATGCGCAACCTTTCGAATGCTATAGCCAGACGTTCTAACCCACAACTTTCCAAATGGCACAGGCAACCAGACGCTCTATATGACCCACAACGCACTGAATGTTGCAGCCAGACGCTCTAACCCACAACCTTACGAATGCTACATTTTTGTAAATTCTAATTTAGCGGCACCGATTTCCGCCAATTTGATGAGAGTGAACGAGAAAAATTCACTTCATAGACACTTGAGAACGGAGGAGAATGAATAAACTTTAGTTTCAAGAGTAATCTCAACACCGTCCTCGTTCTTTATACAACGCCACTTAGAGCATTTTCACGTCTTTTGGGACGACGCGTCAACTTACCAAACGAAATAACTCGGTGTTGCTTAAGACCAGTGAACTCCATATAAGGACTGAAACGATACCTACAAACCAAATTTTGAAGCCGTCATGGAGGCTGACATGCAGGGCGGCCCCAGTCCTCTTTATATGCAAGAAAATCTTTATTTTTAAGTTATATTGTTATGAACCAATTACAAAGAAATGCAAACATGCTACAGTAATAGATACTTCTTCTAAAGGCTTTTAGCAGCAAAACCGTAGCTTGAATATTTGACAAAAACACATTTTGAGTCCGAAACCGCGCGGATCTCTTGATTTTTTGTAGGGCAGCTCCAAGTGTTGAGTCAGTTGAGGTATCAAAAGTCAAGAAAAAAGTCTATAAACTATCTTGAATCAAATAAAGATAGCATTAATCAGGGCTAAGGCCTACTGAAATCTAGTGGCTATAATCTGTCGAGCATATGGATGCTGACATGATCAATAAAAACCATAAATATTAAATTTTCTGAACAGTCAAAAAATCGAACAAAACACAGAAATACGAACCGACAGTGTTTTAAAGGCATCAAAGATCAAAATATATGTGGTCTTACAATGATTCAAAAGGTATGAGGAGACTATTCATAATGGCAAAGGCTCAGCTTGACAGGGTCATAAAATAAAGACAAATATATACTAACTATAACCTGAATTTTCGTCAGGAGTTTCCACCAAATATTGAATATAATAGTCAGTTAACCATAACATTGTTAAATATATCACAAAATTCATATTGTTTTTCAACCGCCGTCGTCGCCCTATAGCATCTTAAATTCCCTATTTTCGGTCTCAATTGGGGCGCTTATTCGGGGCCGTGCCTATTTTGGAAAGGCGCTTATAATCTAGTAAATACGGGAGAGCGTTAGTTTTACTTCAGTTTTACATTAATTAGTCTATTATTTATGTCGACAGAATCTTTTGTAAGCCCATCGTTAATAAAAAGATTGTTATAGTCTTAGCTAACCCACGAAAGCGTAATTCACGAAGACTATAATTAATTTATTAAGTCTTCGCTATGTTCACGAAACACGCAAAGAACGTTTTGATGTTCTATTCGGGTAAGACAACTTAGGGGGTATTACATGGACCGGGCTGGCCCGCGTCCTATATAAAATGTATGTTTTTTTCAACGTTTCGATTACATGGTAAGCGGGTTTACTAGCCCGATTAACCCTTTATTGGCCATGTTTCCGGGAGCTCTCCCCTTGACGAGATAAATCGTTTGGCGTCAGCCAGAGTAAAATTAATAAGTTGCCAAAAGGCGACTGTGGCCAGTAAAGGGTTAACGGGATGAAAATGTCCATGTAATCGTTTCGTCCCGGCAAAGCGAGCTGAAAATTGAACTGGCTTCAATACGCGTTCGTTTACTTGACTGTGTGAATAAATAGTGCTGAAAGGAACTGGATCGAGTTGATTTCGTCAATTTGACCTGTTTGACCATACGTTTTCGTGTATTTCTCTTTCAGCTGTATTCAACTGGCTGGCGATATTTCAAACAAGTGACAAATTACCTCGAGTGGACCCTATTCATCAGCGTTCTCTATTTTATGTTTCCCGTGAGGCGTTTTAAGACTGAAAGGCAGTTTGGAGTGGGATCGATTGCCGTATTTCTGACTTGGTTTAATCTTATTTGGTATATGAGGAGAGTTCCAGATATAGGCACTTACATTCTCACATTGCAGAAAGTTTTTAAAACTCTAATGAAGGTTAGTACAAGAAATACATTATTAAGTACTTTGTCACGTGAGCGGTCACGATCAGTGCCTATGACAAGTTTGTCTTCTTTAAAGGGTAACTATACGTTTCCAGGTTATTCTATTTTCCGTTGAAGTCGGAAAAGTCCAATCTAAAACCTAAGAAATAATTGAAACCAGTCACTCGGTTCCACTTTTATGAACTGTCTAAGTTTGAGTTTTTGCTCCTTTTGCTGAACTCGTGTGAACAACGACCGCGTCGAAATAAAGACTGGTATTGGTAACTTGTGATGTTCTACCGGTAACAAACAACACGGTGATTGGTGGGTTTTACCAGTATATGACGTCAAAGCCAATGGGGTACCCATTCTCCTAGAAACGCGGTCATGCTTCATGAAGACCTAAGAAGGCTTCGCTGATAAATTATTTGCTTTACCTCGAAATTCATATTTTCTTTACTTTTGCTAAGTTAGATGATAACCCTTTCAGAAGAAAATATAACTTCAAAAGGTTTAGTTGACCTTTAAAAGGACACTTAAAATGACCAAAATGACAAAGTAACATTTTTTTGCAGTTTTTTGGTTTCCTTGCTTCGTTGTTGAGATATTTCAGTTTGTTTATTATGTAAAATACGTGAGGTACATGGTACATCTGCATAATGACTTATCAGAGAAAGTTATTTATCTTTGCTATTATAAAATTAACCAAAATTAATTCCAACTTAATTCGTCTCATTTTCAAAATTGGAACTATTCATCCTCATGGACTCAACGAACGTTTTTCTTTTATTTAACACTTCTGAAGACGCTGTTTTTGTTTAGCAAGGGCGGACATAAACAGTATTTTCACTTTATATTGTTTTCACTTTATCCATTTTATTTTATTTTTTTTTCTCTTTTATTTAACACTTCTGAAGATGCTGTTTTTGTGTAGCAAGGGCGGACATAGACAGTGTTTCACTTAATTAGTTTATCTATTTTGTACTCTCGCCCATCCTTTTTACACCCCCTCATTTTTTGCTCATCGACGGGAGGAATAGCAAATGTCTTTCGCATCTCATTATTGATTTGTTATTGTTATTTTGCTTTGATTGGCTAATTTTTTCGCATCCATTATTAATTTGTTATTGTTATTTTATCTGATCGGCTTATTTTGGTCACATGGATTATCCTTCTTATATAAGCTCGTTGTTGTTTTACACTCTTTACGTTTCTCTCTGACGAAGGGCCTTCGCTCGAAACGTTAGACTCCTACGTTTTCTGTTTCGGCAGTATATCTAACCTTACTATATTTCGATTGTTAATTTGAAGGACGCGTGTTCACGTCTTCTCTGATAATAGCAAATATATATGTTTCCGATAAGTCGTTATGCACATGTACGTCACAATGTGACATTTTCCGTATCAAACAAACTGAAATAAACAAAGTCAAAATCAAAGCAAAGAAACTAAAAACTGCAAAAGAAGTTACGTTGTCATTTTAGGCGTCCTTTCAAATAAGACAAACCTAATTTTCGTGTTATAAGCATTTTATTGCGATTTTCCTGAAATTTGATTGGTTTCTGAGCGTTACTAAAGTTTGGTTACTAAAGACTCATTAACCGAGTGTCAGGTCTGTTTTGCCTAAGCTAAACTAAGCTAAACTAAACTAAACTAAACTAAACTAAACTAAACTAAACTAAACTAAACTAAACTAAACTAAACTATATTTATACTGGATAATTCTTTCATTTATATCTAAACTGTTATCCCTAGAGGTCCAGTGAGGGCCATCCCTCATTTGTCCAGTGTTACTACAGGAGGAAACAAAAATCTTTGTCCAAGGTGGGAAAAATAGACAAAACTTTGTTGGAAAACCTCCTCAATCATGAAATAAGTCAGATAAAACCCTCGAACGTCGGGCTGTATGCGATATACAGCCCTCGTTCTCGGGCTTTATCTCTTACTTAGTTAAATTATCTTTATCTTTAATAAATTATCTTTGATGTGCCGCGGTTAATATATAGGTTATTGACCTTGCATATTAAATGACCTACTATATCGCTTTAAAACTACGTCTAGAGTACCATTTTTTTTGTTAAGTAACGACCAAATATCGTCTGTGTCATTGTTACGTGACTGCTCTACGCAACAAAAAGTGTAACCTCAGCTGTTTGGTTTTTACAATTATTTATTTAATTAACAAGAAACATATATTGAAAATGTCTATAAAGATTAAAACTAAACTAGAGTTCAGAAACTTATCTGTCGTCTGCACACAACGAAACAGTCAATAGGAGATTCCGGCAACAGGTTAACAATCCGTTTGGACTTGAAAAGGAGAACCAAAAAAATAATAAAACCAATGGCAGGAATTCCAGGACTGACTTCGTAACCACTTTGATACATATAGCTCACTCTACATATGCATGCCTGAGAAATGTTCGATGGCTGCTTATATAGTTTCTAGAGTATATAATTATAGTAACCTACTTCATTCTATTTATAATGTATTTACGTAATTACTAAATGACATCATAGCTGACTCATGCCAAGTCACAAGTATTTACTATTTGGTTACAAGTACTTATTAAGTTCAGTGATCAAATAACGTCTAGTTAATTAACTGTCTTAGGATAGGCATATCCGTAACACCCTCCCTCTTAAAGAAAGAAAAAAGAAGTTTGAGAGAACTTTCTTTTTTAGAATATAAAATGTTTGACCATGTCTATGGCCTAGAAAGACAGTCCGCAATCAAATTGTCTTTTGCATCTCCTTCTTTACCATGCATATAACGTTTTACCTCTATATTTAAATGTTTACCTAATGAGATCAGGTCATCCTTTCTCAATTTATTAAAAACCTCTTGATCGGGCTCTAACATAAACTGCTCAGGTTTAAATTCTCACATTTTATCAAATAGCTGAGCTCACACAAATTCGAATTTACCGCCGAATAAAAAAATAATCAACAGTTACCGCACTTTGATTTGAATGAAATTATCCGCACACTAACGTATACTTTCCCGGACACTAACGTATACGTTTCCCGGACACTAACGTATACGTTTCCCGTCTGAGCCCCCAATTGTTACGTGACCGCTATACGCAACAAAAATTGTAACCTCAGCTGTTTAGTTTTTACAATTATTTTATTTAATTAACAAGAAACTTAGAACAGATATTGAAAATGTCTATAAAGATTAAAACTAAACTAGAGTTCAGAAACTTATCTGTCTTCTGCACACAACGAAACAGTCAATAGGAGATTCCGGCAACAGGTTAACAATCCGTATGGACTTGAAAAGGAAGGAATAATAAAACCAACGGCAGGAATTCCAGGACTGACTTCGTAACCACTTTGATACATATAGCTCACTCTCATACATATGCATGCCTGAGAAATGTTCGATGGCTGCTTATATAGTTTCTAGAGTATATAATTATAGTAACATACTTCATTCTATTTATAATGTATTTACGTAATTACTAAATGACATCATAGCTGACTCATGCCAAGTCACAAGAATTTACTAATTGGTTACAAGTACTTATTAAGTGTACAGTGATCAAATAACGTCTAGTTAATTAACTGTCTTAGGATAGGCACAGAGGATGTACGAAGCTCTACCCACAATGCATTGCGTGTAGTTTTCTTCCCTTGGCTCGGAGCGTGCCAGTTGATGGTCAAATTATAGACATTTTCGTTGGCGCTGTTTCGATTGAAAAACTGCGTTTCAAAAGGTAAGATCTTTATATGATATTAATAAGATATTCTAAAATATGTTTCTCTGGTTTGTTTTGTCGTAGCGTACTGGTTTCGGCTCAATGACCAATGTTATGTTTATTGCTTTTACGGGTCACTGAACTTGGCCGAAAAGTGGCGAGTGATTATATGTACGTATTTGACGTTGTATAGAAGCAACAAGAACCCTGATTAGCTTATTATAACAAGCAGGAAATTATCTTTCTGTGGGTATAAACATTCCTGGTTGCTCCAGGAACTAAAGAACTGTTTAATGTTGAAAATCACCTAAATTTTAAATTTTCTGAAAATCGTAAGCGCATAAGCTACGTTACATTGGCTAGAAAGTGGCCTTTTGAACGTGAAATTTGTGTAGATAATATATGAAGTCTTTTACTTTGTCATTATTGTCATTTGACACTCCAGGAGTATATTTGTAACGTAATATTGGTTTCTTCACAAGCACTATTTCCAGTCGCTGATTATGACGCGTTTAGTTACCTCAAACAATTCAAACGTATTTATCTTAATATTTGACAAAACTGGAAAAAAGTTTTGGTACCAACATTTCTCTTGTTGCTCCAGAATTGGAATGAGGAGAGCTCTTTGAAATTTTGCTTCTACTCGATTTTTGCCCTCGATTTTTGGTCTCGAGCTTCGTCTCCGCGGGGCGCGCCAAGAACCGCCAATTGTCGAGATGAGCGTTGTTTTGATTTCGCGCTTTGTTTTCTTTGATTCCGTAGCTCATTTGAAAGCCCATTTCATAATTTAGCTCTATTGTATTAAACTAGGACTTTTACATGTACTGATGGTGTATTTATTTTATATATAAAAAATAAGAAAAACCTGTTGTTTTAATTCAATATTATGTGCCAACTTTTGTACTTTGGGCTATCTAGCTATATCTTCATTCAACAAATTTATGTGTGCATGCTGTCCATAGATCGCTATTGGAGTTCTAATTGTTCTTAAGTTCATCCTGTGACAGCAAGTTGTCTTGTTTGTGCATGAATTTTCACTCCACCTTATCCCCATGACACACCATTTGTTGTTGTGAAATACAGAGATTTACTGAGTAATGGTACTGGTATATTTCATGTTTACAGGTTCATGCGCAATTTTTGTTCCTACAGAAAGTTTTCTGGAAACCTTCTTCATGAAAAACATTTCTTACCAGGTCCCAACCACATGCAGGTTTCACAAATTAAAGAGCAAGGGAAAGTGGATATTAAAGTTGCACAACAGAATTGCCTCGGTCACTTGAGTTTTATTTTGGGATCTTTTACATTACTTTAAAATACATTTTAAAGCTGTGTAGTACTCTTTGATTAAAATTACAAAGATATTAAAGCTAGAAGTCTATGTAACAAAATGCATTGGTGATATAATTATTGGGAGGAGAATTGTATCACTATTGGGCGTAGTAGCTTTTTGCAAGAAATTATCAGTAGGGGGTTTTTGATGAAAATGATTCAACTCCTTTCCCTCCCGTGCCACCCAAAACGCCCCCTTCATTATTTTACTCTGATGCCAGATGATTTTACTCATCAAGTTGGAACCTCTAGGGTTATGTTTATGCTTACTGTATGTGACACTGACTGCTACTAGTGTGTCACTGACTGATATATGCTTGTGAAAGACTGAATAATATAACATGGCTTTTGGGGAACTAAATTTTAGGAGGAAAGTAAAGTTAATTATGTGGGAAGAAAGTGGGTCTTGAACTGAATTAAATTAAAATGTGTTGGTCCACTGGATTATATTATCATTTCTTCCCTGGGACAGAATTAATAAAGACCATACATGTACAGTATCTTGATTTTCTGTATAAACAATCAGACATGTTTTCCTGACCCACTTGTTTTTAAAGGTAAGAAACTGTATGCACGAACACACCAACAGTTGTTTCTTGAAACAGTTCTTAAGTAGATAGACTTATTAACTTGAGGTAAAGCTAGTAGTCGTCAATGACAACATAATGCATGAACTCATTTCAAAATGAACAAAAGTATTGAACAAAATATCAAATATACCCTATGATTTAGATCAAGTCAAAATCTAAGATCAAGACGGTTATTACTCGAGTGCATAAACAAAGCAATAAAAAAGTATTGAAGTGTCAAATTAGAAACGCATTACTATTCAGAGACAGCAATGTTGAATGTTGATAATATCTGATCCTCGAGCGACGAGCAGTCACCTTGATCAGAAAATCAGGTGTAAATTCGTGAATAGCGGCAAATCAGGCGAAATAATAAACGTCGAAGTACTACTAGGTTACAAAATAAATATAAATAACTTCATGTGAGTCCCAAACCAAAGTGTTCTAAGCACCACAAACGTCGAAACACTATTTTTCAAATCACGTTCACTCCTCGAAAGTTCATAATGAAGTGAAGCATTTCCGGTGCGAAATTGATAATATGGTTCAAGCGCAATGCTTCGTACCTCCTCTGGGATAGGCCATAGTTAATAGAAAATAGACATGGTTTGGAAGCTCACAAAAGTCATTGTTTTATGTTTTTGTTCAGGTTTATGGAAATTTTTGCACTTTCACGGTTACTGAACATATTGTGTTTTCTGTATAATGAAGCAATCATCCAATAGCAACGTTTGGGTTCGATCACTCAACCGTACCGTTTAAATATTAATAAACCTAAAACAAAGGATTTGGCACCTTCATGTACCTTTCAACATGAATCGTAGCTTGATTGTTAACCGCTTTGAAGTTTTCCGGGTTTCCAAACCATGTCTATTTTCTATTAACTATGGATAGGCATATCCGTAACAGTCATGAATAAACTAAGTCGGTTAGTGACCTTAACCTCGGTCACTACGCTGGTTATTACCCTCGGGGCTGCGGCCCTCGGGGTTAATAACCAGCGTAGTGACCTCGGTTTCGGTCACTAACCTATACTTAAAAAGGCATTAATAATTCATGAGGAAAACACAAAGAAAAATCATAACCGTATCGTGGTTTTATATGTGATAAAACATTCTCCTGATTTACATAAACTTTAGCTTTGATTTTCTCGCCTAAGGCAACGTTATTTTTCAAAATTACTACGCCAACGAACTTACCAAATGGTGGTCGTTTTTAAAGCCATTCAAAACACTCGCAGAACGTGTTTTATCAGATCTAAAACACTCGGCTTCGCCTCGTGTTTTACATGTAAAACACTTGGCTTCGCCTCGTGTTTTACATCTGATAAAACACTCCTGCTCATGTGTTATATCTGATAAACCATTGATTTTTTGGACATAATCGCTTTTATTCATAACCACAACCGCACGGCCTTTGTCAGCAGGAAGGACAGTGATGGAAGTATCTTTCAAGAGGTTTTTTTAAGGCTCTTTCTTCTTTGTCAAATATATTCTTGTGCTGAGGTGGTTTCCAGTTCTTTATGATGTTGGTTATTCTTTTAACTCTTTTTCGGCGCTTGGTAGATGTCGTTTCCTGATTCCATGTTAGAAACCAAACGTTCAACTCGTTGTCTCTTTGCATTAATAACTTAGGGCCTGTTTACAAGGAGGTATAGGGTTACTCTAGCAAAGCACTCGGGTCAAAGTTAGTCCGGTAATTACAAGCAAAATTTCACAGATAAGTTTACCCATAGTTAATAGAACGTATACATGGTTTGGAAAGTCGTCCAAAATCATTGTTCTGTTTTTGTTCAAGTTCATGGAAATTTGTGCAACTTCACGGTATTGTATTTTCTGTATAATGAAGAAGTTATCCAATAGCAACGATCGGGTTTAATTAGTGTGGTCCTTCATCGTCACGTGTTCTGGTGCTTCCTTGTCACGTGTTCATAGCATTTACTTCCATATAAGGAACTCCATTGTCTTTCAACCTGACCATTACTTAAAGTTGAAAGACAATAGAGTTTCCCAGCCACCCTGCTGCCCGCGGGTCAACTTCATTAGACCTGGTTACCAAGCACTAATAACAAGAAGGCAAGAAGCCTGGAACTAGTAAAAAGTTGTCCCGTGTAAGCGAGTTATCCCTACCAAACGCGTTTACAATGACAAAATATAACTCGGCTACTAGGGTAACCCTAGTGGCGTGATAGGGTGACCCTAGCACCCGGGTTACCCTAGCACCCGGCTTACCCTAGCACCCGGATTACCCTAGCGTCCTTGTAAACACGAGAATAAAAAAACCCAAGAAATGTACGAGAGCTAGGGTGTCCCGGGTGCTAGGGTAACCTTACCTCCTTGTAATCAGGCCCTAATAAATGTCGCTCTTTTCAAATTAATTGTTGTTCTTTAATTCTGATGTGTTAATTGTCCTAGTATTGTATTAGGGGCTGATTATATTAGCCGGACTAGCCCGGTTAACTTGGCTCACGCGATTGATTAGGATCTCACTGTGGTTTTTAAACTCGCATAATTGCATAAACTAAATCTACAAATAATAATTGGTTTCGTTTAGATGTAAACGAATCCTAACGTTGATTAAAATCTACTTTTGCGTCCGAGGAAAGAATTTCGTCACACGAGTCAGCCGGGCTAGCCCGGTTCGTGTAATCAGCGCCTAAATCTTCCTTGATTTTAGTGCAGTCATTTATTGCTATTTTATGCATGTTATTTTATTAGTGACTTATAGTGCATGTATAATATAGATCTGGTATGGAACTTAATATTGGACTTATTGAGTCCTGTTGTCCGTTCCAACAAACGGAAAAAGAAACATACGGAAAAGTTGTCGTAAAAGGTCTTTTACCATTTCCGACGTTTTCTTTCAAATACACGAGTTTCGAATCTCAACTGCGCATCAGAATGACGCGTTCTGAGTCGGGATAAAACTCATTTCGGTAATTCAGTTCATAACATCTAGCTGAGATCTCCGTATAATTGAGTTCGGAAATTTAAATGCAATGCAAATGAATACTATCAGTCTTTGCCTGCATGATGTTATGAATTGAAATGAGTTTTATCCCGATTCAGAACTGAGATTTGAAAGTCGTGTATTAGACGAACTTAATCTATATTGCCAACGCCGTTTATTCTTATTTTTTAACTCAGCTCGTGACCCCTAAACTAAACTAAAAAATATTCTTTGGTTTATTTTCTAGATGCTTTTGATAATTGTCTTGTTTTGTTTGGCTTTTGCTTCCATCTTCTACTTGCTTCTGGCTGAGTATGACAGATACCGTAGCTTTCCTCTCGCCGTTATAAGCACCTTTGTTTCCATGCTTGGAGATTTTAACTACGATGATCTATTCGCCGAGGTTGGCTACCATCGCAACTTTTACAACTTTAAGTTGGCCGCTTTTGTTGTATTCTTGTTGATTATGGGCGTGGTTGTAAATAATGTTCTCATTGGTTTGGCTGTTGGCGATACAGACTACGTGATAAACCAAGCCAAAGTGCAGAGATTGAGACAACAGGTATAAGTTCAGTTGCTTTAGTTTAGTTTAAGACGAATTCAGACATCATCATCATAATTCTCATCATCATCATTTTCCTCATCATCATCATCATCATCATCATCATCATCATCAACATCATTATCTTCTTTATCATCATCATCTTCACTGTCATCACGATCATTATTATTATCATCATTATCATCATCATCATCATCATTATCATCATCATCATTATCATTATCATCATTGCACTTTTTTCGCGCTCTCAACTTTCCGCGTGAACACATGCATAACTCGATAGAGCACGCCAATCATGAACCATTTCCTAATAATCTATAGGTGCGACGTCAGAGCTCAGCGCTATGACAAATTCTCTGTATGCCAACAATTAACTAATAAAAATACACACTAAACGGGAGTATAAATCAGGCTAATTGTGCAGTTTCTTTCTGTAGGCCAAGTTTATTATTCAAGTTGAATCATCAATGTTTAGCAAAATTCCTTGCTGCAAAATGGAAACAGAAACGATATACACAGAGTACCCAAACCGCGAACTTACATTCACATGGAGTTTAAAAAGGCTTATGTTCGGCGAAGGAAATTTGTTGGACAAGGCGGAATATGAAGATGCAAATGAAGATGACGGAGACGACAAAATTACTGAGGAAAAAGTGGAAGAGATTGTGAAGTCAGCGTTGGAAATATACCATAACCAAATGGTCGAAGAGTTGAAACAACTTCAGTTTGGTTTAATCGCAGAAATCAATCAATCAAGAAAAACTGAGCACTGAAGACACACTTGCACTGCGCGTCAACGATTTTATTTTGTAACTCTCACGGGGAACAGGTTTGAACATAATGCACCGCTATATACGCACTATATTTGTATCCTGCCGCCATGTTCTTGTAGATGGAGAGGGGAAAGGGGAATGCAGACGGAAAAAAAGAGAACCTCCACCACTGATCTCTAAAAAAAGACTGGATCGAGTAACTCATTGTTCCTAATTAGGCCGTCAGAAAGTGAAGCTCGTAAAATGTCGATTTGGTCCATTGATAATGGCGCCGGCCAGGCAATCGTAGAGGTAGATCCGAATACGAAGATGGATAAGTCGGGACACAATAGTGTGTTTTGGTGGTAAAAGAACGAAAACAAACTCCTTAGCGACATTTCATACATGCAGTTGGTCTTTTCTACCTACCATAGTTAATAGAAAATGTACATGGTTTGGAAGCTCGCCAAACTTCAAAGCGGTTAACAATCAAGATACGATTCATGTTGAAAGGTACTTGAAGGTGCCAAATCCTTTGTTTTAGGTTTATTAATATTTAAACAGTACGGTTGGGTGATTGAACTCAAACGTTGCTGTTGGATGATTGCATTATACAGAAAACACAATATGTTCAGTAACCGTGAAAGTGCAAAAAATTCCATAAACCTGAACAAAAACATAAAACAATGACTTTTGTTGAGCTTCCAAACCATAATTTCTATTAACTATGTACCTACCTATTGTTCGAGCGAACTCGCACATCGTTAACTATTTCACTCCATTCTTCTCTGTCATCCCTGAGCACTTTTAGTTTTTCTATCGTTAACCCAGTGTCATATCTCAACTGGGCTACGTATGTAATTGATAGTCTTCCCTTTTTTCTCTTTCCTTGCTTTGGTTTCCATATAAGCACCTTGCTGATCAGTTCAGTCTTACTTCTCCAACTGTGTCCTCTGAACTTAAGCCTCTGTGTACGATACAGCTCTTTGTTGGTTTTGTGTTCTTTCCATGATACATTTAATACAACTCTGAGCATTCCATGGCCAGAAATTGCGGACATTTGAGACAGCGCTGACTGTACAGCAGCCTTTCGCAGAGTTCCCTATAAACTCCACGGTGACCCCTACAATCGCTCACCGCTTCTCTATTTCGGTATGAAATGAAATATGGCTTCACGTGCAGAATTTTACGAGGTGCAAAAAATCATAGAAATCACACTCTTACAGCTTGTGCACTTTGCCTCACTACAAGCTCTTCTCAGCAAGCCATTGATCCTCTTGCAGTCTACCTTTATTTGTACTCGGTAATGCCTGATGAAAGCGTTCAGAATTTGAACGTACGAGTAGGGTCGTAACACTTCTCCATCTTTGAGATCACGCCAACTTCTAAGCTGCTGCAGTGGAATATTTATTGTGAACGCTATTTTTTCTTCCGACACACTTCTCTTTTTGACCTGATTTGAACAGTGATTTGTAGACAATACAACTTTCTGCTTGAATTGTGATAAACTGAACGCTTTTAGTATATTAATATGGTCAGTCGAGTGTGACATGTTAAAAACATAAAAATTCGCGGGATTTTGCAACCGGAAGTAAATGTGCAACGCGTTTATAAGCTGTCCAGGCTGACTGGTTTACTTCATTCTCCGTGGCATTAGAAAGCCCGGGTTCTAAGCTTTATTTTGGTATCAAACATGGCGGCAGAATCTGGAAAATCACAGTTTTTCTAGCGAAAGGTTAAGACTACTTTCGCTATTTCTGGTATATATGGCGAGCTGTTTGATTCACTTGTCTGTCTTCGACTTTTGTATTTTCTATCTCCAAAATGTACGCTGTTAATGGTCATAAATCTGGCTGAAAATCTCAGTGTGTACTAAAGATTATGTTGGCTTCGAGGAACGAACTCGGCAAACTTACTCCAGTTTAAGGATGTTCGACCAGCGACTGTTAAAGCTGATGACTTGTAAGATGTTTTCGATTTCTGTACAAGGGATTCACAAGCACAGATTGCAAATTTGAATGTAAGATTGTACCGTGAATTTTACGACATTTTGAGTTAAAATACTATCTATGAGATTTGAATTATGTTCTAGAAGAAGAAACCAACACGGCAAATAATTCAACGGCCCATTCAATTGCTTTTATTTTGAAATGTTCTTTCTTTTCTATACATTTTCCTATCAGCGCAGACGCCATTTCAGTAACGAAATACGCACATGCGCATTGTCGATGTCCGCAATTTCTGGCCATGTTGTGTAGTTTCCGCCAAGTCGGTCTCTCATTTTCTTAGTAAGTGTCCTTAATAAGTGAAGTTGGCCTTTTAGTGATGGCGAATTCTGGCTTCGTTTTCCAAACTAATGTTTTGTTTCTCGATCCAGTTCTTTTTAGAGGTCATTGGCCTGCATTGGAGCTATATATATACTGTAGGTAATTTACATCATGGCCATAACGGTGTACCATCTTCATCCTATGAAAAGTTAATTAGCTCTATTCTTATTCAAATATTTCCTAGTGTTTTGCTACGCCAATGGGTCATCGATTACGTAAGTAAAACGATTCATGAATCGAATTTTAGATATCTGCGTCGTAAATCATGACGCAAAAGTCTCATTAGTCGGTTTGCCAAATCTTAAAGTGTTAAATTCCCTCATTCATAATAGTGGATATTATGTTATACTGAATTATCAAAAGGCAAAAGATCGGATTTTGAAATAAAATTTGAAACGGCGAAAAAAGTACACAGTCAAAGCTCCATCTAGCTATAGACTTTTAGGTGCTGATTACATGAGCCGGGCTAGCCCGGTTAACTTGGCTCACGCGATTGATTAGGATCTAATTCTTACTATGGTTTTAAAACTCGCATAAACTAAATTTACAAAGAAGCGTTGGTTTAGTTTAGATGTAAACAAATATAAACGTTAGAAAAAAGACTTATCATGCTTGTGCTGTCGCGTGATCTGTTCAGCTTGGCAATCAGACGAAAAGCGCGCGAGAGAAGCAACTGTCTTTGATTTGCGTTTTTTGAACGTTTTTTTCGTTCTGAGGGAGTGATTTTCTTTACATTTTGAACTGAAATGTATAATAGAACAATTATTGAATTCAACTTTTTGATATCATGATAACACAGACTTCAACCTTGATAATTCTTGACATCAAAAAAGTTTATTATACGGTACAATTAAAAAAATCCCTGTTCACTTTCATGATATCCCCATAACAATAATAATATGAAAAATCTGACTGTCCCAACCGGTAATCGAAGCCAAGGTCTCCGAATCAACGCATCGGCGCTCTGACCGCTGAGCTATTGAGACACGGTCAGGACACTCAGAGATGTAATATATCAACAACGAGTTTGAGTGTTTCATCAGGGGATCCAAACACGAGAAAACAACAAGAAACAAAGCGCGAGGCCGAAGGCCGAGTGGTTTTATTATTTTCGAGTGTTTGGATTCCCCTGATGAAACACGATAAACGAGTTGTTGATATGGCATCTTCAATCAATCAATCAATCAATCAATCAATCAATCAATCAATCAATCAATCAATCAATCAATCAATCAATCAATAATCTTTATTTAAACAGTATCACTTCATGCTCGAGCGATTTCAATTGAAAAAAAACAAACAAAAAAACCCCAACAAAATTTAAAATAAACCCTCATGAGATTTTATTCATGAGTGTGTTTATTCATACAGCAACTTGTTTATCTTCCATAGATAATTAAGATCTTAAGAATTAGATGAACACCGACTTTCATCTAATATCTTGGGCTTTACTGGAGTATCCAACTTCAGTCAGGTGATTGAATAAACTATTGTAATTGGCTGATTATCTCATGAATTATTAATGAGTTTGAGATATTTAAATATTCACCGTTCTTCTGAAGGCTCTACAGCGGAGCTCCTCGAATGACTTCCTCAAATAGCGAAACTACACTCACAGCTCTTGTATATATAATTACTGACCATTATCAAAATTCTTCTCGGTCTGCATTATATCAACGATTTCAGCCAGCACACTGCAATATTTTTAATATTGCAGCCAGCATGTTTACAAGCCTTTCGTTTCTCGTTTACAAGGGTCTAAAATCAGCGTTTCTTTAATATTCAATTGATGACATTTGAGATTTAATTGATTTTACCAAACAGAAACTATGACAGGGTCGGTAATTATAATAGATAATCACTTCGGCGAAATGGCATTATTGAATATATTGCAGCCAGCTCGGGCTACGCCTATTCAGCCAGCTGCAATACTTATTCAATAATGCCGTTGCATGCCGGAGGCTTCAAAACAATTTTGAAACTAAGAGAGGTTTTAAGAAATAATATATAAAATCTGACTGTTCTAACCATGAATCGAACTCGTGCAATGCTGAATCAGCGCTCTGACCACTGAGTTATTGAGACACGGTCAGAGATTTTTATATTTAAAAGGCCTGGCTTTCAACATTTCATTCAACATCGTTCAACATTGTTGAATTCAACATGTTGAAAGCGTTTGGCCACCCCTGTTGAATGATGTTGAACGTTGTTGAATGGTGTTGAATAATGATGTTGAATGAAATTTGAACATGTTCAAACGCATTTGGCCACGTTTCATTCAACTTTGTTGAACAGAGACATGCGCCATGCGGGATATTGTTAGAGTGAGAGCGGGCTTCCCCTTGTTTGCCATACAACAAATTTCAATAAATATTATATTTGCTATACATCTACCTCGTCGCAAATATGAGTAAATCCATTTTTTCGAGATACTTGAGAAAAATAACGATCTCTGACTGATCCAGACTGCGTGTCCAAATAGCTCAGTAGTCAGAGCACCGATGCGTTGATTTGGAGACCTAGCATGTGTTCGGTTCCCAGTTGGAACAATCAAATTTTTCATATTATTATTGTATTAAATCCTCTCTTAGTTTCAAAAAGTTATTCTGAACTGAAGCATCTTGTATACAAGAGCTGTGAGTAGCTCCGATGAAGTCGTTCAAGAGGCTCAGCTCTTCCTTGTGAAGAACGGCGACGTCTAAGACCTGGCCAAACGCTTTCAACATCGCATTCAACAGCATTGAAGATTAATTTTATTTTTTTTCATCATATTGGGAATCTACGTGCTGTAATACATATATAAAGCGGAAAATGTAATTTGCCTTGAGTTGACCTTTAACATGCGTCACTCTAACGTAGCTCCACGTGACCAGAATTCGCTCACCTTAATGTCTAATCGTGCTTCCGCGGGCTTGTATTTGCTGTTCTCAAATTCAATCTTTCGTTGTCAAGTGGTTGAAGGTGTGGTTCTTATTCCACATTGTTGCAAACTTTACTTATTACTGATGTCACTAGGTCTCGAATTCCATCATGCCTCTGCGCCACAAAACCACCCTTCTTACATGACAGGGAATGGTTGATGGAAATACTCTCACCACATGGACCAAAACTTGGTAAATCGGACAAAGGTAAATTGTAGCGCAGACGTAATGCTAATGCTAATGCTAATGCTAATGCTAATGCTACTGCTAATGCTAATGCTAATGCTAATGCTAATGCTAATGCTAATGCTAATGCTAATGCTAATGCTAATGCTAATGCTACTGCTACTGCTAATGCTAATGCTAATGCTACGGTAACGATAGCGATAACGATAATAATAATAATAACAATAGTTATAGTAATAGTATAATGGTAATGGTAATGGTAATGGTAATACTAATGGTAATGGTAATGGTAATGGTAATGGTAATGGTAATGGTAATGGTAATGGTAATAATAATAATAAATAATAATCAATAAATAATAATAAAGTATAGTAGTTAAAATATAAGCGGCCAATATTTTTGGGCATTTAATTTACATTGTGGCAAGCCGAAATGTTTAAGAGTCGCAGGAAAGAAACTCTGGAAAGAAATGCTAGCTGCGTCTGAAACGTCAGCACCCCACTAATTCTGATACTCTTCTAAAGAAATACAAAAATCTCCGCCGCATGTGTAAGAAACTGATTAAAAACAGTGGAGAAAATTGTTTTGATTCACTCGGTGATACTCTTCTGCGTTCAAAGCCAAAACGCTTCTGGTCATTCTTTAAAACAACCGCCAACTCTAGTAGTATATTCCACATCAAATTTCTCTCGCTACTGGCAATACAGATTCCCCTCGTTAATTAAAAATATATATTTAGTCGCCAATATAGCAAGACAGTCAGCCACCTTGTTCAATCGCTTTTTCAACTCTGTGTTTTTAAGTGAGAGGGAAAACTGGGAGATCTCAAATTTACCACCAATATCAAAAGAAATTATCTCGGAGATAGTTCTAGAAGGCTGCGAAGTATTTAACGTTCTGCAACACCTCAATCCCAACAAAGCTTCTGGAGCTGACAATATCCCAATCCGCTTATTCAAAGAATGCGCACTCAGCATCACACCTAACCTAACATGTCTTTTCAACAAATCACTCAAAACAGGTAAGCATCCGACAGAGTGGAAACTCTCCAACGTCATTCCTCTGCATAAAAAAGGAAACGAAAGTTTGGTGCTATAAATAGCAGGTCCACGGTGCGCTATTAGTCAACACTATTACAAATCCTAAACTAAACTAACCTTATTTATACTGGATAACTCTGTTATATCTAAACTGTTATCCTCAGAGGTCCAGTAAGGGCCCACCCTCACTGGTCCAGTGTTACTACAGGAGGAAACCGGAGTACCCGGAGGAAACCTGTGGTGTTTGGTAGAGTCAAACTGGAAGCACACTTCTCACATGCGGCCAAGGTGATTTTTTTTTAATCAGATAACTGCACCATGCAGGAATCGAACCCGGGTCGCAGAGGTGAAAGGCATATGCACTAACCACTGTCAGTGGCGTAACTTTGGGCTAGGGTGCCCCTGGTTCAAACTGAAAAGGGCCGCGGGGGACCTAAGGCGCGAAGCCCCCGAATTGAATTTCCCATGCCCCAGAAGTGCATTTTCGGCGATTTCTGCGAGGAATTTTCCAAAACATTAATCGGTATAACAAGGGGAAATTCATCATATATATCAAACGTTTGTTGGATTATAAGAATATTTATCAACCCATTAATACCGGCAGGTAAAACCGTCATATCAAGAATATAGTCACTGACGCAAATACCGTAATCACGTAACTACCTACAAAACAAAACAAACTAACCTGACTCTTACACTGCTGCATTAACAGCAAAAATAAAACAATTTATTTTTATGATCTGGGTGAACACAAAAATGGTTAGTCTAACTTCTAACTGCATGCGCAAAAACGGTAATTTGACTGTGAGCAAAAGGCCTGGGACAAGCAGCAGAATAGAAATCCATTTTCGTATCTTTATTAACCTGTTGCAACGTTCTGTATTTTGTATGAAACTATTTGAAACTTCGTACCTATATTTAAATGATGGAAAGCTATATCCTTTTCACCGACGACTGACGATTTCCCAATAAATACGTGAAAATGACAGAATGTCGGAATCCCCATAAAGGACATCCGACATCCTGGCTCAGGGGCCCCCTGTGACTATAGGAGTTACGCCACTGACCACTGTGCCACCAAGAGTTTGGGTTTTGGTCGAGTGTCGAGCGTTGCAAGTCGAGGGTCGAGGGTAGTTGGTCGAGGGTCGTAAAATACACTAAAATTATTTTTGAAATGTAATAAATATGAATTAGTTATTTTTTGTTTCAAGTAATAAACTCTTGTTACGTCATTTACGCAAAGTGAATGATGCTTCAATGTTTTGGAAAACTTCTCAAGAAGGTCCGATTCAACATTTTCTGCAAGCATAGCTTTCCAAGACGGCTCCCCTTGACGAGTCTGGCCGGCGTTAGAGTAAAAAGATGAAGTTGTTCCACAATAAGATGCAGTGCGCATGAATGGGTTAAAACTAGCAAGACTTTAAATTAACGATTTATATAATTACAATTTACGACCTGTTTCCAACGTCGAAATCTAATGTACATTACGTTTGGCCAGCCCTCGCACTCGACCCTCGACCAAAATTTAACCCAAACTCTGCCACCAACAACCCCTATTTCCGGCATTCTGATTGACTGAGCTACTCACTGTCTATCACTATAGCGAAAGAGTCGAGTTTTAAATTTAAATGCAAAAGAATGGCAGAAAAGGTCTCAGTTTGTTTCTTTATAAAAGTAATACTAGTTATCCGACTACTTGGTTTATACTAAAACAAGCCTTGTCGGCTGTCAGCTCATAGACAACTTCCGTTGTTGTCTAATTGATAAATAGGTTTCTCTTCGTATCTACTGTATAGAGCGTTTTCATCTGACGTCACGGCGGCCATATTGGTGTACCAAAACAATGAAATGGCGGCCATATTGGTGTACGGTATGGGAATTAGCTCTTTCTTATTCAAATATTTTGTATTGTTTCACCACCCCAATGGGGCCAACGATCACGTGAAAACGGTCTATACACACACAGGCAAACAAATTAATGCGCAACAAAACGATGGAGATCTGGGTCGAGATTTTTCAGTTGTAAAAATGTAATAATCGTCTTACATGAAGTAGCCTATCCGCGCAAGGAATTATGGTATTGAAATAAAAATGGCGGCTGTTGTTTAAAAAATTTTTGTCCTCTTGCCATCTCCATGCAAAGATATCCTAGGCAAACAGTTGCGTGGAGCGTTTTATAAATCAAGACAAGTTCAAGAGATACTTGAAGACTGTTGCTGAGCAAGACCTCGCCTCAAGTGGGACAGATAAATATTAAATATGGTATGTGAAGTGTTCAGTATTAGATCAAAAAATATCCATCCCGACAATTTAAGAAAATAAAGAATAAAACGTAATCCGAAGATAGTCATCTTGTGACTTGATATTCAAGTTAAAAACAAGCTAAGACAATATGAGAGGTAATATTTCGACTATTGCAAAATCATTATCAAATTGAATTGAATTGGTTTGATAATGACTTTGCAATAGAGTCGAAATGGGCCATCCATTTAATATGCGCACCCCCCCCCCCCCCCTATTGAGGGCCTTGGATATCCAGGGGGAGGGGGGGGGGTCGTAGACTAGTAATTTCCAAGGGGGACACTGAGCAACATCCAAGGGGGGCAAATAATATATAAAGTTATTTCCAAGGGGGATGAAAGATGGAAGAAGGTACAGTATAGCAGAAATCAGAAGCGTATTTCCAAAATTCCAAAATTTCCAAAGGGGGGATCAGAGGTATATTAGAGATATAACCAAGGGGGGATCGGGATCAGAGGTATATCCAAGGGGGATGCTAAATTAAAGACCACAAAAAAATCCACAGGGGTTATACCCTACAGAATATCCAAGGGTATCTGGAAGCAAAACCCTCAATAGGGGGGGTGCGCATATTAAATGGATGGCCCAATATTACTTTATGGTCGTTTCGGTTAGCAGTAACCGTTTTGTCCCCAAGCTGTTCCGTTTCACAAAACTGGTTGTGTTAATGCATGTTAAGACAAAAGTTCAGGAGTTATAGCAAATTCTTGACAGGTAAATTTGTTTTTTCATGCAAGGTAACATCCTGGTTAATCTATTTTTGGAAATTGTGATCACAAGATCAACTACCCTGCGGGCAGAGTCTTCTTTTCCTTATTTCTTTGCTGAGTGAGAGGAAGAAAAGAAGGCTCTGCTATATTCGTGTTTGGCTTCATCCAAGATTTAGGATGAAGTAACCCGTTTAAAGGGCATACATGTATGACTCGAAAATTAAGTTTGTCTTATTGAAAAGAACATTTAAAATGATAAAATAACATCTTTTGCAGTTTTTGGTTTCCTTGCTTCGTTTTTGAGATATTCCAGTTTGTTTGATATGCAAATGACACAACTTTTTACGTCACACGTGCATAATGAGTATTATGAGTTACCGAGAGAAGGTTACATATCTTTGCTATTGTGAAACGAAATCACTTGGAATTCTACATGTTTGGTGTTGTGGGTAGAAACACGCACATGCTTCCTTTGAGTTAAGCCCATGTTTTCATAATAGCAAAGATATGTAACCTTTTCTGATAACTCATTATGCACATGTGACGTAAAAAGTTGTGTCATTTGCATATCAAACAAGCTGGAATATCTCAAAAACAAAGCAAGGAAACCAAAAACTGCAAAAGATGTTATTTTATCATTTTAAATGTTCTTTTCAATAAGACAAACTTAATTTTCGAGTCATATGCCCTTTAAAACCCGTTTAACCAGTTCTTGTTTTGTTTTCTGCTCTGATTTGGACTGGGTTTGAGATAACCAAGTGGTCCAAGCAACTGACATGCATGTGCAATAGAAACTAGTCACGAATACAGCAGAGCTTTCTTTTCTTCCTCTCTCTCAGTGAAGAAATAAGGAAAAGAAGGCTCTGCTTGCAGGGTAAAGATCAACAGGAATTTTGGTGAAGAGAGAAACAACATCAAATGACACCAACTTATTCTTAGTAATAAGTGATAGTCTTAAAATCTGCAAATTAAATGGAAACTGCTGAAATTTTAAAGAATGAAATAGAGCAATTGCCATCGAAGTATTTTTATTCCATTGCCATTGGAGATATTTTTTGTCTAGATATGAAATATATTATGTGAATGAATCGACTGTTGATCATGCAGGGTTGAAATGACTTGAGGTCGAAATGACCCAATTCCAAAATATTACCTCTCATATTGTCGTATCTTGTTTTTAACTGGAATATCAAGTCACAAGATGATTATTTTGGAATTACTGTAGTTGACTGGGTAAGCACCCATTTTTGAGCAAGCACCCACCCCCCTGTTTAAGGAAAAAGTAATTTTCTGGGCTATTTTTAAACATTCTCTCAGTACAACTGAGCATGTCTTCACAGAGGTCTGCCTCCTATTAACCAATGAGAATTAATGTATTTTGATCCTCAAACTGGATATATTTAGACTTTTATACAGTACCATAAAAATTATACTTGTAAATGCGTGCTTTTAAATTCATATTTTGTAATATAGTTTTGTTTGTTTTAATATATTAAGTATATTAAAATGGTTTTGTTCATTTTCATATATTCAGAGTGTTGTGTTGACTTTGTGTAAAATCAGTTTTTTGCGTAGGGCACATTTTGCTTGTGTAAGAGCCCACTGCTCGTGTAAGCACCCAGCCCCTTTGATGAAAATTAAAACATTGTGGGGGTGGGTGCTTACCTGGTCAACTACGAGTACAGTATGTTTTATTCTTTGTGTTCAGTATAGTTGTTGAGTTTTGGACCCACTAGGTTTTTTTTGGATCAATTCAAATATAGACCTCTTGCACACAACACCAAAACCATGATTCTGCAGACTATTTCAATGTCCCGATGTTTAACAAAGCAAATAATCAATGGAAATTTGATTATTTATGAGCATTTGTTCTCTACCAAGGAAATAAGTGGTATACGACCCACCCCCTACCCATTTGGAGTGGTTCAGTATACTGTACTTGAATGACCCAGTTACTGTAGATCATTCCAGTGTTTTCCAGTGATTTACATTCATAAATTGTTTCTAGGATGTTATCTTTCATATATCTAATTTAACTACAAGTATAATTAAAGGAAGTTGTTATTCGTCCAGTCATGGATATAACTATACTGGCTATTACTCTAGCATTATGTTATTTTGTTTGACTAAACCTAACCCACCTCCACCTTTCCCACCTCCACCTTTCCCACTTCAACCTTTCCCATCTCCACCTTTCCTACCTCCACCTTTCCCACCTCCACCTTTCCCACCTCCACCTTTCCCACTTCCACCTTTCCCACCTCCACCTTTCCCACCTCCACCTTCCCACCTCCACCTTTCCTACCTCCACCTTTCCTACCTCCACCTTTCCTACTTCCACCTTTCCTACTTCCACCTTTCCCACCTCCACCTTTCCCACCTTCACCTTTCCCACCTCCACCTTTCCTACCTCCACCTTTCCCACCTCCACCTTTCCCACCTCCACCTTTCCTACCTCCACCTTTCCCACCTCCACCTTTCCCACCTTCACCTTTCCCACCTCCACCTTTCCTACCTCCACCTTTCCCACCTCCACCTTTCCCACCTCCACCTTTCCCACCTCCACCTTTCCTACCTCCACCTTTCCTACCTCCACCTTTCCAAAAACGATAATCCTAAAACTCCAATCCTAACCTTAAAGGGACACTCTACCCCCAAAACAAGTGGTGTTCATATGAAAGGTCTATATGTACTTACTTTGGAATGGGTATTCATTTCCTTCAAATCTTTTTGGTTTTCGAGAAATTTGACTTTGTTTGTCGTATTTTTGACACACTGTAGTCCGCCATGTTCGCTTTGCTTGCGGGCGAAAGCGGTCGCTCCCATTAGCGTTGTGACGTCATTGAGTGATAGAAAGAAATTGTCCTTCGACAGCGTGTTGTTTCATTAGCATAAACATCTTTGGTTTATACTTTTTACAATGCCTCATTGCATGGTGCCCGACTGCACAAATAATTCACGCAAGACTGCGGGAATAAGTTACCATCGACTTCCTGCAGATGATCAACTGCGACAAGCCTGGCTGGCCAGAATTCGCCGTACTAATCCACTTTCGCGCAGCAACTCGTTTGTTTGTTCGGAACATTTTACGCCTGATTGCTTCGATAAAACTATACCTGGATTAGTGGCTGGCTACCAGAAAAGGAGGAAACAAAGGTAATTCGCTTCCATCAATATTTCCTCGAAGATGTGCCGAAAAACCTAGAGTTGCCAGCGAACGAAGAAATTTCAGACGCTCCAGACAAGAGGTATTGCCGGCTGTAACACATGTTAATTTGGCGGAATTTATACGTTGTGTATATATATTTAAATACTCGTACATATTTAAAAAATAAATAAAATTCAAAACAAACACAATGACTAAAGTTTGTTTCTATGTGTTTATTGTAGTTGAATGATTATCCAGACATTACATTCAGACATTACATTCAGACATTACATATTTTCTTATTATAAGATGTTAGACAACCTTGTTTCATTCGAAACAACCTCAAAGGCAGAGTATGTGAACCCAATACCTTGCGAATCACCTGAAAACTCTGCTAGTAGCGCTAACGATGTAAGTGAAACGCAATTCACCGATGAAGATCTTGGGCTGGCGAGTATCGAAGAATGGCTAATCGTCTGAAGGTACTTGTACTTGATGCTCCTTTAGTTTTATCCTTTGCTGAAGACTGTGACACAACAACAACTACAACTGATGCTGAGATCCAATGTGAACTGTTAGTGAGAGCAACTAGAAGTGTTGAAGTGCAAACGGAACCTGTACTTTTTGCCTGTCAAACAGATAACAACCCCCCAAGTCCACATGAAGTTGTTTCTGATGGAGATAATACTGAGGATATTTACTTGCCTGGTTCTGCAGACAGCCAATCTGAAACAGAAGCTGATAATGAACCAGATAGGGGCCCCCTGCAACAGAAAAAGTTTATTGTGTTTGAAGAACAACTCGATAAGCTTTTTGTCAGTTGTTCCACTTGTGGTAAACCCATAGCTGAAAGTTCTAAAACTTTTGTTGGTAGTATGGTTGTGGTACAATCATCATGTATTGATGGCCATGATAAAACATGGCAATCACAACCCATGATTCATGGAAAAGTTGCAGGAAATATGATGATTGCAGCATCCATACTCTTCAGTGGTAATTCATTCGCAAATGTAAATTCACTGGCATGTCGCCTCAACCTGGCTTTTATAAGCAGTGCTCTCTTCTATAAAATACAGAAGAATTTTCTATTTCCTGTGATCGAGAAGACTTGGAAAGAACACCAAGATAACCTGTTCAAAGAGATAAGAAAATCAAATAAATTAGAAGTGTGTGGAGATGGCAGAAGTGATAGTCCTGGACACTGTGCAAAATATGGTACATATACAATAATGGACGAAAGCAGCCGTAAAATTATTGATTTCAGTATCGTGCAAGTTACTGAGGTGTCTTCATCTAATGCTATGGAAGCAGAAGGGTGCAATAGAGTCCTCTTCAATATGAAGGCAAAAAAAGTAAAGGTGAAGTGCTTGACAACTGACAGACATGTTACAATTACATCTGAGATGAAGAAGAAGCATCCTAAAATCACACACCAGTATGATGTATGGCATCTTGCTAAATGGGTGGTCAAGAAACTAACAAAAAAGGCCAAGAAGAAGGATTGTGCAGAACTAATGACCTGGATACAGTCTGTATCAGCTCATTTCTGGTGGAGCATATCAACATGTGAGGGGAATTATGACCTACTCATTGAAAAATGGACTTCCATTGTTCATCATATTGGTAATAAGCATTCATGGAGAAAGTCAAAGCTCTTCAAGAAATGTGTCCATCACAAGCTTACAAGAAGAGAGGTGAAAGCAATATGTTGGCTCAAACCTGGAACCGCTGCACATGTGGCATTGGAAGAGATTGTCTTCAACAGCCGACTGTTGAAGGATATGAAGTTGGTCACAGAATTCCATCACACTGGTAATCTGGAGGTGTACCATTCCATGATGCTGAAATACTGTCCCAAAAGACAGCATTTTAGTTACGAAGGAATGGTTGCTAGGACACAGTTAGCTGCCCTTGATAACAACAACAATTGTACAAGGGAGCAAGCCGTGGTCCAGCATGGTGAATCAAAAGGCAGTCTACGGTACAATGTGGTCTTTCCAAAAGTTCGTAAGACATGTGTGGTCAAACCAATAAAACAGCCAAAGACATATGTAGTTACCTACAATCATGGCCAAAAACCCTAGGACAGTTCGTAAAAACCACTACGCATTCGAAGTTGCCCCCCTTCCCCCCTTCAATGTTGCCATTCTATTGCTCTTTTTCGTCGTTATATCACACCAGGTATAAAATGAAACAACATTGATGGAGGGGGGAGGGGAGAGATTGTTAGGTAAGGATTCAAGGCGATATATTATAGTTTTTCTTGTGTGAGGCTACCAGACTCTTCATTTGCACTGCTGTCCCAATTATTTCTGGCCATGATTGTCTGAGGTGAACTGATGTATAGGCAAGTAATACTTTGGTGCTCGTCTCACATATTTCGTTCCAAGTTGTTCTACTATTCCTTATCATTTGTCTGTGCCACTTACAAAGATACATGTGCAACACTAGCGTCTAATTGGTTATAATTAGCGTTTAATTGACTAATTATCAATAGTAACCAATTTTGCGAAAGAATGGATACCGGACAAGATATTGAGAGAGGAAGAGAGAGGTAGAGTGCGAAAGAGAGAGAGAGAGATAGCGGGTAGAGAGGGACAGACAGAGACAGAAGGAGACAAAGAGAGACAGAAAGAGACAAACAGGATATGTTACTTGATATCCTCTATTATATATTTACACTTAACAAGGCACAATTCTCCCACTTCATTTCTCCCCCCAAAATCGTTGTAAAATGCAAAGTTAAAACTCCAATTAAATTTATTTTTCGTTCAAGTGCATTGTTTGTGTCTGCGGCGTGTTATTCTCTATTTACTGCAGCTCGCACGTTAAGATATCTAAGTTTTCTGACATTTCTCCCTTCTGCGACCATCTATAAATAAACGATACAAACTAACTTTATTGTCGTCAGGGAGAAATGTCGGGAAAAGCGTATATCGTTATATTTTAGCACCAAAATCACACTAAAACACATCATACACACTTCATATAACTCATGTAAATTTAGTTTACAAATATAAACGAAAACTGGCAACACTATTTACATAAATGTTAGGGAGAAATGTCACAATATCACAGAAGGAAGCTCAGCGGCAGCGACCTATTATCGTATTACGTAAACTTTAAATGACGTAAACAAAGCCGAAACGCAGGAAACTGAATAAGGGTATTATAAGATTTATAAACAGAAATAAGTTCATTAATGCGCTTAAACGGCGTTAACCTTTCCACAAAGAAAAGCAGCGAAGCAACGAGGACATGGGTACATTCGAATCTGACACGACTCGCGGGACTGAACTTCCAAAAGTTAAAGAAACGCCATCTGATATTCATCATTTCAGTGTTTACTCTGTCGATGGAGCTCGACTTTATTAGCGTCATTGGAGCGTCGGCCGTCGCGAAGAATGGTGTATCGCTATTTAGTTCCAAATCACGCTTACAAAAATTCTTCGGTGCAGGAAAATGGACTATATCCCCTTTCAATGCCGAAATAACCAAGCCGGCCGAAATAAAATATGCCGCCGAAATAAAATATGCAGCGAAAAAAAACAACGTTTTGAAACATTTTAGGATCGTAGTAAACTTTTCTCTAACGATATAGAGACAAATAATACCTTTTCTTGTTTAAAATGTCGTAAAATTGCAATGAATCGAGGAGAATTTCTATACAGACAATCATGGCCAAAAACCCTAGGACAGTTCGTAAAAACCACTACGCATTCGAAGTTGCCCCCCTTCCCCCCTTCAATGTTGCCATTCTATTGCTCTTTTTCGTCGTTATATCACACCAGGTATAAAATGAAACAACATTGATGGAGGGGGGAGGGGAGAGATTGTTAGGTAAGGATTCAAGGCGATATATTATAGTTTTTCTTGTGTGAGGCTACCAGACTCTTCATTTGCACTGCTGTCCCAATTATTTCTGGCCATGATTGTAGATGACATGATGGAAAGAGTCCTGAAAGGTGACGAAGTCGTTGGAGTCTGCAAGTCTACACCATTTGCCAAAAATATTGCTACAAAACCTAAGCCGAATAAATCAGCAGCAATTGCAAGTCACATCAGCAGATTTAAGCAAAAGTGAACAGTTATCTGTTTTAACACTTGCCTAATTACAAAGGTCGCACGCAGATCAAGGTGATTAAGTCAAAGGTATATTAATGGCACCAAAAAAGTAGAATGCTGCATAGGCAGTGTTTTGAATATAGAAAAGTTAATAGGTTGTGAACTGCCGAGAATTTTGAGGAATGAAATACTGACGTTTCTGACCACATGCCCATGATAAACAACAATTTCTTAAGGTATGTATGCCTTTCAATACTCAAAGTATATAATGAAGCATAATTAATACTAACAAATGACAACTAAATAATATATACATGTAATTATACAAAGGTGATGTTTAATTTTCCCCATCAGACGCTTCCCTATGCCCAACAAACACATGTTCATCTTCTGGTCCAGGAGGTGGAAAATGCGCTCTGATACAGCTTACTGCACAAGAGGGAAGCACAACTCTCACATGCCTTCCAAGTACTCCCCAGCCTAATCGTGCAAGTTGTCTATATGCAATATGCTTGTGCTTTTGGTGTTCTGGTCCTTCATAAGCATTCTCATATTGTTGCTTATACTGGTACCATGCTGTTCGAAGAACCCACTGATTCAAACACACAGCTGAGAATCCAGGGTTATCAGTTATGCAAGAAATATTTGTTTTTAATTTTTCGAGGACCACCGCTTCTTCGTTGAGGGAGATCATCTCGGGGATTTCTTGGCAACAAACACACTCTACCACTGCATCCATCATTTGACAAGTGCCACACTGACACCTAACGTTGCATTAAAGCATATTCAAAAAGAATACAAACGAAGAGTCTTATTATTTTTCTTTGCTCGCAAAGTGAAGTCTTTATATTTATATTTATTGATATTTATATGTATGCATTTAAATTTGAAGAAGTCACTAGCCGACAATCAATACATTTTAATACTCGAATATTTATGAACAATTATGGTCACACTTTACAAGAGATTATGTTGTTGTTTTAACTTACCATTCTAAGTTATCCAAACGGCTTTCGTCAACGGATAAATCCAAGTTTTCTTCGTCAGTAGAATCGTCATCAGAACTAGACGAAGACACTGTTTTGGTAGGCTCAAACTGGTAGGGCTGTATCGAGTCGATAGAGTACTCTGCTTCCTCGGCTGGACTGCCTGGACTATTTGAACGGCACGACATTGCCATGGTATCCTCATTGTCGGAAGAGCTACTACTCGATCCGGACATTTGTATATTTCGACAATTTCTCCGTTTTAAATACAGAAACAACAACCTCCATAAAAGAAAACACAGGACGCTCGTGGATTTTCTATCACTCAATGACGTCAAAACGCTAATGGGAGCGACCGCTTTCGCCCGCAAGCAAAGCAAACATGGCGGCCAACAGTGTGTCAAAAATACGACAAACAAAGTCAAATTTCTCGAAAACCAAAAAGATTTGAAGGAAATGAATACCCATTCCAAAGTAGGTACATATAGACCTTTCATATGAACACCACTTGTTTGGGGGGTAGAGTGTCCCTTTAAAAGAAAATCCACAATTTTTATTTGTCAAATGTTAGTTGCAGTGCAAAGAAAATTATTGGAGCACAACTTGCTCGCACATTTTGCAAACTTTCCAATCTGGAACCTACGGTGGCCCACATGTGCAAAACACTACCAAAATAAGAAGACACTACCAAATAGCTCAAAACACTACCAAATAGCTCAAAACACTACCAAATTGCTCAAAAACACTACCAAATGTTCAAAACACTACCAAATAGCTCAAAACACTAACAAATGTTCAAAACACTACCAAATAGCTCAAAACACTAACAAATGTTCAAAACACTAACAAATGTTCAAAACACTAACAAATGTTCAAAACACTAACAAATGTTCAAAACACTACCAAATAGCTCAAAACACTAACAAATGTTCAAAACACTAACAAATGTTCAAAACACTAACAAATGTTCAAAACACTAACAAATGTTCAAAACACTAACAAATAGCTCAAAACACTAACAAATAGCTCAAAACACTAACAAATGTTCAAAACACTAACAAAAGACACTCGTGCCCAGGTTGCTCAGCTATATATTATTGGAGTATTTTGATCTGCAGGACAATCAATATATATTGAACCTTTGATTCTTGCGGGGACAGAAATGTAATGGCGAATAATGAATTGTGATAACTGTGGAAGTCAAATTACAGAAGATTTTACGTTTTGTCCTTATTGTGGTGAAACAATTGCTGCTGATGTTCCTGGCATTGCACCACCCGTGAGAAGTAATTTGACAGAAAACGAAGCTATACGGTACTACTTCGAACGCGGTTTCAAATATAATTCTATTCTAAATTTTTTATCCACGTTTCATTCCATTGACATTTCATATCGGACTCTCCTTAATCGACTCGAAGAATACGGACTCAAAAGAAGAAATCAAAATGTCGATGAATTAGAAGTGCGAAGGCTCATTGAAAATGAGTTAGATGGGGCAGGAAACTCAGTTGGATACAGAATGATGTGGCAAACAATTCGTACTAAATATCACATCAATACACCCAGAGCATTAGTTCAGAGACTCGTTCGCGAAATTGACCCGGAGGGTTCGTACTCAAGACGTCAACGTTGTTTAAGACGGCGAGCATTTTTCAGCTGTGGACCAAATTTTTCATGGCACGCAGACGGATATGACAAATTAAAACCGTATGGGTTCCCAATCCATGGTTGTGTCGACGGCTTCAGCAGACGGGTTTTATGGCTGAAGGTCGGCACAACGAATAATAATCCTAACGTAATAGCGCACTATTATTTACAAGCGGTTGAAACCATCCAGGGATGTCCAACATTGTGCCGAAAGACAGAGGTACGGAAAACACAATAATGTCAGGAATGCAGTGCTTTCTTAGGCGCCATGGAAATGATGAATTATCGGGAGAAAAAGCTCACCGCTATGGCTCATCCATCACAAATCAAAGAATTTAAAGCTGGTGGGCTCAACTAAAAAAGTCGTGGTCGTCCTGGTGGATCCAATTTTTCCAAAAATTGATAGAAGATGGAGAATTGGATACCAGCAGTGAACTTCAAAGCAAATGCCTACATTTTGCTTTTGTGAAAGTAATTCAAAAGGAACTAGACCATGTACGAGATCGATGGAACACACACTATATCAGAAAATCACGTCACAACACACAAGCTGGGATTCCTGATGAAATGTTTTTCCTTCCAGAGAGTTTCGATGCTACTGATTACAAACAAGAGATTGCAAATGATGACCTTCTGCAATTGAAGCAGCAACTTGTATTTGATGACACAAATATTTATTTTAATTATTTTAGTGAAGTTAGCAATGCCTTACCAATACAACTCTCTACTCGGACAACATGGAGAGAAAGTCTTAGTTTATACCGGAGAATGTTAAGGATTGCTCAAGGTTGAAAATATTAACTAGAACACACATTTGGGTATATAAGAGAACAAACCTTTAATATTAACGTTAACATTTATAATATCAACATGTACAATAACTGTATGGTCTTTTAACAAATATAAATGTACATTTACTAAAATGTTCTGATCAGAGTTATATATTTCCAAACCCAGGAGAGTTCATGATGCAAAATATAACATCTTCCATGAAGTTATCATACTTACATAACTCATCAGTGACGGGGAGTCTTAAGATATTAGAACATGTATTTGCAGATAATTTTTGTTTAGCATCATCACCATGCAAAAACAAAACACTTGGTTGGAGAATAAACCCAATAGCAGGAATATCACTGGAACCAGTAACAAATTGCAAAATATCACCAAGGGCCATATTAACATTTTGCCCTTCAACAACAACAACATTAACTTTACCTTGCTCTATATCTTCTAATAACTGATTAAAATTAAACATGATGGCTTGCTCTTTTACATATGCAGAACTACCAACAGGGCTATATATAGGAACAAAGATTTCATCTACTAAATCTGCTGTAAGCTGATTTGAAAACTCAAAAACCATTCGAAATGCTTCAGCATTCGAACGAATAAGCTGTAAGATTTCACAATTCTTAAGACCTTCAATGAACTGCTCAAGCTCACTAAGACTCGTCAAAATTACATGATGCAGTGCAATACATCTAAGAAACTCATCTTTGTCAGATAAAGTTACAAATGGTTTTGAATATCCAGATTCAAATCGAAAACTGCACTGAAAGGAGGCTTTTTCTTTAAACTCTTCTTCATCAGTGACATCTTGCAGGCTTTTCAGTACACCTTTAACTTCTTCACATGGTATTTCCTCAATGGTTGGTGTGCATTTTTCCATTTTTCCATAGAGAATATAATTTGTGACACTTAGAGAAAAAAACTTGGGTCCAGGAGAACCTTGCAACAATCCTAGGGCTGTTAGTTGTCCAAATCGAAAGAACTCTTTACTTTGCAATGCTGTCACATTGTGGCGAAATACTCCATTTGCCAACAGAGATGTGCCAACATGCTGATTGACAAGGGAAAACAGTTCTCGACTTGGTCCTCCACGGTCTACAGAAGGCTCTCCAACAAATTGCACTCTTAATTGCTTGTTATGGCCACCGTCTTCAATTCTGTCAAGTTTTAAAATAATATCTTGCCAGACAAATTGACGACGAACCTTCATTCTTATTTGTTCTCGTGAGTTGAGGTGGGAACTTCCCCATTGACTTAGTAGATTCTTAAGATTTTCATCTTTTGCATAATGTAGTACACCATCATGGGCTTCCACTGTAAAATCATCAGGGCATTCATCTAGTTGATCAACAGACAAACTCTCATCAGGCAGAAAGTGTTCTGAATAGAGGTCATAAGCTGGGGCATCCGAGTATCTCAGGACATAATTTACTGCATCTTCAAGGCTGTTGGTACACTCCATAGCTCTTTCAAGTACAGAAGTGTTTTTCTGGGGAAAAATTTCCTTCAGGTTATTTAACTGCAATGGAGAAGGCGTTTGTTGACTTGAAGTTTGACTTTCATAGCCTGCACGAGGATATTCTTCAGCAGGATGTTCTTGAGCAGAATTTTTTTGGAGAGGACTTACACGAGTAGGACTTCCTTGAACACAACTTTTAGAAGTACAGCTGCTAGACATTTCACACAGAGTTCTCTGGTTGGCATCAGTTGGACGTACAGCTGTACAACACTCTATTCTCTTTGTTTTCGAGGGTATTTCTTTCACAACTACAGCATCGTCAGAATCACTTACGTCAATGGCAAGAACATCAGATCGTAAAACTAAATAAAGCGTTATACGATTGTATGGTTTTCCAATTTCATTCTTGTATCTCTCAAGCGTAAATGACTCGGTTGGCTTACCAGGTATTGTCACTACTTCAGTTCCGTCTGGATAGACTAAAGTATGTCCTTGGCATGGGGCGAATGAACGGTCATGGGCGGCGTGTTTGTCGACACATTTTCCTAAAAGTTCAACCTTGTTTACAGAAGGTAGAGCTCGCACAGGCAACGTTTTCCCTCGAACTGGCTTTAACATATTGCCACACAGATACATCAAACCAACATTAAGTAGAACTTCCTCAACTTTCTTCCTTAACAGCAGTATGAATGCGTCTTATTGAAATGACAAAACTTTGAGTCTAGCTAGCTCTTATTAAATCGCATCTAATTTAGTGTCTACGTTTAGTTACGATCTCTTGTCTGTCCTTCGTTTGGTTTTGTAAGAAACGCCGATCGACGAATACTTGTCTCGAAATACAGCTCCACGGCCCTCTGAGTGTAATAAAATATTATCAAAAATATGACAATAACTACTTACTAAATCGCTCCCACGAAAAACATAAATTGAGTAATTTACCGCAAGGATTGCTCAGATATCGAGGGGTTGCTTCACTTGTTGAATTTCGTGGCCCGAAAAATGGCCGCGAGCAAGGTTGTGAGCGCGCGATGCATTAGCTGGACACTCATCCTTTAAAAATTACGTGATTGACTTTTGGAGAGTTGGAGAGTGTCACCTGTGCTGTTCTTAGACTAGATCTTACTGGTGTGCAATGAAAAATGTTGCCAGTTAAAGAAAGTTCTGTGCTGTTCTGTACAGTTCTGTAGTGTTTGCAAATAATGATACATGTATCGCAGCAGTAATTACTTTTCTAGTAAACATCATCTTTTGTGTGTTTTAGGCTCGAAATGCTGAAAAAGCGATGTAAGTACACAATATGTGCGTGTAGTCGATTACAAATCTAATGTACTGCAGAGTAGCTCACGGATATAATGCTTAACCCTTTAACTCCTACCTCTCGACATTCCCTTAACGAGTAAAATCGTCTGGCGTTATACAGAACAAAAAATAAAAAGTGCCAAATGGCACTGATGGGAATGAAAGGGTTAAGCTGAAGTGGTTGATTGGTAAATCGTAAAAAACCGGGTACTATTTTAAAGATTGAGTTATTCCCGAAAAGAAACTCCCGAGAAAAACAACAATCCGATTCAATCGAAATAAAGGATAGAAAAATTTCAAATGTCAGGAAAGCCAATTGCTGTAAAAAACATAGCTTATCTTAGTTTCTAAATTAATCTTTTCAACCCTGAATTCTTCTTTAGTAGTTTACTTTGGCTAGTGCCCAGACGATCATTGAGAGGCTGCTACATACAATGTTTTGGAGTTGAAAATGTTAACCCCCCATCTCAAGTTAATTTTTTAAATCTTTTTTTAATCAAAATTGCTTGAAACTGCATATGTATGCAGATGCAAACTGCCAAACTTTCCGAAACAAAATGATCTGTTTTCTCTTTAGTGCCGAACATTTTCGGCTTGGTGCTTGAGCAGTAGCCTGCGTAGCAGCAATCTCGTTCCCAGAGCCTTCTCACGCGGGCCGCGCAAACGTAGGCTCTGGGATAATCCGTCGCCGGAAAACCGAAAAACAGGTTGCCGATTGAAAAGAGCATGCGCCGCCAGTTATTGTTCTGTGATCGAAGGAACTAGTATTTTTCGAGGGGTTTTAAATTTTATCTGGCGGATAAACTTGTCAAGAACTAAACAGCATTTTAAACAGCAAGTAATCGACGGCTTTTGAATGGTTCCAAGAGAGAAAGCGGTGAGTAACAAACTTGTCGTAGCCAAGGTGGCACGGCGGCAATACGGCATATTGTCAGTGGAACAAGATGACTAGTAATTTAAGAACTACGTTGAACTATATTGTGTGCTAGACTTTCCCAAAGTCCTTCCCAGTCTTTTTTCCTGGGGGTGTGTCATTAACTCCTTAATCTAGCCAATAAGAAGCACATCTTAAAAATACATTTATAATGAGTTTAAATAAATTTAAACTCATTATAAATGTATTTTTAAGATGTGCTTCTTATTGGCTAGATTAAGGAGTTAATCACTTTAATGTGACGTGACATTTAATATGTTTGGATAGAAAGATCACAGCTAGAAATATGCATGGTTGTACTGGAAGACGCGATTAGTTATGGGCTTGCGAAGTTAGGATATAAAGAGATGAGAGGTCGACAACACGAAGTAGTCGAAGCTTACACACTTGGAAAAGATGTATTCTTAAGTTCGCCGACTGGTTCAGGGAAAAGTTTATGTTTTGAAATCGCACCGTACGTGCTCGATTGCATGAAGCGAGGCTTTATACATGTCGACGAAGAACCCATCAAACATCGTTGCGACTTTCGCTGTGCTGTCGCTTTGTAACGCTTTCTCCACGCTCTTCTGCTAAAGTAATGGCAACGGAGGTGAATAGTTCTTTTACTGAGTTGATTTTTTAACCAGTGAAGCATTTTTATCGGCACAAGAACGGCAAACAACGTTGGTTAGAGCAGTATCACTACAGAAATTCCTTCCAATTATTAGTTCGATGTTTTCGCAAACGTTCGTCTTTTTCTTTCCAACGAAAAGTCGTCGTCGCTTATCTGGGTCGTTTACATCTTTACCGCATTGCAAACACAGCCCGTCCTTCGAAGTGGGAGAAAGTATTACTCTTTGAAATGTCTTAGTTGGCGTAAGAACTGTTGAATTAGCCAAGAAAACATTGCCTACTAGCGCTAAGCGCAATACGAGATGAAATTGACAAGGTGAAGCAGAGTCGAGGTGTGAAACTGACATCCGAGATTATTTGACACACCCCCATAATTATAATTAATTTTCGCGCCAGAATTGCTAATCAGATTTAAATCTCTGCAAGTGAAACAAGTCGAGCTCACGCCTTCGGCCTTCGCGCTCGCGCCTTCGGCGCTCGTAGAGATCGACTTGTGGCAAGTCTATATTGTGTGCGTATGTTTGTTAGATGTTGAATGAGCTTTCATTTGATGTATAGTTCAAGATTCTGCGTTTTATGAAACTTGTTATACTGACCAAAATGTGCGAAACCACTGTTCGTAATAATATTATATTACAAATAAACAGGAAACTGACGCAGTTGAACCAAAACGACAGACGTTTTTCGATTTTTAAAATATTTCCCGTTTAACTACATGTAGAAGCTTAAAATTTCCACCACGAATATAATTTTCCAATAGCTTCTGCACGATATATATCTCAATGTTGTGCGTTAAGTATATTTCAAAAGAAATCTAAAATTCTGTAACACTTGTGAAAGTCAATTTCCTGTTTATTTGTAATATTATTTCAAACAGCGGTTCGCACATTTTGGACATTTTAACAAGTTTAATAAAACGCAGAATCTTGAGCTATACATCAAATGAAAGCTCGTTCAACATCTAACAACATATGTACACAATATACTTCAACGATATGTAGTTCTGAAATTACTAGCCATCTTGTTCCACAACTGACAAGATACCGCACCGCGGGCAACACGCCACTTCAGTACTCACCGCTTTCCCTTTCGAATCCATTCATAAGCCACCGAATACTTGTTGTTCAACTGCTGTTTAATTCCAGAGGTTTGGTTCTTGACAACTTTCAGTCGCCAGATAAAATTTAAAACACCTCAAGGCTTTCGAAAGAACAAAGGAATACAGATTTTCAAATGTTCCTTGATATAAACCACTGTCGATTATCCAACCAATGGAATGTCGATTTGAAACGGATTATCCCAGAGCCTACGTTTGCGCGGCCCGCGTGAGAAGGCTCTGGGAACGAGATTGGCGTAGCAGGCGTTACTGGATGAGGGGACTGGGGAGAGGGCTTAGAAGTAACGCCTGCAGTGGAGCTCTTTGGTTTTGTCAAACACCCCCAAATGAAATATGATCTCGAGCGGCCATTGTCTGAAGCTATTAAATTACTATAACTGTTTGTATTAATTGTAATATTTCAAAATCCATGGCATTTAATTCAGTAAAATTTCGCGTAAATTATTATTTCAATAATTATCTTTGTATAAAAAACAATTATAGTACAAGGGAGTTAAAAGATTGAGAGTTCGTCGCAAATCTGTGGAAGGGATAAATTAATATTAACGGAATATGTCTGCAGTGTCCGACGGTGTCTGCTGACAAGTATTTCTAAAACTGTGGACTGGAAATGTATGAAATTAGGTGTGAATGGCAGAGTAATCCTGTTTCTATCAATAGCAACGAATATTCATGAAAAAAAACAGTAATGACAGCGAGTGTTTACCGAAATAAAACAGTTGTGAAAGGTATGTAAATAGTAGTGATTATTTAACGGAAATGTCTGCGGCGTCCCACGGTGTCTGCTCACAAATATTTCTCAAACTGTGGCCTGGAAATTTATAAAATTAGGTGTGAATGGTAGAGTAACCCTGTTTCTATCAATGGCAACGAATATTCATGAAAAAAACAGTAATGACAGCGAGTGTTTACCGAAATAAAACAGTTGTGAAAGGTATATAAATAGTAGTGATTATTTAACGGAAATGTCTGCGGCGTCCCACGGTGTCTGCTCACAAATATTTCTCAAACTGTGGCCTGGAAATTTATAAAATTAGGTGTGAATGGTAGAGTAACCCTGTTTCTAGCTTTGTTTGAAAATTAGAATTGAAATTATTAATTTTACTTACTAAACCTTCTTGATTGACAGATTATTGGGGCTAAGCGAATCACATTCGGCGTAATCAATAATTAAAATCCCGTTCGTCAGCGAACGGGTTTTACAAAACCAAAGAGCTCCACTGCAGGCGTTACTTCTAAGCCCTCTCCCCAGTCCCCTCATCCAGTAACGCCTGCTACGCAGGCTAGTTGAGCAGATTTCCATTGACTTGAAGTGCCTATGAAACGAAAATTAAGTTTGTCTTATTTGAAAGAACACTTAAAATGGTAGAGTAACATATTTTGCAGTTTTTCGTTTCCTTGCTTCGCTCTTGAGATATTTTAGTTTGTTTGCTATGCAAATTAAACATTTTGACGTCACACGTGCATAATGAGTTATCGAAAAAGTTATATATCTTTGTCATTATCAAATATAATAATCACTTGAATATCTACATGTTTAGTGTTGTGGCCGAAAGACATCCACATATATTCAAATTAATTTGGTTTGATATAATAGAAAAGATATCTAACCTTCTATAGCTCATTATGCATCTACGACGTCAAAATGTTTAATTTGCATATCAAACAAACTGAAATATCTCAAAAACGAAGCAGGGAAACGAAAAACTGCAAAAGATGTTACTCTATAATTTTAATTGTTCTTTCAAATAAGACAAACTTAATTTTCGTTTCATAGGCACTTTAAGTAATTCCAAATTGATATTTGAAGTCGATGCAAAGCTTGTCGAAAACAATGATTTTTGACATAGAGACTTGAAGATCTAGAAACTGATCTATTGCTATAGCAACACTAAACACACTTGAATGGTGTTGCTCAGTTTAGATGAGGTTATGCAATAAGCAAGGTTAACAACAAGGGAACTGTGCATGCTCGGCGTCATCAGTGGACAAGCACCATGTGGTATTAGGTCAGTCATTAGTGCAAAATCTTATCCAACGCAGCACATAGCTTTTTCCAAGGGAGTAGCAAAGTTGTGAGAATTGAGCATCCCACCCCTTTTACAAAGAAACAAGATACTGACAATAACCTCCACCACGTTCACTTAGTGTGATTGGTAATATATCTTATCTCATGACACACCCACATTTCATTGTTCTAACAGACCGGTTAAATCCTTTATTCAACTGATTAGCATGCAGATGAGTATGCATAGTGGGATAACTAGTTATCCCACTCGGATAATAAGTTATCCCACTGTTTTGACTGCCTATCGCATGCTAATGAGTATCTTCCTTTCTAACTCTTGTTTCTTTCTCGGTAAGTTAAATAAAAAACAAAATTATTTCACTGCGAGAGAGTCATGAGATAAAATGGTTAATTGATGTTCACTCGTGTGAAATGGGATTTAACATCGTGAGTGAAGCTTAACTGCCACTCGGGGGCTGCGGCCCCTCGTCGCTGTTAAGCGATCACTCACGATGTTAAATCCCATATTACACTCGTGACCATCAATTAACCCATACATACACGAGAAGCCGTTTATTATCTGATTTGAAAACACCGAGAAGTGTGTTTCAACCAGGTTGTTATCCAGTCTTTTTACTATGATTTATGATTTATTAAGCTTCAGCACATTACATAAAAACAGTAAAAAATGCTAGGGATATCGCAACAGGTTTGACCCCAATTACTGCGGTCCCGATAAACTAAAAACATTAAAATTACATAATATAAATACAATAGTTAAAAACAACAATTTATACTGTTAACAAGAGACCTAGCTCTTTTGCATTTAATACACACAGACTTCCAGGTTCTCGGATCTTCTGTGTCATACGATTTTGTTAGAGCATCGCGGTAGTATAGTACTAGTCCGTATTTAAAAGAGCTAAAAGATTTGTTCTTGTTTCTCAAGTCTGAATTAAGAATATTCCAGACTTTGGTAGTTCTAATAAAATAAGATGTCTGAAAAGTTACAGTTCTTGCAAAAGGAACAGTTAGACTTATACAGTCATCATTGGATGAGCTTCGAGTTTTCCTTGAGGAAACGGCAACAAGACGCACGCCGTGTGATACAGACGCCATACCATTAATTATTTTATAAAGCATAACTAAATCCAGATATTCATGCCAGTAGGTAATAGGCAATAGGTTGAGCTTGTTTAGCCTGGTGGAATAAGGGATGTCGGACATATAACCGAGGTTTAGGATGTACTTCGTCGCCCTCCTCTGCACCTTTTCGATGGCACTGATCGATTCAATGGTTTGAGGACACCATACCTGGGAGGCATAACCCAATTGACTTCGTATAAGTTGTAGATATAATGACCTTCTTGCTTGGATGTCAACCATCTCTAACGTGGAACGCCTAACCAAACCAAGCAATTTATTAGCTTTGGAGCGTAAATCATTTACCTGACTTTTCCAATTAAGTGTGGAATCAATCTTGATTCCCAGGTCTGACTCTGTACTAACTTGGTTAATTGTGTGGTCATTTAGCTGGTACGTTGTTACAATCGGGGACCTTTTTCTGGTTATAGATAGAACTTTGCACTTTGGCTTGTTAAAGTGTAAATAGTGATCACTTGACCAAGACTCGAGGTTTAATATGTCTTTTTGAAGTAGAGCCGTATCAATTGAAGACCGGATTGTTCTAAAGCATTTAGTGTCATCGGCAAACATTGCGACATCGGTAGAAGGAGATAAGTAGTTCGGAATGTTGTTAACGTAAGCTAGGAATAATAAAGGACCCAATATTGAGCCTTGGGGAACACCTGATGTAATTGGTAGTTGATCAGATTTCGCACCTTGGACCACAACTTGTTGGAGTCTTCCGGATAGGTAACTTTTAAACCATAGTAAAAGGTTATCCGATATACCAAAGTCGTACAATTTATGAATTAGAGTAGGATCTTCCACTGAATCAAAAGCCTTTGAGATGTCCATGAATACCACATCGGTTTGCTTGCCTTCGTCTAAGTTCTTGCCTATTACGTGCAGAACAGAGAGAAGCTGGGATGAACATGATTTTCCATTTATAAAACCATGTTGGGCAGAGTGGATTAGGGAGTGGATATGGGATGAAATACGGTCGAAAACACAACGTTCCAAGATTTTGCTAACGACGGATAGTAACGAGATCGGACGATAGTTTTCAACTTCATCCTTCTTCCCTTTCTTAAAAAGCGGAATAATATTAGCCACTTTCCACTCGTTAGGGATCTCTGAGGTACGAAGTGATTTGTTAAAGAGTAAACAGAGAGAATCGGCTAGTTGAGAAGCGCATTCCTTTAAAACACGAGTTTGAATGCCATCTGGGCCAGAAGCTTTAGATGGATCTAAAGAGTGCAAAACCTTGCACACTTCATTGCTTGTAAGCTCGAAGCTTGGAAAGGGTGGTAATTCACGGGATCCAGCAAAAACTTCAGTTGGAACTGGATTCGAAGGGGTCTGGTAAACCGAATGGAAGTATACATTAAACATCTTGGCTATTTCGCTTGGGTTATCAGCATGAAATCGATTATGTGGATTTCTAGAGTCTTTTACTGTAACTGATTTCGGAACTGAGTTTCCTGATTTTGACTGAATTTTAAAAACCGACCAGAATGCCTTCGGATTATCCTTGAGTGTAGTACCCAATGAAGAGAAAAAAGATTCTCTGCTCTCCTTAACTGCTTTCTTTACCTCCGATCTCAGATTTCCAAATTTCTTCTTCAGACTTTCCGACCTACTCTTTAGGTATCTGTCGCGGGTGCCGTAGATTTTTTACGAATTAAGTGAAGAATATCGGATGTTATCCACGGAGGTGAACGGCGACGATTAACATACTTAGACGGAATAAATTGGTTTGTTAAAATCACCAGTGAGTTTTTCCACATAGACCAGTCTGAATTAATGTCTGTGACATCCCTGTTATCTTGAAATAGAGAACAAAGATTGGCATCAATTATACCTTTCCTGAGACCTTCAAAGTCCGCTCGCTTAAAATCATAGATTTTACGTTTTTGGTCATGAGGTAAAAAAATTGTGCGCTACCGAGATGCTATAAAGTATCAGCCGGTGATCGGACCTGATATCCAGTTTGGATGGTTCACAAATATCGGTTATGGTGACAAGATTCGGAATATTTGTAATAATTAAGTCCAAGATATTATTCGCCCTAGTAGGGGTTAAACATAATTGTGATAAGAAGTAGTCATCTAGCAAGTCACAAAAATCCTGCTCCAGATGACCATGGGCTGAATAGTTGTTTTCCGTCCACGTAATATTAGGAAAGTTAAAATCTCCTCCGATGATAATTTGATCGTATTTAGGAAACAAAGAGTCAGCTAATTGCTTTAGCTCAAGTATATCATTATTATCGGGAGCTCTATAACAACACAGAAGAAGCCATTTAGATAAATTTGGTAGTATGCATTCGACTGCCACGGCATCCAGATTAGTAGATATGATAGCGTCAACTTGCTGGGTTTTTATGAAAGAGTCTTGCTTTAAGGCGATCAAAACGCCGCCGCCACTACGATTGTTAACACGGTCGACCCTAAAGATTTCGTAGCCTTGGGGAATTATTTCTTGGTTTATAATAGAATCATTTAACCACGTTTCGGTAACAAGAACAACATCCAAATCCTCTGAGTACACAAGCTCTTGAAACTTATGCAAATTAGATATCCAAGTATTGGGTGAGGAAATCTGCTTTTTCAAGCTTCTCGCATTCATACATAGACAGTTTAAACTTGACTTTGGTGATTTGACTGGTTTCTCAGTGCGTTGACAGGTAATGTGTGAAGACTGGTCGGTAGAAAATGGACCAGGATGAGGGTGTACATCACCACTGATCAGTAAAATGTTGAAAGAAGATATACTGTTAGCGGTGTACAGGATCCTACGTTTAAGAAACTTGCGGCGAGAACATTGACACAGTAAGATGTTTTTCCAGTTGTAATTTACTACGATGCTAGAAGCGATATGCGAGACCAAATCGCCAGGGTAGTTGGGACGACTGTTTACGAAAGTACTTAACAAATCCTTCGCTCCGTTACTCTTGTTTTGATTATGATTTTCAAACTGATGCAAATCAACTTTCAACTTTTGCATAATGAGGAACCTGACACGCTTGTTGAGCACTGAATAATATACAAATTTTGCATCGTTAAACAAGTTGTAATCGCCCAAGCTTTTTCTTTCTTCTTGAAAAGTGCTTTCCACCGAAACCGTTAGGCCGATATCAAAACACTTCTCACATTTTACTTGACAGCACACGCAAAATGCCCGAGGACTTGTCACACTTTGGGTGTTTACGCGAGTTGATTGAACGCCTAGTTGTCTTCGCCGAGAATAATTCGCATCGTTGAACACGTTCCAACCACCCAAATCTTTCCTTCCTACTTGAAAGGTTATTTCCACCGAAGCCATGAAACCATTGTCAATGCACTTCACACTTGATTCTTGAACTGACTGTCCATGGTGTCGGACCTTACATCTTAAATTTAGGCTTAAAGCAACCAAAATTGCGGACAACCACAAGACACGTCCGCACGCCATGTTCTAATGTCATGGTTTCACTCTTCTACGCTTTCTGTTCAAATCTGATGTGGTCAAAAGACCGCGTGTAGAAGACTAATACTAACGTACTTTAGGTCTACACGTCTGTCTTGTTTGGCTTTAATCTTTGTCCGATCGTTTACTAGCAGTTAAACCAACCGGATTCAGCCGGGCATGAGTGATTTTGCTCCGGATTCGCAAAGCGTTTTCATGGCGAGAAATGGTGGGCATTAAAGGGTATTGGCAATAAAAATTAAATCAAATGGTATAAGAAGACCTTTTACAATTTTTCCGTATCTGTTTTGGTTTGGGAAATATTTGGACCAAAGACAGCGTGCTGTCCGCCATCTTGGAATTATTTTCGATATAGATGTGACATAATAAGCAGGGTAAAGTGAAATTTTTATCTTGCCAACCTTATGACATTATGAGCTAGAAACTCGATTTTGTTGCGCTATTTCCATTTTAAATTGACCCACAACATTTAAAAAGCCTTCCGTGGAAATTTGGTCACCCACGGAGTAGTTTCGTCAGGTTTACCCTGCTTATGACGTTACCAATTTCCTAGTTAATTAGACCCAATATTACAACAAGATGGCGGACGGCACGCTGTCTTTGGTCGAAATATTTCAAAACACAAGAAAGATACAGAAAAATTACAAAATGTCTTGTTATACCATTTGACGAGTTCTTTCAAATGGGAAAAATAAACTAGTACCTACTGTATGTCGCGTAGACTTTCTCAAAGTCCTTTTCAAACATTTTTGACCTTTCGATATTTTTGACCTTTCGGTTCCTCGTTGAAAGGGACTTTTCCCACCTGCAGCGCGCCAAAATTCACCGGTCAATTTTTCGACCGGTGACGTAATTCGGATCCACAGTATCTAATATCCGTGATTTAACATTCTTTGGAAGTTGGAGTTGAACAACTCTTGAAAACGTTTTAGTAGGGGTAGAACCACTTTCCATTGCATGTACGACAACCCGAAACACGTCAAAACAGGGCGATGTACGTTTCAGCGATTTCCCGCCAGAATATTTAATTAGATTCAAAAACTTGCAAGCGAAACAAGTCCGTCTCTTTCCTCCCGCTTTTCCGCTCTCCCGCCTTTCCGCTCGCCGGCCTTTCCACGGGCCCGCAAAAACTAGCGCTAAGAGGCGGACTTGGAGCAAGTCTATATGTCGCGCGGTTGCCACAGTTCTGTGGTTCAGAAGAAAAGAGGATAACTAATTTATGTAATGTTCGATGAAATCTTCATTCGATGATGAGAACTTACTGAAAATAATCAAATTTTATTTTATTTATTTTTATTTTGTTTTATTAGCTTTGCCAGATAAAATATGTTAATGTACAGATAACAACGTAGAAACGTTACTTAGTTACTACAAACTAAATGCTAGTAACGATGGTAAGGGATCCGCAACAGCAATTAGCCAATTACAGCGGGCCCGAGATATAAGTTAATGTGATAAAACTATATAACTATACTAAATATAACTAACTAATATATATATATATATATATATATAATTTGCAGATACAGATACTAACAACAACAAGAAATTGGACGGCTAATACTACGGACAGAATTACATTTTAGGCATATAGTTTCCAATGATGTAAAATAATAATAATTTAGCATAACTGATCATAATGTTCAGTTAATTTGCAAGAGCGTTCCAAATTCGACAAGTTCTGATAAAAAAGGATCTCTGGTAGGTGGTTGAAACGAGTACGAAAGTGGTTCATGTACACTTGTATTTTGATAAATTCCAGGGCAAGGTCTGCACTCATATTTAGACTTCGCCGTATTAACCTCTGGCTTTAGGTCGAAATTTTATATAAAATACCGCAATGATATAAACATGAGATATTGTTAAGGTATTCCAATGACGTCAGATGTGTTTCACAACCTGAATCAGATTGAAACGATTAGGTTACTTTGAAATTGAAATTGAAAGTGCTATATACTTAGCGATTTCTTCATATTGCCGATGTAAGCCTTTAGTTATGAATCTCACGGATTAAATCTGGTTAAAATTTTTCTGTTACACGTTAGGCGCATGCGTGTCTATTATTTCTTGCCATAGTATCGTATTGCCGCGTAGTGTCGTGTAACTACAACTAAGAGTAATCTGATACGCAAGCAATCTGGTGTAGTGTAACTGAGGCCTTATATCACTTTGTTTCGTTGTCTGATGACTCAAACAATTTCTTCTACCATGTTTGTATGGTAACACAACCCTGGCACCATTTATACGGTGATATCCGCATGGTACTAGTACATGCACAGGTGGATGGATAGCCCGGTCTGGTTATACGGTCCTGGCATAGAGTTAATAGTAAGAGCGGCAGTCCCAAGAGCGCTGGGTTCGATTCCCGGTTGGGGCGGTCAGAAAACGTTTCTCTATAGCGGTGATTCGACTTAATTTGAAATTATTATTCTTCACATATATATACGCTGTTGAAGGACAACTGAATGTTTATAACTTACTGTGGCTTGGGTCAAGCCGACTTTGTCCTGGAGAAATTAGATAGCTAACTCTTCGTTTAGGTGGATTAGATATCCCCCGATGAGCTATGGTAATGTGTGCGATATTTGATATATGGATATTCCTGACTGAGTCCCAATAGTTCAGTGGTAGAGCGCTGGTACGTTAAACCAGAGACCTTGGGTTCGATTCCCGGTTGGGGCAGTCAGAAAACTTAAATTCTCTATACAGCAGTGATTCGACTTCATTTGAAATTATTATTATTCACATATATATGCGGCTGAAGGACAACGGAATGTCTTAACTACATGTATCTACAGTAATCGTTCTCAAAAGTAAACCTCTTAAATCAAAGCCAATCAAAAGAATGGTTGTACCTCTTGATTTTGTTCAATATTACATTTATTCAAGATGAGACACTTAATGTTTAATGATTTCGAATTTGGTATTTGTGTCTATATCTTATTTAGGAAAGGAGACCGTTCCTAGCTACAGAATGTGCAGATCTATCAAAGGCAGAAAGATGGCGGAGACAGGTACTTTTTATGGATTTATTGGGGCAAGCCCCCTAGTTATAAAATCAAGTGCGGCGCTGTCTGTAACCATGGATTGTAAAAGGACTCGATATGAAACTAATAGTCATGTGGGGTGTTTTGAGCCTTTTGATTAGTTAAATCGCATTCACTCAGTTTGCAAAATGGTTGAAACCCGTTGCAAATTGTGATGTCACGAATGGCGTGAGTATGCTTGTTTTACTGAGGTTTTTAAGTGAACTTTTCTTCAAATTCTTCATATTCTCCCATTCAGATGACTATGTTGACGTTTCAAATGATTTTATCGCCTTCCAAACCTGCCTAAGCCACAATCGAGTGTTCGAGGTAAACGTTGTTGATCTTTGTTTTTATGTTTCCTGTGTTGTTTCAAAGGAACTGGTGTCGCAAAATGGTACTTTGTTTTGCTCGGAATTTGCGATGCATATTTTAACTAGTAAAACTTGATATTTTCTTTTAAAATGAGTAAGAATAGATGGGCATTTTATCGTATTGTGGTTTTGTCGTATTTACAGGCAGCTCGATTATCACTTTAAGCTGTATTAATCCTAAACTTTGGGTTGTTATGCTCATACCATCAAGTTTCCTATCCAGTCTTTTTACTATCCATGCTGTAACAGCTGTAACTATAAATTATGGTACGTCCACGCAATTCGTACTCACCCTTTTCCCCGGTCGGATTTTAATACCCGCTCATCGGCTATTCTCCTGGCGTCGCGCAATTTCTTCGGTTTCAGACTTTTTACTACCTGTGTATGTATACTATCGTTGAAGTGGACGAAGTGCTAGAAGCAAAGACTGCCAAGAACGCAGCAACGCAATGAACGAAAACGGCAGCGAAAGGCTGAGAGCTCCACGCAATTCATACTCACCCTCTTTACCGGTCGGATTTTAATACCCACTAATCGGCGCCGGATTCTTCTGGCGTACCGCAATTATATTTCTTGAGTTTCACCGACTTTTTACTACTATCCATGAAATGGACGAATTACTAGTGGAAACAAGAAGGCAACGAAGGGCAGACGAGACAGCAGAAGAAAGGGAAGTAAGGTTAGCAAAGCGAAGGCAAAGATACTGAGCACATGCAGCGTGCAGAAAGACAAACATTTGGTAAGCGTGCTGCTTGAGATTGACTGGGGACTGGACTGGACTGTGGGCTAATCATCCTTACTCGCAGCCAGCGGCTGAATTACGAAGGATGCAGATCAACGGTATATCAAAGGCGCTCCAGGTAACCGCCATACGACACAGGATCACAGCTAAGATGTTAGGTGTTGATTTTATAGAGGGAGTAAAACCGGAGAACCCGGCGAAAAAGCCTCGAAGCACAGGAGAGATCAACTACAACTCTACTCATGTGAGTTCCAAGCTCGACAACGGGGTCATGCCCAAACGGTCACCCATCCAAGTACTAACCCCATCTAACCGGGCTTAACTTTTGGTGAGAGGCAGCGAGCTAACAGCACACGCCACTTGTGCTTCTCTAAGACTCATTTTATTGTTGAAGCTCGCCCCACGATACTTTGCATCTCCCAGTTTTGTACTATATAAATACTGTACTGAGATCTTCGTGTGGTTATAACGTGACAAACAAATCTCGTATGTTTCAAATTTTCGCCGTTCTCATTGGCCGTACGATATTTTTGCCAAGGCACATTTTTTGCTATATTTTGCTACATATTTTTCAATTTGTCGACATCTTGTGGGTAACTAGTAAAGTTTTCTGATTGGTTAAACGATCTTTTCCCACTCCCTAGCGGTTTTCCGTCCCAATGCAGTATTAGTGCTTTCAGCTTGAAGTTGGTAAAGTTTCGTTTGTTTTTGCTGTGCAAGTTGTCGTAAGTAGTTAAATTCAGAAAATTCTGTGCTCCAGACGGGGCTGGAACCCACAACCTTCCGAATATTAGCCGGACGCTCTAACAATTTAGCCACTGGAGCTCAGATGGTAGACTGAGGTTGTTTACGATATTTATACCTGGGAACGAGTCAAACCGTACGCGTGTCACAAGTACTTGTTGGGCGACAGGTCGCATTGTGTCAGTTTAAGTCCGTTTCAAACGTCGCCCTTCTCGTGCGCCGAACCTAATACAAACATGAAGTGCGGCAGAACAGCGACGTTTGATCAATTAAGAGCGGCAGATTGTATTTGAAGCGTTTAGGCCTGTCGCATCATGCGACGTTGGAGTGACTCTTATTCAAACGTCGAACTTCTCATGTGCCGAACCTAATTCATGAATTATTTTAATTTATTATCGTATCTCTGCCACTTAATAGTTTGAGGAATTAGGTTCGACGAATTAAGGTGGCTCCATACAGTTTCAAGAAAAATGGAAAATACAAGTTTGAGAGTCCAAAACACGTGCATAAACAATTCGGGAAAACAATGAAACTAAATGTTATGCATAGTTAAACATTCTGACAATCAAAAAATGTTACCAAATAAATAGCAACAGTTGTTGCTATGGCAACAATGACGTTTCAAAATGGCTGCCAATTACCTTTCAAACTAATTTAATTCTAAAAAAAACTTTGGTGACCCCCTATTTTTTTTTCAATAAAACTTTTCTTGAAGTATGAGTAATCAATAGGCCGATTTAAAAAAAATTCTGTAGAACCAAATTTTTTAAAAATTAACAAACATGATTTTTTCGGAAAAAAAATTATTCCTTCTACAGAATTTTTTTTAAATCGGCCTATTGATTACTGATACTTCAAGAAAAGATTTAATGAAAAAAAAATTGGGGGTCACCAAAGTTTTTTTAGAATTAAATTAGTTTGAAAGGTAATTGGCAGCCATTTTGAAACGTCATTGTTGCTATAGCAACAACTATTGCTATTTATTTGGTAACAGTTTTTGATTGTCAGAATGTTTAACTATGCATAACATTTAGCTTTATTGTTTTTCCGAATTGTTTATGCACGTTTTTTGGACTCTCAAACTTGTATTTTCCATTTTTCTAGAAACTGTATGGATCCACCTTAAGTTCGACGTTTGGAAGGAGGAAAACCGGAGAACCCGGCGAAAAACCCTCGAAGCACAGGAGAGATCAACTACAACTCTACTCACACGAATTCCAAGCTCGACAACGGGGTTATTCCCAAGCGGTCACTCATACAAGTACTAACCCCGTCTAACCGGGCTTAACTTTTTGGTGATAGGTAGAGCGCTAACAGCACACGCCACCCGTGCTCTCAGGTTGGCAGTTTAGTTTTTCGTCCGTAACAACTCCTAAACATCTGTAACAGACGTTCGGTGGACGTTCGTCAAGCTCAGTTACTCGGAAAATATTTCTGAGACCCCAGACAGGGTTCGAACCTGCAACTTTCTAATGACCGGTTAGACGCTCTAACCATTGGGCCACTAATGCTCAGATGGAGGGTTAAGGTTGCAAATTCATAGTCATATGTGCTCCTAAGTGGTAGCGTTTGCATATGAGATGTTGTTGTTAAAGTGACATGATAAGTTGTACGTATACATGTAGTGCATGTGGTACGTTTGCGAGCTTGGTGTAATATGTAACAGACTTTCGGTGGACGTCTTTTCTGAGTACTTGAGCTTGACGAACGTCCACCGAACGTCTGTTACATATTACACCAAGCTTGTAAACGTACGACATACACTACACGTATACGTACAACTTATCATGTCACTCCTAGACATCTTGTTGAGGTAACCTGTTTCACCTCGGTGTCATTAATTGTTAGTTGTTGTATTGGTCCTACAAAACGCTTATTGGAGATAATCATTGCCTCGCACTTGGCCGGGTGAATCGTCATGTCGTTCGTGTTGCACCATTTGGCACAGAGATCTTCGCAACTTCGCACTTCGTTGAGAGACGCAATTGTCTAACCTGTGGTGATGGAAATGCATTACAATGTAGTGTCGTCAGCATACAGCTCAATCGTTGTGTCTTCTTTATCAGAATAATTATCTGGAAGATCGTTGGTATATACAGACTGCCACAACCAAAGGAATTTGAAAAAATATCAAGGACTTGAAAGACCTTCAATTTACGAAGAAGTGCTTGAAAGTCCTCGAATCCTTGCAAGCTGCTGAGAAAGTCTTTTTTTAAATCTTTCAAAAATGACAGGTTTACTTGGCCTTATTTAGTTTAACTTTTATACTTCTTTACTGTTCTTTCTGTTTTAGATCATCGGCGAAGTTTCAAAGAAAGTTGCTCAAATTCAAAATGGTAATTTTTTCACTCTAACTCAATCTCGTTTCCAGAATTCTCCTCCGGCGGCTGTTGGGCTACTTTCTTGTTCTTACTACGTTGCCGTTTACCTTACCCTTGAGCTTGTTCGCTTCGCTTCATGTTTAAACTTGTTAGGCATTTATTCACCTCGCTTGAAGATAAACAGGTTTCAAAAAAGCTTAAAAAACTTATTAATAATTCATGAGGAAAACTCAAAGAAAATCTATGTTTAATGAGTGTCTTCTATTTTCCCGCCTAAACGTCTCGGTCCTGTAAAAAGCTTATTGCCCTCTCAATTCGCTTTGTTGACCGGACTTCTCGACTACCAATCAGCGTGGGGTATTTCCTGAAGACAATTTCATTCGTTTACTCTCTTTATTTACAGCTGGTCTTGGAGAGTTTCGTATTCGAGATTTAAATGACGAAATTAACAAGCTTTTACGTGAGAAACGCCATTGGGAAGATAGAATATTAGAGCTTGGTGGCCCGGACTACAAGGTAACGTAACAACTACCCACATTGGGACCATTATTAAGTATATAATGTTTAAATATGAAAATATCTGACTTTCCTAACCCTGACAATACATTTTTTTTATCATATTTATGGGGTTTTTTCGTTGTTTAATTTGATAACTACTTACCGGAAGTGGCATTGAAAAAGTAACAAGACGCCTGGTCAGGCGTTCACTCGGGCTACTGCAAACTCGCAGCTGCAATCACATCACATGCTGTGCTAAAATCTATAAAGTCTAAACGTCATTCGTCACAGAAAATAGTCAAAACACAATCTAATTCTCCGATAGAAAACACAATTCGCAATACACAAAACACGATTGCCTGTATTTAACGTATTTCCACACAGCGTTCATACGTCGAGCCCCTTCTGGTGTTAAATGTCAAAACAGCATGAATGCATGATCATGTTTAGTCCGGCTAAAGTTCATTTATAAAGTTCACTTAATCAACGGCGTGTGCGATGGTATAAACTATAAAGCGTATATAAGATCAAGATACCTGCCAGCGATATTACTGAACAATAGCTATGCCTGTGAACACACTGAACACGTCCAAGAAAGAACACTGGACTTCAAACAACTTGATCATGCAGACATCAGGATTCAGGAAAGCGAAGAAAGAAAGCATGAAGATTAGCAATTTAGCATTTGGCACGCATCATCAGCCACGCAAGGCCTGATGGGATGACGTAATGATTGCCATTTCGAAACATAGACAAAAAAATAACGGAGCCGAAACGTAGACTCGGTCTACCACAGGTAGCCCGAATAATGAGCTTTTGAAAAGAAAGAGTTTTTACAGTAGGGTTACACGCGTTTTTTTCTTTATTTCTTGTATTTATACGCAATAACAAAGGCAAGTGCAAAATAAATGCGTAGTGTTTTAAACACTGTTTCTTTCTAAAAGCTCGTTCGTTTTTCGACGTCAGTTCAAGTAAGTAGTTTCCAACTTTGACAGTGAAAAAGTCCCATGAAGATGAAATTTTAGAACGTCAAGATATATTGCAATTTTGCTCGGAGACCCCAAGGATTATACGAATATATGTAAAATTCCCACATGTGAGATAGGCTCTTTACGTTTCCTGAGTTGTTATATATGTATCTCAAACCATTAATAATTCTTGAGATAGTCAGCCAATTACAATAGTTCATTCAATCACCTGATTGAAGTTGGATACAGTATCATACTCCAGTTAAACGCAAGATATTAGATGAAAACCGGTGTTCATCTAATTCTTAAGATCCTATTATTTATGCAAAATAAACAAGTTGCTGTATGAATAAATTTTACATGCACACACTCATGAATAAAATCTCATGAGGGTTTATTTTAATTGCATTTTTCAATTGAAATCGCTCGATTGAGATGCCATATCAACCACTCGTTTATCGTGTTTCATCTACTCGTTTATCGTGTTTCATCAGGGGAATCCAAACACTTGAAAACAACAAAACCACTCGACCTTCGGCATCGTGCTTTCATCATGTTTTCTCGTGTTTGGATCCCATGATGAAACACTCAAAAAAACTCGTTGTTGATATATTACATTCCAAATAATAACAAGTCATCACCGAAACGGAGTTTGGATCATCCTCGTACCCAGGGTCTTATCTCCGCTTCCCCGCGCTGCGAAAAGACCCTGGTTGGGGCTGGTCACGTGTCTCCCAGAATATGGGAGATAACAAACTTTTCTTGTCAGGGTCGGGTGGTTATTTTGAAAATTTGTCGCAGTACCATTGAATGCAAGAACAATAATTATCGAGCTCTGAATATCGAGGAAAGCTCATTGCGCAAATTATTAAAAACACTCCATGGATAACAATCTGGTATTATTGAAGGACAATTCTGAACTACTACAAAAGTCTTCCGTCGTTCAGTCCGACGAGCAGCGAATTTAAGGAGATTCTATATTCTTCGAATGGATTTCTAGTCATGATGTCATCACTCATCAGCGATCTGATATTAGCAGCCTGAAGATTAAACAGAGTTTTAAATTTTACAGTAGGCGGATTGAAATTTCCTTACAATCAAGACTATGCGAAATTCACAAATTCTCTTGGTTGACAATCGCTTGAACCTCCATTCGAAAGAAAGTGTGGAAATTATCTCACTGCATCTCGGCCAACGCTCGCGGAATTCATATACAGATTCAACACCTTGGGCATGCAGCTGTCAACAAAGCTTTACATTCTTATCCTGTGCTTTAGAGATTCCAAGAGGTTAGTTCATTAACATTTACTATTTCTTTAAATTCAATTCTACATCGCTTAATTACAACAATAATGTCATGCAGTTTCGTGAAGCGGCGGGCTGGTGTATTAAAGTAGGAACTTTAAACTTGAACTATATTGCTGATTTTTAAACTGAGCCAACCTTATTTAATAACATTCATCATACTATAGTTAACATTTTACAGTATTATTATTAATATCGCGCGCTGAACGTTGTTGCTTGTTCAATGTTTTTCTTGTCACTGTATTTTACAGAATTACAGCCAAAACTCGCCACTGAACCAGCGCAAATGTTATACCGTTCTATGTTTCCTAAATTATGGAAAATACTTCGTTATAAACGTTAAATTTGAAAGATCCAAGTTATTGCATGACCACCGTTCAAACTTCAATATATTTTAATAAATATGTTTACTTCGCCGTTCAGCCAACGTATATATTTATATTTTCGTTCTTGAGACTCCTTTGTTTAAAAACAACTCAGGCACATTTGTATTACCTTTAAATATCACCACTGATATTGTCTTTGTTTTTTAGGCAACCGTTTCGTATAAACGCAAACAGTCGGACGCCTGCAACGAAACGCTTGAAGACATTGACAGTTGGCACAAAAAACAACAAAGGCAAAGCGGCGGGACACAAAGCGACTAACGAAAAATTGGCGGTGTTTTGCGTAGACTTCGACGAATAAAACCCAAGCTGAAGGCGCTAATCAACCGGAGAGATTTACACGTATTTTACTATTTTCAAAAAGCCAATAGAGACATAGAGGCCTTCGAGTTCAGGACAGCGACTTCTGTTTCTATACATATAGCATCGCACAACACTGAGGAAACTGACGTTAATAAACATCGATTTGGGCATGCAGTCTGAGTCTGGCTTTCTTGACAGTTATAAAACGTACACTTTGTCTTGTCAGAATAAAATAAATCACATAAAAACATTGTCTTTGCGTGTTCACTTTAGCCACGTTTCTAAATAACCCACCCCCAGTAAGTTATATTTTTGCCCTCGAAACACGTGACCAGCCCCAACCAGGGTCTTTTCGCAGCGGTGGGCGGGGGCGGGGAAGCGGAGATAAGACCCTGGGTACGAGGATGAGTTTGGATATGTGATCAAACACTTGCATAAATTAAGTCAACTTTTACCTCAAATTTCTCTTGAAATATACTGATTCATTGCAGAAGCTATGTCAAACACTCGAAAGTTGTCTTTGATCTGATATCAAAACATATCAAAGTTGATTAATAAACCGCTGCTTTGTCCTGGTTTTTCAACACATTTCTCAGTGTTTGATATCAGATCAAACACATTTTCTCACGTTTGGTATATTACTTCGCTTATAAGGCTTGTATACTTGTGTAAGACCATCCTGTACTGGTCATAGTGTTGACATCATAATTTTAACCGTAGCTTGTTCTATATACTTTTCTGAGGCACTACGCAGTATAGATAAACTGTACAACGCTTAAACGTGTCTTTTTAATTTTGTAGAAAGTTGGTCCTAAGATGCTTGATCGTGAAGGCAAAGAAGTGCCAGGCAATCGGGGATACAAGTGAGTGGTCTTAGACGGCGTTCAGACTGAGTGCCCGTGCGTAGTGCCCGAGCAAAAAAAACGGGCACGGGCACTACCACAAGAGGTAGTACCCGGGCACCGTGCTAGGCACGAGCACCAATATGATCAGGATTTTTACGATGCCCAGCACTTTTAATCAAAACAACATACATAAACTGAGCCAACATACATTATTAATAGGAACAAACAGTGGAAACACATCGACAAAGTCGATTTTGGCCCCAAGAAGCACCAAAAGCATCCAGGGTTTGGGAACGTGTCTGAGCACCGATGCATTTAGTGCCTGTTTCCGGGCACTGGGCACGCAGTCTGAACGCCGCCTTACTCTTTAAGTCAAACATAAAAATTTTGTTGTCGACAGTCGTTCCGTTCAAGAAGGCATTATAACGTAGATTTAATACAACAACGTTTCTAATTGGAAAATGCGCCGTAACACATTTTGGGAAAGTAAGAAGGAAAACACTCGCCAAAAACAAAGCTAACAATCTATCAATCGGTCTGTGGCAACATTTAAAGATTAAGGTGGAGGCTTTGGAAATTTTAAATAATATAAATTTCAAAAAGTCATTAATAATTCATGAAAAACACAATCAGTAACGTAACGTGGCGTAGAATGGCGTTAGCTGGCCGGAAAAGCCAGCCAAAATTCAAAACTGTCCAACTTTTAGCTTGTTTTTTCCCTTCTTATTTTATAAAACAAATAAAACATACCACTCCTGTGCATATGTGCTCTTATAAAGGTTCGTTTGACGTCATTTGAACACGAAAGAGGTTGAGTAGAGGCACGAGGCGATAGAGTAATAATAAAAATAATATAATTAAATAAATAATGTGCTGACTTTTTTTGGACAGGTACTTCGGTGCGGCAAAGGATCTTCCAGGCGTTAGAGAACTTTTTGAACAGGAACGTAAGTTTTTGATAGACAATTCGGCAAGGCTACCGAGAGAGAAAGAGGGGGAGAGAGGGGGTCCCAGAAAGCGCGGGGACCCAATAGTCAAACTGAAAACACAACCCTACAATGAGAATTTTATCGAGTAATTTTAACTCCAGCTGCAGAGTTGTTTTAGCTAGATAAAATTCTCTGTGTATAACATATGTGACGTCACGTCATCAAGGTTGGTTATTCCATCGCTACGGCATAAACTTGCTGTTCTTTGCTTTGCATCGTCTCAGCTCCCGCTCCGCCAAGAAAGACAAGAGGTGAACTGATGAAAAACATAGACGCCGATTACTATGGTTACCGAGATGAAGATGATGGCGTGTTAGTTCCTTTGGAAAACGAAGCCGAGAAAGAAGGTGGGACTATTTGATGTGGACTTAAATAACATTGTTTTCCCATGGCACTAATAGTAATATATATTTATTGTTTACTGTTTATTTGTCCTCAAACATCCACCACTAATTAACAATTAGACAACTGAACAGTAACAAACGTTATTATAGTCAATAATCCATGAGGAAAACACAAAGAAAATCTATGTTTAATGAGGGTCTATATATGTGATATAGATTCCTCTTGATTTACATTAACTTTAGCTTTGATTTTTTCGACTTAGACAACGTTTTCTTTAGAAAAATTACTACGCCAAATAGATCGTTTTAAAAGTAATTTACATAATTCGTGTCCGTTCTGTGCCGAGATACAGGCACTCAGCTTCGCCTCGTGTCTGTATACCCCAATACAGAACGGCCACTCATTCTGTAAATAGTACTTGTGAAATTCATGAATAATTAATGAGGTTAAGAACGAATCCTAACGCGGCATTCAAGTCACATGACTAACATAATAAATCTCAATGAAGGTCGAGTATCTAAAAGCATGGGGAGGGCTTGAAAAGTAACAGGGAAAACATGGGGTTAGTGAATAGAATTAAAAGAACAATGATGTAAGGTAATTATTGAAGGTAATTATTGAAGCGTCAGCATTCAAAAATAGTGTGACATTCCGTTTCGTAAAATAGAGAAGCCATACAGATCGTCTAGGTGTGTGTGTGTATTTATTTTGATCAGCTCTTTTATGTGAATCTGCTGATCTGTCGCTGATTCATCCTCCCTTTCCGCTCGTGGAAGAATTACTACCGATGGGAGGCATTTCTTTTCCGCGCCAAAACGGAATGGCGCGGCTACGCGGCCTAGATGCGGTTATCCAACGATGCAAGATGCGACGTTTGAATGGTTTGATAGATCAAGTCGTGAATCTATGTTCATGGTTATTTTCTTTATTATATAGGAACTGCTTGAGAAATATGCCAGCGAGACGTTGATGCAGCAAAGTCAAGACGCCAAGGCTCTGCTTGGACTATAGCTAAGGTACTTCGTAAACCGGCGACAACAACGCTATCTCTGTGGCAATTTGCCCTTTCGTTGAACGTTCGTTGCCACCTTTTACCCTAGCCTGATTTATTAGTATAGGATAAATACCGAGAACGGAGGCTTTAAGCCAGATAGATCCCGAGGGCCGAATTATCCGACTTAAAACGCGATTGAAGAAGGTTTTCTAAAAGATAGCATTTGCCGAGTGTCGAAGGTCGTTGTTATGTCAAATGTTAACGGGATTTTATGAAATAATAAGACTCCAAAGCAACCTTTGAATAATAGTTTATTAAACAACTTGATAAGTACGTAAAGGTTCATTGAACACATACACAGACTTCTACAAGCTTGTTTGAATAATTAGTATGAATAATTACTACTAGATCTATCATTACAGCATTGGGCATGCGTATTGATGCAGTATCAATCCCACATTTTAAGCTCAACGTTCAGTGTAATAAATTGCTTACTCAACCAACAGATTTTGATGATTTTCATTGGTTTGCCTTCCTCTCGTAAACTACGTGAGCGAAAAGCAAACCCTTGCTCTCCTTCCCGTATGTGGGCGTTACCATACGAGATAGTTGTAGCAGGCACCCTATAAATTTATAATGCGGGATTTATGGGATATAAATCCCGCAAAAAAACAAAGAAAACCGACTTGATCGTGTTTTAAGACGGTATAGACCTTATTCCGAAATGGCCGCCGAATTAAAATTCTTTTATATGCATATAAATTAGCCCTTATGAACCCGTTTTCATGTGGGAAATTCAAAATAATTTTTACTTTAATACGAGGTCATAAGGGCTAATTTATATGCGCATAAAAGAATTCTAATTCGGCGGCCATTTTGGAATAAGATCTATGTTGTCGTTGCTTTTTTCTTTCCTACCCCGACAGATTATCTTCGCAGGATACCTTGTTCTGTCCGGTGTACAGTTTCAGACTAAGGGCTTTCATTTTTAAGAACTGAGGTATGCTCGTAACTGGTAAGGCACAGAAAGTAAATTGCCTCCGTGCCTACAAACATTGACTGTTAGCCAAATTTTTATTTGCCTATGAAAACAAAAATAGATATGCTTTATATGAAAGGACTAATAAAATAATGAAGAATATTAATTTACAGCTCTTTCATATCCTATTTCACGTTTTTGAGATATTGAAGTTTGTTTGTTATGACTTAATGACTTATTGAATGAAAATGTCCATGTTGAACTCGCTTCGATATGCGTTTGTTTACTTGACTGTGTGAGTAAATAGTGCTGAAAGGAACTGAAATAGAACATCAAAACGTTGTTCGTGTGTTTCGTGATCATAGCGAAGACTTAATAAATTAATTAGTCTTCGTGAAGACGCTTAATTCGTGGGTTAGCTAAGACTAACAATCTTTTTATTAACGATGGGCTTACAAAATAAATAATAGACTAATTAGTGTAAAATTGAAATAAAACTAACGTAACTTTGCCGTTACTTACTTGATATTTGCGAATTTCGGCCTGAAATCATCCACGTCAATTCAAAACTTATCCCGGCTAGCCCAGTCCATGTAATAACCCCCTTAGGGGTGTTTACATGTGGCCGGCCTCAACTCCGACCGGCCTGAATTTTGCATTTCGTTTTTTGTTTACATGAGGCCAGCCTTGAAACTATATAGGCTTGGTTTCGCTGTTACTCCAAGATTTGTGTCAATTGCTTTACAGCTCGTGACCGCGAAGAATCATTATTTTATGTGGACTACGCCGCTCAATCGCTAGTAAAGAACAGCAAAACTCAACTTTTATTAGGCATTAATTAATCGCGTTTAAATAAAACAATGCAACACGAGAAGCGCCGCCATAATAAAACAACCAAAACATTACCCGAAGAAAAGATACACAAACAAACGAACAACCAACCAAACAAACAAACAAACAAACAAACAAACAAACAAACAAACAAACAAACAAACAAACAAACAAACAAACAAACAAACACAAATCAAGCGTCGGGCTCGCTGTGAATCAAACACTGCACTCTTTTATCGTGTTTCATCAGGGGACTCCAAACACTTGAAAACAAACCGTGTTTGATTTATTACATCAACAATCACCCAGAAAGAACTTTGCTTGTGCCATATTTAAAGCAATTACTTTAATTGCATGGGGGGAAAAAGATGAATACAGTGCAATCCCTCGAATATTATAAAGATAGATTATTTTCCCAATTTTATAAAATAAGGTAGGTAGTGGGACCTCCATCGGCGTTAGTTTATGGATAGATTTTCGAGCATATTGTATAAAAACACATGAGATGTACTAATGCATAAAGTTTGCTGAATAAATTTAATGTCTAAATTAAACTCGATTAGGTACAATAGTGCAGAACCTTTTTGGGATTGTATTAGGTACATGTGAAATTTGGCATCTAAACTAGGCCTTGTATAGTGATGATTAGAAATTTAATCTTGATACATAACAATGCCATTTATGATGTTCAATTTAATGTAAACAAAAATATTACATTTTTATAGATCTATAGTTATTTTTTTATGGCATACCCACATGTTTTGTTTTGACAGTCAGAAGCATTAAATCCTAAAAACTCATTAGTAGTTGACCCAAAGTCACACTTATATGTCATACAGTCACTTACCTACTTCAAATCAGTATTGACTATAGAATTTGGTAATTCAGTATAAACGCTATAATTTAGTTATAGTTGACAAAATGCATTTAAAGTGTTTTCTGAACAATTACTATTGCATTTGAAGTTACATTCTCAAACTCATTAATAATTCATAAGATGAAAACAAAGGAAATCAGTACCGAGACGGTGAACTGGATACCCCGTCTTAATTAGCATAGAATTTTGCCAACTTTCAACCTGATTTTTTCCATAAAATACTGATTTGTTTGAGAAGCTAGATCATAGTTAATAGAAAATAGACATGGTTTGGAAGCTCAACAAAAGTCATTGTTTTATGTTTTTGTTCAGGTTTATGGAAATTTTTGCACTTTCACGGTTACTGAACATATTGTGTTTTCTGTATAATGAAGCAATCATCCAATAGCAACGTTTGGGTTCAATCACTCACCGTACTGTTTAAATATTAATAAACCTAAAACAAAGGATTTGGCACCTTCGTGTACCTTTCAACATGAATCCGGCGTAGCTTGATTGTTAACCGCTTTGAAGTTTTCCGGATTCCCAAACCATGTCTATTTTCTATTAACTATATGGCTAGATCAAACACTCGAAAGAGTGTTTTATCCTCTATCCAAGCACCTCGAAATTGGTCAACCACTTCTCGGTGACTGGATATCGGATGAAACACTCTTCCTCGTATTTGATCTACGTGTACGGTGGCATCAACTATTGCTCAATTTAACTCTGATTATTTTTAAATGCCATACACGGCTTACTGGTATTTGAGAAAATACATTGATATAATAATATTTGTAGTGTGCCCAATGATTTGAGCGCATGTTAAGGCGACCTGGAAATAATTTCCTAATAATTTATAAGCCGAAAACAAAGAAAATCAGCATGGAGACGGTAATTTGGATATCAGAGAAAGAAAGGAAATAAATTAAACCATTGTTTGAGAATTTATGGCAAATACTCGGAAGGGTACCTGTGTTTTAGTCGTTATCCAACACCTCAAAGTTTATATAGAACGTTTTGGCTTTGCGTCAGTTTTTTGACAAACGTCTCGTTGTTTGGATATCGAACGAAACCCATGCATTCAAGTTAATTCGATGTCTGAAGTCTTGATCTTTTTATGATCACGCGACTTTCGGGCCGCGACAGTACACAACGATATTAAGAGTTCTCCAAATTCTGCAACTGAGATAACTGAAATACCAATCCATAACCCAAGTTGACCACCAATATCACCAAGAAGATTGTCTAACTGCAAATATATAACAAAATGTCCCATTAACTCAACACTGTGTGTTGCATGAGGGCTTTCCCAAAAGTGAACAAAATCGTCAGGCATTAGTCAGAATAAAATAGCAAAGACCAATTTGGAGAGGAAAAAGTTAAAAGAGAAAAAAAGCAGTTTACAAAATAGCTAACTCTTCTTTTGAGCACTTGTTATATACATAATATACATATATTATATGCTTATATATAGGGCAATTCATAGCAGTAAAGATCACAATTGCAAATGTCTTTATTAACAAACGGTTTTGCGGCCTTTGTTATCCAAGTGAACAAAATGACTCTTGTGCTCAACATTACTAATTGTAACAAAGACTCTTGTGCTCAACATTACTAATTGTAACAAAGACTCTTGTGCTCAACATTACTAATTATAACAAAAGATCAAGACCTTCTTAATATGCGTGTGACGTTATGCAAATATTGGAGTAACGTTTGATTCGTTCATGTCTATGGAGCAACATGTAAACGCCACTTGTAAATCCGCATTCTATGGTTTACGAAACTTAAGTAAAATTAGAAGATACATTTCACGGCAGTCAGCTGAAGTCTTGGTACACGCTTTCGTAACATCAAAACTTGATTTCTGCAATGCCCTATTTTATGGGTTACCTAGTCACTTAATACAAAAACTTCAAAGTGTCCAGAACTCAGCTGCTAGACTTACCACTCTTTCCCATAAATATGATCACATTACTCCAATACTTAAAGAATTACATTGGTTACCAGTGAACTACCGCATTGAATTTAAAGTTCTACTGCTGACATTTAAATGTATTAACAAAACCGCACCAGCTAGTATTTACAGGATCTTATTCATCCATATGTTGCTAAACGTCATCTAAGGTCTGGTTCTGAAAACTATTTAGAAACTAAACAGTATAATTTACAAACATATGGATATAGGGCATTTTCAGTAGCCGCACCAATTATATGGAATAAATTACCAGACAATATTAGAGTGCCAGGAATTTCAGTTGAAACTTTTAAAAATAAACTTAAAACTCATCTTTTTAGGAAAGCTTTTTTAGCATAGATAGTTTTTATAGCTTTATTATTTTATTTTAGTTTCTGTATATATTTTTATCACATGTATGTAGTTTGAACTTAAGTTACATACTTTGGGATCTATATGTAGTTTGAACTTAAGTTATATACTTTGGGATCTAAGTTATATACTATAGGGATCTAGAAATGTAAATTATTATTATTATTATTACTTAGAAGCACATACGACTATGAATTTGCAATATTAGCTTTCCATCTGAGTCTTAGTGGCTCAATGGTTAGAGCGTCCAACCGGTGATTAGAAGATTGCAGGTTCGAACCCTGTCTGAGGCTCAGAAATCTTTTCTGAGTACTTGAGCTTGACGAACATGTACCAAACGTCCTACATTACACCAAGCTCGCAAACATACCATGCACTAAATGTATATACACGTACAACTTAATATAAGGCGGCGAACACTCGTCGGCCATATTTTCAGGTATGTAAGTCTGAAACTCGATTTTGTGGATGGTTTCTATTTTCAATTAAACTACATAACTGTACCTCTTTTAGCGTTGATAAAAATTCTTAGGCGCTTATGTGTTTCTCTTTTTTCTGATAATAAGTTTAGCTTGTGTAACAGTCCCCGCCTGCATGTTTATATATATAAGGGACTTTCGTTGAAAGGCATTTTAGTATACTTACGCCATATTGAATTGATTGCACAATTTTCTGAAGATTTAATTCTTCGTAGAAAACTTTTACGCGAAGAAAGTTATTACTACAAAAAAGATAGAAACAATGAGTTTAAGGTCTTCCTTAAGGTTTGCAGACTCATTTCGGTAAAGCACTCTCGATTCGTCCGAATTTATGCTACAAAATAAAATAGATATCGTTAGAAAGCTATTAATTTGTAGATTACAATGTTGTATTTAATTTTGCGATAAACAATCCAATAATAGTTGCGAATTTTTCAAGTAAAACCAGAGAGCTTCACTCGGGACGACGTAGACCCAGCGTTAACACGGTACCGGACGAATTCGGAAACTGTCTCGGATTAGTATGGTTCCACCTGTTTACACGAAAGACAAATTCGGAACCGGTCTCGAATTAGTATGGTTCCGCCTGTTCACGCGAAAGACAAATTCGGAACCGTTCTCGAATTAGTATGGTACCGTGTAAACGTCGCCTTAAGGACAAAGCGTATTATTTTGTTAAAAATATTTTCTGCAGTTTAATTCTGAGATAAACGGTGTCAGCGGGTTTTTTATTTATTGCTTGGTTTCGTTTTTGACTTATTTTTTGACTTATTTCCGAATGTTGGTCGAAGACAGAATTTTCAACTTTGGTCGTCAATAAAATCAGCAAAACTCGACATATCAAAAAACGCTGACACCGTTTTGAATTAAACTGCAAAAAAAGCTTCTGAACAAAATAAGACGCTTTTTATACTTGGGTCGCTCCGAGTGAAGCCCTCTGGTTTTAATTTAAAAATTCACAACTATTATTGGTTTGTGTTTGTCGCAAAATCAAAGACACCATTTTATTCTACAAATTAATAGCTTTCTAACGATATCTATTTTATTTTTGTGGCATAAATTAATTCTGACGAATTGAGAGCGCTTTACCGAAATGACCTTGCAAACCTTAACGAAGAGTCGAAGACCTTAAGATAATGTATTGAATATATTTTTGACAATTCATATTTGGCATTTCACGAGATTAAATTGCAATTTCTAGGAATTTGAATGGAGGCAAATTTCGAGTGTTAAAACTGGTTATGTACTGAATGCTTTTGTTTTAAAATGTATGTATTCTAGCACTCAAAATATTAATTTGCAAAAATTCATGATGCAGTTGTGTTGGTTTGTCCATGCCCTAGTTTTTGTAAAGCTGCTGTTAAGAAATAATTTGATACAAAAGATAATATCCCATATGCGTGTTGGAAAATATGCATTCTAACAAAGCTACCTCGTAAGCTACCGTAAAACTATTAAGATACAAATAAATAATAAATATATATATATATATACAGTACATATATAAATGTACAAACAAGCATCCAGTCTACCCTTAGCTGTCGGCTCTATTTTTTTCGACATTACATGTGTTAAAATGTTGCGACTATACCGTGATGGTCAACGGTGAAGAGAAATCTACAGTTGACAAAATTGTCATTGAGACAATAACTATAGATGTCAAAATAATGAGGGTCTATTTTCATCAATTGAACAAAACGAACGAACGTTTGTCATCTTCTTTTCAACTACCACAATTGAACAAAGTTTTGCATATTCAAAATAAGTCTGTGCCTGTGGCAAATTTAACAACTGCAGTGTATACAGCAGTGGTAATATAACTACCATGGGAAGCATGGGTGGCGTGTGCTGTTAGCGCGCTGCTTCTCGCCACTGCATTCCAAAGTTAAGCCCGGTTAGATGGGGTTAGTACTTGGATGGGTGACCACCTGGGCATGACCCCGTCGTCCGTTTGGAACTCATGTGAGTAGAGTTGTAGTTGATGTCTCGTGTATTTCGAGGGTTTTTCGCCGAGTTCTTCGGTTTTCCTCCCTCCATAAAATAAACACCTACATCTTAGCTGTGATTCGTGGTCAGACATGTGTTGTGTGGCGGCTGCCACGTTGACGTGCGTCCTTTGCAATTCAGCCACTGGCTGCAAGTAAGGATGATTAGCCCCCTTTATCCTTTACCAAAACAACAAGCAAAGAGGATACGGTATAACTTACGTGACGTCATCATCAGTTTTGTTTTCATCACCAAAATCGTTCTTTTTTACATCTTCCTGAAAGGGGACAAGAAAATATACAATGAAGAGAAAATTTAAAAAAAAACCCGACGCAAAACAACCAAAAAAGTACTTACAGTCAACTCTCTCAAAGCGGACACCCTTCTAAGGCGGACAGCTAATCTTGGCCGCTCATACGTGCATTATTTGCTATTATTATATGGCACAAGTTACTTCCGTTGAAATCGTGTGTTCTCATTGGCTGAGACGCGTCACGTGCTGGTCGATAATTTTCCGTAATCGACCGGTCGATTACAGCTTTTGGCAGACATGTTGTTTGCAACTAAACAATCAAAGAAAACCGCAAAAATTTTGTGAATTCAATAACCTGAGGACTAAATTATGTATGATGGGACGATGAGCAATCTGGCAGCGAGTTTTAGGATTCCAAAAGCGATGACAACAAGAGCAACAACATTGTAAACGATGAGTCTATGTCGCACGCTCGAGGTCACACTATTGACAAGGTAATGTAAGATGTGTGTGTTGTTTCAAAATGCCATATAATAAACCTCTTATTCACGTCGTCCGCTTGGTCATTACGGAAAAATATCAGACCTCGGTCTTTATGTACAGACCTCGGTCTGATATCTTTCAGTAATGACCGTGCTCTCGGTTAATAAGAAGTTATAATAAAACCCTTTCTAAGGCGGACACCAAATTTGGTCCTGGGAATGTCTGACTTTGAGAGAGTTCACTGTATACTTTTTACTTGCAAAATAGAACGTCTTGATTCTCGAACTGGATGGGTCAATATTTTTTTCTAAAGCTATATATAGTTAATACCGCTGCCAAACGTTTTGCGCCTGCGTGACGTCCTATAAAAAAGAGCGGAAATACTGAAATATTTAGACTGGTCCGAGAGTCCCACACAAAAGTTAAAATTACAAGGGTAGCATGCACCAAAAAGTTAAGGTAGGTAATTTGTGCATGGCTTCTTTGTCAATACTCTAACATATTCTGAAATGCCCCCTTCGTAATTTTCGTGCCCCTTTTTTAAAACACAAATGAATAGTCGATTCTTACATAGTCTTCACTGTCTGGTTGTTGTTACCACGGCTAGGTCCCAATCTCGCGCAATATTTACTCTAGCAAATTCACGCATGCGCAAACGTTTGACAGCGGTGTTTTTACAGTTACATGTAGGAGTGATAAAAGAAAATGGAACAATTTAATTGGTATTTATAAAAGTATAATGCATAAACGTTCATAGTGTATAAATTTGAGTGCTGCGTATAGGTAATTTTTTAATATAGAAAGCGAAAATATGGTTACTGTTGATTTCATATTACTTTACCTCCGTGTGTTGCGAAGTTCGTTGGAAAATTCTGAAGTTCGTTCAGAAATTGGAAACTACGTTGTCTATGTTGACAAATCATGCAATGAAATTGCGAGCTTTGGCTCAAAGCTCATTTTGATTGGATAATTCTCAACCTTGACAACGTAGTTCCCAATTTCCGAACGGACTTCGAAACTTCTCAACGAACTTCGCAACACACTGAGGTAGAGTAATACGAAATCAACAGTAAATGCTGAGATTTTTAGTAACGAAATACTGAAATTTCGAGCGGAGCCTTTTTAACTCAAATGAAGGGCTCCACTTAAAACGCTGATGTTTGGATTACCAAAAATCTTGACAGTTCACCACTTTTTTGCTGTAAAATATGTATTTAGCTCTATTGGACTTCGTATTTCTCTATATTTTAAAGATTATTGTGGAATATGTTAGATTGGGTATATAATTTGATTATAAACAGTATAACAATAAGTTGAAACATCACTTTTGCTGAGGTGAACTGTGGTTCAGTGCTGTTCGGAATATCTGTAGAAAATATGTTTCAACTTGTCGTTATCTGTTTATAAAAATTATTGTATCCTAATTTTTTTAGAACATTAAAGGGTACATCGCTAGACTTCAATTCTGTGAAATACAACAGAAAAATTATATACTGTCGTGGCAATAGAAGCCTTCCTAAAATATCGTTGCAATATATTCTTCAAGTTGACCAATTCATTTGAAGAAAATTATTGCTAACTTCCTGTTCTGAATTTGATTGGTTTCTGGTTTTAAAACAACCAATAAGAAACAGGATTATTTGCCAAACACCAATCAAATTCAAAACAGAATTCAAAACAGGAAGTTGTCAACGAATCTTATCAAATTAATTGTTCAACTTGTCGAATAGGTTGCGATAACATACGGAACGCTTCCATTGCACGGCAGTAAAGTTTTGCATGTTTTAGGTGTACAAGTTGTCTTAGTTGTTAAACTCAGAAAACTCTAAGCTCCAGACAGAAGTCGAAGCCACAACCTTCAGAATACTAGCTAACTAGACCCTTTAACCATGAATTTAAAAACTTAACTTCTGAGTTTAAAAACGTAGGACAGATTGTACAGCAAAAAAACAAACGAAACATTACCAACTTCAAGCTGACAACAACAGGGCCGGTATATATATATATATATATATATATATATATATATATATATATATATATATATATATATATACAGTAAAGACATGTTTACCTTTGCGTTTACTGTTAATGCAGACATCATAATGCTGTAGCGGTAACTTTGGTGTCTAGATTTTGACAAATATATAATATGATGATTTCGAATGATTATTGTGGGACAGTGAACTCGGGTGGAGAATATATTAAGGTGTTACTCCAAGTGACGAACCATGCCGGACAAGTAGAGAAAACTCTACTTTCGAAGTCGTCATGTATGAAGATTGTTGTCTAGATATTGAAGAAACTATTCTGTTTCGAATTTATCACATAGCCTAAGTACTATCATTCGACTTTCAGCTCCCAACTTGACCTGTAGCTCAGTTGGTAGAGCATCGGACTAGTAAACCGAAGGTCGCGGGTTCGAATCCCAGCCGGGCCAAGTAGTGTTTTCTCTACTTGTCCGGTATGGTTCGTCACTCGGAGTAACACCTTAATATTATATGATATGATTACAATCAACGGTTAATTGGAACCAAACGAAAAACCTTTTAAGATCGTACAGACAAATTTTACGTTACTCTACTGCAACCAGCACATAGACCACTTTTACAATAGCCGGCACTTTAAATGTTCTTTTATGTGCATCTAAATTGAGTGTTTTTGGCCTCGTTATGAAGCAAAGATTCTTTTGAATTCCAGACACACAAAGGAGACCAGAAAGGCTTATTAAAATGCACATAAAGGAATATTCAAATTAGTCACTATTATGAAAGTGGTCTATAGACTGCCCATGCAGTTTACACCCAAGGAAAATGTAAAAATCAAGGGGAGGGAAAATTGAGAAAACGGTCAGTTGTTTCTTAAGGGTGTTCAGACCACTGATCTCAAAAGAAGACTGGATAGTGCAACCTATTGTCCACTGGTTCATAAAATGAAGCCAGCTAAACAAAAGAAATCCGCCATTACTAAGGGACCAAACATGCTGAAAAATTTCTTTATGTCTTCTTAAACGTCTTCTGTTTCCAAAAAGAATATTGAACTATATTTTCTTTCAAAGATTCAGTATCTCATTCAACAAAATGTTTATATCGGTGCCAGAATACGCTAGAAAGACCATCACTTGGTCCCTTAGCTGACTTCCGACTTCATTTTTTAAACAATAGATACTTAATCCAGTATTATTTCGAGATCAGTGATTCAGACATATTTATTTAGGTCCGTTGCTAGGGAAAATTTGATTTGACCGCAGAGCTCGTGGAGCTTTACAAATTTGATCCCCATGCTAGATATTCTACACGTAGCATATATATAAATGAAGTTCTTCCTTTTGATGACGTCATACAGTTACGCCATCGTGACGTCATCATGACATCATTGAGATCAGAAAAACCTATAATTGCCGTCAATTTATAAGTAATATTTAGAACGTGAGCAGCAGTGTTTTATCAGATTTAAAACACGAGGCGATAGCTGAGTGTTTTAGATCTGATGAAACACGTACTGCGGATGTTTTATATAGCTTCAAAAACGACCCATTTGGTAAGTTCATTGGCGTAGTAAAAGTAATGTTGTCTAAGCCGAGAAAATCAAAGCCAAAGTTTATGTAAATCAGGAGGTTTCTTTTCAGATATAAAACCACGGACATGCCGATACTGATTTCCTTTGTGCTTACCTCATGAATTATTAATGAGTATTTGAAGTTTTGCTAACTATAGAACTTTCACTCAAACCAGAATTATGTGCAAAAAAGTACGCATGCGTTTCTCAATTGAGCAAATTTTAATGACTTTATGGCCGTTTTAGTGAAATTTTAATGGATATTTTCAACAAGCTGACGCGATTTATTTTACGGAGGGAGGAAATCCGGAGAACCCGGCGAAAACCCCTCGAAGCTCAGGAGTCTACTCACACGAGTCCCAAGATCGAGAACAAGGTTATTGCTGGGTTGCACGTTACATCATGGCGGCCATGTTGGTTGGCAGGTACAAAAGAATATTATATTACATGTAGATGTTATACAATAATTTGAATAATACGTGCGTTTTTATTGGTCGATAGCCATGATCTATAAAAGGACATATGCACAGATTACGTCACTGACGTGGTATGATTTCTCTAAACCAATCACGGATCTCACTGCAACATCACGAGCCAATGACGTTGCTTGATTTGTATAGATCACGTCAGATGCAGTGATTTATCTTTTTCAATGCCCCGGAAATTCGCTTGGAAAATTTAGTAAGTCTGTTAAAACATAATTTTTCTATTTTTTATTGTATAAAACAAATAGATTCCATTTTTTTGTTGTCTGTTCAGTTATAGATGCACAGAGGACGTCACAACGTCGTAAGAAGATCTCGACTGCGTTTCGTGGGCCACATGTTTGTTCTTACCACGTTGTGACGTCATCTGTGCATCTATAACTGAACAGGCAACTGCAAAATGGAATCTATTTGTTAACTATTGTACCTACCAACCAACATGGCCGCTGTGTCCTTGTCCTCTAAATCTCAGGGGATTGATTGCAACCCACCAATTCCCAGACGGTCAACCATACAAGTACTAACCCCGTCCAACTGAGCTTAACTTTGGACTGGAGCAGTAATAGGCAGCGGCCTAACAGCACACGCCACACGTGCGAGACTTGTTCTAGTTATAAATTTAAATGAGTAATAGTAATAGTAATAAACTTACAGGCATGCTTGTGGGCACTTCTTACTGCATCCTATTATACCCTTTTTGTACTTGCTGCTCACCCCAGCCAAACATTCAACTATAGAATTAAAAGGAACAAGCGGGCACTCAGAGACTGCATATACCTCCGCCAGTGAGTTATTATTGGAGATGTTTAAAAAGAAAACGAACCATTCTGCTAATAGTGTCGTATGAAGTGTCATGAAAACGGCCCCCGTAGGATTTGCATGTTGAAGTGGACTTTCTTCTTCTTTTGAGTTGACTAGATGTCGAACTATCAGAAAATTATGGGGTTCAAATTTTCGACCTCTCGACGTACAGGGGAGTCACTGGTTTGGAAAATTTAAACTGCATTTTCTGATAGTTTGACACCGAGCTAGTCAACTCAAAAAAGAAACAAAAATCAACTTTGGTATGCAAATCCTACGGGAACTGTTTTCATGGCATTTTATAGCACACTATTAGGGCTAGCATGCATCAGGTTCAGGAAATGTCTTTCGAGACATCCCTTATAACTATGTCTAACTCCCCGTATATCGAAAGGTCAGTCGAAAATCTGAACCCCATCGTTTTCCGATAGTTTGCAATCTGGTTAACTCAAAAAAGAAAAAAAAATCAACTTTAGCATTGCGGGGATTTAACGTCATAGTTTATTATTATTTTGTTTACAAAATTATGCAAAAATGTTTGTATTATAAAATAGGGATAATGAGCGCATTCAATAATTTCTGCTACACGGAGAATCTTGTAGTCAGATTTTTTTAATTTCTCATCAAAATTTCAACCAAAATTGAATGGGTTGGTGGTCCTTGTTCTATGATAAATCTTTCCACAAACTTTCATGAAAATATGTGCAGTATTCTGTGACATATCCTGGCGACAGACAGACAGACAAACAAACAAACAAACAAACAATCAATCAAACAGGGGTGAAAACAACCTTTTGGTGGAGGTGATAATGACATTTCCAATATTAAAAACAATTATAGGAACTGAGGTAGGAGAAATTCGTATGTGATAACATGACATTTGGTACAGAACTACAGAAAGAACCACGTTAACCGTGAAAATAAGTTATTTCCTTTTATTAGTCTGGTCAGCGAGAATTTCAATTAATTCAAACTTGCGAGTTTTCAATGTTCACAGTTGTTGTTTACTGTTGTTGTCTACTGTTGTCTACTGTTGTTGTTTACTGTTGCTTTTTCCGTTGCTATTCACTGTTGTTTACTTTTCTTGTTTACTGTTATTTACTGTTGTTATTTACTGTTGTTTACTGTTCTTGTTTATTGTTGTTATTTAATGTTGTTGTTTACTCTTTTTTACTGTCGTTCATTGTAGTTTACTGTTATTTACTGTTGTTATTTACTGTTATTGTTTACTCTTTTTTGCTGTCGTTGTTCATTGTTTACTGTTGTTATTTTCTTTTGTTATTTACTGTTGTTATTTATTGTTATTTACTGTTGTTTATTGTTATTTACTGTTGTTGTTTACTCTTTTTTACTGTCGTTGTTCATTGTTATTTACTGTTGTTATTTACTGTTCTTGTTTATTGTTGTTATTTACTGTTGTTTACTCTTTTTTACTGTTGTTCATTATTGTTTACTGTTGTTATTTACTTTTGTTATTTACTGTTGTTATTTATTTATTGTTGTTATTTACTGTTCTTGTTTATGATGTTGTTTACTGTTGTTTTTACTGTCGTTGTTTACAGTAGTTTACTGTTTTTTTACCGTTGTTTACGTACGGTTTCTTCATATTTTATCTTATAAAGTTCTGTTTGAGCAGAAGTTTTCAAGTTTTTAAAAAAAATACTTGTACTTTAACTGAATATTTCGATTCGTATGTAGCACTTACATTCATCTTCTTCAGTACAAATTTCTGTTAGCTGCGAAAACTGGGTTCCCGAGCAGTTACACACTCTTTTTTGCTCCTTTGCTAGACATGACTTCATACACGCCTATAAAGAGTTACAATATTACTCTTTTAATCACGCAAGACCGTAACGTAAATGCGCATGCATAAAAAAATATTCCTATTTACATAGACTACACGTGCATTTTTTGTTGATTTTCGTGCTGTGATTCCTGCATGAATTAATATATCGGTGTCTGATCAGTAAATCCGCCTTCTTGAATATTAGAAATATAATGAATGTGTATAAGTGCAATGGTAGAATATTTTCGTGAGGTGAACACGCGTGACATCGATCACACTTGTTTCTAATATTTTGTGAATAGATAAGAACGATACAGCTTCTGAGCTTCTCATATAGTTTTGCTTAATATACGTTTATTGTCGGGGTTTTGTTAGTTGCGATTTACACGAATTGCGATCAGTGCCGGATTTAGGACAGGGCGAACTGGGCAGTCGCCCAGGGCCCCGCACAAAATAATGTTTAAGGGGGGCCTCCACAAAAATGAAAGTTGAAAAAATAGGTGTTGAAATGAAAAAAATCTTGAGAGTCCAAAATATGAGTCAAAAACAAGACAAAAGATATATGGATGATATATAGGGTCATTTCTAAAACTGTATACTATGACGATTATATGACAGATTGATGGATGGAGTTGACAAGTTGTTATTGTAAACCTGATTCAGTGTGGGAATTGTGACTTCCAAGTTGTATTAGTTCGTAAAGCAAAATTATCTCGTTCAGAAATAGAATTGATATATTGTGCTTGTCAGTGACCGCCTAGGGGCCTCCACAGTCCTAAATCCGGCGCTGATTGCGGTTGTTTTATGACAATAAACAGTATAGAGTTAATTTTCCAGAACCTGATTGGGAGCGCGCCGGTCTGGGTACGAGAACGGGGAACGGAAGATTTGACCGCGTGTTTTCAAAATGGCTGCGTTGCTGGACGTTATAAAATGTTTGGAATTGACTGTTTTTAATACACCTCCTAGAAATCTAGAATGGCAGATAAGCTATTTACATTTGGTTAAAATGTACTTTCAAAATTCCAAGGTAAGTTAAAGCAATTTTTAACGATCGTAATGTGTTGACATTTTAGGAATTAGAGATACTTTAATATTGCTGAATTCTTGCTATATAAATCCTGGTTTAATTTGTTCTCCAATTTTTGATTCGATACCTCAATCGTTTCATGTGACGTTATCAAAATTCTAAAATTTATACAGCTGCTCGTTTTAAATGTTATTCAGACTGTTGTGGAACGTTTTACATGCATCTTGATACAACTTTAATATATGCATGTCTCTAATTTTGGCATTAGCTTTTGAAGGTCGTGGGAAGCTATTTCTTTCGTGTAATTTGACGTTTTTTGGTATAATGAGTCTTTTAATTAAAATTTGACTTTTTTAATTCAAATTTTGCCATTTTAGGCCTTTACATTATTATTAAATAGTTTTTAGGCCGCCATGTTGAATGTGTTGGTTGACCAAAGCCCAAGGGCAAAGTGGGACCAACATGGTGCATCATGTTTATATTTAATCATAGTTAATAGAACATATACATGGTTTGGAAACCCAGCAAACTTCAAAGCAGTTAACAATCAAGCTACGATTCATGTTGAAAGGTACATGAAGGTGCCAAATCCTTTGTTTTAGGTTTATTAATATTTAAACAGTCAGTTTGATTTCATTGGGATTAATGTGATAAACTCTTGTTCTCACCTCCTGTCATCAGGTTGGTGAACATGACTGGACAGGTGTAAATATGAATGGTTTAAATGAAAGACAATTCTAATAATACAGTATATTATACAATTATTTTGGTAATACTGTAATAGTCTATTTTATTTATAAATTGGTGAAACTACCTTGTGTGACAGGGGGGAGTGGGAGTTGGTTTAACTAAGTATTATGATTCCCAACTCAGAATTTTTTTAGATGCAGAAAAGCTCGAAAATGAGCTGGTAGTTTTGGCCAGAGCTCAAAAAACTTTTTGTTCTGGCTGGAAACTTATAAGGAATGAAAATGATGTTGTACTTTTACTTTATGAAGTCTACTTATCAAAGAATGTTGTCAATGTGTCATGCATTTAATGATTGACTTTACAATTTTATGTAATCTATTTAAAATTTTCTGATATGAATATGGGAGGTAAGTACCGGGGCTGAGATACAGCTGGAAATCGAGCCTAGTTATACCCTTCCCCCCGAAAATGTTTGGAAACTGTTCAAAATCTATCCGGATCCGATCCATCACTGCAAGATTGCAAGAATTAGATGACGAGCTTATGCATATATAAACTTTAGTACATAGTGACATTATGTAGCGAATTTCTTCATGTCAGCATCTGCGTAGTTCACTCAAGGCATTTTTTTTTGTAATTGATAATAAATTACAGGGGGTGAAGGTGGACAAAAAAAAAGTGGCCATCAGTGAAAGTATGATTAATGTGCATTGTATAACTTTTATTAGAGTACAGAAAAATATGTAAAGTTATATATTTTTAGAATGCATGTGTCAAGATCTGCTCAAATATGATATCAAATTCTAATTTTATCCATTGATTTAAAAAATATATTAATTTTTCATGATTTTCAATCTTGTAACAAATGAAGTGAATCTAATTAGTTCAACTTATTCCAATTGGTCTTCAAGATGATTATAATGGAGTTTGTATATTATGAAAGTGTTATAACAGCAAAATAGTTAGGTATTTTGTTACCATTTCACTTGATTTCACTACAGCTTCACAGCGTGGCATGCTTTCAAAGTTAATGTATTTTTTAAACCAATAACAAAATTAGAATTGGATATCATATTTGAGCAGATGTTGACCCATGCATTCTAAAATATATCACTTTACATATTTTTCTTTTCTCGAATAATAGTTATTCCACATTAACCATATTTTTAATGATGGCCACTTTTTTTTGTCCACCCCCTGTGAATATTATACCTGCATGTGATCGCTAACGTCCAGTTTGATACTTATAAATCTGCACTATAGTAAATTTTCCTACATGATTTTCGATTTGCTTCAAGTCGGCCTGAACGTAATTTAAAAGTGGGTAAGAACTAAAAAGCTTTGCTTACTGACCTTTACTGAATACCTTGCTAATCCTCTCTGCTTGGTGTTTCTATAGATATTATTCCGATCAATTTCTTGACTGGGAGAGCAGCTCCCATTCTTAAAAGGATCCACTCTTACGATGGTTTCCTAATAAAAAAAGTATATTCGCATAGTTAGGATCAGTAGCGAACTACGAGTACAATTACTATACGCGTGAATCGTCATTGTATACGCTCATCTTGTTTTGCCATCTGGTACTGACGTGATAACTCGTTGCCTGCGCACGATTGTATAAAACCTGCACTTAAGTGTCCGCTTAAGTCGGACTGTTTGGATTCAATTAAGACCCCGTTCACACGAGTTCGGAGCACAAAATGCCGTTGCGTTCACACGGCACCGGATCGAAATTGTGTGAAAACGGTGCTCTAACTGGAGCGATTTGAAAACGATTTCTAAACGGAGCGAGATGAAAACGGAACCCTTGGCGGTGTCGTGTGAACATAAGATCCGGCACTTTTTCACTCCGCTTATAAAATTAGTACCCAGTTGCTAAATTTTCAGCTCCTAACCAAACGTTTTTCAGCGATGGAAAACCTTATTTGTCTTCTCGACTTGGAAAGCTTCTGCTAAGAGCTTGTGCTGCTGTTTGAACATTACAACAATGACTATAGCTAGTGTAAATAGGAGAAGATTAAGTCAATAAGGAGAGTTCCTAATAGTAGTCTAAGTGCACATTTATCGTGTCAAACGAGTTAATACGAGACAGCCAAACCGCCAGAATCGAAAACGAAAGGAAAATTATCAACTGCCGATGATCTCGTATCCAACTCCCAAACCGCGAACTTAAATGCATGCCCTTTAGAAAGAACACCAAAGAATCTTGGTGTTCCGGTTTGGATTCCCCCAGAGCCTTTTCCGCGCGCCAGCACTAGAGGGGCTCTGGGAACGAAAACGGGTAACACACAAGTATTCTCACGTAAACCTACGGTACCTCAGTAAGTCCGGTAAATTTACGTGACTGAAGCAATTTTCGCCGCCATATTTAAAATTTTTCCACTCTTACCATGGTAGCATTAATTTGCATCTCCAGCGTGCAATTAATGATTTAATTTAATGCACTCCTCTCAACCAATCAGAATGCAGTAATTTTGTCATGGATATTATAAGATTCGAAATGCTGTAGGTGAACCTATAGTTCGTCACTTCTCATGCTCACTCAAACAGATTTATAGCGCAACTTACCTTTCGTATTGCCACAGATGTAGAGTATCCAGGAGGTACGGTTATACCTTCATCGTATGGGAAAGGAATTTGTTTGGGATTGTGAATAACAATCTTTAATCCTGCTTCGTCTACCAATTCATTTATGTACTCTGACTGCTCGATATTGAAATCCATAGATAGCCCTAATGAAAGTAATTAATATAAATAAGTAATATACCGGGTGGCGCAAAAAAAAGTACCCCTGTGTGATTCAGTATAACGTAAAAACTAGAAAAGCTATTACACTATAACAACTTTCTTTGCATTCAATAATGGCTAACTTAAATTTTGATAAACAAATTTTGCATTTTCATGCAATATTGACCGAGATACTTGAACGTTTGAATTTGCATGAACTTTTAAAAATTTGTTTAAAAACGACGAAAAAGGGGTATTAAACTAATTCGAAAGCCATTACTATTTTATCATAAGTATTAAGTATTGGGAATTTCAATGAAGTGAACTTCAAGTTGAGGATGTGTATCTGTAAAAGACTTATGATGTACTTTCTTTCCTTTAACTACAATAAATTAGTTATCAAGTTTTAACAAACTGTACGTACCAATATTACGGCTTTAACACAAGTTATTGCTGTATTAATATTTGATAGGCCGTTTTTAGCAAATTTTTACACTTCCAAAAATGTTTACTCAATTTTAAACATTAATATATCGGTCAATATTGCATGAAAATGCAAAAGTTGTACATCAAAATTTAAGTTAGCCATTACTGAATGCAAAGAAAGTTGTTATAGTGTAATAGCTTTTCTAGTTTTTAAGTTATACTGAATCAAACAGGGGTACGTTTTTTTTGCGCCACCCGGTATATACATTTCTAAAAGTCATTAATAATTCATGAGGAAAACTCAAAAGAAATTAAGGTTTAATCAATGTCTGTTTACCCCGGTACAGAACTGATATCAGTGTCTGTAAATGTGATACAGAGCTATGTTTCTAATTTATATTTAAAATTTGCATAATTTAGAGAATGAGTGCAATCCAGCATTTTATCATTTATTTCTGCTGCACGAAGAAGCTTCCAAACAGTCTTTTATCAAATTTTAATGTGCTGGTCTTAATGGCCAAGCTTTCCACAAACGTCAATGAACATTCATCTAATACCTTTTGAAATCTCTTCGGGACAGACAGACAAACAAACTGATAGACAAACACAGTCAAAAATATAACTAGAGCTAGAGGTAAAAATGTATTCGATAGACACTTGCACGTTTCTAATTTACAGCAATTTAAAGCAAGATGGCTGTTGTACTTTTTATCATCAGCCTTTGCGAATTCAAATAAGTTTTGGGAAAACTGTCAAAACAATTGATATATAGAGTTGGGTAATGCATTGACAGCAAACTTTGAAGCCATCGGAAATGAATTGGGAATGCTAGCTAGCCCTGTTACCGGGATGCCTTAAATTGTTTTTCTATATACGCCCTCTAAATTCACTAGCGGAGGTTTGCAGTCTGAGTACTCTCTAATTTCGTAATGTTAAAATTGGTGTGTATAGATGTGGTCATGTGGTGCGTTTGCGAGCTTGGTGTAATGTACTAGTGTAACAGATGTTCGCGTCAAGCTTATATATTCCAAAAATATTTTTCTGAGCTCTTGACAGGGATTACCCTGCGAGCAGAGCCTCCTGTATCCTTTCCTTCGCCTCGCAAGGATACAGGAGGCTCTGCTCGCAGGGTAGACAGGGATCGAACCTGCAACCTTTAATAACGATCCATGACAGTACTTTTTTTTTTAATCAAACATACCATAATTTGGTCCTGGCATACTGGTACGAAGTATTCTAACGGAATGTCCAGTCTGATTAGCCCCAGGATTAAAGGTATAGCAATTCCCAAACTTCCAGTTCCATGATGGAGTCCAAAATTGTGCTAAATACCTAAGGTTTAAATACACAAGATATTAGTAGTATTTTTATCATTTAAACCTATTTGGAAACGGTGCGCTTACTATAGGCTACTGATTTCCGTGAGGCCGTTTTTCCACACAGTAATTATATACAAAAAATATCAAGGTAATCAACTAAAATTACAATTGAGAATAGCCTTAAATTGGCCGATTGGTATATCCGCGTTTTTGACCGGTTTTTATAAATTATTAAAGATCTTTACAGCGGAATAACTTATTCTCTTTTTTGTAAAATTAGTTCTTGGTTTTTGAAGTAAATAATCGTTTACAATAGTTTAATTCGATATCACTTAGATTATTGCACTGTAATTTGGGAGAACATTGACCTTACCTGAAAAAGAAATCCGCAAATGTTTCAGAATAGAGTGACAAGAATAGTTTGCATGCTGATAATAGAGGTAGTTTATTGCTTCTATTGGGTTGAAACATGCACAAAAAAGAGCAACGCTCAAGGCAATATTAATAAGAAACGAGTCGACCGTGCACCTAAATGCATTTCTGCATGATCAATTTGCTACATACTTAGCAGGCAATACAAGATCTGAGAGGCTCTTCTTAAAATTACATAGGCCTCGCTTCAACACCGAATATTTAAAGGAACTGTAGTAAAAAAAATAAACTACTTTTGAATAAATGTCATTTAAATGTCATGTTTGGAATTGTTGGTAGTTTTACGGTATCTATGATTAATTCTTTGAAAGTTTTCTTAGTTTATAAATGACGTGAGCCAACAGCTTGTTGTTATTGCTCGATCTGATGAAGGCCTGAGTCAACAGGCCGAAAGCTTAGCAAATAAATATTTTACGTGGTGTTTCCACAAAACTTATCTATATTTTACAATACCTGTTCTCGTACTCAAGAAATGACGTTATCATTCTCGTATTTTATGCCGCCATTTTGAATTTTCAATGTTGACGCAACATTCTCAATTTTGACGATATGACGTCACATATTGAAAATAAAATTCCGCCGTATATCAAAATTGAGCCGCTCTACAAAGTCAGAATGATAACGTCATTCCTCAAATACGAGAGCGGATATCGTAAAGCTATTAACATTTTAAAACATTAAGGGACTTTTATTTAAAATACTTCATTTTTTGATTGAAGTTCCCTCTGAATATATATTTGAATATTAAAAAAAACAAAACTAGATTATTGGGGAGTCCCTGGAAGTCACAAAGATGACACATTAAGCAACTGTGAAAACAGGCTTCTAAGTGCAGCACTGCAAGCAAAACCGACAAACAAACGAACTAGGAAGTGTAAATCTGGCCGTTTTGATGCCATGCTAAAACGCTTTCTCGTCCTTCATATGTTCTACTTACCCATTCTTGCAATTTAGGCCCATCCACGAGCATTTCAAAAACAACTTTTTATACTGATGCCCAACTTTCATCAATTTCTCTTCACTGTAGTCGGCCGCCTTTATGGCCACTAACTCTTGTAGAATAACACCCTCGTCAAAATCAACATCATTCAGGGAATTTTCTTCATCGTCTATGTCCGAGTTTATAGACGCACCTTTTCTGAGGGATGCAGTTTGCTTGTTAAACGATTTATCGAAGTCTGAAGTTCCCATTTTGCTTCGATTTCCGAAACTTTTCAAAAATCCACCGATTTCAGGAATCTTACGTAGCTTTGATTTGCGGAACTGGTTGAGATTGCAGACCGTTACAGATGGAAAGTCGATATTCTGGAGAACAAACGCAATATTAAGCATCCTTAGCTACTTTTTACACAGGCTTTTACATAATGGAGGACCCAACATTTTCACAGAAGTTTAATATCTAGTAGGGGATGAATGCATAAATAAATAAATAAATAAATAAATAAATAAATAAATAGAACTAACTAACTAACAAACTAGCTAGCTAGTAATAAATATAAGCTTAGATCTGATGCCTTGAACTTTATCAATGACTACGCCCAACAAATGTAATTGAAAATTATGAAATCTTAAGAGAACAATGACACGAGAACATATTACCAAAATATCTTTGATCTTTCATGTTAGCTTTGAGCTATATTACCGGCGTCACAATATAAGTGCATCTTCCTAAAATATTGTTGCAACTGATTTCCTTAGCTTGACTAATTCGTTTGATCAAATTTGTTGGAAACTTCCTGTTATAATAAAATGTTTGCGGATACAACCTGAAGTCCTGAGCAACACACGACGAAAGCTCAGCAGAATAAATATATTTTACATGGTTGTATCCGCAAACATTTTATTTGATTATAACATTCTTCACCATGCGAAGCAGTTATGACACTACTAACTTCCTGTTGTTTTGAATTTGATTGGTTTTTGAACAACCAAAAGGAAATATGATTATCGGCTGTCAAACCCTAATCAAATTCAAAGCAGGAAGTTGTTCAACGAACTTTATTGAAAGAATTGGTCATGTCGATGAACCGAATTGCCACAACATTTTAGGAACGCTAATCTATTGCCACGACTATATATATATATATTTATATATATATATATATATGTAATATTTCATAAAGAGTGGGAGTGTTTTACCAGTCACGATGCCGTTAACCGATTAATTGTTCTCGGGTCTTTGTAAAACATGAGGTTGTTTTCGAATGTTTTACAAACACGAGAGAACAACGAAAATTATATATACGAGGTAATAGGCGGAGTGATTTTTGTTGTTCTCGAGTGTTTGTAACCCCTGGTAAAACACGATACACGAGTTTATGAAATAGCTTCTCAATCGTCTATTATAGTAAAATTCGCGAGGGACTTGTTGATATTGGTCATAACAGATTAGACAATGGTGTATATTAGTATCTGATGTCTCATGTTGAATTTATAATTAAGAAATGTGGTAATAAACGGATCTTTGTTTGTGCCGTTTATTATCTGATTTCTTAATGATGAATTCAGTTTGCGCGACCTTTATCGGGTTACAAAACTCATACACATGACCAAATATTTTTCTCTGATTGGCTAATTAGCTCATGAATTGTTAATGAGTTTGATATATATATATATATATATATATATATATATATATATATATATATATATATATATATATATACAAAGTATAAAGTATAGTTTTACCTTAAAGTCTTCGCTACCAGAGGTTTCACCCTAAACGGGATCATCAGGCGACTGGAAAATATCGGTTAGTGGGCTGCTTAAATGCGGCGTGGGTGTGGGCGTCGAAACGTCCGGCGCATTCATTTGGAGCGTGGGTGTGGGCGTCGAAACGTTGCGCGCATTCCTTTGATTGTTTAGGTTGTTGATCCGAAATCTATTTTTGTGCCGACACGTCGAAACTATTTCTGATCTTTTGTTGAGTAAGAGTTGTTTGTCTGCCTTCATGATGAAAAGTTTTTCGTCCAAACATAAATTGCATCTTTTTGATCCTCCCGTGTAAGAAATTGAGTGTTTTAGTAAAATACTAAGACAAACAACTCTTACTCAACAAAAGATCAGAAATAGTTTCGACGTGTCGGCACAAAAATAGATTTCGGATCAACAACCTAAACAATCAAAGGAATGCGCGCAACGTTTCGACGCCCACACCCACGCTCCAAATGAATGCGCCGGACGTTTCGACGCCCACACCCACGCCGCATTTAAGCAGCCCACTAACCGATATTTTCCAGTCGCCTGATGATCCCGTTTAGGGTGAAACCTCTGGTAGCGAAGACTTTAAGGTAAAACTATACTTTATACTTTGTATTTTGCTCTATCTATATGGTATTGAGCACTCTCTAACATTTCGTGAACCATAACTCACTTATATATATATATATATATATATATATATATATATATATATATATATATATATATATAGCAAACGTTGACTTACTTTTTCGTGTACAATATCCACTGCCGTCGATATTGGTTTGTCCATGTAGCTGACTACCAAAGTATAACACATGTAAATGGTGAATCCATAACATGTTGCAGATATTAGTGCCCAGATAAAACGCCGAAGGAAACCGCTGGGTAAAGTAGCTTTTGAAAGTCCACCAAAACTTGTATCAGACGCAAAATTTTTCCACAAAAGTCTGAAACTATTTTCTGGAGTGTTTTCTGTCTGTTTTCTTGGTTTAAAAACTTTTTCTTTTGACCGATGGTCTCTTTCCAAACCATTGTTGATCATTTTAACTGTATAGCAAAGAACATAAGTTATTCTGTATTCAGAATTATTCAACATCATGATTCATATACAGTAACCCATGTAACTTAAAGAGGACACATTAAATTTTGGAATAGTGATGTAATTGTAATATTCGTTCTTATTTGGTAAGCATAAAATATAACCATGCAACAAGCTATATATTGTTGTGAAGCTCTTTTTTGCTCTGTCAAAATATACCCATTCTATTTTATATCTTTTGATAAGTATATATGAATAAAGGCGAGAATTTGTGGTAACAGCACGTTTATTATTTATTGCCGAGCTTTCGACCTGTTGACTCAGGCCCCGTTCACACTATACCGGATAGCTTTTGTATGTGCCGGCACGAAAACCATACCAGATAGGCCTTCTGTTCACACACAAAACCCCTGTTCCGGCACAATTTCTGTGCCGGCACGCCGTTGCACTGCTCCGATCTCGAAAGAGGTACATCTTGTATCGGATAGCTTTTTGTGCCGTTTCAGCTCCAGTGTGAACGGAGATCGAAATCGTTTCGGAAGTATATTAATAGAATAGAGCGTGGTGATTGGTTGGATCACGGGGTTATATCGTATTTGGCACGAAACGGCACATAATTACGCCGTCTGTTCACACTATACCGGATAGGTTTTCGTGCCGGCACGAAAACCTATCCGGTATAGTGTGAACGGGGCCTCAGGCCTTCATCGGAGCAAATCCCAATATTGTCTTGGCTCACGTCATATAAACAAAAGCAACTTAACAACCAGAATCACGTAAGGACATTGTGTAGTTACGTGCTTAAGGTTGTTCTAAAATTAAGTAAATTACATAATGGAATCACGGGGTGCTCAATTTCTCGAAGCCGAGAGTATATCGCATTCCATTTGAGTGTAGTCGAACTGGTAGGAATCTCTCAACTCGTCGATCTGAAGGAACACAAGGCCTGCATGCATGTTGCGCTAAAAGCTGAGCTTGAGAAATCTGCTGTGGCAAAACACGCTGGGGAATATGATCACCATATAAAATGGAAGGATTCTTCTCATTAGCCAGCGACAAGCACTACTTCAGTGGAAGAATGAGGGAATCTATTGAAGTTTTGAAAAGGCATACGATTTTACATGTGAGTCACCCATTGAATAGCACTTGGTTAGCTTTCTTCGATCAACAATCCTGATTCATTATGTAATTTAATTAATTTATAGAATAAACGTGAGCACGCAACTACACCATTGTGTCGTTATACGTGATTCTGGTTGTTAAGTTGTTTTTGTTTATATTTATTTGATCAACAACATCAATACCAGCTTTGGTATATAGGATACAAACGTGACACTAACTACAACTACATGACATACATATTACATATATATAAAGTTAATTTCTATTATCTACGTTAAGTTATCAAAAATTGTTAAAACATCGAAACAGTATTTCCCTGCCAAAGCCATAACTGTTCTGTCTTGCATAGACATAAGGTACATAAAAATATCTTGGGAATTAAACAATTTGAATGAACTATTTACTTTATATAGGTTATCAATAAAATTTACTCTGAGATCGGCGAACTTTGTGTTTGTACATGACGTTAAAAAGTGTTCTTCATTCCCGATCTCGTTAAGATCGCAATGTTTACAACTGTATGAAACATTGCTGTATCGACCAGTTTCAACAGGTAATCTATGAGCTGATGTACACCCCAACACGATGTTGGCATTTTGCCCTGACGAAGGCTTGAGTTGACAGGTCGAAAGCTAAGCAGTAAAATAAACGTGGTGTTATCACAAATTCTTGCTTGTATTACCTTTTGTCACCATGCAAATTTTCAAACAATTACATGAATTGACAGCCTTGATATTTAAGTGTATGTTTTCAGATATGGTTGCTCTTTTAATGCCACTAAAAGCTATATACCTAATTAGTTTCTTGATTGCATTTTTAATGCATTCAATTGAAATACATAAAATGAATAATATATATATATATATAATATACAAACGAGCACGTGTGATTTTGTTCATGGAATGTTGGAAAGTTCTCAATATCATAAAGGTAGAGCGAATATAGTTTAAGTGGGCTTACCTCAAAATGTTGAGTCCGCAACTGTCAGTTTCACGCGGGGCGATCTTCATTGAGCCCACTTAAACTATACTATATATATATATATATATATTCGACTACTGGAAGGGATGCATTGATTAGATTTAAAACCGATGCAGGTGCAAGCCTGGTTTGTTGGTGATTCTAAATAACTATGCGAATCGCATGGCCTTTGCGCCGGCGATGTTTCATGGAACGTATACAGAATGAGTGATCGAAATATAGTAACTTAGGTTAGATATACTGCCGAAACAGAGAACGTAGGAATCTAACGTTTCGAGCGAAGGCCCTTCGTCAGAGAGAAAGCACGCTACTTTTATTTCACTACAGAATGAGTGGCCGTTCTGTATCGGGGTATACGACGGACACGAAATCTATTTGGTAAGTTCATTGGCGTAGTATTTTTTGTAAAAAAAAACGTTCTCTAAAGCTGGTTTCCATATAATCGCTACGATCGCCACGATCGCTCAAAAATGAACTCGGCGATCGCTGCGATCATATGGAAACCACTGACGCAACGATCACTGCGATCGCGATCGCCACGATCGCCGAGATAGAAAATGTTCTATCTCAGCGATCGTGGCATCGTTGCGTTTTATACGGAAACGGTGATTTTGCAATCTCAGCGATCTTGGCGATCAGTATGCATCCGATTCCCAGCGGACCATTAAAACAATGGCCGCGATCAACCATGGCCGCCTTAGCGATCATATGGAAACAGCGACATGATTGTTGATCGTTGCGATCGCCAAGCTAATTTTTGAGCGATCGTAGCGATTATATGGAAACCAGGCTTAAGAGGAATATATATCATAGTTTATCAAATTCATTAAAAATTCATAAAGAAAATTCAAAAGAAATGAATATTTAATCAATGTCTGTATATCGCATACAGATTCGTCCAGATTTACATAAACGTTTTCCTCAATTTACTTAGCTAAAATCACTCCAACTTGAAAAATAGTTTGAAAACATGGCTATTTAGATGCGTCCATTTGATAAGTACGATAAAGCATTCGCAGCCGATCGGTATCTGATTTACTACGGCTCGCTTGCAGCTCGCCTTGTAAATCAGATTCAGATCGCTGCTCATGCTTTATTGTCTATTACATACAGACATTCTAAAATTGAATGTGTCTTTCCCTCTTACCGGTACAGCGCGTCCAGTCTAACCGACGTCACTGTACGTAAGTTCATTATCCAACCAAAGAACTAACTCTTTGTGACCTCGGTTAGACTGGACACGCTGTAAAGACCCAGATTGTTGATAGTTCTACTTTTTATTTCTTTTATGAAATAAGCCAAAGAGATGTACCATGACGTCACAACCGTAACGGTGATTACACGATACTGTATACTTGTGAAGATCATTACATGTTATTTAAAAAATGAAGATGATGTAATGCACAGTTCACATTAATAAAACTCTTTAGGTGATAATTTACCTGGTTCCTACTGGCGTCTATCACAGTGTGAACTCGTCTTATCTGTAATTAAGTATAATTAAAAAAATCGAGATGTTATTATAAACGTGTTTTAATCCCAATACGAAACTTTAAGTATCCAAAAATGTCATTAAATACCAGCAAAAAGTAATCTGAATTACAAAATTGCAACGTCAATGTTGGTGTCAAGGTGAATTATATTGAGTGTAAATTAATGTTCTTAGAGCTATTATACTCACAACCTTCTGATCGTCTGTGAGACATTCTAACTATCGAGCTTCTAGAAATCAGATGATTTGAACGTAGGTTGAATTTGATGTATTGATGTGTTTGACGAAACTAACATGCTATATTATCATACTTGCACATAGCAGTATAATGTCGCACATTGAACGTAACCAACTTTCAAATCATCTGAGTCGCAATAGGTCAATGGTGCGTCTCATCGGCGATCAGAAAGTTGTGGGTTCGAGTCCCCTTGGGAACTCAGAACTGTTTCTGAGTAAAATATCTCGAGGAACATTTACACTCAATTTCTCATATCCTAGCTAGCGTATCTATCCATTCTCTTAACGCCATTGGCGGCTTGAATGTGGAGAACTGCTGAGATCTTAGAGAACGTAATGCTGACAAATAATAGTTTTCAAAATATTGACACGAATAGTCTGATTCGCGCCGAAGATTGGGGATTGGCTCGTAATTTTTGCCAGTTAAAATATGTATCTTTAGTCAGACATGCATTTAATTATTTCTATTTCGTTCATTCATTTATTCAGAGCTTTATTGGTTATGGTGGCATTTGTGGGAAGAATGAGTCGAACTCAGCACAGAACGATGCCGGATTCGTGATGAATCTGTTACACTGTTGACAACAATCACGGTACTATATATACTATTTTCTTTGCAATTGTGACACCCCTGCTCCCAATTATGTTGTTTTTTAATATGAATTTAGTATGTGGGAAATTTCATATGTATAGTAATGCTTCAATTCGATATGTACACAATTTACTCGCACGAGAAATATTATGTGAACATGCTTAACTATATATTAGAATAATCTTTCTGTGATAAAATGCTCAAAGCAGGAGTCTATTGTGACTGGGTGTACATGTGAGTGAGGAAGATGGGAGGGAGCGAGCGGGTTAGGTTAGGAGCGAGTGATGGATCGCGCGACCGAACGAACGAGCGAGCGAAAGACTGGACTTAAATTGGAATGTTAAAGGTAAAAAGATTGCATGACGTATATTAAAATTTGTATGTAAAATCTGATAAGTATTAATGCATAGCAAAGAGTATGTTGGTTGAACTTTTCAGTTAACCATGCCGTGTAAATTATTCATAATATATAACTTGTTTGAAGGTGATCTGCATGCATATAGATTATGAGCATGCTAAATGACCGCTCGTGTTTTAAATATTACATAAAAATGGAGTTTACTGCATGCCTGTTTAATAATTAGTTGAACTCGGACAGTCGTTAAAGCTAAATATCGATATATCATCGATAACAAATGTGATACTTGTGAAAGACCTATTTTGTTCCGAATTATAGTGAATTTGTACAAATGGGTTTTCATTTCCGAAAGAAAGCTTCATTCTCAGGTATGAATGTTCAGACCGGTGTCGTGATAAAAAACAGTAGGAGATTTTGTTCATGCATGTCCGAAAATCAATCAGAGTCAGTATATTATTAGTTTTACTCTGGGAACCGAACGGCAGCTCAGTTGAAATTTAAGCTTTTAAATATCCGCTCCGCGTATTGCGGGAATCTGAATTTTCATGTAAACACGATGCCATACGACTTCTTGTTTACGGACGGCAAAGAAATTCATCTTTAAGTAAAAGCAAGCACTAATTACTATTAGAGTTTTTGTGTCACCAAGGAGACATAATGGCACAGACTTAACAGTATTAAACCACAGTAGAACATGATTGCTCTTATTACTAGCATACATCGTTTGACAGTCAATAAACAGAAAATGTCTTTGGTGTTTTTAAAGAGTTGTGAGAACACGAAGAAAAGTTTGGGAGAAGGAAGGAGAGACTTGTGAAGTTTCCATGGACTTATAAAAGCAATGCTTTTAATTAGTTGATCGTTGTGCTCATTTTTTAATTATTATATTCTATATCTGAACTCGTCAGTTCTCTTTAAATTTGACTATACAGTACGTATGCCAGAGCTACAAGGGAGGCGTTTTACGTAATGTTGGATGAGACTTTGATCATGAAATGTTGTAGCAATGTTAGCTATCTATGAATGCATAATATAAAATGTTGTTAGTCTTTACCATTATCGAGGAATTATTAGGGACTTAAGATCCAGGACGGCAACCTCAACGACGACGTCATTTAAACAAAATAATTATATTTGCAAAACAACAAGAATGAATAATTTTTACTCCCTAGAGTAAAGCCAACACGGTCCTCGTTCTCTATACAACGCCATTTAGAGCATTTTCACGTCTTCAGGACGACGTCAACGGCTAAAAGATGAGAACTGTTGCTTAAGATTGACTTCAATACAGACACTACAATCATTTTAGTACTGGGGCGTTTGGAAGTCATTAAACTAGCTTCAAATATCAGATATAATAGTCAGTTAACCGTGACTTCTTTAAATTGTAAAATTTATGTTGCTTTTTAACCGTCGTCGTCGTCGTAACATCTTAAGGTCGCTAATATCAATATTATGACCTACCGAGTTCTGTAGTTGATCTGTAGTTTCTTATTCGGTATTGAATTCGAACCAACTGACTCCCTTACCCTAGTCGTGTGTACTTCTTGTGTTCACTTCTTACCGCGGTGTCTGTACTGATTCAACATGCATGGCATGTAAATTTACATCATGGCAAAAGCAAACATAATTATAAAGACTTGTTAAAGTTCAATCTTATCCTAGTTATTATGCACAATCAAAAGAATATTTTAATGCAAATTAGTCTTTCGCATGCCTGTTATGAATTTTAAATGATAGTGATGGTGGTATTTATTTTTAGTTTATTCATGCATAAATTATCTTTGATGTGCCGCAGTTAATATATATATATATAGGTTAGTTACCTTGCTTATTAAATGACCTATTATATCGTTTTAAAACTACGTCTAGAATACTATTTTTTTGTTAAATAATGACAAGTATCGTCTGTATCATGAATAAACTAAGCAGGTTAGTTACCTCGAAGTCGGTAACTAAGCTAAACTTAGTTACCTCCTTCTCGGTAACTAACCTATACTTACATACTTGACGAAGGGCCTTCGCTCGAAACGTTAGATTCCTACGTTCTCTGTTTCGGCAGTATATCTAACCGAAGTTACTATATTTCGATTGTTGTTTCTACACTGCCTACGCAGCACGCTACTTTTATTAACATACGTAGTATTAATATACTTAGTTACTAAGCATTGAGCGACAATAAAAAGTAGAGTGCCGCGTAGGCAGTGTTTTGGATATAGACCGCTTGCACATAACGTCAAAACGGTTGTCTGAAAGACAACTTCAATCAATTCAATGTTCCGATGTTCAACAAAGCAATTAATAATGAAAATTTTATTGTGTATAAGACAACTATTGTCGTCCACCAAGGGAGATTTTAGTAACGAAAGACTGACATTTAGAGCAGAGTTCTTCGTCAGAGTAAAACATCAAGTGGCAATACATATAGGAACCAATATAGAAAACTAAAAATGTTCAAACAGAAATGTATAAACATCCTTATTTGATGACACGTTGGATGCTAAACGCGTTTTCAATGTTGAATGCCGTAACGTTAAAGTCTATTTTCTCCCATATATCATATGACATAATATGTGGCATGACATTCTATATATATAGGATGTATTTGTAGTGTGAACTCATTGCGATGAAATTATATTTCTTCTTTTCTTGCGTTTATAAGGGTAAAAATGTGAATGCGGACATGCATGATTGATAACATTTTGTGGCCCGACTATTAATATAATATTCTGAGACGGGTTTCTGTCTGAGGATACCTTTACACGAACCCGGGTCGGCTTCGAACCCAGGTCTGCTTAACACCCATAGTTATTCTTTTTTCGTGTTTACATGAACCCGGGTTGGCTTTTTTTTCCCAACCCATGCAGAACCCGGCTTGGGAATGTTGTTCTGTCCGATCAGAGTTCTGGTGTCAAGACATGTGGTCGATAATTATTCACTCAACAACATGGCGAACAACAACATGGCTAGTGATGTTGAAAAACGTCGTAAGCAAATTTCGTTTCACAATTCCAAAACTAGCACACTATACTTAGTCTTTTATGTTCTAATATCTTGTTATCAGTATTTGTCCATCTGTCGTCAGCTGTTGTAAATAAGTTAAAATTCAGATAGGTTAATATGTAACCTGCGTTGCATGCTTACCTTCTCTAGGATACCAACTTTAAAGATTTTTTTATTCTTGTTCGCCACTCTATAAAAAATTGTACAATCGATTCCTCATGCACTGTCTGCTTGCAAGAGGCTTTCGTTTTTAATTGGCATCAGCACCGGAATAATACATGAGTTGTACAAAACATATACGTTAATCAAATCCTACGCATACATGCACTGCAGATTGCATGGAATTCCGAACAACGCAATTATAAAAGTTCATTGTAAAAAAATCAAGAAAATCTATGTATGTATGTTAAATATATTGCGAATTACTATATATTAGATTAATGGAAGAAGAAGGATTCAAAACTTGGCTGTTTAGTTCTAGCAATGCCGGCGGATTGTCCTAACAACGTTGATACACTAGAAAAGTATATTCTGATCTAAATAATAGCAGCGTGAAACGCATTAATGTGAAACCTAAGCCTACGCTGAAATTCTTTTAATGCACACTCATAAAATTTTAACTCTCTTTTTAATTGTAAATAATCAAGTTTGTTTACCTTATTAAGTATTTCCTCTTGCACGCTGTCATAAAACCGATGTTATATTAGTTGTTGGCATGGAGATCGGGAACTTTGGTTTAATTATCCATAAATTTTGAAGGTCTTTGCTTAAAAATTTAGCGATTTAAAAGTGCATGCACTTTTAGTATACGTTATTACTAGAATAGACATGTCTCGTGTACAGTTTGTTAATCAAGCTGCATGTATCCTTAGGTGAAATACCGATTTTCCAATGTCCGGTTTTCCAATATCCGTGTTTTTTTTCGCGCAAAGAGACTTTTTTCTTTGTCTTGTATATGCTCTGGATTGGAACTAATTAAATATCTATTCACTTAAACTTAATGTTAACTACTGAGATTATTTTCTATGTAATATCTTAACTTAGTGTTTGTTAGCGCAAAAATATAGATTTCCAAACCTTCAGCAAACAAAGTTTCTAAATGTGTAACATTCTGAAATTTATGGCATTATCAGAGCCGTATATTTATCAGAATACTCGGGAAATGTCTCTGAACCCCATATGTCGAATCTGTAACATTTCACTGAATTACCATTAGGCATTGTAACTATTGAGCTACTGAGGCTCGGATAAATACATTGGGGAACTATTGCTATAAGGTTGCAAATGTATCTAACATAATAAAGGATGCAGCTCTGTATCTCCAAGCCTCGGCGGTTTAATGGTAAGTGTCTAGTATTCGTGCTTGACAAACGGCCACTAAACGCCTGCTACATTACACCAAGCTCCCACATGTACTATCTGTAAATTTTAGTATCTGTAAATTCTGTAACATCTGTAAAATCTTTCTTTGTTATATTACATACATATATATATATATATATACATTATTATATACATTATTACATATAGTTGAAGCTCAACGTAATGATCCCTTTTAATATATACTACTGTATATATAAGTTCCCTTCTTAGTTTGTTGATCTGAGCAGTACTAGACATTCGGCGCACTATATATATACCTTTACCTATATATACATGAGACAAATATATACACTTTTTTTTGGCTGGCTGGCTGCCTGGCTGCCTAACATTTCATCTCAAAATGCTTAATCTTTTCTATGCACTGGCCAGTTGGTTCTGGACAATTGCAAATAAGGTTTACTGGAAGTGTACGATCATTTCTCAACTCTAAACTAACGATCGAGACTCTGTTTTATACCCAAATTATGTTGCTATATATACCAGTCTTTGTTCAGCTTGTGAGCTGTTCGATTAAATTTTTAAACTGGGATGAAGCTGCTTTACATGCTTACCTTTTTCGAATTTGGATACCAACTTCAACCTTTTTTCTTGTTAATCGCACTATAAAAACGGTACAGTTGATTTTGCATTCATGCACCGACTGCTCACAGGAAGCTACAGTTTTAACTTTATGTGGGCATTGAATAAATGTTGGACAAATTTACAATACATAGCTTGTCAAATATTCATTAATCAAATCCTATAGATGCGCTTATATATATACTACCTACGCCTACACTTTTTGAGATCCCGATAAGCGGAATTCTAAAAAAAAAATAAAAACTCATTATATACAATAGGAGTTACGTTCTTTTTAGAATGCATAGCAATATTAAATCTTGAAAAATTTGGCTGTTTTAATCCAATGAAGCAACATTATTTTAATATCAGAAGTATAAGTTAATATACCGGATAAAATATTCTAAACAAAAACAGCTTGAAACGCATTTACGTCAAAACTACGTTTTGATGGTCGTTTTAATTTTCAAGTTGCTGAAGCTTTAATTAAAGCTTTTTTTTTAAGTTAAAAATCACTGTTGTTGATCTTAAGTACTTCCTTTGCCGTTGCTATGAAACCGATGTTATATTTATCGTTTTATATTTATTGTTGTCGACAGCGTGAAACGCGTTAATTTCGAAAACTACAGTGAAAACAATTTTACTTGTCAAGTTTATAAGATGAATTGATTAAAGCTCTTTTCAATATATTGAAAATTACTGTTGTTGATCATATTAAATATCTTTTCGGCAGTTACTGTCAAACTGATGTTTTATTTATTGTTGATGAGAGCGTGAAATTAACAAATAGATGACATTTTTTCTTGCGTGTGTACTGTAATAACGCACAGATGACGTCACAGCGTGTAAGTGACGTCACAGTCGAGTGACTGTTGTTCTTTACACGCTGTGACGTCTTCTGTGCGTTATTACAGTAAACACGCACGGAAAAATGTCATCTATTTGTTTTATACATCAAATTTTATTATTTTAATAAGAAATGTTTGATATTTTTGAATCGTCGAACCGGCGCCGGCAGGGCTATTGAAACGGAGGTAAAATTTTCAATTCAGGTTTAATTACGTCATAGCTGATCTATACAAATAAAGCAATCTCACTGGGCAGCAGAAGAAATAAGGCTGTCCTGATTGGCTAATTTTTCAGCTTCCGGTTACGTCATGTATAATTTAATCAAATCATGATCATGAGAAATTGAAAAGTTTCTTCAAATTTCAAACTTCGTGTCTTCGTCGGCATTTCTAGCCAAAATATTTATCGTTGAACAAACAGACTAGTTCTTCTGGACGGGATCTTGATGTCCCATGTATATTTGGACGCTTCTTATGCTGCAAATTCAGCTGGGAAAGCATTTACAGTATTGTTGGAGAAGGCCGAGAAGCACGCGTACTAACCAGCGAAATTATATGTTCTGTGTTTGGAAATCTTGTTGACAATGGCTGATATCTCTTGGATTTGTATGGCTGAATAGTATTTCCATGAAGAGGAATGGAAATTGTATCAGAAAATTTCTGAAGCTGTGGAGTAGATAGCATTGTGCGCCGGAGACGAAGGTATTAAATGACCGTATTTATGTCGATAATGTTAATATGTCTGTGTCCTCGGACAACGACTTGATGGCCGTGTCTCTCATCACTGAGTGATATGACTTCGTTACGTCAGCTGTGCTGTGTTGTTAACGCATAGTTCTTAGCCAATCAGATTGTTTGTTTTTCTTAGGTTGTTGTATAACGCGTTACAACAGCGAAAATTACAGTGAAAATCGTTTTAGTTGTCAAAATTATTTTTTTTAAAGTACTATTTAAAACATGAGCAGCATTGGACTTTGTTTAAACCTTTTTTTTTTATCGATGTTAAAAATCATTGTTATTGCGTGATCTTGTGTATCTCTTGGCAACAGATACTATTAAACCGTTAGATTTATTGTTAATAACAGCGTGAAACATGTTGACCTTAAAAACTACAGTGAAAATTATTTTACTTGTCAAGTTCATATAATTTTGATTAAGAGAATTTTTCCCTCATCCATGTCGCGTAACTTGGGCTCAAAACTGACGGATACTGACCATACCTAATAGTTATGGAAGTTTTCTTTTTCTATTTTTAAAAGATTCTTTTCAACCCTACGTACAGTGCATGTTTATAAGAAGGTAAAAGATTGTATAGTATATGCTAGACCATGAGATACGAAGAGGTTTGGAGTGGTATATCCATGCATGCAAAAGAAAATGTTGTTTGAAGTTGATTATTGTAATAATATAAGTTCAACAGTTGTGGATTATATAACTCACTAATGTTATGAAAACATTATTGTTTTTGGATGTTTCTCAACTCCCAAATGCATTTAAAAAGCATATTGACTCTGCAAGCTAGACAATAATGCAAACATAAAGAGATTTGGGGCTAGTTCCGTGGTATCCCAAAAATAAAATTTTGTTTGAACTTCAGCCAATCTTGTACTGACTAGTGTAAATATATAGCCACAAAATTTTAGCATTATTCCGATATTCATATATAATTATGTCGTAAAATTTTTATCTTTCAATATGTTTCTCAACCCCCAAAAGTATGTTGACTGTATATAAGGTAGAGAAAAATGTTTAAATAAAGAGCGCTTGTTACGGATTATATAATATATATTATTCTCTTTTTAATGTTCTGATGTTATATTTATTGCTGTTGACAGCGTGAAGCGCAATAACCTTAAAAACTACAGTGAAAATCGGTCTACTTGCCAAGTCTAAACAATTTTGATTAAAGCTTTTCTCAATATTTGGAGAATTACTGTTTTGGTTACTCCTCTAGCGTTGCTATCGAACCGATGTTATATTTATTGTTGTTTACAGGGAGATGTAGTAACGTTGATTTAATTATACAGATTTTGTGTCTCAAGCTTCTCATTTAGATTGAAAAAAATACCGATTTATAGTTTGTAATTATCTTCATGGAGCAACATGAAATATTAATGAGAGATACATGCGGTGGTGAAAAATATTAATAGGTAGAGCTAAAAAGAAATCGAACTCCATTATTTTTTTTAATTTAAATCAACTACAGTGTTTTATCAGGTTTGAAACACGAAGCGATAGCCGAATTTTTAAAACAGTGAGTTTTTTGAACGGCCTGAATTAAATGAAACAAGACGCCTGCTTAGGCGTTTACTCGGGCTACTGATTGCAGCACTGACCTTTGTATAGCCGAAGCACGGAACAGCGTAACAGCGTGCACATAACCGCTTGTTAAAAAGTACAAAATTTTCAGATGCAATGTAGTTATGCAATTTATATAGTTATGAAGAAGGGCACTGAGGCTTTTCTATACATGATCTTATATGAAATACAGCGGTGCATGAAACGTTTGCTGATATAATGTTGAACTCTTTGCATGTCTATATTTATTTATTCATTATTATTATGTCTAGATTTCATGTAGGTGTCGTATTACATTTGGAAACGTGTGTTTCAAAACATGTTTAAATATTTTTTCTGTTTGTTCGATTTTAATAAATTCTATATTGAAATGATCGCTTCAATCTGACGAATCCAACACTCTGCGTTTTGTCTACTAAAAGTATTAAAATCCCCGTTGTTATTTGGAAAAACAGATTTGCTTACATGTACTCTTGCTATATTCAGTGCTTAATATTACTTGCGTTTTGTAGTTGTTGGACTAAGCAGCAAGGCCAAGCCGTTATTGAGTAAACAGTATATACGTTTAATATCATGTGGCGTTTATGTGTCGATGTAAACACAGCATCCATATTTTCGTGTCCTGTGCGACTCGTTCATTCTGCCTGTTCATGAACAAACCTTACAACGTCGTTGTATTTCTCTCGTATATTCTGGAGAATTTTTTAAACAGGTTTCAGATTTGGAGGTCTTAGCTCAACTTTACACTGCGATTCATTGACACAACAACCACGGTGCCACGGTGCCACGGTTCCGAAATCGCTTGAAACGAGGCTGTTGCATGGGTTGTAGGCTGTTGCGCTGTTGATGTTTCGTGCCTGATTTGGCAAGTTATTACTTTTAAACCAGCTTTGCCTTTGGCCAAAGTGTTTGTAGCTGTTCCAAGCAAGTTGCTTATATAGTTGATCAGTGGTGTGCTAGCTTGACCCAACCACCAAATAGGACCATGACTCTGTCAATTTTCGAAGTGATCGGAGACTCGAAGTCTATAAGCTCCATATGTGGAAAGTATTGCGCAATTTTGTGACCCCCCCCCCCCCCCACACACACCTCCCTTTGCCTGTACAGCAAAAACAAACGAAAACACTTCACTAACTTCAACCTGAAAACACTAATAACATAGAAAAACATTTACTGAAATTAAACTGACACCATGCCAATTGTAGCCCAACAAGTTGTGTCACACGTACGTTTGACTAGTTCCCAGGTATAAATATCGAAAACAACCTCCGTCTACCATCTGAGTTCCAGTGGCTCAATAGTGAGAGCGCCGGCTGGCATTCGGAAAGTTGTCTGTGGGATCGAGTCCCATCTGGAGCTCAGAGTTTTACTCTGAGTTTAACTTACGACAGCTTGTGCAGCAAAAACAAACGAAAAAACTGTACAATTATTACTACCCACTTTTGCATGTTTGGGTCATTTAGAGATGCAACACACTTTCAAGTTGAAACGTTTTTGTTGAGAATTTTAAGATTTGGTTTAATTGTTAAGCACTTACATTAACTTCTAATAAACACAAATCTATTTATATAACTGAACTGACTCATAAATCCAAAAGTCCAACAAAATATTGCTCATCTTTAGCAGTGTTTATCTTCTTATAATCCTTCTTGAAACCCAATAAGAGTGGTGTTTTATATACCATAAAAGTTATATTTGTGTTTTAGTATATTAACAGTGTATACATTAAACTAAATTTGTTAACTAAAGCACAAACCCAAAAGTCCAACAATATTTTTCTTTGTTTGAGATCTCAAAGTTTTTCAGATTTTCAGCGAAGGCAAGGATACTTATCACCTGGTGTGCAGTTCGGTGGAAAATCTTCGTACTCTTTCACGTTATCCAAGAAATCATGCACCGGTCCAACGTTTTCTTTCAGCCATCCTTTTCTTACATTCAGGTCAGGATTTGCTTCGTTCTTTTCTGGCAAAGCCAAACAAGCGCACAAACTTAGCAACAGCAAAAAGCCAACACTATTCCTTTCCCAAATCATCTTTGTCTTCTTTTTATCACAGTGGGAAAGACAACACCAAATTGCTACTATTCTGCATGGATAGTTTCAGACCCTTTTATATATTCTCTGATCATCGTTAATTACGGACCAGGTGGTAAAACGTGTTGATGATATACGTTATATACTATATGATTAATGTCATGTATCAGGCATAGTTTAACGTTACTCTATATAGCTTAAAAGTTTTTGAACGTATTTTAAAAAGTTACTGTTTATGACTCATTTACAGTTATTTTAAAGCTACGTTAAAACATGTTTAAGCTAGAGCAGAGTTAAACTTCAACTGGCTGCGTTTGGAAATAATTGTTTTCATATAATGTTTAGTTGTACATTTTAATTAGCTGCATCAAATCGGCTTGCATTAGCCACAATCTTACAAGAGATCTATATTTAGAAGACAGACAAAGGAAGGGTATATAGTCATAACATGATTTAGCTAAGCTGCTGTTTTAATATTGACCATTGTTTAAAGAAACTCGTAATGATTGCACCAAAAGATAATGCAAGATGAAGAATTTATTTTTTTAAAATTACTAAGCGTGACCCTTAACGATATTCCGTTCAAATGAAACAGTAAACGGATGGTAAACTTTTAAAGGCAACCGTTTAAACGCTATTGGCTAAGCGTTTAAACGGTTTTGGTGAAGCAATTTAAACGGTTTTGGCCAATAGAATGGTGCGAACTTTTTATTTTTTGATTGGCTTTGGAATATTTGGACTATAGATAGAAAGAATTAAAGCAAATTGAAAAGGTGGTAAACTGCCGAGATTAGTTTTACTAATGAAATACTAACATTTCGAGTGGAGCCGTTGATCAGAGTTAAAGCTAATCTCGGCAGTTTATCACATAATTTATTTACTTTGCTCTATATCCAAAACAATGTCTACGCAAGCATGCGGCATTCTACTTTTTTACACATATAGTTAAAGAAATTAGCTCGTCGCTGTTCAACTACCACAGAAAAAAACTTATATGGTAATCATTTACAATAAAAGCCCGTATATAGGAATCTAGGTTTTAATGTTTTTCCAAGTTAGTCTAAAAAGGTTCTTATATATTTGGTATCTACTACTGGAACTACAGTGCCTGTACTCTGCAGTGGTTGATAACTGTTACTACTATTGATAAGAGTCTAAACTGTACTCATTGAAACTATAAATCTATAATCAGTTTTATTTGTGTACAGTATATCATTTTTTTATATTGAAATAACGAGATTGAAAGAGGTTATTTATCTTTTGAACTAATGGCCCTATAAATTGCGATTTTTACATGCAACAGCTGCCAGTGACACGATGCGTTTAAATGTATGTTTTTTGGTGGTGCTATGCTTCACTTAGCATTTACTTAACGCGCTGTTAAGCTTCTCTTCCTGTCATTGCAGCTATAGCTACGAGTACTTGCATCTAAGTACTCACAAAGAGAAAACAAACAAGTTCTTCTAGTTGTTTTTAATTAGGTATTATTATTAAGTACTCGTGACGAGCTGCGAGTCAGTTTCTGCAATGATTGAATGAGGCTTTACACCAGGCAATTTTTCTCGCAAGGTCCTTGGCAGTGATGCTAGAAAATCGCCTCGTGTGACACTTGTAGTTTGCAATATAGTTACATTTCAGTTCTCTCGACTCTATAGACGTACATCTGAAATCCTAGAGCAACTATAGCAATGTATTTTTTAGAAAAGAATGCGTGGCAAGTTGCAAGAAAAGTTACATCGTGTAACAGCGCTTTTATTAAACACTTATCGTTTGTGTTTGGTGTTCGTAAATTACAAAACTCATGACAAATGTATTTTTTTAATGTATTATGTATTTTCATTCTAGATTGTTTAATTAATATGGTATTAACACCTTTGCCTGTTGCAACACGAGTTCTTGATTACAGTGGCACCTCTACTGGAAAATACTAGATAACTATATCTTCACGGCAAAATTGTCATTTCTAAGCAAGAAAGAAATTGTTGCAAAATTCTTATTTTAAGCAATAATTTACTTAAAATAAGAAAAAAATCAAGAAAATTTTACTTAACCCGAAATCAACTTTACTTCAAACAAGAAGATATTTTTTAAGAAAGAAGGAACTGAGAAGTAAATTTACACCTGCTCGAATATCATGTTGGAGAACAAGTTTCTTGATCTCGCGTTTAGATAACTATGTTGACATTTCAAATGGTTTTATCGCCTTATAAACTTGCCTAAGCCACAAACGAGTGTTGGAGGTAAACGTTGTTAATATTTGTTTTGGTGTATTCTGTGTTGTTGTGAAGAAACTGGCGTCACAAAAAAGAACTTTGCTTTGCTTGGAATTTGTGATGCATGCAATTACGTAGAAATATTTTTGTTATATGAGTATTCTAATTAATGGACATTTTATCTTAATATGGTTTTATCTTAATATCTACAGACAGTTCGTTTTAAGCTGTATCATTTCTAAACTAAACGTAAGGGCTTTTTAAACTCATCAATTTCAACTAAGTTGTCATGCTCACGCCATCAAGTTTCCTATCCAGTCATTTTACTATATCTCAGGATGCTTCAAGCATGCAAGTGGTGCATAATGTCTTGGAGAAGTTGTTTGGTGACATCAAATGTAGGCAGCTGGCATCAAGCTGGATTTCCACTGGGCGTAAAATATCGCGCGCTCGACTTTTCTATTGTATAAATTGAATAGTTTTCTACTTCGTTCCACATGGAAACTCACAAGACAGAAGAAAAAAGTCGAATGCGCGACATTTTACGCCTAGTGGAAATCCAGCTTAACGGGCTTCTGAAATGAATGCCGTTCAAGCATGTCTATAGTAATTGGTGCATGGCATAAATTTTGGCCCACTAGCTGAGACGACTGCTTTTGCCAAAATATATTTTTAACTATAAACAAAGATTAACGCTTTTACTCAACTGCATGGATGATTTAGGTCGAAATTTAACCTATTATATCAAACCAGCTTAATTCACATCAGCTCATGCTCACATTATAGCACACCGACACAGTAAAATCGAGGAGAAAAGAAATCAAATCATAATCATTGTCTGATATCGTGTCTTAACATGCATCCCGTATCAGTTTTACACTGCGCTGTTGAGTGTTGACCACTATGTGTAGCCACAGCAAGATCACAAAATCATGACTATTAGCAAGATGCGCATTTTCGACTAACGCCAGCTGCCATGCACACCACGGTGTTGGTTTAATTTTCTCAACCTCATTAATAATTTATAAGATTAAAACAAAGGAGATCAATGCCGATCGAGACGGAGTTTGCGTATGCCATCAAACGCTTGTACAAATTAAGCCAACTTTCACCTTAAATAACTTATAAAAAATACTTATTTATCTGAAAAGCAATATCAAACACTCAAAACTTCTGTTTGATATCAATTATCAAAGCACTTCGACGTCGGTTTTGCCTTGCCTTTTCAACACACTTCTCGATGTTTGATGTACTATTTCAAAAACGACTTCAAGTATTTGATTACGGTATCAAAACATGAAACAGCAACAACTTTCCAAATGTTAGTTGGACGTTTTTAATATACAAATTGCACAGTTCCATTTTTGTTTATGATTTTTCCATGTAGCAGTTGCTTCAGGAAAATTTGTGGCCAAGTCAATTCGAGATATTCTAGTTACACGTGCTTGACGATTTACTTTACATTCGTTCGTTGTTGGCGTGTTGTTTGTTTGTTTGTTTGTTTGTTTGTTTGTTTGTTTGTTTGTTTGTTTGTTTGTTTGTTTGTTTGTTTGTTTGTTTGTTTGTTTGTTTGTTTGTTCGTTCGTTCGTTCGTTCGTCCGTTTGTTTGTTTGTTTGTTTGTTTGTTTGTTTGTTTGTTTGTTTGTTTGTTTGTTTGTTTGTTTGTTTGTTTGTTTGTTCGTTTTGACATTCATTCATTCACTCATTCATTCATTCATCCCTTCACTCATTCATTCATTCATTCATTCATTCATTCATTCATTCATTCATTCATTCATTCATTCATTCATTCATTCATTCATTCATTCATTCATTCATGCATTCAATCATTCATTCATTCCTTTCTTCCTTCCTTCCTTTCTTCCTTCCTTCTTTCCTTCCTTCTTTCCTTCCTTCTTTCCTTCCTTCTTTCCTTCCTTCCTTCCTTCCTTCCTTCCTTCCTTCCTTCCTTCCTTCCTTCCTTCCTTCCTTCATTCAGTCACTCATTCATTTCTCAATTTTTGCTTCATTGTACATTTTCTTGTTTTCTTGAAGGAAGTTGCAAAAAAAGATTATTTGGTGGATAGTACAAACATGATGATGATCTCACTTAAGTAAGTATTATATCTAGTTTTCTTGTTGTTTTATAGTAGTTTAAACTCCTTCTGTTATGTCAGCCCCTTTGGCTTCTTTGATGCGTCAATTCAAATTCAGATCTTGTGCGGTTAAACTAAGATGAAAGAACTAGAATACTTAAAAGACTATGTTGATTTACGACATTTGCTGGATATTTCACATTTGTTGAAAACATTTACTGAAGTTTGAGTTTGTTGTGTGGTTACTCGTCTGAGTGGAATGTTGCACAGTCTTTATTAGCACAGTCTAGAACTTAACTATATAAGGGAATTTTAGTCATTTTTGTGTGAGTAAAATCTACTCATCTTTGAGTTGGTTGTCCAATTACTCAAAATCTGAGTAAAATTTTAATAATACTCGCAATTTTGAGTTGAATACATCTACCTGTGCTCAAAGTAAACATAAACTTGGCTTTTACTTACATGGTGAGTAAATTTTACTCAGTTCGGTTGAGTAGAATTTACTCACAATATATTTTTAACTCATACAAGGAGCAATCGTAATTCTAGTGATTGAGTAGAAACTTCTTAACTCACATTTAGAGTAATATATATCGGTATTATAAGTGCAGCTACGTATTTACTCAAAGTTGAGTAAATTAAGTCGAATTCAAAAATACTTTACCGTCCGGTATACAGCATAACTAAACATGATTCTGCTCGTTAATCGTGGGTCAAAATAACTCCACAATTTGTACGCCAATATAGAAATCATTTTAGCTTCCTTGATTGATATAAAATAAACCCCGGGCGTAGGGCCGAAGGCCCGGAGTCTGGGAGAGGGCGCTAATCTCGGCATGCGTGGAGTCCATTTTACACACGTGTAAAAAAAGCGAAGGAGATGTAATATGGTTAATAAATAATATAATAATAGTTATAAATAATACATAATATAAATATAAATAATAGTTATATATATATATATCGAAATATAGTCAGTTTCTCTCTGACGAAGGGCCTTTGCTCGAAACGTTCGAAACTATGTTCAATATTTTCGTCAGTACTCGAACCTTACTATATTTCGATAAGGATTTGTATTTCTCCACTGCCTACGCAGCACACTACTTTTGAAAAAAGTAGTAAAAAGTAGTAAACAAAATGCAGTGAATTTTTCTTTAGAAATACTTTCTTGGCAGCAATGTCTAAATACTATTGTTGCTATATTGGCAAAAGCAACAATTCTCAGTCGTATTATGACTGCTTGTTGATAAATCAACCCTTATATCATCGAAGATTGGCACCAGCAAGTCTGTAGCTTCAAATTTAATATTTTTAATTTGGATAACAGCTTGAGAAATGGGAACCATCTTCTCATCATTGAAGATATAAAAATGTTTTGCTTATATTCAGCTTTTAATTTTCAACTTTTTCAGATACAAAAAGTTAAACTACTTTATACTCTATGAGTCTAACTCCAAGACGAGGCTTTGACTACACTCACTCCAGCGACGTTTTTCACACAAACGCGCGGCACCGCCCTTTATCACTGTGTCGTTTAGATTTAACGTTCTGCAAGTTAAACAGATATTACCCACATGTGTTTTTGTCGGTTATTTAATAAACCTGGGCGAAAATAATCTTACACAACTAATTGGTTGAAGCAGAATATTTGGGGTGTTTAACAATGTTTTCTTTATTGGGTCACAAAAGGAATTATACATGTTCTTGATATCTATATACATTCATTGAATTAAAGTCGTTAACTAAATCATAAACAGAAAGTCCAAGAATCGGAATTAGCAATTTTTTCTTTATATTTTTAAAATCTTTATTTCCCTGTGCGGCAAGGATAACCGCCATGCGGCTGGCAATTCTGAGGCAGATAGTCTTGGTACTTCTTCATCTTTTGCAAGAAATCCACTGGCCCAATGTTCTCTTTCATCCACCTTCTTCTCAGTCTCGGACCACGGTTTGCTTCCTTCATTATTGGCAAAGCCAAACAAACGCACAGACCCAGCAACAGCAAAAGACCAACGCTAGACTTCTTCATGCAAACCATCCTTCGTTGTGTTTTTACACTGGACAGGTCAATACCAAGTTGATAATGTTCAGGATTATTTCAGATGCTCGCTATAATATACGCTTCTCGATAATTTATTAATGCTTTTAAGTATAGTTTAGTTTAAAATGACAGAATTGCGAACAAGATGGTGATGTAGCACCTGCTCGGCATTTTTGTAATGGCTTGAACCCAAATTTCTGAATATCAACTTAATTTCTCACGGGGGGCGTTCCCCCATTCTTAAACCCTGACCAAGCTCCCGTATAAGTGTCTCATGCAACTATATAGTCTAACGTTACTGGAGAACCTTGTGTGATGCGCAGTAAAGTTCAATACGTTCCTGGCGCAATTTTTCAAACTGTTTGCATCGCATCTATGCTCAAGTGGGCTGAGCTCTTATTTCTAAATTTAGAAATATGGTTCAACCCTTTAGAAGATGTCAACCAGGTGGAAACGGGTTGGTGATCGATGATATTCGAACTAAAGACTTATATTAACCGAGTGTGAGGTCTGGGGTTTTCGTGCAGACTTTGTGCAAAATACCAAGCAAATACAGACCGAACAAACGAGGTTAATAAGCCATTTATTATATGTCTTTTGGTTTCTCTTACTATTTGTTTTTATGTTGCCGTTTACCTTACTTTTGAGCTCGTTTGTCTTGTTTCTTGTTTACACCTGTTAAGCAATAATTTTCTCCGTTTTTAAACAAGTTGTTTTTATAAAAAGAAATACTAATCTTCCAGGTCGTATTATCGTTTAAAATTTTCCAACGAAAGTATATTTTCATTCAAGTCAACTCAAATATATTTTTTCGCCAAAACTTGCAGGTCATTAACAAAGGCGGTAATGTCCTCGCACAGCGCCGAGAAGGCATTGCCGCTCTTTTGGACCTTTCGGCAACCAATGAACGTGCGCCATTTAGCATAATGACTTGAAAACAAGTTCAGCAATTTATTAGTTGGTACATTCTAATTAGCGGTATTCAAGAGCGGCGCATCTTACAAGAGATCCTCTTGGTTTACCTTATGGCTACTATTTATTACGATACATGGATTTTTCAGTTGAGGGAACTGCGTATTTTGCGAGTATTTTGTTGTTGCTGCGATATTACAAGTACAATAGATTTAAACCCATGAGAATGTTCCCGAAAAAAAGAAAACAAGCTAAAAACAAGGCGAAAATTTTATGCTTTTTTTTCAACAATATTTTAAAGATGTAAAAAGTAACGGATAATAAACTAAACAAAAACATTTCGGCAAAGAGGAATATATATATATATATATATATATATATATATATATATATATATATATATATATATATATATATATATATATATATATATATATATATATATATATATATAGGTGCGCTATATGTATATGCGGATACTGCTGTTTGTTTGGCTTACAAATAATAATTGAACAATGTAAATTGTTCACTAAAATTACTAAAAATGCTAGGTAGATTAGATAGCCTGAGCTGGCTAAAAACTGTCTCTTAACTGTGTCTGACGCCAGATTGTTTTGCCTAGTCTATAACACCAGACAGTTTTATTCGTCAAAGGGAGAAACATCGGACATCCTAGCTAGGCAGCAATGGGTTAACAAGTAATTAATTATTAACTTTCGTGATGACAAGTGATTAACGCATCCCTGTCTGAGCCGGCCAAAAACGGCTTCTTTATTGTTGTACTCTGTCTAACGTTCTATACGATTTTACTCGAAGAGACAAAGAGAGAGCTCTCAAACATCCTAGGCAGCAATGGATTAACCAATCCTTAACAAGTGATTAACCCATCCCTGCCTGAGTCGGCCTTAAAACGGCCTCTTATTGTTTTACTTTTTCTAAGGCCAGATGTTTTTAGTCTGTCTAGAACGCCAAACAATTTACTCATCAAAGAAAGAACCCTCTGACAGCTTATAGGCAGCAATGGGTTAACTGAATCTTTGCCGATTTTCACTGACTCCTGCACAGAGAAGTCGATTCCTTTTTTTCGTACTTTTACCTTTTTTCAATTTTGGCTTTTTTATGGCAATTCTAATAGACGCCACAAATATTGGATTGTTTTATTTAAACGCGTTGAGAGCTAAGACCGTGATGCTTTTCTTAACATTTGAGTGCTATGGATATTGCAAAACGTGGTAGCTTGAAACTCGAAACAGCTGTTTTTCTCTATGTTATGCATGGATGCGCGTGATGTTTGCTGAACGCTGAGACCGCATACTGGTTCTTCGAAAAATTCGAAAAAGTTGACAATACAGTTGATTCCCGAAGTGGCACGGAGAAAACAGCCATATCGAGTTTTAGTGGCGGAGAAATGACGATGTTGCGTTTTTTAATAGAAATAGAATTTATATTAAAATTTTCTTTCAAGCGACGATTGCTAGAAACGTATTCTCCGTAAGAAAGAGGAAGGGGGGGGGGGGGAGGTAAACGTGTTACAACCTGAAGGAGATTTGTCAATTTTCATAAATTTTTAGAGACAATGGATAAATAATATCACCTACAAAACCATGTCTGGGAGTTAGATAATTCCGAAAGCTTTTGCATTGACAGTCATTCCCGTACGTTTACTTCAATGCTGTAACTTTTCACTAGCTTGAATTGAATATCGAAAAACCCCGACTCCAAGGAATCGAATTTAAAACCACTTTGAGTTAAAGCTTGTGAAAGGCGATCACGACATCTGTCTAGAAGGCTTGTGGTAAAATTGTTGATTTATGAAAACTAAAAATCATGACCACATATTCTTATCGCAATGTTACATACGCTGCAATATGATATGGGGATTAAGAAATTTGTGACGTAACACGAACGCGCTGCGTCTTTTAGACTGGAGGCTCTCTTGAAGGTATACGGTATATTAACCTTAAAGAGACAGTGTCGGGGTGCTGATTTGCTGAAGAGTATATGCATATACATGGAGGACATTTTCTACTTGAATCAAGCTACATTTTTGACCAGGGTTTAACAGTTACTGTGGATGTTACATCATAACCGAGCTAAATACATATATGATTTTATTCAAATCCCCACTCTTTGTGAAAAGTCCACAGAGTTACGAGTTGAAACGTTTAGAAAATGACATTATTGCAACGGCGATTAAGCATTTATTTCCAAATTTGTGACATGAAGATATGGAAGACAAGAAATAAATGGAAGCTTATATACCTACTTGGAAAATGGGTGTTTTTACGTTCGTTAACGGGATTAAGGAAATATCTGTTTTGAAACCGCGCTGAAAGTGTTTGTTGTAGTTAGTGATCGTAGATTTCTAATTGTGGTGCTCTAATTCCGAGTTAACTGCCTGTTATGGTTCGTCCGTTTGTTCGTTTGCTTGTCGATCGTTCGTTTGTGTGGAATCAATAGCATGCAAGCGAGGTTTTTGACGCCAAACAACCGCCTTTATAGCACTAGGTCTGTTTAGTCTTAAACTTTTGCAAGTGAAACAGATATTGGCATGCAATTAGTGTTTTGCTCGGTTATTTAATGAACCCGTGGGAAATAATCTTACTTATAAAAGTCTAATTGCTTGACTTGTGGCAAATCTATATATAAAGACTATTCGACTGTTTAATAACAAAGACGCGTTTATTGGATCACAAAGAGAATTGTACATGTTTAAATCAATGGACATCTATATGTACTATTTACAGAATGAGTGGCCGTTCTGTATCGGGGTATACAGACACGAGGCGAAGCCGAGTGCCTGTATCCCGATACAGAACGGACACGAATTCTGTAAATGACTTCTAAAACGATCCGATTTGGTTAGTTCATTGGCGTAGTAATTTTTCTAACAAAACGTTGTCTAAGTCGAGAAAATCAAAGCTAAAACTTATGTAAATCAAGAGGAATCTGTATCACGTATACAGACACTCATTAAACATGGATTTTCTTTGTGTTTTCCTCATGAATTATTAATGAGTTTTAGAAATACATTTACTGAATTAAACAGTGGCTTCTTTATTGGATCACAAAAGGAATTATACATGTTGTTGATATCTATATGCATGCATTGAATTAAATTCGTTAACTAAATCATAAACAGAAAGTTCGAGAATCGGAATTAGCCGTTTTCTCTTTATATTTTTAAAATCTTTATTTCCCTTCGGGACAAGGATAACCGGGGTCGGACTGGCAAATCTTTGGCAGATAGTCTTGGTACTTCTTCATCTTTTGCAAGAAATCCACTGGCCCAATGTTCTCTTTCATCCACCTTCTTTTCAGTTTTGGACCACGGTTTGCTTCATTCATTATAGGCAGGGCAAAACAAGCGCACAGACCCAGCAACAGCAAAAGACCAACGCTAGACTTCTTCCAGACCATATTGCCCTTGTGTTTTTACTGTGGGCAAGTCAATACCAAATTGATAGTATTGAAGATTATTTCAGACGCTCTGTTATATATACCTTTTGACGATCTTGGGGATTCTCGCAACGAAGCAGCAAACTTTGAGGGTTTTCATATTACTTGGGTCCCTGTCACTTGTAGCACTTGAAGCTTGTAAATAGAACGCAAATGCAAAATTACCGCCAAACAAACAAACTAAAAACTCATCGTTTGGCCTTTACTGCACCTCTAAGAAGAACAGTTTAGTGTTTAGATATAACAGTTAGGATTATCCAGTACAAATATAGAGTTAGTTTTTTAAATTACAAAGATTACGAAAAACATTGTGAAACGGGTTGGTGACCAATCAATATTATAGATATTCCACCTAGCTTTGTGAAAATGGCGTCTTTCGAAGAAAGCGGTAATCTTGCAAGGATATGATAATTTTGAAACAGGTGCTGATTAGTCACACCACGAGTGTCATGTATTAGGGCATTCAAACTATAGCTTTGTCAAAATAGCCTCTTTCAAAGAAAGCGGTAATTTTGCAGGGGAAATTTTAAAACAGGTGCTGATTAGTCACACCACAAGTGTCATGTATTAGTACATTCGAACTAGCTTTGTCAAAATGGCGTCTTCCGAAGAAAGCGGTAATTTTGCAAGGGATCATTTTGAAACAGGTGCTGATTAGTCACACCACGAGTGTCATGTATTAGTACTTTCAAACTAGCTTTGTCAAAATGGCGGCTTCCGGAAAACGCGATAATTTTACATGAGATCATTTTAAAACAAATTGCCGATTGATCACACCATGCATGCATAAGTGTCATGTACTATACATTCAAACTAGCTTGATCAAAATAGCGACTTTGAGCTTTCAAGAACGACGGACCGTAAAAAGACCAACGCTAGACTTCTTTTGGACAATTAATCCGTTGTGTTTTTTTCAGTAAGCAATTAGTCAATGTGAAATTGATAGTATTGAAGAGTATTTCAGACGCTCTGTTATACCTTTCGACGGAGATTCTCGTATTGAAGCAACAAACTTTGGGGGCTTCCATATTACTTGGGTCCCTGTCATTTGTAGTATTTGAAGCTTGTAAATAAAACAAAAATACAAAATTACCGCCAAACAAACAAACTGGCAAACGTTTATTAATTGCTCTTCTTGTTTATATAGCTTCGCATAGGTAATTCAGTTCAAAAAGTTTATATTAATACTCCATATGCTACAAAAGTACAATATTATTCGCGCTCGTGACACTTTTTAATTATAAGCTTGTTTTCGGGTCATTATGGCAAATAGCGCACGTTGATTGGTTGCTGAGAGGTCCGAAAAAACGGCAATGCTCTCTCGGCACTGTTGGAGGAATTACGCTTTTTTAATGACTTGCATAGAAATTTGATTTGAATAGAAATGAACCGCGAATTAGACATTTTTGTTGGAGAATTTTAAACAATAATACGTCCTGGAACAAATATTAGTGTTTCTTTAAAAGCGCGGATGCTAAATGAATGCTTAATTAGCAGGTGTAAACAGGAAACGAAAGAACAAGCTAAACGACAAGATGTGAGGGCGAGTAGGATGAGTTAGAAAACGAGTAAGAAAACAAACCCAAAGCTATAATAAATGGCTTATTATTGTTCTTGGTATTTTCAATAAACCTTGTTTCTTCGTCGCTCGGTCTGTACGAAAATTTCAGGCAATTACTTCTCCGTATAAACTGACAGACCTCGCACTTGGTTTTATAAAGCCTTTAGTATTAGTCGCTAGGTTAGTCTGGGAGTGTTTGGTATTTCTACTTTTTAGTTCCAACTACACCAATTTGTCGAAAGTTTAATAAGGATTTGTAAAATATCTATCCTGTTGTTTGTGTTGTGGCATAACCGTCTTTGCTTACTAGTAATAGAAAATCTTTAGAAAATTTCGCTTGGTTGCATGCGAGGCTTACGCGCAGGAGAACTGTATTCGATATAAGTCCTTTGCAACTGTATAACAATGTGCTTGGCTTTACTGATGCAGGTGTCAAACTTTCTATAGGAGTCCACGTTTCTTATTGTTTGTTTGCCTTGTATAATAGACGGTAGTTTATTAAAGTTTCCGATAATTTCTTCTTAATTGACAAGTATATACGTATGATTGATTAGCAACCGTTTCAAAAACTTTCCGTAATAATAAACGTGGTATTTCCACAAATTGTCGCTTGTATTACTATTTGTCACCATGCAAACTTTCAAAGAATTAATATAATACAATGAAACAGCTTAAAATAATACAGTTTAGTATAAATACACAGGTGATTATAGAAAATTGCACGCGCTGATTGCTCGAACTACTTCGGATTAATTCCCGATAATCACGACCACAGCGTTTATTCAAAATGGCCGCCAGCCGATTTGTCAATGTGACAGAAGAGGAAATTAACAATTTTGAAGAAAATGTTTTTCCTAATAGTACAAAAATGTGTATTTATACTAAAACAATTATTCGCCTCAGGCTCAGTAAATATCGATGATATTATTCACCGATATTCACCTCGCCTTGGACGAATAATTGTTGAATAATATATACGACATCAATGATTCTAAAATAATACAATAAAAATAAGACAGTGACAGGGGCGGATCTAGGATTTTTTTTGTGTTAGTCAAACTTTTTATGGTCCACATTTTAGGGGGTCCGGGGTATGCACCTCGGAAAATTTTTGAAATTTGGGTCCCAGAAATGCTATTTCCTGCCTTCTGACAGCACTCTTGAATACAATCTAAACGTTTTAAATCGTATTTTCTGTGGCAAATTTTATGGTGCAACGTGTTTAATAATAGCCATATGCTATGCTATGCTATGCTATGCTATGCTATGCTATGCTATGCTATGCTATGCTATGCTGTGCTATGCTGTGCTGTGCTGTGCTGTGCTGTGCTGTGCTGTGCTGTGCTGTGCTATGCTATGCTATGCTATGCTGTGCTATTCTATGCTATGATGTGCTATGCTACGCTATGCTATGCTATGCTATGCTATGCTATTCTATGCTATGCTATGCTATGCTATGCTATGCTATGCTATGCTATGCTAAACAACAAATTGTTCACGGTACTTTTCACACATAAAGATGAGGTGGATAGCTTATCTAAGCCTGGAGTGTATCGCATTCCGTGTGAGTTTGGAATTTGTGATGCATGTAATGCACGTAGTGAATGAGTATTCTAATAAATGGGCATTTTATCTTAATATGGTTTTATTTTAATATCTACAGACAGTTCGTTTTAAGCTGTATCATTGCTAAATTAAACATAAGGGCTTTTTAAACTCATCAATTTCAACTAAGTTGTCATGCTCCCGCCATCACGTTTCCTATCCAGTCTTTTTACTATCTCTGCATGCTTCAAGCATGGTGTTGGGGGCATCAAATGTAGGCAGCTGGCATAACGGGCTTCTGAAATGAATGCCGTTCAAACATGTATATATATATAGTAATTGGTGCGTGGCATAAATTTTGACTACTGAGACGACTGCTTTTGCCAAAATAATAGGGCACCGTCGAGCTGCTATTTATAGCCCAAAAATGCTGACAAACAAACCAAAATTGACTTTCAAATTATTGCAAATGAGCCATTATCTATTGTTCGGACTGCAAGAATTGTGGGTAAAAGCGAACAAACTTAAATAGTGACGTCATCACGACGGAGCGCTATTTTCCCAACCTCTAATAATTTATAAGATAAAAACAAAGGAGATCAATAACGATATCGAGACGGAGTTTGCGTATGTCATCAAACGCTTGCTCAAATTAAGCCAACTTTCACCTAAAATATCTTATAAAAAATACTTTTTTATCTGAGAAGCAAACACTTCGAAGTCGTTTTTGCCTTGCTTTTTCAACACACTTCTCGGTGTTTGATGTACTATTTCAAAAACGAGTTCAAGTGTTTGATTACGGTATCAAAACATGAAACAGCAACAACTTTCCAAATGTTAGTTGGACGTTCTTAATATACAAATTGCAATGCTCCATTTTTGTTTATGATTTTTCCATGTAGCAGTAGCTTTAGGAAAATTTGTGGCCAAGTCAGTGGGCGCGCATAATTTTGCAAAGGAATTGACGGGCTCTTGGCGGGCTCTCCACAAAGTAAGTAATGGCAAACAGACTTACTAGCGAGCCAAGTACCGACCATCAACATTTGAGGTAAGCCCACTTATAGGATATTCGCTCTATCTTTACGGTATTGAGCACTTTTCGACATTTCGCGAACAACACTTTGTTTGTTTGTTTGTATATATATATATATTGAAATATAGTAAGGTTTGAGTACTGCCGAAATTATTGAACGTACTTTCTCTCTGACGAAGGGCCTTAACTTTGCTCGAAACGTTAGAAATTATGTTCAATATTTTCGGCAGTACTCGAACGTTACTATATTTCGATAAGGATTTGTATTTCAACACTGCCTACGCAGCACACTACTTTTAAAAAAAGTAGTAAAAAGTTGTAAACAAAATGCGGTAAATTTATCTTCATAAATAATTCAACAATGTCTAAATACTATTGTTGCTATATTGGGAAAAGCAACAATTCTCAGTCGTATTCAATCTCGTTCCCAGAGCCCACGTTCCCCACCCGGGAAACGAGAGACTCTGCGATAATCCGTTACTAATCACAGGATTCTTGTTATACCGGTTGAGGTACGCATGCGTAAATATCCCAGCGGAATCTGGATAGTATGTTCTCCTTGTTTGACTTTTCCACAAACAAGTCAATGGGGTTGCTGGCGAAACTGTAATTACAGTATATACACACATACGGCGAAGATATCGATCGCGGCAACGTCTTCACTGGAGTCTTGTCGTCCGACATCTTTGTTATTTTGGTTTTATTAATTCTACTTTCGGTCACTTCCGACCAACTCATGCTCACTATTCAGCCAATAACGTAACGATATGAAACGGATTATCCCAGAGTCTCTCGTTTCCCAGGTGGGGAACGTGGGCTCTGGGAACGAGATTGAGTCTTATTATGACAGCTTCTTGATAAATCAAGCCTTATATCTTCAAACATTATTGTTCTTTGCATGTCAAAACAGTAATTTTCTCGTAAATTGGCACCGTAATTAGTTCAGTCATCTTAAACGTTGAACCCAGCTGGTAAACATATGGATAGCTTGTGTGCTTTTATAGCAATATAGTGTTTACAGTACTTTATCACAGCAAGTCTGTAGCTTCAATTTTAATATTTTTAATTTGGATAACAGCTTGAGAAATGCGAACTATCTTCTCATCATTGAAGATATAAAAATGTTTTGCTTATTTTCAGTTTTTAATTTTCAACTTTTTCAGATACAAAAAGTTAAACTACTTTATACTCTATTGAGTCTAACTCCAAGAGGAGGCTTAAACTTTGACTACACTCACTCCAGTGACGTTTTTGACACAAACTCGGGGCACCGCCCTTTATCACTGTGTCGTTTAGATTTAACGTTCTGCAAGTTAAACAGATATTACCCATATGTGTTTTTATCGGTTATTTAATAAACCTGGGCGAAAATAATCTTACACAACTAATTGGTTGAAGCAGAATATTTGGGGTGTTTAACAATGACTTCTTTATAGGATCACAAAAGGAATTATACATTGTTGATATCTATATACATTCATTGAATTAAATTCGTTAACTAAATCATAAACAGAAAGTCCAAGAATCGGAATTAGTTTCTTCTTTATATTTTTAAAATCTTTATTTCCCTTTGCTTCGACAAGGATAACCGCCATACGGCTGGCAATTCTGAGGCAGATAGTCTTGGTACTTCTTCATCTTTTGCAAGAAATCCACTGGCCCAATGTTCTCTTTCATCCACCTTCTTCTCAGTCTCGGACCACGGTTTGCTTCCTTCATTATTGGCAAAGCCAAACAAACGCACAGACCCAGCAACAGCAAAAGACCAACGCTAGACTTCTTCATGCAAACCATCCTTCGTTGTGTTTTTACACTGGACAGGTCAATACCAAGTTGATAATGTTCAGGATTATTTCAGATGCTCGCTATAATATACGCTTCTCGATAATTTATTAATGCTTTTAAGTATAGTTTAGTTTAAAATGACAGAATTGCGAACAAGATGGTGATGTAGCACCTGCTCGGCATTTTTGTAATGGCTTGAACCCAAATTTCTGAATATCAACTTAATTTCTCACGGGGGGCGTTCCCCCATTCTTAAACCCTGACCAAGCTCCCGTATAAGTGTCTCATGCAACTATATAGTCTAACGTTACTGGAGAACCTTGTGTGATGCGCAGTAAAGTTCACTACGTTCCTGTCGCAATTTTTCAAACTGTTTGCATCGCATCTATGCTCAAGTGGGCTGAGCTCTTATTTCTAAATTTAGAAATATGGTTCAACCCTTTAGAAGATGTCAACCAGGTGGAAACGGGTTGGTGATCAATGATATTCGAACTAAAGACTTATATTAACCGAGTGTGAGGTCTGGGGTTTTCGTGCAGACTTTGTGCAAAATACCAAGCAAATACAGACCGAAAAAACGAGGTTAATAAGCCATTTATTATATGTCTTTTGGTTTCTCTTACTATTTGTTTTTATGTTGCCGTTTACCTTACTTTTGAGCTCGTTTGTTTTGTTTCTTGTTTACACCTGTTAAGCAATAATTTTCTCCGTTTTTAAACAAGTTGTTTTTATAAAAAGAAATACTAATCTTCCAGGTCGTGTTATCGTTTAAAATTTTCCAACGAAAATATATTTTCATTCAAATCAACTCAAATATATTTTTTCGCCAAAACTTGCAGGTCATTAACAAAGGCGGTAATGCCCTCGCACAGCGCCGAGAAGGCATTGCCGCTCTTTTGGACCTTTCGGCAACCAATGAACGTGCGCCATTTAGCATAATGACTTGAAAACAAGTTCAGCAATTTATTATTTGGTACATTCTAATTAGCGGTATTCAAGAGCGGCGCATCTTACAAGAGATCCTCTTGGTTTACCTTATGGCTACTATTTATTACGATACATAGATTTTTCAGTTGAGGGAACTGCGTATTTTGCGAGTATTTTGTTGTTGCTGCGATATTACAAGTACACTAGATTTAAACCCATGAGAATGTTCCCGAAAAAAAGAAAACAAGCGAAAAACAAGGCGAAAATTTGATACTTTTTATTCAACAATGTTTTAAAGATATAAAAAGTAACGGATAATAAACTAAACAAAAACATTTCGGCAAAGAGGGATATATATATATATATATATATATATATATATATATATATATATATAGGTGCGCAATATGTATATGCGGATACTGCTGTTTGTTTGGCTTACAAATAATGATTGAACAATGTAAATTGTTCACTAAAATTACTAAAAATGCTAGGTAGATTAGATAGCCTGAGCTGGCTAAAAACTGTCTCTTAACTGTGTCTGACGCCAGATTGTTTTGCCCTGTCTATAACACCAGACAGTTTTACTCGTCAAAGGGAGAAACATCGGACATCCTAGGCAGCAATGGGTTAACAAGTATAATTAATTATTAACTTTCGTTATGACAAGTGCCGATTAACGCATCCCTGTCTGAGCCGGCCAAAAACGGCTTCTTTATTGTTGTACTCTATCGAACGTTATAAATTTTTACTCAAAGAGACAAAGAGGGAGCTCTCAAATATCCTAGGCAGCAATGGATTAACCAATCCTTAACAAGTGATTAACCCATCCCTGCCTGAGCCGGCCGTAAACGGCCTCTTTATTGTTGTACTCTGTCTAACGTTCTATACGATTTTACTCAAAGAGACAAAGAGGGAGCTCTCAAACATCCTAGGCAGCAATGGATTAACCAATCCTTAACAAGTGAATAACACATTCCTGCCTGAGCCGGCCTTAAAACGGCCGCTTATTGTTTTACTTTTTCTAAGGCCAGATGTTTTTAAACTGTCTAGAACGCCAAACAATTTTACTCATCAAAGAAAGAACCCCAGACAGCTTAGGCAGCAATGGGTTAATTGAATCTTTGCCGACTGCACAGAGGACTCAATTCTGATGCCTCATCGTCCTTTCTTTTTCCTTTTTTCCATTTTGGCATTTTGACGCCACAAAAATCGGATTGTTTTATTTGAACACGTCGAGAAGACCGCGATGCTTTTCTTAACATTTGAGTGCTATGGATATTGCAAAACGTGGTAGTTTGAAACTCGAAACAGCTGTTTTTCTCTGTGTTATACATGGATGCGCGTGATGTTTGCTGAACGCTGAAAATCTTGACAATACAGTTGATTCCCGAAGTGGCACGGCGAAAACAGCCATATCGAGTTTTAAATTTCTTCGCGTGGTAATTTTGGAACTGTTTAGGTTGCGGCCGGTATACCTTCGCAGGCGAAAAGTTTTTATACAAAAAAAAAAGATTAAGAACAAGTAAATAGTGGCGGAGAAATACGATGTTACTTTTTTATTAGAAATATAATTTATAGTAAAATTTTCTTTCAAGCGACGATCGCTAGAAACGTATTCTGCGTAAGAAAGAGGAAGGGGGTGGGGATAAACGTGTTACAACCTAAAGGAGATTTGTCAATTTTCATAAATTTTTAGAGACAATGGATAAATAATATCACCTACAAAACCATGTGTAGGAATTAGATAATTCCGAAAGCTTTTGCATTGACGTGATGCTTTTCTTAACATTTGAGTGCTATGGATATTGCAAAACGTGGTAGCTTGAAACTCGAAACAGCTGTTTTTCTCTATGTTATGCATGGATGCGCGTGATGTTTGCTGAACGCTGAGACCGCATACTGGTTCTTCGAAAAATTCGAAAAAGTTGACAATACAGTTGATTCCCGAAGTGGCACGGAGAAAACAGCCATATCGAGTTTTAGTGGCGGAGAAATGACGATGTTGCGTTTTTTAATAGAAATAGAATTTATATTAAAATTTTCTTTCAAGCGACGATTGCTAGAAACGTATTCTCCGTAAGAAAGAGGAAGGGGGGGGGGGGGGGGGGGGGGGGGGGAGGTAAACGTGTTACAACCTGAAGGAGATTTGTCAATTTTCATAAATTTTTAGAGACAATGGATAAATAATATCACCTACAAAACCATGTCTGGGAGTTAGATAATTCCGAAAGCTTTTGCATTGACAGTCATTCCCGTACGTTTACTTCAATGCTGTAACTTTTCGCTAGCTTGAATCGAATATCGAAAACCCCCGACTCCAAGGAATCGAATTTAAAACCACTTTGAGTTAAAGAATGTGAAAGGCGATTAGGACATCTGTCTAGAAGGCTTGTGGTAAAATTGCTGATTTATGAAAACTAAAAATCATGACCATATATTCTTGTCGCAATGTTATACGCTGTAATTTGATATGGGGATTAAGGAATTTGCGACGTAACACGAACGCGCTAGGTCTTTTAGACTGGAGGCACTCTTGAAGGTATACGGTATATTAACCTTAAAGAGACAGTGTCGGGGTGCTGATTTGCTGAAGTGTATATGCATACACATGGCGGACTTTTTCTACTTGAATCAAGCTACATTTTTGACCAGGGTGTAACAGTTACTGTGGATGTTACATCATAACCCAGCTAAATACATAGATGATTTTATTCAAATCCCCACTCTTTGTGAAAAGTTCACAGAGTTACGAGTTGAAACGTTTAAAGAATAACATTATTGCAACGGCGATTAAGCATTTATTTCCAAATTTGTGACATGAAGATATGGAAGACAAGAAATAAATGGAAGCTTTTATATACCTGCTTGGAAAACGTCTGTTTTTACGTTCGTTAATGGGATTAAAAGGAAAGACCTGCATGTTTTGAAATGGCGCTGAAAGTGTTTGTTGCAGTTACTTTAGAATTCTAATTGCGGTGCTTTGACGAGTTAGCTCATGCCTGTTATGGTTCGTCCGTTTCGACCGTTTGTTCGTTTGCTAGTCGATCGTTCGTTTGTGTGGAATCAATAGACAAACAATTTTGACGCCAAACAACCGCCTTTATAGCACTGGGATCTGTTTAGTCTTAAGTTTTTGCAAGTGAAACAGATGTTGGCATACAGTAGTGTTTTGCTTGGTTATTTAATGAACCCGTGGGAAATAATCTTAGTTATAAAAGACTAATTGTTCGACTTTTGGCAAATCTATATATAAAGACTATTCGAGTGTTTAATAACAAAGACGCGTTTATTGGATCACAAAGAGAATTATACATGTTTAGATCAATGGACATATATTATATATATATATTTATACAATACCCTGGTTGCTATGCGTGTTTTCATTGGTTGTTGGCCATGATCTATTAGAGGACAGACACATGGTCACGTCAGATCACGTCAGCTGACTTGCTTTTTTCCTTTTTCAGCCCCCAAATCCGGCAAGAGTTTCGACAAAAACCTTTTAAATTTTTATTGTATAAAACAAATAGATTCCATTTTTTTGTTGTCTGTTCAGTTATAGATGCACAGAAGACGTCACAACGTGGTAAGAACATCAGTGACCCACTCGACTGCGTCTCGTGGGCCACTTTTTTGTTCTTACCACGTTGTGACGTCATCTGTGCATCTATAACTGAACAGACAACGGCAAAATGGAATCTATTTGTTAAATATATATATATAAATATATAGGTATATATATATATATATATATATAGGTATATATATATATATATATATATATATATATATATATATATATATATATATATATATATACATTTACTGAATTAAATTCGTTAACTAGGTCATCAACTGAATTAGTCCAAAAGTCGGAATTAAGAGTTTTTCTTTATAATTTTTGAAGACTTCTTTTTCCTTTTTGGCAAGGATAATCTTTATCGTGCGGCTGGCAATTCGGCTGAGGTAGATAGTCTTGGTACTTCTTGATCTTATTCAAGAATTCCACTGGCTCAATGTTCTTTTTCATCCATCTACTTCTCAGTTTTGGACCACGGTTTGCTTCATTCATTATTGGCAGAGCCAAACAAACGCACAGACCCAGCAACAGCAAAAGACCAACGCTAGACTTCTTCCAGACCATATTGCCCTTTTATTTTTTTGCGGTCCGGTATCCATCTGATTCGCGCGCTCTGATTGGCTTAGTATCACACTGATTGGCTTAGTATCACACGATCGGACCCCGATACGGACCGCTGTGGATTTCAAAACAAAAACAAAAAAGTTTTACACTCTGTCATTTTAAATTGATCGATTTTTATAACTATTTCGCTTGCCACAGAACAAATATATTTAGCAGAGAGCTACGGGCATGCAAATGAGTTTTATTATCCAAATGGTTTTGACAACTGCATGTGAAAACAGCGAATTTTAAAAGAAACGCTGGGAAAACTATAACAAAGCAAAATTTACGAGCGACATTTATAAAGTTTTAAAGTATTATTGCTCAACGACGTATGAAAACAGTTTAAAACGGTAGGCAAAACATACATAAACTTGTGAACACAGTATTTTGAATCACTAAATGAAACTATATAGAAGTATATATATAAAAAAAAACATACCACGAGAAGACAGAAAAGCTGAAACCTTTTGATACTAAACTGTCATTCTTCTGTTGTCCAACTATACTCAACAAAACCGCTACAAGTCTTTACCCTTTAGTCAAATATTTTCCACATGCCAACCTCATCGTATCATGTCTTTGAAAAAAGTTACAAATGGCTTACTACAAGCATTTTCGTCTTCAAACTCGAACGACCCACTTTCAATTTCCATGCAGTCAGCCGAGTATTGAAAGCGATTCCCCAAGCGAACAGCCAAAAACGAGCAAGCGACGAAGAAGAACGACGAAGAATCTATATCAACTAAACTTTAAAAACACTAGGACTCCATTCTGACTTCCCTTGGTAACTAGATCTTCAGGTTTTGACTGTTTTTTTATCACAAAAGAGGTTCCAAGCTTCCCTGTCAGACTGCATGTCGGCAGTTGTTTACTGTCGAACGATAAACTTTGGACTTTTGAATATCACGTGAATGTCATCTCGATTACGCAATTCAGTTATGTTACGATTAATAAAAAAAATAAATATGTTATTTACCGTTTTGGTCGGTCCGTATAGAGAAATATTTCCCTCGGTCTCAAAAACGACCCTCGGCCTCCGGCCTCGGGCAGTTTTTGAGACCTCGGGAAATATTTCTCTATACGGACCTCCCAGCCGGTAAATAACATATATGTGTTTTTACTGTAGGCGAGTCAACACCAAATTGGTAGTATTAAGATTATTTCAGACGCTCTGTTATATACCTTTTGACGACCTTGGGGACTCTCGCAACGAAACAGCAAACTTTGAGGGTTTTCATATTACTTGGGTCCCGGTCACTTGTAGCACTTAAAGCTTGTAAATAGAACGCAAATGCAAAATTACCGCCAAACAAACAAACTTAAAACTCATCATTTGGCCTTTATTGCACCGCTAAGAAGTATGTAAGAAGAACAGTTTAGTGTTTAGATATAACAGTTAGGATTATCCAGTACAAATAAAGTTAGTTTTTTTAAATTGCCAAAGATTACGAACAAGATGGTGAAACGGGTTGGTGACCAATCAATATTATAGATGTCGTGTATTAGTACATTCCAACTAGCCTTGTGAAAATGGCGTTTTTCGAAGAAAGCGGTAATCTTGCAAGGATATGATAATTTTGAAACAGGTGCTGATTAGTCACACCACGAGTGTCTTGTATTAGGGCAGTCAAACTATAGCTATGTCAAAATAGCCTCTTTCAAAGAAAGCGATAATTTTGCAAGGGATAATTTTAAAACCGGTGCTGATTAGTCACACCACGAGTGTCATGTATTAGTACATTCGAACTAGCTTTGTCAAAATGGCGTCTTCCAAAGAAAGCGGTAATTTTGCAAGGGATCATTTTGAAACAGGTGCTGATTAGTCACACCACGAGTGTCATGTATTAGTACTTTCAAACTAGCTTTGTCAAAATGGCGGCTTCCGGAAAACGCGATAATTTTACATGAGATCATTTTAAAACAAATTGCCGATTGATCACACCATGCATGCATAAGTGTCATGTACTATACATTCAAGCTAGCTTGGTCAAAATAGCGACTTTGAGCTTTCAAGAACGGCGGACCGTAAAAAGACCAACGCCAGTGCTAGTTGGGTTTTTTTTACAATTATTCCGTTGTGTTTTTTCAGTAAGAAATTAGTCAATGGCAAATTGATTGTATTGAAGAGTATTTCAGACGCTCTGTTATACCTTTCGACGGAGATTCTCGTATTGAAGCAACAAACTTTGGGGGCTTCCATATTACTTGTGTCCCTGTCATTTGTAGTACTTGAAGCTTGTAAATAAAACAAAAATACAAAATTACCGCCAAACAAACAAACTGTCAAACGTTTATTAATTGCTCTTTTTGTTTATATAGCTTCGCATAGGTAATTCAGTTCAAAAAGTTTATATTAATATTCCATATGCTACAAAAGTACAATATTATTCTCGTTCGTGACACTTTTTAATTATACAGCTTGTTTTCAGGTCATTATGCCAAATGGCGCACGTTGATTGGTTGCTGAGAGGTCCGAAAAAACGGTAATGCTCTCTCGGCACTGCATGTGGGAGGAATTACGCTTTTTTTAATGACCTGCATAGAAATTTGATTTGAATAGAAATGAACTGCGAATTAGACATTTTTGTTGGAGAATTTTAAACAATAATACGTCCTGGAACAATTATTAGTGTTTCTTTCTATAAAAACTACTTATTTAAAGCGCGCGGATGCTTAATGAATGCTTAATTAGCAGGTGTAAATAGGAAACGAAAGAACAAGCTAAACGACAAGATCTGAGGGCGCGTAAAAAACGAGTAAGAAAACAAACCAAAAGCTATATAATAAATGGCTTATTATTGTCCTTGGTATTTTCAATAAACCTTGTTTCTTCGTCGCTCGGTCTGTACGAAAATTTCAGGCAATTACTTCTCCGTATAAACTGGCAGACCTAACACTCGGGTTTATAAAGCCTTTAGTATTAGTCGCTAGGTTAGTCTGGGATTTGAATTTGAATTTGAATTTATTGAATATGTTGTCAACCATTAAGTATAAATACAAAGCAGTGACAACGGGAGCAAGAAACAGGACAAAGTCCCAATTGATATCAAACCCCCGAGTCCTATTAGTTTAAATAAAATACAAAGAACCTATTGTAAGTAAAGACTAGATATGCTAACAGATTAATGAAATTATAGTAATTAGTATACAAGAAATTAAATATTATTAAATTAGTTAAATTTACAGTATAGATCTTTTGTCAGGGAGTGTTTGGTATTTCTACTTTTTAGTTCCAACTACACCAATTTGTCGAAAGATTAATAAGGATTTGTAAAATATCTATCCTGTTGTTTGTGTTGTGGCATAACCGTCTTTGGTTACTAGTAATAGAAAATCTTTATAAAATTTCGCTTGGTTGCGAGGCCTACGCGCAGGAGAACTGTATTCGATAGAAGTCCTTTGCAACTGTAAAACACATGCAGGTGCTTGGCTTTACTGATGCAGGTGTCAAACTTTCTATAGTGAGTCCACGTTTCTTATTGTTTGTTTGCCCTGTATAATAGACGGTAGTTTATTAACGTTTACGATCATTTCTTCTTAATTGACAAGTATATACGTATGATTGATTAGCAACCGTTTCAAAAACTTTCCGTAATAATAAACGTGGTATTTCCACAAATTCTCGCTTGTATTACTATTTGTCACCATGCAAACTTGCAAAGAATTAATATAATACAATGAAACAGCTTAAAATAATACAGTTTAGTATAAATACACAGGTGATTATAAAAAATTGCACGCGCTGATTGGTCGAACTACTTCGGATTAATTCCCAATAATCACGACTATAGTGTTTATTCAAAATGGCCGCTAGCCGAAATGTTTTTCCCAAAAGTATAAAAATGTGTATTTATACTAAAACAATTATTCGCCTCAGGCTCAGTGAATATCGATGATATTATTCACCGATATTCACCTCGCCTTGGGCGAATAATTGTTAAATAATACGACATCAATGATTCTAAAATAATACAATAAAAATAAGAAAGGGGCAGATCTAGGATTTTTTTTGTGTTAGTCAAACTTTTTTTGGTCCACATTTTAGGGGGGTCCGGGGGTATGCACAAATTTTTTGAAATTTGGATCGCAAGAATGCTATTTCCTGCCTTCTGACAGCACTTTTGAACACAATCTAAACGTTTTAAATCGTATTTTCTGTGGCAAATTTTATCGAAAATGACTGGTGGACAATTTAGCAACGTGTTTAATAATAGCCATATGCTATGCTATGCTATGCTATGCTATGCTATGCTATGCTATGCTATGCTATGCTATGCTATGCTATGCTATGCTATGCTATGCTATGCTACACTATAAATTTATTTAGTAACATAGAAAATCGGAAAGAAATCACTGAAGTGAATCAGATGTTGTCAGGAGAGAATTTATCATGCAGTAAGGTATAACGAGCAAAAGAAAATGTTAAATACAGTAACGATATAAACAATACATATTAACTATTAAACGTATTAAACTTGCACAGAGACGTTTGACAGTCGCAAAATCAACATATGTTTATAGGAATCATATTACACTCGACTGATATGAAATATGAATCACTCATATTTCAGCATTTATTTATGTTGTGAAATTTTCAGGCTTCGGCCAAATACCTGTGAAGAACAAGAAAGTTAACAGCATTGACGATAGGATGCAGAAGCCAGATTATGGGTAGACGAACATTTAGAACAAATAGATTTCCAGGTTGAAATATTGTCAGAGTTAAAGGAGAGAGCATAACTGATGAAGAGAACGGGTTGAAGAGAACGATGAAGAGAACGGGTTGAAGTCGATAGACTGTTCCAGAATTTAACATGGCACTTATATAATATTGATTGAGCAGCAATTCGTTTCAAAACGATCTTTTATAAGATTTCGCCGCTCTTTAAAACTGCCGTTTTAATGAAGCCATGATTAATCAACAACCTGTTCAGTAAAGTTACAGAATACAGATCTATCATCTGGCAAAAGTTTGATTTAAAAATATTGAAAATTGAATGAGTTATAGAGTAAAACGTTACCCAAGTCTCTATCCGTGGCGGGAAAGTCATTAATACAGAATTCTGTATTAGTAGTATCAAATTTTATCCTGTCGACAGAACTCGCGTATACAAGCTTTCTCTGCTTTCTTTCCGTTGGAAATGCCTGATGATAAGTCAAATCTTTGTAAAAGGAATAAAAACCCGTTTTGTAAGGAAAAGCAATGGCCATTTAAAGCTTTTCCCAGACAACCCATGATCCTTTTCAAAGATTTCCGCCGTTTTCGAAAGCTCAAAGCCGCCATTTTGATGAACATGTTTGAATGTACTAAGTACATCTCACCACGCTCATGCATGGTGTGAATAATCAGCAATGCATGTTTCAAAATGATTCTTTGTAAAATTCTCGCTGTTCTTGAAAGCTCGAAGCCGCCATTTTGATCATTGATCAAGCTAGTTTAAATGTAGTGTTGGTACGTTTAAAATAATTTGTAAGATTACCGCCGTTCTTGATATTGATCAAGTTAGTTTGAAACTAATGCATGCATGGTGTAATTAATCAGCAATTTGTTTGAAAATGATCCTTTGCAAGATTACCGCTTTTTTTCGGAAGACGCCATTTTGACAAAGATAGTTTGAATGTACTTATACATGTCACTCGTGGTGTGACTAATCAGCACCTGTTTCAAAATGATCCCTTGCAAGATCGCCACTTTTTTTGGAAGACACCATTTTAACAAAGCTAGTTTGATTGCCCTAATATATACACGACATCTATAATATGATTGATCACCATGCAACCCGTTTCACCATCTTGTTCGTAATTTTCGGTAATTCATAAGCTAACTTTATTGGTACTGTCCTAACTGTTATATCTAAAGACTAAACTGTTCTCCTTAGAGGTGCAATAGGGACTTTAAGATCTACGACGTCAACCTCAGCGAAGACGTCCTCTAAACAAAATAATTATTTTTGCAAAACAAAGAGAATGAATAATTTTTAGACCCAAGAGTAATCTCAACACCGTCCTTGTTCTTTATACAACGCCATGCACTTAGAGCATTTTTACGTCTTCAGGACGACGTCGACGGCCAAGAGATGAGAACTGTTGCTTAAGATTGACTTCAAGGGGTTTTGGAAGTCATTAAACTACCTTCAAATATCAAATATAATAGTCGGTTAACCGTGACTTCTTTAAATTGTAAAACTTATCTTGCGTTTTAACCGCCGTCGTCGTCTTAGCATCTTAAAGTCCCTAATAAATGGTAAACGACGAGTTATTAGTTTTGGGTATATTACAAGTAATATTTAGCATTTGACTCGATTAAACTGGATAGACTACTATAGGTAATTTTGGTGAAGGAAAATTTCGAGTGTAGTATATAATATACATTATAAGCCCAAACCGGGGAACAAGTTTCGAAAAATGCAACATCAACGCCTTCCGGGTTATTTAGTTTGTTTGTCTGGCGGCAATTTTCCATTTGCGTTCTATTTACATAGCTTTAAGTGCTGCAAGTGACAGGGACCCAAGTAATATGAAAGCCCCAAAAGTTTGCTGCTTCATTACGAGAGTCCCCGCTGTCGTCGAAGGGTGTAAGAGAGCGTCTAAAACAATCTCAAATACTGTCAATTTGGTATTCAGACTTGCCCGCCGTAGAAACTAAACGAAAGATGGTCTGGAAGAAGTCTAGCGTTGGTCTTTTGCTGTTGCTGGGTCTGTGCATTTGTTTGGCTCTGCCAATAATGAAGGAAGCAAACCGTGGTCCGAAACTTAGAAGAGGATGGATGAAAGAGAGCATTGGGCCAGTGGATTTCTTGCAAAAGATCAAGAAGTATCAAGACTATTTGCCTCCTAATTGCCAGCCGGATGTTAAATATCGTTGTTGAAGAAAAAATAGAAAAGTATAAGCAAAAAACTGCTAATTCCGATTCTTGGACTTTCAGTTTATGACCTAGTTAACGAATATAATTCAGTGAATGTATATAGATGTCAAAAGATTTAAACATGTATAATTCTCTTTGTGATCCAATAAACGAATCTTTGTTAAACACTCGAATATTCTGCTTATTTGTCTTTATGTAGATTTGCCACAAACCGACCAATTATAGTATTTTGTGAGTAAGATTTCTCGAACGAACGAACGAACGAACGAACGAACGAACGAACGAACGAACGAACGAACGAACGAACGAACGAACGAACGAACGGACGGACAAACTCGCAGGCAGAATCTAGGGCTGCCTGAAAGCTAGCAGCGCTGCGCAACTAACTCGTCAGAGCAGCGCAATTATAGAATTGTGAATATCACTAACTATATCTAACACTTTCAGCATGATTTCAAAAACTGACCTTTCCCATTTCCCCTCAGCGAACTTAACAACATATATTTTCCAAGTAGGTAAACTTCCATTTATTTCTTCTGTCTTCTATCTCTACAAACCACAAATTTGGAAGTAAATGCCTAATTGCTGTTCCAATAGTGTCAATTTTAAAGATTTTAGCCCTTAAATCTGTGGGGAATAAACTTACATGCCCGTCGCGTTTGAGTAAATGCTTCTATGTATTTTGGCTGGATTAATGTCACACCCACGTTACACTCTGGGATTATATATATATATATATATATATATATATATATATCATACTGCTAATAGTCATGCTCACAAAATATTATATGTTTAATTCCACACGGTACCCATCTCTGCGCTGCAGTTTGGACAAACAACAATAAATGCAGTGGCTAGCTCACCATCAGCAACTGTGGACAGCTGGTTCGTCCTCTTGGGAATTAAACATATAATATTTTGTGAGCATATATATATATATATATATATATATATATATATATATATTGCACATGGGTGATGAATAGATAATATGAGCTTATATTACATAGAATACTGTATATAGACTTATACTATTATAGAATATAGGTCACTTGGGCTCCATGGGCATGCAATGATCATTCAGTAGAAATCAGGGAAGATACAATTAAGTCATTGCTGCCTGGGATGTCGGGGGAGTTTTGTCTTTGACGAGTAAAATCGTCTGCCGTTAACAGAATAAAACAACGAGGCTGTTTTTTACGGACTCGGCAGGAATGGGTTAATCCCGTGTAATTAAGTATAGGTTAGTTACGGAGGCAATAGTGTGGTATAAAGTGTCATGAAAACAGCTCCCGTACGATTTGCATGCTAAAGTTGATTTTTTTCTTTTTTGAGTTGACTAGATGTCAAACTATCAGAAAATTATGGGTTCAAATTTACGACCTTTCGATATACAGGGGGGTTGAGAACTTGGAAAATTTCTTCATTTTCTGATAGTTTGATACCTAGTCAACTCAAAAAAAGAAGCGAAAATCAACTTTAGCATGCAAATCCTACGGGGGCTGTTTTATTACGTTTCATACCACACTATTAGGACTAGGATCAAGATCAGGAAAGGTCTTCGAGTTAATCTTGAAAAGTCGAAAATTTGAACCCCATCATTTTCCGATAGTTTGACATCTAGTCAACTCTAAAAAGAAAAAAAATCAACTTTAGCAGGAAAATCTTACGCGATTGCACTTTATACCGCACTATAACTAAGCTCTCCATTTGCCTTTGATGAGTAAAATCGTCTTGCGTTAAAACAGAGTAAATCAATCTGGCGTTAGACGGAGTAAAACAGTAAAGAGGGCGTTTTTTGATGGGCTCAGGCAGGAATGGGTTAATCACTTGTTAAGGATCGGTTGATCACTTGTTAATCCATTGTTGCCTGAGATGTCTGGAGGTTCTCGAGTAAAAATCGTCTGGCCATAGACAGTAAAACAATCGGGTATTATTAGACTTAAGTAAAACAATGAAAGGACCCGCTTTTGGCTGACAGGAATATGCTAGATTAAACCAATAAGAGAAACTTCATGGCTATACTTTATTGTAATCATTTTTACCTTAAACGAGTATTAATTTCAAGAGCATTAATAATGCTAGTATGTAGTTAGTTTACATACGAGTGACATATCAATTAGACCTTGAACCTAATGATTTGAAAACTGATGAGGCAAGCAAATATACGCTTAAGGCAAAGCACATGTTTCGTAACACCTGTTTTCACCTCAAAGTGATATCTTCGAAGATTTTGACTCTTCGCAAGCCTAATTTAATTCGAGCTACATTTGCTTGTTTGGTTAATCTAATAAGCGGCTAAATATAGGGAAATGAATAACGTTTGAAAATATTTCGGCAAGACAACACAACAGCAGCAGTCGGTTTTATTACCAATGTTACGTACTACACAAAATACTTGGGACGACAAAGTTTAAGTTGGCCTCCTGCTTTCCCATTATGCATACCGTATTTACACAATTAAGCGCCGCCCCAAATAAGCAAGTTGCACCGCTCCCAAATAAGCACCGCCCCTAAATAAGCACCTCTTCCAAATAAGCGCCACCCCCAAATAAGCACCTCCCCCAAATAAGCACCTCCCCCAAATAAGCACCTCCCCCAAATAAGCACCTCTTCCAAATAAGCGCCACCCCCAAATAAGCACCTCTTCCAAATAAGCACCGCCCCTAAATAAGCACCTCTTCTAAATAAGCACCGCCCCTAAATAAGCACCTCTTCTAAATAAGCACCTCTTCTAAATAAGCGCCGCCCCTAAATAAGCACCTCTTCTAAATAAGCACCGCCCCTAAATAAGCACCTCTTCTAAATAAGCACCTCTTCTAAATAAGCGCCGCCCCTAAATAAGCACCTCTTCTAAATAAGCACCGCCCCTAAATAAGCACCTCTTCTAAATAAGCACCGCCCATAAATAAGCACCTCTTCTAAACAAGCGCCACCCCCAAATAAGCACCTCCCACAAATCAGAACCGTCCTAAGAATAGGCGCCGCAGTTATTGACGAAATGCGGAGCTTATTCGAATCATTGTTCGACTTTTGAGCCAAATTAAAAAATAAGTACGATACAACTTAATCTATAGGTAGTCGACGAAATGTTTCTATACTTCAGCCATTGCTCACTCTCTCCAGAACATTTGCAATGCGCAGTTCCTTATGCTTTTTAAAGGGCGCCGCCCCCGAATAAGCGCCACTCCTGAAGCCCTAAAATTAATTTAAAGAGCGCCGCGGCGCTTAATTGCGTAAATACGGTATACTCTGCAATTGAAATACGTACATCGTTTATTCCGCTTTCAGACGCTTGTTTACTTTCTGTGAGCGATTAAGCACAGGAAGTTAACAAGCGTCTGCAAGATAATAGGTCTTCCACATTCCCTCAAATTCTGTTAGTTTTTGGTTGCTTATATATATATATATATATATATATTTAAATATATATATTTAAAAAGATATATTTAAAAATGCTTGACACTGGCTTGAAGGTTTAAAAGGTTTTTGGATGTTTCGGCTAAGTTACTATGGCCTTCATCAGCACATGGCGTTCTAAGTTAGGAAACTACTTTTCTCAAACTCATTAATAATTTATGAGTTAATTAGCCAATCCAAGAAAAATATTTGGTCATGTGCATGAGTTTTGAAACCAGGTAAAGGTCGCGCTAACTGAATTCATAATTACGAAATCAGATAATAAACGGCACAAACAAACTAATTCGGGCAGTCGCTTCAGATACTAAACACCTTAGCTTTGAGCTTTTGTTTACAATCATTAAATTTCTCTTACGCTCTACACTGACTTTCACGCTTATTTGTTTGCACAGCCGGCAAGAATATAGTCAAAACAATATTCTTCGTAAATTTCGTGAAGTTCTGGACTAAACTTTTCAAAATATTAGCTTTCGACTAAACAAATTAATACACATAACAACACTAGCCCAGGACGGCTTTATTTAGCACGACATTGGTGTAATTTCATTGGTCTGTGTACACAAAGGGAATGGAATGTGTAGCTCGAACGTTGATTCAGCCATTTGAAAACTGGCTGCCAGTTTATTATACCGAAGAATTGAGTTGGCGTTTCTTAAATGACGTCACGCCTTGTCGGTTCCAGGCCCTATTTTGATCATATAATATTTGCGGCAATTTTTCGCGGGACGTTTCAAATTGGAGCATTTTGCCGATGTTTGAAGCAAGATATCTCCGAAAAGAATGGACCAAATCAAAAACTGTAAAATAACTTATCAGTTCTTTTGTCGTGATCTATACAAACGAATAAAAACGGTGTAGGGTTTATATGCACTTTAAAATCATGGCCAAACTCTTATTATGTTTTCCTCATGAATTATTAATGAGTTTGAGAATTGTATATATAGACCTGGCATGCTTTTGTATTTTCACTTGTCTGAAGATACAATACAATACAGTACAATACAATACAATACAATACAACACAACACAACACAACACAACACACAACACACAACACACAACACACAACACACAACACACAACACACAACACACAACACACAACACACAACACACAACACACAACACACAACACACAACACACAACACACAACACACAACACACAACACACAGTACAGTACAGTACAGTACAGTACAGTACAATACAGTACAATAATTGAATTACACAGTACGGTCTATAAGCACCTGTTGCATTGGCAGCCGGAAAACTCATTCCACTAATTTGGGAACGAAATTCGGACATAGAAGTCGTTGATTTAGCAGTAGTTGGCAGTTGGTTCCAGATATGTGATATAATATAAATAAACGAGTTATGCATACATAGATTATTATAAGAAGGTTGATTAACATTGAGACCGGAACTTCGTAGGTTGTAAGTTTGTAAGTCGAGGAGTAGAAAGATCAGAAATCTTGAAACATTAAAGAATAATATAAGTGATTCTTCAAATCTTCATGATCACTTTAAAATAGAGTCGAAATATTACAATTTCACAGTTTAGTTCCACTTGTTTTCACTGTAATAATATAGAGGGGAAAATTACTCGAATATGATTGGCTAATGAAGAGGGCATTTTTTTGTAATTCAAGGCAAAATTACTTCCGCTTGATTGGTTCCTTGATCAGCATTAATTGCATGTGATTGGTCGCTTGGTTACTTAGCAACAGTGAACCTCAGAGGACTGATTTCTTTCAACAAATCTGCAAGGTTTTTCGGCCTGAAACTACTTTTTTGTTTACTTAATTACTTTGAACTAATTTAAACTATTGAAGGAGTATAAACTATTAGTGAAAATGAATACACTAGCGAATTTACGAACTTTTGCCTGTGTTTACAAAAAGAAAGTTACAGGCACAGCGATAGAGCGAGGGAAATTTGGAATGTTGCCGAGCACCGACCGTGATAAGGTGTATGTACTTCAACATTTTCTGGACATAATATAGCTCTTGAATAATTTTGTCCGCTATATTATTAACACCTAATCGCACGAGTTCTCGTAAAATTAAGGTTTAATTTCAGTCGTATTTTCAAAATCTTACAAGTTACCCTCGTCGCTTCGCGACTCGAGCAATTTTGTAAAATTTTGAAAACCCTCGTGAAATTAAACCTTAATTTTCACTCGGCCCCAATGAATTTTCAGGATGGCGTTATTTTTCGGAATATGTTTTGAGTATCGAAACATTAAAAATTCTACTGTTTGGTCAAATACTTCTAAGAAGGATATGTCTTAAGGTGGCTCGACAGTCTGAAGGTGGCTGCACAGCTTCCATGAGCTTCATTTTAATTCATTGCATAGCTCTAGTGGTGGTCTTGATTATTGATAAGTTGTATACCCTCAAAGTATACCTAAGTGACGAAGTAAATGTTACATAAATGTAAATACCGTGTTTCCAGTAAATGCAGAAAACCTAATTTGCATAAAATCTGTCGCTTACCACAAACACAATTTATCTAGATACGCAAGCGCTACAAGTATAAATCTTTTCAATAATCCCGACTACCACCAGAGCTGTGCAATGAACTAAAATGAAGCTCGTGAGACCTGTGGAAAAATTTTCATTAAGAAAATACTCATGAATTAGACTGTCGAGCCACCTTAAGATTACAACATGTGCAACATTTCCCCACTAGAATCATTAGTGGAAAGACGAAATTTGAACATATATCACCAACTCTGAAAACAATAAAATGCCTAACTCTTGCTGATGTACTTAAGATTAAAGATGCGTTAATGATTATGAATAACTCTAAGGTTTTAGATATGTGCAACCAAGGACACTATGGAATAATATTATTTAGCATATACCTCGCAGGTGAATAGTGCTTTTCAAGCAATCTGATTGGTTCCTCTAGCTCGGGATATCCTGCACTATTCACCTGCAGGCAAAACAAGATGGCGACCAGTTTTGCTTTGTTCACCGAGGCAGGAGATTTTGTTGATAAACAAGGGTGATGTAGTAGAATAACGAGAAAAGTCAACAAAATTAAGTAGAAGAGTGTCCACAGGTATGTTTCTTTACAATTTTCTAGCCATTAATATATTCAAAAGCTGTAAAAACTGTTTTGTCGACAAATAATCGAGTACACCGAGTTGCTGGTGGCCGACGGCGACGGCCGTGTCTTGTTTATACTCTTGTATAAAAATACCGAAAAATATAAGAATGTTAAACTTGTTATTTCATTTATGAGGTATATGCTAAAACAATTATTCACCTCAGTGTCGGTGAATAGTGTGGATATTCACCTCGCCGAAGCGGCTCGGTGAATATCCAGCACTATTCACCTCAACTTCGGTGAATAATTGTTAAAGATACTGGAATAAAGCTAAGATGAGAAATTTAGCGATTTTTAACGAACATTTTTATTGAAAATTTTTTTAGATCAATAATAGGTGAGCATTTACAGTTATATATTCCTCATTAGGTTAGCTTAAACAATGATTGTATAATTAATTGTGATTATTCATGTAATAGTTCACTGAAAATCCCTTTCAGGGAGTGACTAACTACTACTACAGTAGTAATAGACCCCCATATGGAGTACAAAGGGATGCCGCCTCATTAAATATTCAACTTATTATTTATTCATTCTCAGGCTCCTTTGGGATTCTCTAACCCTAATCATTATTTATGCATGCGTCATTATTTCTCAGGCTCCTTTGGGACTTCCTAACCCTAATCTCATTATTTATGCTTACGTCGTTATTTCTCAGGCTCCTTTGGGACCTCTAAACCCTAACGTTTATCCAACCCCCAAACCCTAGCTGTTACTCAACCCCCCGTGTAATACGTCATAACCGATAGCTCTCCGACTAATTCCCGAAGTTACGTCATTATCAGAAGGCATCCTACTTTCTTCCTTATAAGTATTAGTAATTACCTTTTCATTTATACACTTTACCCCACTGTCAGTCAACACTTGTGGGACACGTAGGTACTAAGAGCATGCGTACAGTAAGCTTTAACGAAATAGAAGTTCTTTACAAGGAACGAGAGAGAAATTAATAGAGACACTTTATATTTTTTATCTGAAGCCTCATCTGTGTGAGTATAGAGAGTTTGGAGCAATCTAAATGTCTGAATTGGCGGAGATAACTTGAGGTAGTTCTACTTAATAACATATCATGAATATTATATTAAGGTTAGAACCTAAATATTCAAACAGAGTAAGTCATCCTAGAATCATTGCTAACTAAACCCTCATTTATGAAGTATGTCAAGATATCGTTAGCCTGCGTGCAGACGCTCCATCCCAGATCCCAAATAACAGGGAATAAGAGCGTCTGCGTGTCAGCGCCAAATTCCGTGTTCTGTAATTTATTCCGATTAATTTGCAATTCAGCAATACTTACAGCGAGTGTCAACGACTAACGAGTATTCGCTAACCACTTAAGAATCTATATGAAGAAAGAAACTCTAATCGATAAATAGGATACTCTGAGCTTCGTAGGAAGGTAATAAAACAAAAACAAACATCGAGGAGGAAAGGTCGTATTATAAGTGTCGTATTTCACTGTGATGTTTGAAGCGATTCACAAGTTCAGTCCCGCATCTTTTTCGGCTGTTTGATAGTTCTCAAGCAACATTACGCCGACTATAAAAGCTTCTAAAAGAATTAACAAACTCATTTTAGTCCGTGCTTTGGTACAGTCTCGATTAATGCATTCAGGCGGACCAGACGAAAAGTCCGTTGCCTAACGGAAGCAGTTAGCCAATTGAATATCGCGTATAAATATTTGGCCAATCAGAGAGTGTCCCCGGAATCCGTGCGGACAGACGACGTCACAGAACAAGAATTACGGAGCTGATTCATAGACGTTCTTCTTCCGGGGATTTTCCGAACGTCTATGCGTAGGCTAAGATATCGTAAGAAGAATTTAAGATATATTTTAGATGAGGAATCACTTCGAGAAGTCGTGAAAAGAACGATTTTAAGTGTCGAAATATAAAGGCAAAGCGATTTATTACTTTGACAGCGTTGCTACGCTTTCTGTTACTAAGTGTGATATTTGCATATTTATCCTCAGTGCACGTGCAGGAGACAAAAGAGAAACTCGTTAGGGGTCATTAAGGAGATTAAGCGCTTAAGCAAGTCTAGGCGAGAAGGTCATTAACAGTGTTACCATAACATTCGTCTCAGGCTCCTTTGGGACCCTCTGCTGTTACTCAACCCCTCCGTGTAATACGTCACAACCGATAGCTCTCCGACTAATTCCCGAAAATCGTCATTATCAAAAGATGCTCGACTTATATAAGTAATAGGAACCAAATTTAATTTATGCACGTTACCTTACTGATCGACAGTCAGAAGTTGTGAGGCATGTTATAATATTCAAACAGAATAAGTCATCCTAGAATCATTGCTTGCTAAACCCTTGTTTATAAGTGAAGAAATCGTGAGAAGGTAGAATGAGGAATCACTTTGAGAAGCGGTATATAAGAAGAACTTAATATAGTGTGAGGAATCACTTTGAAAAGCCGTGAGCTAAGTTGTTTAAAGCGTAATAACACTGGCACATAGCAACGTAAAGCTTGTATGTGAATATTATTATTAGATATTTGGTTCGCTTTTGTGGTGTTTATACGTTTAAGAACTGTGCAAAGTTCATCAAGCTTCGCTTTGGATGATAACTCTTGAGTCTACTTCGGAATATTACAGAGCTTGGTTAAATAATTCGATGCTATGGTTTGGTAGTTTATAAAAAAATTACACTCGTACGCGTAGAACGCAAAGGAGAAAAGCCATTAGAAACTCATTAAATGTTACTAATGAGCAAAGCACCACGGATTTGCATGTAGATTTGCATGGGTTAAAGGAGGATAATAAGGGGCATGACGAGGTATTAATGCGAGGTCATGTTCCGGCGAGAAGGTCAATAGCAGTGTTACCATAGCGAAACCGCGTTGTCTGCTCCGAGCGACTCCGATCCGAGCACTTGGCTCTTGCCTCCGAGCCCTCGGCTCTGGGCTCCGAGCAGCTCCAAGCCTGATGCTCTTGGCTCCGAGAGGAGGAGAAAGAGGAGGACCCCAATCACCCCGAGGGTAACCCCCAAACATCCCACGGCTACCCCAATCACCCCTGGGGTAACCCCCAAACACCCCTGGGGTACCCCAAAAACCCAACAGCTACCCCAATCACCCCTGGGGTAACCCCCAAACACCCCTGGGTACCCCAAACACCCCCGGGATACCCCCAAACACCCAACGGCTACCCCAATCACCACTGGGGTAACCCCCAAACACAACCGGGATATCTTCCCCTTATCTTCCTTTTATCTTCCTTTATCTTCCTATTATATTCCTCTTATCTTCCTTTTGTCTTCCTTTATCTTCCTCATATCTTCCTTATCTTCCTTTTATCATCCTTTAGCTTCCTATTATCTTCCTTATCTTCCTTTCATCTTCCTTTATCTTCCCCTTATCTTCCTTTTATCTTCCTTTATCTTCCTTTTATCTTCCTTTATCTTCCTCTTATCTTCCTTATCTTCCTGGGAAGATAAGAAAGATAAGGAAGATACGAGGAAGATAAAAGGAAGATAAAGGAAGGTAAAAGGAAGATAAGGGGAAGATAAGGGGAAGATAAGGAGAAGATAAGGAAGATAAAGGAAGATAAAAGGAAGATAAGGAAGATAAGAGGAAGATAAACGATGATAAAAGGAAGATAAGGAAGATAAGAGGAAGATGAAGGAAGATAAAAGGAAGATAAGAGGAAGATAAAGCAAGACAAAAGGAAGATAAGAGGAAGACAATAGGAAGATAAAGGAAGATAAGGGGAAGATAAGGAAGATAAAGGACGATAAAAGGAGGATAATGGGAAGATAAGAGGAAGATAACCCTGGGGTGTTTGGGGGTATCCCTGTGGTGTTTGAGGTTACAACGGGGGTGTTTGAGGGTATACCCGCGGTATTTGGGGTATCCCTGGTGTGTTTGGGGGTATCCCGGGGTGTCTGGGGTATCCCGGTGGTGTTTGGGGTTACCCCAGGGGTGATTGGGATAGCAGTGGGGTGTTTGGGGGTATCCCGGGGGTGCTTGGGGGTATCCCGGGGGTGTTTGGGGTTACCACAGGGGTGTTTGTGGGTTACCCCAGGGGTATTTGGGGGTTACCCCAGGGGTGATTGCGGTAGCCATGGGGTGTTTGGGGGTATACCGGGGGTGCTTGGGGTACCCCAGGGATGTTTGGGGGTTACTCCATGGGTGATTGGGGTAGCCGTGGGGTGTTTGGGGGTTACCCTCGGGGTGATTGGGGTCCTCCTCTTTCTCCTCCTCTCGGAGCCAAGAGCATCGGGCTCGGAGCTGCTCAGAGCCGAGGGCTCGGAGGCAAGAGCCAAGTGCTCGGAGTCGCTCGGAGCAGACAACGTGGTTTCGCTATGGTAACACTGCTATTGACCTTCTCGCCCGAACATGCCCATGCATTAATACCTCCTCATGCCCCTTATTATCCTCCTTTAACCCATGCAAATCTACATGCAAATCCGTGGTGCTTTGCTCATTAGTAACATTTAATGAGTTTCTAATGGCTTTTCTCCTTTGTGTTCTACATGTACGAATCTGATTTTTTTATAAACTACCAAACCATAGCATCGAATTATTTAACCAAGCTCTGTAATATTCCGAAGTAGACTCCGACAATAAAATATATTTAGACTAACAACTCGCTAAGAGTTATCATCCAAAGCGAACCTTGATGAACTTTGCAGAGTTCTTAAACGTATAAACACCACAAAAGCGAACCAAATATCTAATAATAATATTCACATACAAGCTTTACGTTGCTTTTTGCCAGTGTTATTACGCTTTAAACCCCTTAGCTCACGGCTTTTCAAATTGATTCCTCACACTATCTTAAGTTCTTCTTATATACAGCTTCTCAAAGTGATTCCTCATTCTACCTTCTCACGATTTCTTCACTTATAAACAAGGGTTTAGCAAGCAATGATTCTAGGATGACTTATTCTGTTTGAATATTATAACATGCCTCACAACTGCTGACTGTCGATCAGTAAGGTAACGTGCATAAATTAAATTTGGTTCCTATTACTTATATAAGTCGAGCATCTTTTGATAATGACGATTTTCGGGAATTAGTCGGAGAGCTATCGGTTGTGACGTATTACACGGAGGGGTTGAGTAACAGCAGAGGGTCCCAAAGGAGCCTGAGACGAATGCTATGGTAACACTGTTAATGACCTTCTCGCCTAGACTTGCCTAAGCGCTTAATCTCCTTAATGACCCCTAACGAGTTTCTCTTTTGTCTCCTGCACGTGCACTGAGGAAAAAATGCAAATATCACACTTAGTAACAGAAAGCGTAGCAACGCTGTCAAAGTAATAAATCGCTTTGCCTTTATATTTCGACACTTAAAATCGTTCTTTTCACGACTTCTCGAAGTGATTCCTCATCTAAAATATATCTTAAATTCTTCTTACGATATCTTAGCCTACGCATAGACGTTCGGAAAATCCCCGGAAGAAGAACGTCTATGAATCAGCTCCGTAATTCTTGTTCTGTGACGTCGTCTGTCCGCACGGATTCCGGGGACGCTCTCTGATTGGCCAAATATTTATACGCGATATTCAATTGGCTAACAACGGACTTTTCGTCTGGTCCGCCTGAATGCATTAATCGAGACTGTACCAAAGCACGGACTAAAATGAGTTTGTTAATTCTTTTAGAAGCTTTTATAGTCGGCGTAATGTTGCTTGAGAACTATCAAACAGCCGAAAAAGATGCGGGACTGAACTTGTGAATCGCTTCAAACATCACAGTGAAATACGACACTTATAATACGACCTTTCCTCCTCGATGTTTGTTTTTGTTTTATTACCTTCCTACGAAGCTCAGAGTATCCTATTTATCGATTAGAGTTTCTTTCTTCATATAGATTCTTAAGTGGTTAGCGAATACTCGTTAGTCGTTGACACTCGCTGTAAGTATTGCTGAATTGCAAATTAATCGGAATAAATTACAGAACACGCAATTTGGCGCTGACACGCAGACGCTCTTATTCCCTGTTATTTGGGATCTGGGATGGAGCATCTGCACGCAGGCTAACGATATCTTGACATGCTTCATAAATGAGGGTTTAGTTAGCAATGATTCTAGGATGACTTACTCTGTTTGAATATTTAGGTTCTAACCTTAATATAATATTCATGATATGTTATTAAGTAGAACTACCTCAAGTTATCTCCGCCAATTCAGACATTTAGATTGCTCCAAACTCTCTATACTCACACAGATGAGGTTTCAGATAAAAAATATAAAGTGTCTCTATCAATTTCTCTCTCGTTCCTTTTAAAGAACTTCTATTTCGTTAAAGCTTACTGTACGCATGCTCTTAGTACCTACGTGTCCCACAAGTGCTGACTGACAGTGGGGTAAAGTGTATAAATGAAAAGGTAATTACTAATACTTATAAGGAAGAAAGTGGGATGCCTTCTGATAATGACGTAACTTCGGGAATTAGTCGGAGAGCTATCGGTTATGACGTATTACACGGCGGGTTGAGTAACAGCTAGGGTTTGGGGGTTGGATAAACGTTAGGGTTTAGAGGTCCCAAAGGAGCCTGAGAAATAACGACGTAAGCATAAATAATGAGATTAGGGTTAGGAAGTCCCAAAGGAGCCTGAGAAATAATGATGCATGCATAAATAAAGATTAGAGTTAGAGAATCCCAAAGGAGCCTGAGAATGAATATATAATAAGTTGAATATTTAATGAGGCGGCATCCCTTTGTACTCCATATGGGGGTCTATTACTACATACTACCACTGCTGCTACTACTGCTGCTACTGCTCCTGCTGCTGCTCCTGCTCCTGCCCCTGCTCTTGCTCCTGCTCCTGCTCCTGCTCCTGCTCCTACTGCTGCTACTACTACTGCTCCTGCTCCTGCTCCTGCTCCTGCTCCTGCTCCTGCTCCTGCTGCGGCTGGAAACGCTAAACGGAAAAAGTCTTCATGGACAACTCTGAAAACTATGCAAGATGAAAATGCGGTTAAAGAAAGTTGGTTGTGGTTGAAAGATGGACGGATTCCGTCGAACACAGAAGCAACATTAATGGCCATTCAAGATGGTGTAATGTGGACTAGAAATTATCAAAAGGCAATTGGACTACAGGATGTGGTGGATAAGTGTAGGCTTTGTGGTGAACCAAAAGAAAACATTGCACATCTGATTGCTTCGTGTAAAGGATTGTTGGGATCTGTGATTAAACAGAGACATGATAATTGTGCCAGAGCTATCTATATTAAAGCTTGCTGGGGTCTTAAATTATTAGAGGAACAACATCGTTGGTGGGAAAGACAAGCTGTACAACGCGTTTTGGAGAATGAGGCGTGGATAGTATTATGGGATCATACTTTTAGTACGGATCGTTCTTTGGAACATACGAGACCAGATTTATTGTTTGAGAACAAGCGGACAATGGAAGGAATCATAGCAGAAATAGGGATATGTCTGGACCAGAATTTGAAAAAGAAGCTGGAAGAAAAACGAACTAAGTATGTGATATTGGCTATGGAACTGAGTAAGTTACGTGGCTGGAAAAAAATGGAAAATTGTACCAATTGTTGTAGGTGCGACTGGGATACTCGGTAGGAGTTTGGAAGACGAACTAAGGAAGATACCGGGAATACAGGAGCAATCATCCCGACATTTATTGTTAGAAATGCAGAAGATTATTATATATTCAACAGTAAAATATTATGAGACATGTTTTGAACAATGAGTAGAAAATCAGACTAGAACGTTTAGGTCTTAGTTGAACTTTAAATCTGTCTTCATTTTATTTGGTATGTAACTTACCCGGTAGGTTACTAGGCGTTACAACTCTTATGAGACCACAATGTAATTCATTTACTTTATTTTCATTAAAGCTACTACTACTACTACTACTACTACTACTACTACTACTACTACTACTACTACTACTACTACTACTACTACTACTACTACTACTACTACTACTACTACTACTACTACTACTACTACTACTACTACTACTACTACTACTGCTGCTACTGCTACTGCTACTGCTACTGCTACTGCTACTGCTACTGCTACTGCTACTGCTACTGCTACTGCTACTACTACTACTACTACTACTACTACTTACACACTCGTACTACTACTACTTACACACTCGTACTGCTACTACTTACACACTCGTACTACTACTACTTACACACTCGTACTACTACTATTACTTACACACTCGCATATTAACCTTTGAATGAGAATACAAAATGTCAAATTGTTTTTGCTTGAATGTTTTTAAAATCTTGTCTCTCTCGTTGATGATCTTGTATGAACGGTGGAGGAATTTCTTGTGAAAAACGCAACGAATGCACAGCGGTATTTGGGTAGATTCCATGCGTAAACGAATGGATTGACGATAAAGTTTAGGCAAGCGATGGGGAAATAGTAGTATGGGAAATGCCTGGCTATTGGTCCAAGAGGTAATTGAGGGTTGTCACGATTAATCATTTCTATCTGCTTTCCTATGAAATACGGAAAAGCTGTGACCAATAAGACAAAGATAAGTATTACCAATGTTGTTGCGATATCTTTACTTTGCGCATTCCTTCTGTTGCTCGTCTCCAAGCCTTGACTGGCCATCAGGATTCGCTTTATCAAAAAGACTTTAATTCCAACCAGCAAAACGACAACGATTTCCAAGAGAAGAAATATCGAAACCCAGATTTTCGTATCATGCTCTTTTGATTCGTAGAAACAAACACCGCCTATTATTATTGCTGCGACCCAACATATAAAGCACGCCAGACAAATTCGCTTCTTCGTCAGGATGCTACTGGTTTGTAATGGGTATTTGACAGCTATGTATCTTTCTATGGCGAAGACTAAGAGCATGAAGAAAGATGCAGAGTAGCCGACGTAGATAAAAGCATTGGCTGACTTTAGGTCAAGTTGGCTTTTGTCGTTGGGATCGAATACTTCACTTGTTTTGCGGCAGAACGGGATCGATGTTACGCTAGTTAAGAAATCTGCCATTGCCAGATTAGTGATGGTGATCCAACTTGACCTGCGAAGGTTATTCAATGGATTGCGAATAATGACAATCAGAAGCAAGCCATTTGCGATGATTCCAATCACACACTCTCCAAGGCTAATGGCATTAGGGATTGCAAACGAAGGATAATCCATACGGTTTCGCGCTTTTGTATTGTTCATGTTCTGAAAAACAAAAAAGATAAAATATAAAATGTAAATAATACTTGACGGGATCACACTTTGTTTTATGTAACCAATTAAAGACTTTGGCTTGCCAAAAACAAAATCTCATTGGTCAAGTTGTGGTCCGGTGTTATTTAAACCACAACCTCATTGGCTAAATTTGGGTTACACGGTGTTTAATAACTTCAATGTTTCACACGGTCGGTAGACGTTTGTCAAGCTCAAATACTCAGAGAAATATTTCTGAGCCCCGACAGGGGTCGAACTTGCAACCTTCTAATGACCGGTTAGACGCTCCAACCATTGTGGTTGTTTTACGTTTTGGTGGGACTTAAAAGGGATTTACGTCCTGTTGTCCTTGCCATCAATACAAAATCAGTTTCGTGGTCAGGCAAAAGCTATTAGCGATAATGCAACGCTCACTATCCTTGTGGAAATTTGAGCACTCTGGGCCCATGCGCACTTCACGCTATCTGAATGTATTTCACCGATGCTGTCCCACATTTCCACAGCGAAACACCGTGTCTGTAGATTGAACTATATATATATATATATATATGTTAAATATGTTAAATATGTTTTGTGTTTATAATGACTATCATCAATTAGCATGTCTTGGTCTAAAGGGCTTTGTCTATTTTAAGGCAACTCTTATTATTCTCTCTCTCTCTCTCTCTCTCTCTCTCTCTCTCTCTCTCTCTCTCTCTCTCTCTCTCTCTCTCTCTCTCTCTCTCTCTCTCTCTCTCTCTCTCTCTCTCTCTCTCTCTCTCTCACTCTCTCTCTCTCTCTCTCTCTCTCTCTCTCTCTCTCTCTCTCTCTCTCTCTCTCTCTCTCTCTCTCTCTCTCTCTCTCTCTCTCTCTCTCTCTCTCTCTCTCTCTCTCTCTCTCTCTCTCTCTCTCTCTCTCTCTCTCTCTCTCTCTCTCTCTCTCTCTCTCTCTCTCTCTCTCTCTCTCTCTCTCTCTCTCTCTCTCTCTCTCTCTCTCTCTCTCTCTCTCTCTCTCTCTCTCTCTCTCTCTCTCTCTCTCTCTCTCTCTCTCTCTCTCTCTCTCACTCTCTCTCTCTCTCTCTCACTTATACAATATATATATTTAAAATACTCATTAATATTCAATAGACGTTTTGACCAATCGGATGACCTTCTTTGGACACGTGAGTAGGCTTCTATACTCAATAAAACACTCGACATTTCTAAAGCCCGGGGAGGGATTTGAAATCGGCCCCAGGGAAATAGTGGGTTACAATAGAAGAACAATGGAATGCAAATCAACATGAACCATTATATAATGGCACATGTGCCATTATATAATGCTTCATGTTCATTTACATTTCATATGAAATCAAACGAAAACACACCAATATTTTATTTTAACTCAGGAACACAACAATAGTATTTACACACAAATTATTGCCCAAAATTAAAGGTGCAATTGTTGAACCAACGCACCCAACGCACGCCTGAATATGTCGAACCTTGAAAATGAAAGAAAAATGCGATTTACAAAGCCAACCGTCCATTCGAATCACTCCAGATCACAGTCATAAATCCTATTAAGCCACAAAATGCAAGTCATTTTAAAATAGTCGCTTTTAACTAACCTTGCATCGCCTTGATTTAGCAGTCGAATAGCGTTTCCACTTTCGCCTAAATGCCGTTGAAGACCCGCAGCAACCATGTACAAACTTCTCCCCGGATACCTCTCTCCGTTAACCTTGACCACTTCCTGGACAAATTTTGTCAGCCAAAAGTTTAACGTCTCAGCACCCATATTGGCGATATTCGTATCCAATGTCTGCACTTTGTCGATGTCAATTTTAAAGGAACGCTGCCGGCTGCTCTATACAGGGATCTTTGTTGACTCGTTCAATTTGCCATTCGGAAAATAGTTTGAAAGCCCACTTTGTAGAGCATCGTGTCGACTTAGGGATACACTCTTCCAATATCTGTTTTTCTTCCTGTTCAGACTTCGGTGGCCTGAACCGCCGCTTTGGAGGCATGTTAAATCGTTATTCACTTTGGAGCACTTGAACGACTTAACTGATTTCACGTCAACAAAAATTCTTGATGTTACGCATTGTAATTACTTACCCATTGTAATTCACTATTATTCTCTCCAACCCCAGACGAACTAAACTTTCATGTTTTTTCCATCTCGATTTGAATATTAATATTAATCGTCTATTGAATATTAATGAGTATTTTAAGCTATTCAAAACACTCGTAGCACGTGTTTTAAATAGTACATATATACACACTCTGCAAATCGAAATTATTGACGAAATTATTGAACATAGTTTCTAACGTTTCGAGTGAAGGCCCTTCGTCAGAGGGAAACGTGAATATATACGCTGCAAATCCCTAAACACGTGTCTTCAGAAAAAGATACTTGACTTCAGATTTTCTTGTCCGGTCTGCAAGATAATAATCCTACTGGGTTTTCTTGACAAGATAGTTTGTCTTAAAACAAATTGATTAAATATCTTAAAACAAGAAATGAAATCTTAAAACAAGGAAGTATATTCTAACAAGATTTGTTATTGATTTCGGTTTTGCAGTATATATTTTCTACTTATTGACCGAGCATGAGATCTGTATACTAGTGAAATATCGGACCGACGTTTTTAGTACGTTTTTCGTATATATATATATAAGCAAGTAATGAATTGGAGTCCTCTTCAAACTATTAGAGTGCTCGATAGATAAACTAGGGCTATATATAAGTTGATTACGAAGCTAGATTAGTTGTTTAAAAACATTTAATTGCAACAACAATTTTAAAAACATAAAAACATATATATATATATATATAGTATAATTTCAGAGGTGAATATAAAGATTCCGGACATTTGATTGGTTAAAAATTTCTTCATAAATCATTATATTCACCGCGCCAGGCGGTGAATATAACATCACAAAATAACATCACTAGAAAGAGGTTTTCGAGGGGAGTCTGGGACTTTTTTCCAACTAAATTGAGTTAACACGTTCCAGTCTCCCCTCGGAATTATGATTTTGATGAATGTTAATTTTCAAAATGGCGGAGTTTTTTTTAAAAATGGCGACCGTACTTTTAAGGCGAACATATCGTCAAAACTGCTCAAATAACTCAGGACAAATAGACTGTATACATCGAATAGCTTGGAGATACAACTGTCTAAAGGTAAGGAAATGTTTTGTCGTAATTATTTTTTATTTTGGAAGAGTTTTGATTGTATTAAGCCGTGCTTTTGAAAGTGACTGAGTGAAGAAAAGATTCAACATTCAATTTCCAAGATCAAGATAAGATAAACTAATACATTTATAAACGTGTGTTTTAACTTCCTTGGATATTCACCTCCGAAATATTATACTATAACAATTATTCACCTCAGTCTCGGTGAATATTGGTGAATATATTTACCTCGGCTTCGCCTCGGTAAATATTCACCGATATTCACCTCGACTTCGGTTAATAATTGTCATATATATATATATATATACAGGGGCGGATTTAGGGTACGTCAAGCACGTCATGCGACGTAGACAAAAATCCCAGACTAATTTATTCATGAATTAATTAGTTGGGAAAAATTTTTAAAAATTATTTAAAATTTGAAAATTTCAAATTTTAAAAATATTCAAATTTTTAAAAAAATTATATGAATTTTGAAATTTTTGAAATTTTCAAAAATTTCATTTTCGCACGTATTTAGCGCTATATCGAGGAAAATTGAATAATTCTCTGACTCAGCCCCCCTCCTCGGCTGGAGGACACTTAGTACTCGTCTACTTCATGTAGCCTGAACGAAACTGTTCATACGGTAGGGATAGAGAGGGATTTTATTTACAAATGTGGATAATTTGAGTACGTCAAAATGGCCGTCTACGTCGAAATAACGAGCACTGATTGGACAAAGACAATAGAGGTACGTCGGAAGTAGATAGTCTACGTCGGAAGTAAAATATTTTGACGTTCTTGGCTTTTGATTGGCTAGCAAAGGATATTTCGACGTACACGGACTACGGCAAGAGTGCAAGACTACGGCATAACTAAGCTATCTGAGCCGGCAGTCAAACTTCTGCTTGAGACTGTCGATCATGGAACTTGTAGAGAATGCTCTACCGAGTGAAAACGATGAATTGTTGAAGACGATCTGTTGCGATTTGACAAAGAAATTCTAATCGTGTTTGGTTTCTTCGTGGGTCAAGAGTTTTCGGCGCAGATATTTGGCAAGACATTACATCGGGGTATCGACGCGGAGGCATATATTCCTCAATATGCTATTAATAAGGTGAGTGGATAATATCTTATCTTTAGTTCCTCAGACTTGTGCAACCGTGAAAAGCGTAAATTATTTAAATTAGATGGGATATGTAGAGCTCTCGAGTATATTTATGAATAATTCATAATTATTGCGGAGATAATGAGATGTGTTACAAATATAAGTAATCCATCACTGAATATAATATAATTAAATAATCTTACTGTAGCCGAAAGTTTGTAGCAATTTTAGATCAATAGCAACAGAATGTAAAGCATATTTCCAATTTTAAAAAAATGTAAAAATTCATTTATTAAAAAAAGGCAGCAATTAGGACGTTTATATATTATTTCATCTTATATTATATATATATACAGTATATTTATATATATATATATATGTGAAATAGTAAAATGTACTTTAAACAAAACAATTTTCTAGGCTATATCCGAGCTAGCACATCTCTTCTCTATACCAACAATGTTATATTAAGTTAATATGTCAGTAAATACCGTCTTGGTCTTATTATGCAACATCGATAATTTAGATGTTGTGTAGTGGGCTCGAGGGGGTATATATTGTCCATAGTTTGTTAATTAGTAATGTATATACAAGTTCTATTTTCGATAAAAGGGATCTACACCAAACAAGCAAATTTTGCTTTCTTGTAGATTCCCCACCACTGTAAATTATTATTTTCTTCTTTCATATCTATTTGTATTTTGTACTATCTATATTATCTTGTGATGAAATAAAGTATTTATATATACAGTATATATATATATATTTCTGGGGGGGGGGGGAAAGAGAAAAAAAGTACTTGGTAGTTACTAGTTAGTATGTATGAGTATGACTTGGGATGGTGTAGAGAGGTCAGCTTCTCTATGACCTTGAAATGTCCCATGATATGTGGTCTTTTGATACTACAATGTCTTCTAATCAGACAGTGTCTGGCTGAATAGAGGTATTAAGGTGAGTATCTAGTGCCTCAAAACAAGACAACTCAGGGTAGATAAGGGATAAAGTATTAGTTAAGATGACTAGGATGATGTAGAGAGGTGAGCTCCTCTATGACCATGAAATGTCCTATATGGTCTATTCATACGGTATTCTTCTAATCAGACAGTATCTGGTGCCTCAAAACCAGACAGCTCAGGGTAGATAAGGGGTAAAGTATTAGGTAGTTAAGAATTAAGATGAAATGTCCCATGAAATGTCCTATATCGTCTATTCATAATGCTTCTTCTAATCAGACAGTGTCTGGCTAGTATGTGTTGGACGAGTATCTGGTGCCCGAAAACCAGACAGCTAATGGATTGCAGCAAGTGGCTGTAATTGACCTCACAAAATATGTTGGAGCCTTGGCTGTCTATATTGGATTCACTGTACAACAGTGATTCACAGGCATGCTGATGAGCTCTGACATGGAGCAAAACAGTCCTAAAAAGTTGTCTCCAATAATGATAAAAAAAAAATGCAAAAGCACAAGTCCTTAAAAAATCATAAAACGTATAAAAAACACAAGTTAAAACTGTAAGATTTTGCTAAATAGTCTTGCCAGAATGCAGGAAATGCCATTTCAGGGAACCAAATTTTAAAAATTTTCCGGGGGGGCATGCCACCGCACCCCCCTAGAAATAATATTTCCTGGTTTTGACGTACTCTGAAAAATTCCTGGATCCGCCCCTGTATATATATATATATATATATGGGTATATTAATATTAGTAATATTGGGCATTTCACTCGATTACATAGCATGTTCTAAGGATTTTGGGTGAAGGAAAATTCGAGTGTAGAATATATTCATTTTAAGACCAAACTGGGACCAGTTGCGAAAAATGCAACTGCACAGGCCTTCCGGCAGGAATTGAACCCACGACCTTGCGATTCTAGTGCAATGCTCTGACCACTGAGCCACGGAGGGCGTTGCCGATAGCTTGATCGCGAGTTCTGTATATAATAAGTTGGTAATGCCAGGAGAGAATAGGGTATATTATAAGTAATATTGGGCATTTGGTCCCGGTTTGGTCTTAAAATGTATATATTCTACACTCGAATTTTCCTTCACCCAAAATCCTTAGAACATATATATATAAGAACGGACACGAATTCTGCAAATTACTTCTAAAACGATCATTTGGTAAGTTCATTGGCGTAGTAATTTTTTAAAAGAAACGTTGTCTAAGGGGCTGTTTACATGGGAGGCCGGACGGGACGTTGGCTGGGACGGGACGTTTTCCGGGATCTCACCATGTATATGTATATCTCTCTTATTTATCCCGTTCCGTTTATATGGAAAGATGTTTGCCGGAACGTTTTTCATCCCGTCCCGGCAAAGCGGGATCCCGGTTTTCTCAATCGGGATCCCGGCAAATCCAAGACAATTTTTCTCATGTAAACACTCCGTCCCGCTTTGCCGGAACGATATTATGCTGACTTTGCAAGATTTGTCATGTGATGCAAAAACAAAAATGGCTTCCAAAGTGAAGAGGAGTGCTTAGTCGTTTGCCTAGTCCGTCTACTCCGAACGTTTTCTCAAGAAATAATCCACTGTAGAAGTTATAAAATATATTGGCCGAAAGATAATTCACCTTGCTACAACATACGTACAGTTTATCCGACCAAATAACATACGTACAGTTTATCCGACCAAATAGCTCAGTTTCCCTAAAAGAAGCGAAATACCGAACATGTCCAAATCATAATAGCGGCCTCTATTATGAATTTTTTTTTCGTATTTATTATAATCTGTCTTCTCCGAATGTTTTCTCGAGAAATAAACCACTGTAGAAGCTATCAAATATACTGGAAGAAAGATAATTCATCTGGCTACAACATACATACAGTTTATCTGACCAAATAGCTTAGTTTTCTTAAAAAAAGCGAAATACCGAACATGTCCAACACGAACTAGAGATGCTTGTTGAACGGGTATTCCAGGGTGAAATCGTCCCGGTAGAAACATTCTCATGTAAACCCAGGATGAAAAACGTCCCGTCCCGGCAAATGTTCCGTCCCGCCTCTCATGTAAACAGCCCCTAAGTCGAGAAAATCAAAGCTGAAGTTTATGTAAATCAAGAGGAATCTATATCACATATATAGACCCTCATCAAACATGGATTTTCTTTGTGTTTTCCTCATGAATTATTAATAAGTTTTAGACATTTATTTCTCAAACTCGTTAATAATTCATGAAATAATCAACCAATCACAAGCGCTGAATTCTACCACGTGAAAGCCTCTCGGCTTTGCCTTGGACTGGAACGGATTCCTCGTACTTGAAAACCCGCTCTAGTCCTCATTGTCGTCCTTTAAATATAATAATAATAATAATAATATACATTTATATAGCGCTATTTCTAAGAGGTATCCAATAGCGCTTTACATAAATAAAAGACCTAAGTAAATTATATAAATATTAGAATCTATTACAATAAGTAAAGTTAAAGATTATTAACTAAGGGTCAACAAAAGCTCGATTAAAGAGAAATGTCTTAACTGTTGTCTTAAAAATGCCTAATGCCTAATACATCTAATGTCTTCTGGGAGGTTGTTCCAAAGCGTTTGTGCAATAACTGAAAAAGCTCGCAGACCATATGATTTCATATTATATTTAGGTACGACTAGGAGTTGTTTATTTGAAGAACGTAATGGTCTAGTTGTTTCATATGGAATTAAGAGTTCCTGTAAGTACTTCGGAGCTATATTATTAATAGCCTTGAAAGTTAACAGTAAAATTTTAAAGTCAATCCTTTCAGTAACAGGTAACCAATGAAGTTCTTTCAGCACTGGAGTGATGTGATCATATTTTCGTGTGTATGTCAATAGACGTGCGGCAGAATTTTGTACATATTGTAGTTTTTCAATAAGATATCTAGGCAGACCAGTTAACAGAGAGTTGCAGTGGTCCAATTTATTCGTGACAAACGCATGAATCAGTATTTCACAATGATGTAGTGATAGAAATCGCCTTATACTTGCTATATTCTTTAGATGGTAGAATGCCGATTTGCATATTTGCATATATTTACGTATAGTTATATAGATAAGCTGTTCTTGTTCTTCCAAGCAATACATTACTGAAGATGAGGTAATACGGGCAACATATTTCTTCAACTTTCAACGCAACTTTGTTTCATTGCATGCAAGTTGAAAAGCGTTGTTGCACGTATTTCCAACCCACCATTAACATTGTCACGCAACCATGATTTTGTTGTAAGTTGAAAAAAATTGTTGAAAAGGGTAGACTCCAACTCTACTTGCTGTAACATGCTGATTCAACTTGCAACAAAGTCATTGTTGTGTGACAATGTTTGAGGTGGGTGGTAATACGTACAACAATGCTATTCAACTTGCAACGCAACAATTAATGTTGCAGCAATTTGTTGCTCGTATTACTTCACCCTTAACCATTTGTGCAGTATAATATGTTTGAAAGTTTTGCCACAAGAAGGATACTACTAATTTTTAAATAGTCAAAATTGCATAATTATTATATAATAAGAATTCGTTGGGGTTTTTTTTTATTTTGCTATGCCATAGAGTATGTGTTGCAGTTTAATTCAATATGTAGATATTGAATTATTCTTCAAAGGTTGATCAGAATACCGTAATGATAAAAATGTATTATGTTTTTAGCTTTTTAACTAATCACGCTTCTATTATATTCTACTTTGCCAGGCTCCTAAGTTTCCAGAATTACAATTCGCCCGTGATGAATACCTTTCTCACAGCGATAAACAAGAATGAGAGAATGTATTTCTTGAGGTAAGCAGAACAACAGTCTATTTCAAAAGCGAGAGTACTACTGTAGCTTACGATTTGGTGACTGTAGATGCAAAACAAAGATGCCAGCAATGAATTAGTCATGACCCTATCCTAGTTGTTCCGGGTCCTTATAGAGTGTAATGTCAGGAAGAAATTGTCGAATGCGCAGTACATAAAAAAATTGCATCTTTACTGCGCTTAGGATCAACATTAGGGATTAATTAAATGTATGAATTCAATATGTAAGTTAAGGATGGTAGTTATTCCAGGGAGAGATAGCATTACGTCAAGTCGTCAACCAATTCATTACTCTACAACATAGCTGCAATTTGCCTGCGCATGTGTTAGTCTTTAGGTTCGACCCAGTCTCTTTCTAAAAAATAGCACGCGGCTGAAAATTTTAACAACATGGCGATGAGGAAACCGATTTGATGAATCATGATGTTTAAGCGTTCTGTAATGTTTTAGTTTTTTCCCTTTTTGCTCAATTATACAGATGTATACTTACAACCGTATACATGTATATGCCAAAGGAAGTATAAAAAAATAAGCTTTCTCCTAGAGGAATTGCCAGTTCCTTCTTGCGAGTCGCTACGGTGTTTATAAATGATCGTCGGTCCCGTCTTCAACTGTCGAATTGCCGGGTCGTTTAACTATAGCTCTTGAATTTTTACAAACACATGCGAAACTAAACGGTATTTGCCAGTGACTAAAGTACAACATACCCAAAAATTAGGAGGTTTGCACGTACAGTTTTTCAGAAAATTGGGTTTTTGTCTAAATTGCATATTATTTTATGGTGTCAAGATTTCTTCTTAATCAAATGCAGTAGTGTAATTTTGTATTTCGCAAAGATTATGTTAGTGGATTATTTAGCAAACATAAGAAATCTGAAGAAGCATTTCATTAGTGTCATTTCACTCTAATCATCATCATTGGTGTTCTGCCAGATGGCAGGTTCTCCCTCCAACTCCTCCTGTTTAATGCCCTTTCCTTCATTATTGCGTATGGTTGTTGGTTCTTCAGTTCATCAGTGTAACATTCCTATTCTGGGTCTCCCTCGTGGACGTTTACCCCACATTCCTCCTTCTATTCCATCCTTCCTCAACCCTTCTGTTCTCAAGTTGTGTCCAATCCATTTCTTCTTTCTTGACATTATAACGTCAATCTGGCCTCTCCTATCCGCGTTAGTATCTTACATTATCCGCGTTAGTTATCTTACATTCCATGTCCCAATCCTGCAAGGGTTTCGCTTGATAACGACCTGAGTAGCCTTGCTTCTACTCCTGCCGGACGCGACATCACCAGCGTTATTACTTTGAAAGGACATGCTATATTAATCTTGGGAATAATAGCCAAAGTGGTTTCCCCTTGCCTTCTTTGGCAGCTGTGTGGACCATTCTTGAATTGAGTTGAATTGAATTGAATTCAATACAAGCTCCAACTTACAGAATGCCATTGAACTGAACTAGGAGTTTCGTCTGCCATCTGTGTGACTGAGACGGTCGTTGATTGACTAGCAATTCCTCCGCTCGTATCTGTCGTCATCCTAGCCAGCTTACTATATAGGATCACCCATGCATTTGTATCGATGAGATTCGATTGCCATCTGAGGCATGGGGTTAATTGTGGATTATCCCGCGCCAGACACCAACCTGGAATTTGAGCTATGAACATGAGGATTATTTTACAAGAAGGAAGAAAAAAATGCACCCAGGAAATGCGTAGCAAATTGAAACTTTTATCTCTATATACAGTAGGAGACGATTTTTTAGATTTATAATAATTTTTAAAATTTTGAACCATTTAGGTTGTCTTAACAACTTTTAGGTGTTTCTAAATTAAGAAGTACCCTACGAAATAGGGAACTTCGAGACAAAACAATGCTGCATCTCCCGAAAGTAAAAAGCAAAATGGGTCAAACAATGTTCAAGTACGCAGGAGCGAAAGATTGGAACTCTCTGCCAATAAATATCAGAGAGATAACCTCTATAAATATTTTTAAACAAACACCTTTTACATATCTTTTAGATTGCGATGTAAATTCCCATAATTGTAGTCTTTAGTGTAGTTTTCAGTAGTTTCTTTATAACTTTCCGTAAACACTGTTCATTCCATTAATACCAGTTTTGTATAACTGAAGGGATCTAACAGCTTAAATAAAGATTATTATTATTATTATTAATTATTATTATTATTATTATTATTATTATTATTATTATTATTATTATTATTATTATTATTACCATTATTATTATTATGATCAGCATTGAGCAGAGCTGCTTAAACGCGCTCTGTACATGTTGTTAGTTTTATCGCCGTTTTCTTACTTGAACCACCGTATATTCTTCAAAATATTATAACTATCAAGCTTGACTAGGATTTGAATAATGATTCGCTCAAGTCTTATCGCTATGCTGGTAATTTGCGCTGTTTGTTCGTTCTGTGGTAAAGAGTTCGTTACGCTCGGCCGACATTCATGGCGTTGTAAACAAAGATTAAATCAAGCTGAACAAAATCGTCGTGGTAACACAGTAAACCAAATGCCAGTTATGCATTCTCCTGTCAGGATTTCAAATACTGACGCCATAAAGTGTTATTGTGGTAAAACATGCAAAGGAACGCGTGGTCTTAAAATGCACCAACGTAGTTGTCGTACAATTCATGGATTAAATGACGAACTACTTACAGATCTTGAGCATCAGTCTACTGAAAATCCTACCAATATTTATACTCATTCTACAGTTGAGGAAATCGATACGAATGCGAACATTGTTAATGATCAGAGTTTTCCAGTGTTAAGAAAAGGAATAAATCTTCCCAAAAGTGACGCAAAATGGTCAACGGCTAACACCTATTTCAAATTTGCGCTTCAATTAGATGCACCAATCAGAGTACAAGATCTAAATGCAAGCATAACGCAACTTAATAATGTGGTATACAACTATTTTGCTGATAACTTTGGTCATGTTGAGAAGATACCGGATAAAGCCCTAGTGAATAAGTATAAAGATCAAACAGTAAAGGACTTAAAGAAATCTCTAAAACAATTAAAACTCTCAAACGCTGATCCTCATGAAATTAAATACGTATCTCGCACATTGCGTGACAAGCTTCGTAATGCTAGTCAAAACAATACCAACGAGACAACTCAAAATCAAGACAAGACGTTCAATCACGACAACTACATTGGTAGACATTTTTGGGGCTACGTTAAAAATGTCCTGAATAACAACAATTCTTTACTTCCATCATTTACTATGGCAGAATGCCTAACCTATTTCAACAAAACTCTAAATTCAATTAATCCAAGTAAACTGTTTTATATTCCCAGCTGGATTCCAAAGCTATCTGATCCTGTCGTCAATTTTGACCTTGAACCCCCAACCTATCGTCAAATTACAAATATTATTCGCAGGATGAAAGCGTCTGGTTCTCCTTGTCCCCTTGATCAACTTTCAATTATTTGCTTTAAACGATGTCCATTTTTACGCACTTATCTAACCGAAATAATACGTAGCGTCTGGTCTTCTAAATCTGTACCTGCTGAATGGAAAATAGCATGTTCTATACTTATCCATAAAAAAGGCAACACAAATGACCCATCCAATTTCCGTCCTATTACTCTAGAAACCATACCATTAAAAGTGTTTACTTCATGTCTCCGCAATGCTATGTTCTCCTTCCTAACGGCTAATAACCTTATTGAACATAAGATTCAAAAAGGCTTCACACCTAATCTGGCTGGCACTTTGGAACACACTGCTCAAATGACAAATATTATTAACCAAGCGAGAATAAAACAACGTTCTCTTGTCATCACCCTACTTGACCTCAAAAATGCCTTTGGTGAAGTCCATCATAACCTGATTCAATCTGTCCTCGATTATCATCACATTCCCAATCACATCAGTGAAACTATAAAGAGCTTGTACACTGACTTCAATACTGCAATTATAACATCAGAATTCTCTACTCCATTCATAACTGTTGGCCGCGGAGTGCTTCAAGGAGACTGTCTTAGTCCTCTACTTTTCAATATGTGCTTAAATACATTTATTCAACACATAAAAGCTGATAAATACCGGCAATTTGGTTTCATCACAAAATTTTTAAACCCAATCCATTGGTTCCAGTTTGCCGATGATGCTGCGGTAATAAGTGGTCAAGATTCAGAAAATCAACATCTTTTAAATCGTTTCTCGATCTGGTGTCAATGGTCCAACATGATTGTTAGAGTTGATAAGTGTAGTACATTTGGTATTAAGAAAAGTCTAACAAAATCAATTCAATATTTACCCAAACTTCTGATTAACAATAAATTGATACCTGCCACTAAAATTGGAGACTCGTTCCGATACTTAGGAAAATACTTTGACTTCAGTATGTCCAACAAAGAGCACAAACAAGAGCTAATCACTCTCCTTGAAGATGTTATGTCTAAAATTGATCTTAAACCTCTACACCCGAAAAACAAACTTCTACTTTATAGTCGTTACCTCTTATCCAAATTCTCCTGGCATTTTACCGTTGCTACCTTATCAAAAACCTGGGTCTCTGAAAACATGGATTCAAAAGTTAACAAATACATACGTAATTGGCTTGAAATACCTGTATCAGGAACTTTAAGTAATGTATACCTTACCAGTAACAAGTTTGGTCTAAATATCTACCCTCCATCTATCAAGTTTACTCAGTGCCAAACAGTTCTTCGTAACGCCTTAAGAAACTCTCCAAATGATTCCATAAAAGATCTCTGGAAATCAACATGTGCCCATACAAACATTCAATATGACGTTTACACCTCGACAAAGGAAGTTCTTAAAAGTTTCAACTCCGGACAAGAGAACAAACTTCAGAAACATCTGGTTCTCCAAGGCGCCTTCTTCTCTAACGTCATCAAGTTCTCACTGTCGAAACTAAACAGCATATGGTCTAAATCTCAATCAAACTTACCAAAGAACATTTATAACTTTACCAACCGTTACATCAATAACTCTCTTCCCACCCGCAAAAACCTTACTAAATGGGGAATAATGTCGAACTCTGATTGCTCCTTCTGCTTAAACCCTGAAACCCTCCTACATGTAGTTGCTGGATGCCAATCGTACCTTCCACGATTTACATGGAGACATGACTCTGTTCTCAACTTTATTGCAAAAACGCTACAACCTGTCAACAACTCTAATCTCTTCGTTGATCTTCCTGGATATAAGAGCCCATCAATAATAACTGGTGAAACGTATCGCCCAGATGTGCTTCTTTCCATTTCCACTGATTGTCTCTATATCCTTGAACTCTCCGTCGGATATGAATCTAATCTCCAAACTAACGTTGATCGCAAAAGAGCAAGATACAGGGATGTAATTACACAGCAAAAGTAACATTTTAAAAATGTCAAATTTGTAAATTTATCAATCAGTTCCTTAGGTGTTTTCTCAAAAGAATGTCGTACCTTTTTGGAGATGTTAAACGATCTAGGTCTTGATAAAAATCACCAAAATTTTTGTATTAAGAAAATAATGTCTATCGCCATTAGAACAACATACTATATATTTTGTTGTAGAAACAAGGCTTGGACAAATCCGGACTTAATGAACATTTGAAGATACATTTTAAATTCAAATTTTTCTATATAGTTGTAAACAATAAATAGGTTCAAGTAGTCAATTATAAATTACCTTAATTAGTGAGATTTATAATTGTATATATATATATAAAGTATTTCAATAAAGTTTCCATTATTATTAACCTGAATGCCAGACCATTATTATTTTCTCGTTTCCCGTTTGTAAGGACGCGCTGGTGTTGTTAACAAGAAAAGGTGTTGTTTGACAAGAAAAATAATGGGTGAGAAAACTCGGTTCATATCTCGGCGTGGGTTTTCGCAAACATGCGTTTGGTTTGGTTTTGATCCAAGCCAGATCATTTACTCATGTTGTTTACACAACCTCGTCGAAGTGGTGAGAATTGTACTCTTCCATAATAATTATGCTTTCAGTTCCTGCTCAAAAAGGAAGTTGTGATATATATTCTGAATTATATCTGTTAACATCGTGACTAATGTAAAACACACACTTTGCAAAACTCTTTTATCGACAGAGTATGGAACATATTTCCAACAGAATTAAGATACAATTCCATAACTTTTAATCAATTTAACTCTGTTACCGGGCATTGTTACCATTTGGCAACTTATTAATTTTACTCTATCTAACAACAGTCGATTTTATACTCGTCAACCGGAGACCTGGTAATCTGCCCAGTAAAAGTTTAAACTATATGTACACATATAAATATTAGCTTGAAGTGTAATTCGTGATCGACTCGAACTGACCTGTTTAAAATAAGGTGAAGGCTGGACACTTTGTCAAAAATTTGCCAATCACGTTTATCTGAACGACGTTTTCTCACCCAAATCGCAATCGGCAGCCAACGTTTCGACGCCAAAACAAAGATCGACAGCTTCTCTATCCTCACCGATAAACTCCACCTTTCCAATAAAAATCGAACGATTTCGGCTTCGCCGTTTTGTAATGTACGTGTAAAATACACTTGAAAACCATGCTCTCACGTTTGTCAAACATGTGGGCGGGACTTGTCAAAGATTGTCAATGCATTCATGGTTCAAATCAGTTACCCAGCGAGCAGAGCCTTCTTTTCCATATTTCTTCGCTGAGAGAAAGGAAGAAAAGAAGGCTCTGCTGTATTCGTGTTTGGATTCGTCCAAGATTTAGGACGAATTAGTAACCCGTTTAAGACCCGTTTAACCAGTTCTTGTTTTGTTTTCCGCCCTGATTTGTAACCAAGCAACTGACATGCATGCGCAATGGAAACCAGTCACGAATACAGCAGAGCCTTCTTTTCTTCCTCTTTCTCAGCGAAGAAATAAGGAAAACAAGGCTCTGCTCGCAGAGTACAAACCAGCTGGTTTACAGCTTTCAAATAACAAACAAAGTTACGCCCAACGTGAACGTTTCAAACGTAAACAAACGCGGAAAACCGATGACGTTTAACGGTTGATTGCAAATGGTAGTATGAAGAGCTGCTGTCCCCTTACTAACCGTTATCACTCATTTGTATCGAATAAACAGCATAAAAATAAGAATAAATACTAAAACCATATCATATTGTCCCGCTTAGGCGGAACAGGGCATTTTATATATGGTGAAAATTGTTTCGTCAAGCCGGGATCCCAGTTAGGCGGGATGGGACAACGTCTCGTTGTTTTGACAACCCGAATACAATAGACTCGTCTTAATTGCGATTACCTAGTGGCCGATAATTGGAGACAAACTCTTTAAATAAACATATAAAGAAATGTAATCTTATGATCTTAATCTTAATCTTCAAACTCTGCTGTATATCAACTCACCGTTGCATGCACAATCGCCTCTCGTATATAATAGGGGTTTTGGTCATACTACTACACAGCGTTTCGATGCAAACGTTGTCAGTCAAATCACTTAGAGTTGGAGGTGATATGAAAAGAAGTGTATTACGCTGCGTCCCAGTGTAATTTATATCCAGCTGAAACCGCTATCCTATATTAATCTGTTTTGATTCGGTGGTCAGGTCTTGTGCTGACCTAGTTTTTCATCTTGTGCTTTCACGCTATCCCAGTGTATATGAGAAGTAGCAATTCGCGAGAATTGTAATTATTGTAATTTCCCTTTCATAATTTCATTCTGGTATAATGTTCAAGAAAAACCAAATGATATTATCCGTGCAGGATACTCTGATCCAAACACGCGGGATGTTGCGAGACTCGAGAAAAGCGTAACAAAAACACGAGCCGCCAGGCGAGTGTTTTTAGCTTTTCGAAAGTCGTGCAATTGTTTGGATCCGAGTATCCTGCACGGAAAATCATTTGGTATTTCTTTTAGAAAATAACTGCAGTTCAAGGGTATTGGCATTAAAAATTAAGTTTGTCTAATTTGAAAGAACTCATAAAATTGTAATAAGATCCTTTAAAACTTTTTCGTATCTTTCTGCGTTTTCAAGATATTTCAATTTGTTTGATATGTAAATGAGATGGTCTCTGACGTCAGGAGTGGGGTAAAATATTTTCATACAGAGCAAAATCACTTACATATCTAACATGAAATGTTCAGCGTCACAATGTGCGCAGTTTCAAATGATTTCGCTGAACAAACTTAGAGATATAACTGGTTTTGCTACATGTGAGAATATTTTACCCCACACCTGACGTCAGAGACCATCTCATTTACATATCAAACAAATTGAAATATCTTGAAAACGAAGAGAGATACGAAAAAGTTGTAAAGGATCTTCTATTACGATTTTATGAGTTCTTTCAAATTAAACAAACTTAATTTTTAGTGCTAGTGCCCTTTAAAAAACGGTATATTTAGCAAAAAAACAACATGATGAAAATACGAATTCTCTCGAAATTCGTCAACTACCGATCATACTTCTTCTACTAGCATTTTGGTGACTCAACAACCCATCACATTTCGTTTCTAACACTTTAATTTCAAATGAGCCGGCGAAAGGGAGAAGCTGACAAGCCGAACCATGTTTTGGCTTTGTTTGCCGAATTAAAGAGAAAAAATTAGGTAAAAAAGTCAACTCTGAATTTCGAAGACAGTGAAAAGTATTTGCAGCTACCGTAGTCAGCCATCTCACCGTCTGGATCATGTTTTAAAACATCGTTGGCCGTAAACAACTACTCAGTGTGCATGAAACGTTCTAAAACTCCGAAAAAGAAAAGCATGCAGCTTTTTCATCGGGAATATTCAGTTTGGATTTATGTTGAGAGCTCGTGGACATTTTGCTCTATATAGATAGTTGGGTTTTTTTACCAAGTGAGTTTATCAAGCAAGAATACAAGCTAGAGATTTTATACACAATTTTATTTCGTTAAGTCGCTATTGAAACGTGAACTGATCACACCTTTTTGCTGTGTTTTCATAAGCACAAATCACCGTGTTTTTTCTACGAGTTAAGCATTAATGTTGAGCTTGTTTTTTTTTCTCTCACAGTTCAAGCACTTACACATTCCCTTTTTGTTTATTTATGGCTATAATACGTTGTTTATTTTAACCTTTTTTGCTTTTGTGTTAAATACGACGAAAGTGCTTCCGATTTGCGTGTTTGGATACTCTGACCCTGCACGGTTTTTGACCAAACTTATAGCTTGCGTAATATAAATGTTATTCTAAAAGTGCATGACTATGAAGCCTTGTATTTGAACGACGTCTGGTCGCTTATCCTAAACAACCAACAGTCTTTGACAGTGCTCGTCGAAAGTAACTAATCCTGCATCATGCCAAACTGTTATCGATTAAACGCACTCGGGCAAGCGTGCCGTTGAGCAACTCAACGCTTGAGTTTTGTCTACTCTCTAGGATTTGAGTGTAAATGTTCTTCGCGCTATTTTACTTAGAAAAATTTGGTATGTGATGGGGTAGGGGGTTCAAATCTATTTGTTGACGGCCCCTAAACGAATAAGATACAAATCCCGAGCCCATAGGGGTATGGTTACAGATAGGCATAGCTAATTATCGCAATGTTGTATACATATTTTGTAGTGCTTACTCAGTTTAATAATAGTGTTAAGATTTTTGAATTTAGATAATGTTATTGGCAATAGAATTTTATTTCATGCATGTACGTCAACGAACCAAATTTTCGAACTATGAAAATGTCGCCCAACAATGTTTTCTATTCGACATGTGGGGTTTGTAACTGGCTTTGGATATGAAAATTAAAGAATGTAACATATTCATCGTTTTCTGGGTTGTTTTGGGTATAAAAAATGTTTAAAAAGGGGGGTCCAAACCCGCTAAAGGGGGTCCGAATCTACTGGGCTAGCCCGCTTGCCATGTAACCGAAACGCGGGCTATTATAGCCCGGTTAACTGGGCCAGCCCGGTCCATGTAATCACCCCCTTACACTCAATTCTCTCATACGAGCTAGCATATCTATCTTTTCTAACTAGGATTTGTTAACTACTATACAAATGACTACTCTACAAATGACTACTCTACGACTTCGTAATCGCACCTTTAAAATATGTTCAACGGTTATCAAAGGATATAGACGATATATTTACCTTTTCTCCGTCTATTTTGTCCACAAGGTTGACAAGGCTGACGGCAAGTCCATAAAATACAACAACGAGGGTTGTAAATCGATGTTGAGAAAGCATTTCAAGCTTGAGAGAACCGTTAATCTTCTTGATTATTAATAATTACGCTTCAGAACTACAGCACCACGCACGTCTAGTACTTCTTGCTTAATTTTTAGTCGTCGGAAAGGCGGCGAGTGACTGGTTTGCTTAATTTTGTCATATTGACATTTGTATGTATTTTTTAATACGCATCGACAAAGGAATACTCGACTCTGGGTTATCATATGACATGTATGTGTTGCACTTGAAATTATTTTCAGCCTTTTGAATTCTATTTAAAATATACAAAAGCTAAGATAAACGAAATTGAAAAGAATTCAAAAGAAAACTTGAAAAGAATTTGGCGTCATATGATGAAAATTACGTATTCGAACTTTAATATTAAAAGGATCTATACCATACATAATTGATGTTAACATTATTAAAGGAAGATGAAGCGTTTTCTGACTCATTCACTGACTAGTTAATTAACTCAAGTATACGTCTAAGGCCCTGTTTACATGAAGCGGATTGACGGTCCAATCGAATCGAAAAACGCAAGTGAAGTCAATCCAGGCACATGTTTACATGGATCTGATCTGCTTTTGCTTTTTATAAGCGGTTTTTCAACACTATTTTCTGGGCTTTCTTCAATGTCCGCCATGTTTGCAACACGCACTTCACTTCACTCATGCGTATCAAGTCATTTTCAAGTCAAACCGTGTTTAGATGAATCAGATTGGAGACATTCAAGTCGATTCTTGCTTGAATCTCAAGTCAATCCACTCCACTGCGTGAATTGACTTCAGCCATTCGTTTCGACACAACAAGGGGAAACAACATGGGGGTGGGGGGGGGGGGGGGGAGATTTGACTTGAAAACTCAATCCGCTTCATGTAAACAGGGCCGAACACTATAGTGGAGTCGTATACTTGAACCGTGCAGGATCAGATGATCTAAACACTGAAATCGAAAGCACTTTTGTCGTATTTATAAAAGTAAAAAAAGGTTGAAATATACAATGTATTATAGCCATAAATAAACAAGAAGAAGGCATGCGTAAGGGCTAGAACTGTGAGAAGCTTAAACAAAATGAACAAGTTCAACAGATGCTTAACTCGAGTTAAGGTAATTCCTCAGTTTTGCATTGCGCAGCTTTTCTGCGCATAATTCTGCAATATTAATTCAAGATGTATCCAAGTGTTAGTCATTGCCAGAAATTGCGGACGTCGACAATGCGCATGTGCGTATTTCGTTACTGAAATGGCGTCTGCGCTGATAGGAAAATGTATAGAAAAGAAAAAAACATTTCAAGATAAAAGCAATTGAATGGGCCGTTGAATTATTTGCCGTGTTGGTTTCTTCTTCTAGAACATAATTCAAATCTCATAGATAGTATTTTAACTCAAAATGTCGTAAAATTCACGGTACAATCTTACATTCAAATTTGCAATCTGTGCTTGTGAATCCCTTGTACAGAAATCGAAAACATCTTACAAGTCATCAGCTTTAACAGTCGCTGGTCGAACATCCTTAAACTGGAGTAAGTTTGCCGAGTTCGTTCCTCGAAGCCAACATAATCTTTAGTACACACTGAGATTTTCAGCCAGGCTTATGACCATTAACAGCGTACATTTTGGAGATAGAAAATACAAAAGTCGAAGACAGACAAGTGAATCAACAGCTCGCCATATATACCAGAAATAGCGAAAGTAGTCTTAACTTTTCGCTAGAAAAACTGTGATTTTCCAGATTCTGCCGCCATGTTTGATACCAAAATAAAGCTTAGAACCCGGGCTTTCTAATGCCACGGAGAATGAAGTAAACCAGTCAGCCTGGTCAGCGTTTAAACGCGTTGCACTTTTACTTCCGGTTGCAAAACCCCGCGAATGTTTTGTTTTTTTAACATGTCACACTCGACTGACCATATTAATATACTAAAAGCGTTCAGTTTATCAAAATTCAAGCAGAAAGTTGTATTGTCTACAAATCACTGTTCAAATCACGTCAAAAGGAGAAGTGTGTCGGAAGAAAAAATAGCGTTCACAATAAATATTCCACTGCAGCAGCTGTGGAATGTAGCCTTTATGTTGTGAAGGAATGCCTTTGTTCTCCATGAGGAATCGCCAGACATCTAACTCCATATTGATGTAAATTGTAGCTATAGTCTTGCCCTTTAGATATGAAGTTACTGCACTGTAGAAATTCCGGCCTGCATTAACCATACTCTGTTCAGAAGGCTTTAGTGAATGATTGTAAGATCTAAGAAAAATTCCCAAAACAAAAAGTTGACATACAGTACTGTATATTATTAGTATTAAGATTATATTATATCACACATCATTCGTTTTGGTGTTATTTAATTATTTTCGATAAACATGGAAATAATACTAACCTCAACAGCTCCGGAGTCATATTGCTGGATGGTTCCCAATTACAAAATTCCATTGGCCATCCTTTCCATTTTAGAAGGTATTCGTAGTCCTAAGAAGTTTAGATTTTGTTTTGAAAACGATAGTGCTTTGCTTTCATTCGAGAAGCGAAAACAAGGCTAAAAAGACCAATTGGCTCTACTCACATGTGTAGTCTTCCTCCTCGCTATGATTTTTTCCACCTCGTAAAATTCTGCACGGGAAGCCATATTTCATTTCATACCAAAATAGAGAAGCGATGAGCGATTGTAGGGGTCACCGAGGAGTTTATAGGGAACTCTGCGAAAGACTGCTGTACAGTCAGCGCTGGCTCAAATGTCCGCAATTTCTGGCCATGGTCGAAAACACATAAAAATATCACTAAGGAGGCTAAATCGGCTAATAATAACTTTGACAAGAAGATACTACCTTAATTATTGGTTTATTACGAGTTCGGTCACCCCAACTTGTTTTTGTAATTTTACTATGAACATATATCACAAACTTTAATACTGGGGAGTTCAGCAACTTTTCATTTCTGGAAGAATTACTGAGGAATTACCTTAATAACCATTTGGTGAACTTGTTCTTTTTGTTGAAGCTTTTCACAGTTCATGGTCTTGAACTTGCCTTCTTTTTGTTTATTTATAGCGTAGAAAACACGGTGATGAAGTAATATTTAAAACACAGCGAAAAGGTGTGATCAGTTCACGTTTTAAAAGCGACGAAATAAAATTGTATATAAATACCTCTTGTGTTCTTGCCTGGTAAACTCACTTGATAAAAGAAAAAAACTATCGATAGAGAGCAAAATGTCCACGAGCTCTCGGCATAAATCCAAAATATTCCCGATGAAAAGGCTAGCTTTCTTTTTCGGAGTTTTAGATCGTGTCATGCAGAGTAGCTTTTTACGGTCAATGATGTTTTAAAACATGATCCAAACGCTGAGATGGTTGGCTAAGGTAGTTGCAAATACTTTTCACTGTTTTCAATATTCAAAGTTTACATTTTTTACCTAATTTTGTCTCTTTTATTTGGCAAAACAAAACCAAAACATGTTTCAGCTTGTCAGCTTCTCCATTTCGTCTGTTCATTGCAAACGTCATCAATCAAAGTGTTAGAAATAAAACTGCATGTGATTGGTTGTTCAGTCAGCAAAGTGGTATAGTAGAGGAAATGTGATTGGTAGTTGAGGAATTTCGAGAATTTGTATTTTTACCATGATTTTGTTGACTAAATATACCGTTTTTAAAGTTTTTAAAGTTATTTTATAAAAGAAATACCAAATGATTTTCCGTGCAGAATACTCTGATCCAAACAGATGGGAATTTGCTCGACATTTGAAAAGCTAAAAATTGGATCAGAGCACCCTGCACAGAAAATCATTTTGTATTTCTTCAATTAGATCAAGTTTGTGCACTGACTTTAGATATGTTTAAATTTTAGGTGAGCACAAGCGTTGATAGTTTATAAATATATATATATGCGATACATATACATAATGAAGGAACTTTACTCTTGGCGTTTCCCGGTTAAAGTAACTAGCATGAGAGAGTTTAGTACTTTAGTACAGCACTTAAGAACTATAGTACATCTATAGTTTTGAAATGTTTATATACAATATAGTGATTCTGACTAAATATTGGGCTGCAAAAAACTGTTAATAGCAAAATTATAGTGACCTATGCGACCTTTAAAATAAAGAATAAGATCTTTTAGTTCGTGTCAGTATGCATGGTAGCAGATTAGTCTTTTCAGACGATCGTTGTATTATTACATTAAAGTCCTTTCCAGCCCCCTTTATGACGCGCTTCGGTTTGGCGGTAGAAAGGACTTTTGTCACTTGCAGCGCGCCAAATGTTAGAGGCGAGTTTTCCCACCTGTGACGTCATTGTTTTCCTCGACGCGGAAGCGACTTTAGTGACGACAGATAAGATTATTCGAAGGTTTTGAGTTGATCTGGTGAAGTTGTTTCTTGATAATTACAATACAGAATTTTTAATAATATAATACAGAATTTATAAGTACTATTTACAACATGAGCGACCGTGTTGTATCGGATATACAGGATATAAATAGCTTGTGAAATTCATGCATGTTGGAATATTTAGTTGGACTATGCGATTGGATGTTTACTTGAAAGAACATGACATTTTCAGTTAAAGTTGCTGGAAGAATGGTGTATCGGTGGAACTATTTTTAAACGTTGTTTGGTAATTAATATGCAAGCCACTGTATTTTGAGAAGCTAGTCAGTAGTGCATGAGCGTATTCTCCTGGGTTAAGGTACAATGCAATGGATGTTATGGAAATTTATTGAAAAACCGGTTATCGGATCCCCTTCGTCAGTCGAAGAAGAGAGTTTGATTCTCGTTTTCGAAACCCGAAAAGTGTAGAGGAAGAGGCTACGTGGTTAGAAGAGAGTATTCCTCAAAATACAAGAAACAACACAAAATGGGCCATGAAAATATTCGAAGAGTGGCAGAGGGCGCGTACGAATAAAATAGCAAAGAATGAATCATTTCGGTTCGAATATACAAGAGGTTAGAAGACGTTCAAGATTTAACGGTGAATATTGAAGAAATGTCTGCTCTATCACTCAACATCTGGCTAACGAAGTTTGTTGGCGAAGTTGTGAATCGTTTAGGCGATATATAGGTATATCCGCCGAGAACGCTATATCTCATTCTTTGTGGTAATGTGCAGCACAAGAATGGAGAAGAGAGCGTCAATATATTTTAGCGAAGGGCGACAGAAGGTAAGCAGAGGTTGAATATTTTTTGTGTACGTAAATGGGGAAATTGTCATGGAATACTATAGGAATATGGATTAATTATCAGGGTTTTTTTCTTGTTTCCATTCACAGATTTCCAACGCTTCGTAATGCAATGGATGCCGAAATGAGGGAATCCAACAAGATGGGCATAGCACCGGCAACGAAGAAGGCGGAGAGAAGTGAGGTGACTGAAGAAGAAGAGTCGGAGTTGTGGAAACAGAAATTGCTTGGAGGAAATACAGCTGAGTCTTTACTACATACTCTAGTATCGTTCAAGTGCTAGTATAATGCCGTGGAGAATGTAGCAGGTTATGCGACGTTTAATAATTGTAAAATTAGTTTTATTATGAACTCGAGAAATTAGTTAAATGGCTGACTTCAAGAGAACATTGTGAACAATTTAGGTTGATTTGTTCAGTTTGTAATACGATTGTAATGAGAGTTTGTGTGCGCGATAAAATATCAAGTCATGTTGTGAACGATAATTATGTTTCGTGGTTGTTGTCATGTTAGTATTCTGTATCATTGATACAATACAGAATACTAAGAGACTGTTTACATCAGCCGGGCTACCAGGTTAACTGGGCTCACGCATTTGATTAGGATCTCACTGTGGATTTTAAACTCGCATAAACTAAATTTACAAAGAAGAATTGGTTTAGTTTGGATGTAAACGAATCCTAACGTTGATTAAAATCTCTTTCTGTGGCCAAGGAAAGAATTTCGTGACACGAGTCAGCCCGGCTCATGTAAACACCCCCTAAAGGCTAGTTTCCACTCAGGAAAATCTTCCGCAGGATAGGAACGGACAGGAAAGTTTCCTTTGTGTTAAAGTCATTAGTTCCGACCGAGAGCTCACAAGACAAAGAAAACTTTCCTGTCCGTTCCGGTCCTGTGGAAAATTTTCCTGAGTGGAAACTAGCCTTAATTCAGCTATGAAGCTCTGCTGCTGTGGTTGTATCGGATTTACAAGGGTGTCCTTGTGATCCATTTCTGCTTCTGGATTGGACAAAAACCTCATGAATTATTAATGAATTTTACAAGATAAGATAATTATAATATATAAGATAATTATAATACAGAATTTCGCGCCAGAATTTTTAATTAGATTTAAATCCCTCCAAGTGAAACAAGTCGACCGCTCGCTCCTTCCGGAGTGGTCGACTTGTGGCAAGTCTAGGTCGCATACAGTCAAACACGAATCCGCCTCAGAATGATTTAATTAATAAGGGGCAATAAAGGTCAATAAAGAACTGTGAACTGAATACAATAGAATAATTTATTTATGTGTGGAAATATGAAATTTTTTTCGAGTGTTGACCAGGATATCTCACGAGTGAGCGAAGCGAACGAGTGACATATCCTGTTCAACCGTTCATTATATAAAAAAAATTGTCCTATTGCCTTGCAAAAATTGCATTAAACTATAATACTGATTCAGCGATAATCGTCAATAGCGGGAAAATCAATAAAACACTCTATTTTATATAATAAATTACGTTACAGTACATTACATTACATTACATTACATTACATTACATTACATTACATTACATTACATTACATTACATTACATTACATTAATGTTCCAAACTACTTTGAATTTCCACAACACAACTAAATATCCAAAATCAAGAACATATAGCGTTACTTAATCTATATATATATATTATAAATGTACAAGTTTATAATGCAATTGGTGATACAAACCTCTGGGATAAACCAATGAAAGTCATTCTTTTAACGAAATTGACCAATGACAAAATGCGTAGTGTAGCACGAGCAATGATCATTGGAGCCAGCGGTTATTCTGTTAAGCAACAATGGCGCCGAAATTATAACGGAGTGGGCAAGTGAAAGAAGGAATTGAACATTTAGGCGAAGCAATAAGTTCTACAGAAAACAAAAACGGCTACGAATTGGTTAGAATGGAAATTATTAATGGTAAGATCGTTAAATTGCTTATCTGTGTTCGTTTAAAACGAAATAACTGCAAACAAAACACATTTCAAAATTTCACTTGCTGTTGACAAGATTTCGTGATGTAAAGTATATGCTAAATTGAATGTTTCTTTCAACTTTTTGTCACTTTTACATATCAAATTGAGTGGATATATATTGTTTCAATATTGTACATGAAAACCGATACTAAATTATGCAAGAAAACTTTACTTTTCCGTTAGTTAATGTACGGGACCAATGAGATGTCCGAAATGACTGTTGAACGTTTATTGTTGGCAGTTGAAAATGTATTCCTCAAAGAATACGTTATGGTCGAGAATTTATTTAACGTTTGTTGGTAAATTTATACTCGCTCGTAGAAAACTCGGTCTCGTCTAATTGTTAAATATCGCCTGATCAATCGCCTGATGATCCCGTTTAGGGTGAAACCTCTGGTAGTGAAGACTTTAAGGTAAAACTATACTTTATACTTTATATATATATATATATATATATATATATAAGTGAGTGAGTGAGTGAGTTATGGTTCACGAAATGTTAGAGAGTGCTCAATACCATATATAGATAGAGCAAAATACAAAGTATAAAGTATAGTTTTACCTTAAAGTCTTCGCTACCAGAGGTTTCACCCTAAACGGGATCATCAGGCGACTGAAAAATATCGGTTAGTGGGCTGCTTAAATGCGTTAGTTGGGGCGTGGGTGTGGGCGTCGAAACGTCCGGCGGATTCATTTGGAGCGTGGGTGTGGGCGTCGAAACGTTGCGCGCATTCCTTTGATTGTTTAAGTTAGATTTCGGATCAACAACTTAAACAATCAAAGGAATGCGCGCAACGTTTCGACGCCCACACCCACGCTCCAAATGAATCCGCCGGACGTTTCGACGCCCACACCCACGCCCCAACTAACGCATTTAAGCAGCTCACTAACCGATATTTTTCAGTCGCCTGATGATCCCGTTTAGGGTGAAACCTCTGGTAGCGAAGACTTTAAGGTAAAACTATACTTCATACTTTGTATATATATATATATATAAACGGCTTGGATATTTAGTTGTGTTGTTGGATATTTAGTTGCATGTATATATATATATATATATATATACAAACGGCTGTCGGGGGGAAAATTCGTTACATATTCTCTGCCGTTTCCCGTTACGTGTTCTCTAATTAAACAACATTAACCTCAAACGCTGCTGTTGAATGACTGCTTCGTTATAAAAAAATACAATGCATTCAGTAACCGCGAAAGTGCATAAACTGAACAAAAACATAGAACAAAGACTTTTGTCAGCTGATAAAAGCATGCAGGCTTTCAGACTATGTATAATTCTATAGACTATGATATGTGAACGATTTTTAAAGTCTTGACTCTTTAATAACAGACTTCTTTGTAGACGTTGGATTGCTATTAGTCAACACCTCTATTTGTGATCCTTCGTGGAATTTTCCTGTGAAAAACGCAATGAATGCGTAGCGGTATTCTGCTAGACGCCATGCGTAAATAAATGGATTAACGATAAAGTTTAGGTTAGCGACCGGAAAATAGTAGTATGGGAAATAAATAGCCATCTGCCCAAGAGGTAATTGAGGGTTATCAGAACTAATATTTTCTATCTGCTTTCCTATGAAATACGGAAAAGCTGTGACCAATAACACAAAGATAAGTATTACCAATGTTATTACGATATCTTTTCTTTGCGCATTCCTTCTGTTGCTCGTCTCCAAGCCTTGACTATCCATCAGAATTCGCTTTATCAAAAAGACTTTAATTGCAACCAGCAAAACGACAACAATTTCCAAGAGTAAATATATCGAAATCCAGACCTTGTGATACGACGGTCCTAATTCGTAGAAAAAAGTACTGCCTATTATTATTGCTGCGACCCAACATATAAAGCACGCCAGACAAACTCGCTTCTTCGTCAGGATGCTACTGGTTTGTAATGGGTATTTGACAGCTATGTATCTTTCTATGGCGAAGACTAAGAGCATGAAGAAGGACGCAGTGTAGCCGACGTAGAGAAAAGCGTTGGCCGACCTTCTGTCAAGTTGGCTTTTGTCGTTGGGATCGAAAACTTCACTTGGTTTGCGGCAGAACGGGATCGTTGTTACGCTAGTTATGAAATCTGCCATTGCCAGATTAGTGATGGTGATCCAGCCTGATCTGCGAAGGTTATTCAAGGGATTGCGAATAATGACAATTAGAAGCAAGCCATTCGCGATTATCCCAATCGCGCATTCCCCAAGGCCAATGGCATTAATGATTGTAAAAGGATTATTAGAGGTAGTGTTGTTTTCCGATCTCGTCGTGTTCAAGTTCTAAAGGACGAGAAAATATCAAGTATTAAATATTAAGAGTGTTCAACAAAACAGTTACATATTCGAAACTGTTTGTTTTTCATGTTTATTTTTAAATTGTATTTACTGTCTTGTCTTCTGGCTTTGATATAGAGCATTTTTGCCAATGCAGTTATAGTTAAACTTCGCGTCAGTATATTTGTGTTCAACAGTGCAGCACATATTACTGATGTAATTGTTTAATCCTGTCCAGTCCGGGGACTATCCAATTGACGCGTAAAGTTGTCTGGCGTTAACCAGAGTAAAATACATAGTTCTAATAGAAGCGAAAATTTGTGGTAACGCCATTATTTATTGCTTAACGTTCGACCTGTTGACTCAGGCGTTTATCAGAGTCAACAGGCTTCATCTGTTTGGCGCTAACTCTTCTCACGCTTCAGCGTTTTATAATGCACTAAAGCAAAGAGCCTTTCCACATGGCGTCTAAACGACTGATCGGGATGACAACTTCAAAATTCCGCTGTTCAATAGAGTGAATCATTAATGAAAATTTCAATTTTTGAAGATCCTTTTTCTACCAAGGGATTGTGTATCTATTCTATAGTTGGCAATCGTTATTGCATGCCATTTGCACTTGTTCCTTTGTGGAGGATTGCTTAAGCCTGACGCACGCGCTTCGATTTTAGTCGACCGATCTTTATCGGCTTACGATCAAAATTGTTACGTGTGTGGTATTATTACGAGATTTTAGCCCCACGATTTTCGTCGTAAAATATTCTCTTAAAATACTGGTTTGTTTGAGATGCTATATCATACACTCGGAGGAGTGCTTCATCAGGATATCCAAACACCTCGAAGTTTGTTCAAAATCCTCGGCTTCGCCTCGGTTTTCAACATACGTCTCCGTATTTGGATATCCTGATGAAACACTCCTCCTCGTGAATGATATATTACTTCCTGAAGTTATTTGATTTGATAATCGTAAAAATGGTGGCTGCAGTTCCTAAAGATGTGAGCTTTTTATACATGTAACTGTCACACATTTATGCATGGTAAACAACACTTTTTATCGCTTGACCAGCCGATAAAAATCGGCCGACTAAAATCGTAGCATGTGCGCCAGCCTTTATTGCTTTGTTGAACGTCGGAACTTTGAATTGAAGTTGTTTTACAGATCCACCGTTTTGACGTCTAGTGCAAGAGATATATATTCTTCCAACAATGTCTTAATTTGACTCTATATGCCTTCTGCCACACTTCCACTATATACGTAGTTAACCATTGGAGTTGGTTCATAGGAGTATGACTTCGCGACCTCTGAAAGCCTTCACAAAAAATCCTTCACTTTCAGCGAATGAAAAAAATTTAAAAGTTATGGTTTGAAGGTCTACATGCAGTAACGTTAAAAGGCCTTTCCGTTATTCAATACAACTAAACAGCTACTATCAAAAGATGCCTACCTCTTTTCCATCTATTTCGCCCACGAGATTAACAAGACTCACGAAAAAACCATAAAAGACAACAACAAGGGTTGTCCATCGACGTCGACAAAACATTCCAAACTTGAGAGAATCTAGAATTTCAACGTTGTTGTTAGTCACAGCTGCAGGAAGACCCAACGTATAATTCTATCGTCGACGACTTCAATAGTTACATATTTATATTCAAATTAGGTAAAAATTTATTTAGATACACATGTAGATATTGTTTGTAACGCGATTGTTCTGAAGTGTTCTGGTTGCCCCAACTTTCGAGGTGGGGCAGATGTGACGTTTCAGAACACAACCTCGGTGGTGGTGTTTTCACAATGGCTGCTTCGGACCTTGGTACCTACAATATACCAGTGTATCGAAACACGTACTTCCTGATATGAAGCTAATAACTGCTCATATAATCATATAAATGTCAAGGCATGTTTAAAATTGTGCCAGCGTAAGCAGTTATATTATTGTGCATGAAAGTGAAATATAGGTTGAAAATGTCTAATATTTGAACACTCGTTCCTGGTAGCTCCGTAGCTGTATGTCAGTTGTGAAATCACCTTATATAGTTTTTAGTTCTTCCATGTACATTTAGACAATTTTCATGTTATCATAATTTTTAAAGGATGCAGTCGTGCCCGAACGAACGAGCGAACGAACGACGAAAACAGTCAGTATTGGGATAATCGAACTAAGTTGGTCCGCCATCTTATTTGATCTAGAGCAGATGTGTTGACTGGGACACAGGTTTATGTGTTCTAGAACCGAGAATTCGCTCTATTTCGGAATGTTCCCGCACAGTGTTCCGTGCAAACAATGCACGTAGCTTTTGTCGAAGCAACCGTACAATTTAGAAGGCAGAAAAATAATGATATTAAATAGCAAAGCTTTTCCTGAGCGTATCTGTTTACATTTGAATTATCTTTGGAAAACCCGCGAAAGCTCTACTTCCGGCAGAGCGCTTACGCATTCGCAGACATATTTATCTGCTGTTATTGTTCGGTCTACATTCACCGTAAGTGAATGTTCAGTCTAAGTTACTGATTGTCAATTCTCATCGAGTGGGATCATAATTACTCTGCAATGTCTTTTTTTTTTCCAGAGTATGGTTGGTCAAGTGTCACCTATATTTGGCACAGCATATTCGTCGGCATCTGTTCTGAGTATTTTAAGCGTTGATAGAGCTCTTTGAACTTTGTTTATTCGCGAACTAACGATTACCGTACGTGAGGGTAATAATTCGTGTTTATGTTTCAAACCCCAGGTGAAACAATAATTTGTCATTTTTTTACGAATGAACAATGTGTTGGCCGGCAGGGAAGCTGAACCACAAACCTTTTTTGTATTTTGTACAAAGCCAAAGGGCTAGTCAAGTGACATAGAAAGAGTAGAGACATCTTCTATAAGCATGCACACTAACTCAGACCTTATAAGCTATCGTATGCAAGTATGGCTTTGATAGGAAAATATATTAATCTTACAACGGCTGAGCTGATCGTTTAGCGGCAACACTTGTTGTGTCAGTACTACTTACAGCAATTGCGTTCTCTTTTGACGTTTCAGGTGGAATGCCAGACGTTGTTACAGCTGACAATTACAATGATCTGTCTAAAAAAATATGCGTTGTGTATAAAACGACATGCGTTGCAAACGACAAACGCTGCTGAGAAGCTACTGTAACACATTTGCCGTCTGCTATATATATTAAACTGTGGGTAACTACTTTTTAATGCCTATAATTTTTAGGGGATGAACGTATAACTTCGGGCTTATATCAGAATTCAAGTTATAATTAAACTTCGAATTAATTTTAGGAAAGACAAATCGTATAAATAAATAAATAAGTAAAGTCGCGTGCGTTCTTATAGTCTTAGAAACATGCACTGTTTCACGGTCAATGTGGCTATACTTGTTTTAATCTATATAAGCCACCGAGTAGACCGTACTTAAAATACTATGTATACAAACTACAGGTATATGTTCACCTACATTATTAAGAAAGGGGAATTGGGTTTAAATTATTATTCATAATTGGAGGTTATGTTTTTACCTCTCAAAAAGTGTTTTGATGTGACTTTGAGGAAAAGTTTGCCACAGACCAAAATCCATTAAATTTTGGTTGAGAATTAGATGAAAATTTCATAGTAATATGATCGCAAGATTTTCCGTGTAGAAAAAAATATATTATGCCAACTTTTTTACGTAATGCCTGTACCTGTACAATCGAGCATTATATTTATATATGTGTTGGTCTTGTGAGCAACCTTGTTAGCCGGATGACTCGATTCAGTTTAAGGGTAGGTTAACTCTTTCACCGTCGTGGTGGCCCTTTAGTATTTTACTCTGGCTAACGCCAGACGATTTTACTCGTCAAGGGAAAAGGTCTGGTGGTGAAAGGGTTAAAAACTATCTCATTAACCCTTTCACCACCGCGGTGTCCCTTTTGTATTTTACTCTGGCTAACCTCAGACGATTTTACTCGTTAAGGGGAAAGGTCTGTTAAGCACCTAACTTTTACTAGCGATATATAACCGGAGGGCGAACATGATCAAGTAGGTTTTCTAAATAAATAAATAGGAAAAAGCATGTCGGAAGAGGTTCTATTGTTATTGCGAGGTTAATATAAGGTTGGGAAGTTATAACGTGCATATAAACCGCGGTATGTCGAAGAAAACCGACTTGATCATATTATAAGCATCTGTATATATAATAACTCGCTGGCGGAGGTATTCAGTCTCGGAGTGTCCTCTATAGTGTTTTATTGTATTCTCGTTCTTCATGCAGGTACTCGAGTTCTTTAGTATTGGTCTATTTCTTTTTTTATTAGAAATCGTTGAAAAGAGTTGTCTTCCACCAAGCAGATAATAAGTGCAAGTGATCTATACAAATTACGAGCCTTGAAAAAGTCCAAAAATAGTTTACTAAATGCACTATTTCTAATTTTCTATTCAGGGTTTAGAAATTAACGCTGTTATGTGAAAAATATATTATTAAAATTGGGTCTTACTACGCGATTAGAATAACAGTTTCGCCGAGAAAAGATTTGTATCCGCTGCATGCAATACATCATAACAGACGTTCGGTAGACGTTCGTCAGGCTCAGCTAGTCAGAAAAGATTTTTGAGGCCCAGACAGAGTTCCAATGACCGATTATATGTTCTAACAGCCATTGAGCAACTGAAATTCGGATGGGGACTGCTAAGGTTACGAATCACATATGTGCTTTTAATTAGTTCATGCGCATGGCAGCGCTTACATATGAGATGTAACTAAGGCCCTGTTTACATGAAGCAGATTGCATGACAGTCCAATTAATCGGATTCAAAAACGTCAATCCGGGCACATGTTTACATGGGAATCCGATCTGCTTGGAACAATATTGTTTTCGGTTTTGGAACACTATTTTCTGTGCTTCCCTCAATGTCCTGCCTCCTCCACAGGCTCTTATAATTTTTAGGAAAATAATTCGCGTTTGTGAAGCCAGGGAACTAGCATAGAGCGCGCGCAATGGTTGATGGGAAGGCCAGGTGAGCGAAGAGAAGAGCCTGCGAAATCGTGTGTCGAAAGTCGGTAAATTTGTTCGAAACAGTGAAAATGGCTTGATTTAAGAGATGGCGGAGGCTCTTGACGACAGTGGTCCGTTATTGGTCCTGGAAGACATTTTTTCTGATTCTTCTGATGGTCTGGATGTTTCTTTTGGCAATCTGTCTATTCACGGTAAGTGTTGCATTACAGCGTCAGCCAGGTGTGCGCCATGTGGCCATACCTTTTTTGTTTATACTCAAATTTAGGTAAAATGCCCATAGGGAGGCTTTTAATTCTTATAACAAATTCTTATCATTAGATGATCCACCAAGGACAAGCACACCAAGTACTGACCGTTTGCTTAAGAGCACTCTAGACGATAGTCTGATCGGAGGAAAGCATCATCTGACACCTTCGTCGAAACAAGCTGGATAATTTGCCAAAACCAAAGCGATTTAATGTTGGTATGTATATAATTTATAAACCAATACATATTTACAAGTCCTGTTTGACATTTTAGTGAGATTTTACTTAAAGAAATTAAGGCCTTGTTCAAACGTTGAACTTTTCATATCTAATGCAAATAAGTCAGGCAATTTTCATTAATAGCCTGATTCAGCAGTGGTGAAATTAAGTTTGACGTTTGAACTAGGCCTAACATGATTTTATCTGGCCATAGGAGGAAAACTTGGTGGACATGAAGTTGCAGAACGAAAGACAACCCTAGATTTGCTTCTAAGAGAAAGTTTTGAAATTCAAGAAGAGCATGAATTAACTGTTGCGAGTGTACTGCCGTATCTTGGTTTTAAAGATAAGAAAAAAAAACGTCTATCTATTGCTGTAAAGGAAGTTTTTCCTGGTGTTTACACAAGAAGAGAGAACAAATGTGGACGTAAACAATATCCTTTTTACCTGTATACCTAACTTATGTTACATGTATCTGTCCTGTTTTGTCTGCATTTATTGGCGGTTACCATATTGCAGTCTATACACCCCAGGGGTGTTTGGCATTGGAGAATACAGTACTCGAGTCAATTTCCCTACCACTGTACCTAAATCCACAGCTAATTTACCCTATCTGGGGACTGAGCAAACTACCTAGATAGTTTCTGCCACAGTCTTCTGCAAGTAAAAGTTGTTTCCTAAAGAGCGGAACCTTGTGGGCAAACTGATTGTGTGCAAAACAACTGGTCACCATTTCACCAATTGTTTTGGTTTGAACAGAACAACAATGGTAATGTCAACAATGGTAATGTATAGCAATATTTCTTGATATTTTGTAAAGTTACTATAGCTCCACTATATTAAAGGTGATATCCAGCGCGTTCTGCGCATGATCCGCCATCTTTGTTTTGAGCACCTCTCAAAACATGACATTCGTAGATTATTACACGAAGTACTCAACCTGGGTTGAGTACTTCATGTAATTATCTATGAATGCCATGTTTTGAGAAAACCGTTCGAAGCAACATGGCAGAAAATTAAGCGATTCAACAAGGATATCTATTCGGATTTCTTCTATTTCTTCTGAAAATGTTGCGTTTGGGGTAAAAGTAATGAAGAGGAAGCAAGAAAAGCTTACAATCTTGAATAAGGTATCGGTATATATTTTTGTAAATGAAGAAGTAAACATTGCCTTCGTTCATGCGCAGAACGCGCTGGATATCACCTTTAACTCCATTTATTAGATGTTGCAACCCATGTTGCATGCTTGACTATTAATTTCCCTGAGGCTTAACATTGATGGGGGCTGCGGAATTAGGTAAAAAATACACATTATTTTTAAGTTAAATTACTTTTATTTTTCTGTGTAATTTTGTGAAAATGAAATAACCTTTCCCTTAACTCTGTGTATATCGTATTATGTCAACCTGGCATTTTCAAGCAGGAAAGAAAAACGTTTTGGAAAACTTCAGCAGAAAATTATTTGCACTATATGGAACCATTGGAATGGTGAATGAGGAGAATGAATGAATGTGAGGATGAGGGCAGTGATTCCAACTAAGTTACTTTGTTTGAAACTTTGTTACTCATCTGTACTATTACTGTCATGGCAATAGAAGTGTTCCTAAAATATTGCTGCGATTCATTTTCTCACGCTGGCCAATTAATTCAGCGAAGTTTGTTGAACAACTTCCAGTTTTACATTTGATTGGTTTACGAGTTTTGACAAACCAATCTCAAACTCAATAATAATTCATGAGTAGAACACAAAGGAAATCAGCACCGCGTCGGTGTTTGGATATCGGAGGAAGGAATTACATAAATTAAGCAAACTTTCACCTTGATTTTCTCTTAAAATACTGATTTGTTTGAGATGTCATTTCAAAACCTCCAATTCAGACTGGATCGGATTGATTTCAACTCCTTGCAATTAGTTCAATATGGTCCAGTCCTCATTGTTGGCTTTGAAATATTACATGAAATACCAAGCAAGTAGCTGTTCAACGCACTTCATTGGATCAATTGATTTGCGACAATATTTTAGGAACACTTCTATTACCGTGACAATATCTGACAATAATTAAATCCTACAAAATATCAGTTTTCAGAACAAGGATTTCATATTTTCATATATACAGTTTTCTTCTTGTTCACTGTGTACAGTATAATTATTATACAAACTTTAATATAATTATAATACCATAATAGGGCTAATAAAGTAATTTTATTTATAATTTATCTAATATATTATTAACCCATTAAGGAGCTAGGTCACATCAAGGCTCATCACTTAGGTGAATAAAATTGTCTGGCCTTAGCAAGAATAAAATGTTTAAAGGTGCCCTTGCACGGTTGCCCTTAATGGGTTAATAAAATTGGAAAGCAGAATTTTATGAACAGTAATAAGTCGTTTATGAACTTGGTGTAATAGTAATTTAAAAAGAGTAAAATGAACTGTTTAAAATGTTATGTACATAATTTATAATTATATATGTTTTGATGAAAATGTTATTTACAGGTTTATGAAAACCTTTGTCTCTGTAGTCAAAATATAATACAGGTGAAATTATATTCAAGTACAGGCCTATATACAGGGCTAAAAAGTAAATGATGATGTCCAACAGGGTGAAATATCTTTTAATTAACTGTACAATATTCTAATGGAGGGGGAAACTACATCATTGATGGTTAAATTATTAATATTATCATATGGAGGAAAACTGCCACAAGTTTCAACAACATTTTCCAAGGTTTGGACTAGAATATGTTTTCATTGTTTAGCCCATTGTGGCCAACACCATTGAATTCTCAACATGTCAGGCCTATGGGAATAAAATCATTCGGTATTAACAGAGAAGCTTTAGCCAAATGCCCAAATCCGCCTCCTTCTTATGAATTACGCGATAATGTTGTCCTAGTCCACTCTCCTCAAAGAATAACAAGTTCTGGACACATTGAGCCTCTGGACAAATAACTTTCTTCGCTTAGAAGGCATTGTGGATTGGCCTGTAAAGGTTCGCGTCAATTTCCATCTCGCCCGCCGCCATTACAGACTACGCCATCTTGGATGCACGATTTGCCAGGGTCGGCACTAGATCATGGTCGAGATACGGACAAATAGGCGCCTGCTAGGTTTTAATACAGCGGAGAACCTGCGCGTCATTACCATAACATTGCTCTGGATTTAAACGCGTTCGAATCATTCTTTTCCCGCGATGGCTTCCACCGGAAGGTACCGGTGGAGACTCATGGAGAGCCAGCTAATATTCTGTAATTCTAAAGATGATATTCTGGCAGAATTCGATGAATATAAAAGTAAACCATGACAGTGTGTGTCGTACTTACATTGGGTGACGTGTGTTTCAAAACATGTTTAAATAATTTCTGTTTGCCCGATTTAAATACATTTTATATCAAAATGATCGCTTGAATCTGCCGAATCCAGCAATATAGGTTTTGTCTACCGAAAGTATTAAGATCTGTTGTTATTCGAATATGTACTCTATACGCCCAACAGGGAACTTTGAAATGATGCCGTGAACAACGAACTTCGCAATCTCGCACGTAATGAATTTGCGAAGTTCGTCGCCATATAACCAGTGGCGTGCTGGCAGGGGGGGCCGGGGGGCCATGCCCCCCCCCCCCCAGTGAAGATTTTTTAGGGGGCGCCAAAACTCAAAGGGGGCGCCAAAATTGATCAAAAGCGTTAGTTAAAACTTTTGTCACAATCCGTGAGTCCGATGAGCCAATGAAAGAAAAATGAACTGAATTTTATCGAGATCTCAGATCTGTTTGGCAGTGCCTGTGCCTCTGTGTCTGTCACAGACACACGACACTGACAACAACCGCAACACCTTGCGCCCGTGCCACTTTTCCTAATTCCGTCATTCTGACAGATCAACTGACAAGCTGATTTCCGGTATGCCAGATTTTTTGGCAATTTGGACCAACGCATGATCAAATTACTTACTGCCGCAAACACTGCTTGATGTGCTTGTGCGCTTACCTTGCTTGCTACTTCTTCAGTGTGTTCTCAAACTGCTCAAAGGATGTGAAATTGTGAATTGCTAATTTGCTAATTGTGAAACTAAATGTGATTATGTGAATGGAGTTTGCTTACGATTACTGGTAAGTGTTTTAATTATCTCATGTAAAGATATTTTAGTTTTGTATTTTGTAAATGTAAAACGCTATCACAGTAATCACACTGTCGCAGTGTCGCTGTCTTAACTTGTATAAATTATTCAATTAATTTTGTCGAATAAATTGAAATTAAGATAGCTTCTTGTGAATGTCCGCACTCCGCAGAAACGTTGATATCTGCAAAAAGTGCAAAGACTGATATTATAGCGAATAGCGATTATCAAGGGCCGCGGGCCCGCCGGCTGCGACAATCGACAATGACAACAAAATGAACGAATCAATCGCGCATCGAAGTTGACTGCTTCAGGCACATTTGTGGCTCGCTAGCCAATTTAGGTAATAGGTATATTGTTTACAGTGTTGTTCGCCGGTTCGCCCGCTCCAGCCTCGCTCGCTGCGGCAATATTTCTCGTTTGAAAATTAAATCCAAGACCTTTGCCAATTTACAATAATAAAAAAAAACAGAACTTATTTTGAACTCTTTTATTAATCTGATCATCTGATGCTACTATAGCCTATAGATATGTCCGACAACCGACAATCCAAAAGAAAAAGATCCGGAGCTGAATCCAGAAAAGCAAAGAAAGCTAGGCAACATGAGAATAAGCAGCTTAGTTCTTTCATGACACAGTACTTCCAACACGAAGATGTTCAAGATGAGTCCAATGTGCCTGAAGCAAAAACTGACCTTAGGTCAGACGCAGAAGGGGGTGGAAACTGTGAAAGAGATACGCCTGGACTGCCTGGTCCAGGAGCCTTAGAGTTAGATACCTTGACGTTTGAAGATGAACAAGGATCTCCAGTTGATTCTCCAGTAGCAGTAAACCAAGGTGAGGAAAGTTCTATAGTTGAAGTTCATCAGGATGTCGAGAACTTGCTTGAGGTTGAAGAAAGGGCAGAGACGACGTTGCAAGAACAAGAGTATGTCGAGGAACTATTAACCGTGGAGGAACCAAGCCAATGCAGGGAATTTCTGTCAAATCGAAGAATCGTTGTTGATGAAGTCAGTGGAACATTTGATCCTGCATCAGTTGTTGGCTTGAAGCTCAGCGCAGAAGAAAAGGCAAAATTAATTAAAATGAAGCCTTGCCAACCAAATCAGTCTACATTAAAGTTGAGAAAAAAGCAGTTTGGCGAACGTTCCAGATATTGCTCGCAGCAAGTATTTTCTCATGACGACGATACCAGACGGAAATGGATTTCCTATTCATTGAGCACAGATAGCCTGTTTTGTATACCTTGTCTCCTGTTTACAGATGCATTATCACGGGGTGAATTTATACGCGCAAATCAAGGAAACACCTTCACGTCTACTGAATTTTCTAACTGGAAGAAACAACAAAGCGTTATTGACAAGCATGAGATGTCAGCAGCTCACGTAAACGCAAAAGTCGCAGAGGTGCTTTTCTTGCAAGACAGAAATATTGCTTCATGCTTGGGGCAACAAGAACAGGAAGAAGCTGCACGAAAAAAGATGGAAGTTATTAGCAATAGGAATGTAATGACGCGCATCGTAGATTGTGTTATGTTCCTTGGAAAGCAAGGACTTGCATTTAGAGGCCATCGAGAATCACTTGCAAGTGAATTATTAAACACGGGAAATTTCTTCGAAGTGTTGAAGCTCTTGTCTGCATATGATATTACCATCCGCGATCATCTTGAAAAAGTTCGGAAACAGCATGAAGCAGACGTGGCAACGGTTGGACAGCGATCAGTAGCCAAGTCAACAAAAGCAGTGAAAGGCCGCGGCTCGAAGCTCACATTTCTAAGTAATAAGACCCAAAACAACGTTATTGATGTCATCGGGAAGGAGATAACCTCGGAGATAGTAAAGAGAATCCAGGAATGCAAAGCTTGGGCGTTGATAGCTGATACCACGCCGGATGTTAGCCACCATGCACAGCTTAGCATTTGCGTCAGAATAGTTGACCGTGTTGGTCAATGCTCTGAGCATTTGTTGTGTTGCAAAAGAGCATCTGGCACAACTGCGCAAGAGCTCTATACGACTATTGTAGTAGAAGCTTTGAAGTCTGAAGGTGTCTCCTTTGATAAATTAGTTGCACAGACGTATGATGGGGCTTCAAATATGAGTGGTTGCTATAACGGGCTGCAAGCAATCATGAAAGATGCAATCGGCAGCCATGTAGTATACACTCATTGCTATGTTCATACGCTCAACTTGGTCTTGTCGGACTCAGCCGGTGCCGCCATCAATGTCATTTCTCTATTCAGCAATCTGGAGAAGACGTACACCCTGTTCAGTCAGTCTGAAAAAATTCACTCGATGTTCGAATCCATTCAGAAAGATCAGCAGCTCAAAGTCCTTGCGTTGAAGCGTATCAATACTGTCCGCTGGCATTCTCGTGAGTTTAGCCGTAAAGTCTTCCTTTCACGATACGTTTGTGTTATGAAAGTTCTTAGAGAAGTTTCTGCAGAAAGTTCATTCTCGGTAAACCAGAGAGCAACTGCTGAGGGGCTTCTTGCCCCGTTCCAATCAAAGCAAATAATGGCTACAGCTTGTCTTTTTCGCGAAATTTTCGTCATTACAGGTCCTCTAAGTCGATACTTACAAAGTGTTAATGTAGATCTTGGTAAAGCGTTAGCCATGCATGGTCGACTCCTCTCTTTCTCGGCTTCAAAGTTTACGCAGTGATCCAGATAAGATCATTCAAATTTCTGATAAAGACTGCGGAACTGTTGAATGGAAAGAACGAAGGGTATATAAGACGTCGAAGAGTAATGGATGGTGAGATTGCCAGAGATGAACCAGAGGAAACACCCCTTGCTGAGTGGAAACGCGAAACGTTCCATGTTGCTGTTGACACCGTCATTAATTCGATGAAAAATCGTTTTGAGAAAAACCGGCCATTATTACAGTCTCTTGCAATGTTTTCCCCAAGCGGGTTCCCCGAACTTGTGAAGAACATTCAAACTGCCCACGACTTGGAAGCGAAGATAAGCAGTTTCTGCACGACATATAACATCAACACATCCCGCTGCGCTGAAGAACTGTTCACATTTACACCGTCATTTCAAATGCTCAATCGTTCCATTTTTGCCAATGAAAGCAAGGAAGATGGTTCTGATTTTCCACAAGAATATGATGAGAACGATGCAGATCTTGATTCAGATGATCATGATGACAACAGAGACGAAGCCACTTCTGCCAACGAAAAAGCACGGGACAAAGATGTGCCATCTTTTCTCGAGGCTTTAAATATTCTCTTGCATCCCGATTATCACCTAATCGATGCGTATCCTACACTTTGTCAAGTGTACGCGATTTCGGTTGGAATACCAATCAGTTCCGCGACTGCTGAGCGCTCCTTCTCAGCCCTAAAGAGAGTGAAAACGCGCATCCGTTCATCCATGTTGCAAGGAAGACTGGAAGCGTTACTATTGATGGCAGTTGAACGGGACATTTTATTGTCTTTAGACAAAATGCGAATTATTGATGTATTTGCAAAGACATCGACGGAACTATCCAAGGCACTTTTTTAAATTAACATTCAGTCTTAACAAATGATTGGGGTAACTATATGTACAATTGTTCAATTTTATATTTTTGAGATTTTGAGCCTACAGCCTACACTAGGAAAGCACTTGTTCCTTGCACTCATTGTTGTATATCTTAGTCCTGGAAGTCGAAAATAGATAATAAAATACCATATAATAGATAGTTGGATATTGATGTTTCTAGTAAAATAATTCGCAAATGTAACAAACAGGGGGGGGCGCCAAATTTACTGTTGGCCTCCCCTGCCAAACAAGGGCCAGCACGCCACTGCATATAACGAACGAACTTCGGAACACATTCGGCAAAAGTTATGTGAAATCCTCTGTAAAATATCACTGAGCATATCTCCCAAAATTCAATTGATAATATATATTTCCAAATTTTCAAAAGTATAATTCCAATATATACTTGTAAAATTAACATATTCAATGTTCGTTCTTTCAATCAGAACAAGACTTGAGTGTTATTGTTGTGAATGACGCGCAGGTTCTCCGCTGTACTGAAAGCTAGCAGGCGCATATTTGTCCGTATCTCGACCATGATGTAGTGCCGACCATTTGCCAGTGTAATGAACTGGGCCTATTTCCGGAACTTTCCGAAGGTAAACGAAGACGCGCGAACGTTATGAGGTATTGATGAGTCAAGCACTTTTCATGGGAGGGAGAGGTTGCGAGCGAGATTCAAGCGAAGAAGAGAACGAAAACAGTGAGACATTTGTCGTATTTTATTATTATTAAAGTTTAGTTTTATGTATGTGATTTGCCCTGGATACAATCTTAAGCGGAAGCGAGAATTTAGGATACGTGGCACCTCCGACGGGATATTTGACGACCTTTTGAACGTGTTATATGGAGATTTATAGAAAACAACGAATACAATAAGCAATATGGCGGATAAAAATCCAGAATCAACCGTTGAATTGACGACGATACTTGTGCAACTCGGAAGAGCTAGGGGGAAAACAGAGACAATATTATCAACGGGAAAAGAGAGTGCTATCAAAAGACATATCGGGAGATTGCGAGATATACTAAAAGACGTTAGTAAACTAGTACGAACAGTCGAAGTAGAGAAACTAACCGCAAAGGACAACAGTGACGAGATCGACGCATGGATCAGTGAAATGGAGAGTGAAATGAACGAAGGCGATGAGAAAATCGACATTCTAGAACAGTGGCTGAGCAAAACACGAGAGAAACGCGAAGACGACGATCAGAAGAAGAAAATGAACTTTGAAATGGAACTTTACGAGGCTAAAATGAAATTACAAGCGCAGCATTTGAAACCAGAGTCTAATGAAGCGAAGTCAAGTGGAAATTCTAGCTCAAAAGTACAGGCGAGACTGCCCAAAATGACAATTACAGTATTCGATGGATCGTACGGGGACTGGCCGAGATTTTGGGGACAATTTTCTGAGACTATTGATAAAACAAGTGCACCACCTGTGACGAAATTTACATATTTAAGAGAATTGTTATGTGACAAAGTGAAACGTGCGATCGAGGCTCTCCCATTCACGGCAGAGGGCTATAACAGAGCAATTTCAATTCTCAAGGATAGATTTGGCAAAGAGAGTGAGATAGTAAAAACATATGTCAAAGAAATTCTTGAGCTTCCATATACAACAACATCAAATCCAAGAAAGATCCATGATTTCTATGAGAAATTATCCTATTGTGTACAGTCACTTGAGACAATGAAACAATTGGATGCTGTGAATGGAACTGTTGCCATGACACTGGATAAATTGCCAAATATACGGGGTGATCTAGTGCGGAACGACCCAGATTGGGATAAATGGAATTATCTACAACTAACCGAAGCACTGCAACAGTGGACTCGAAGGAATCCAGTCGAAGTGCAGAAACCAGATGATGGGAAGAAGAAACCAGAGCGAAGACATGGTGGGTATCAGTTCTCAACACAACAGAAGCCATATCAAAATAATCAGATAAGTAAAAGTTCTCGAAAGTGTGTATATTGTAATTCTGAGAGTCACAGGTCTGCTGAGTGTGACACAATGTTGACATTCGAGGACCGGAAAAGGTTTCTAGCTGCAAAGCGCCTGTGCTTTAATTGCACAGGGCCCTCCCATAGGGCATCTGAATGTAAGAGTGTCTCGAAGTGTCGACTATGCAATAGACGACATCATACTTCAATTTGTGATGCACCCAAAGTAGATGAGCATGAAATAGTCAAAACAGCTCATACCAGAGGGGATGGCGAAGTTATTTATCCAGTGGTGCTTGTTGATATAGATGGCATTAAGACCCATGCACTGCTGGATACTGGGGCTGGGAGCTCTTATGCTTCCAGTAGTCTAACCAATGCATTGAAGAAAAAACCCAAAGCTGTTAAAACAAAACGAATTGAAATGATGTTGGGATCCACCACCACCAGAGTAGAAATTTATGCTACTAACATAAAATCACTAGATCAGAAATTCGAACTTGGAATTGAAGTGTCAAAAGTCGACAAACCTGAATTGATGACACTCCCCAACCCAAATTATAACCACCTTTTAGAGAAATACAAATATTTGAACGGTGCAAAATTCGAAGACCCTGACACCCGTACACAAATACCTATTCACCTCGTCCTCGGGGTCAGTGATTACGCCAAGATTAAAACCACTGCAGCCCAGAAGGTGGGGCGCCCAGGTGAGCCGGTCGCTGAGAAGACCCTCCTTGGTTGGACGGTGATGTCTCCAGGGAAGGAAAGGGATGGGCCCATCCTGTTAACTCAATCCAGCACCCTTGATTATGAACAGTTATGTTCATTAGATGTCCTCGGACTTGCGGACAGAAATGAAAATGATCAGAAAACTGTTTATCATGAATTCGAAGAGCAGCTTAGAAGAGATCAAACGGGTTGGTATGAGACAACCTTACCTTGGAAGGGGAATCACCCCCCACTTCCAACTCATGAGAATGGCAGTAAGCGACGGCTAGAGCAGCTTGTTAGGAAATTGGAACGAAACGGACAGTACTCCGATTACAATGAGATCATACAAGAACAGCTCCAACAGGGGGTGATTGAGCCAGCACCTGCCACTACATCTGAGAAAGAATTTTACATTCCCCACAAGGCTGTAGTGAGGAAGCAAGCTGAAACCACCAAGTTACGGGTGGTGTACGACGCGTCAGCGAAAGAGAATGAATCGAAGCCATCCCTCAATGATTGCCTTCACCCGGGTCCCCCTCTCCAGAACCTGCTGTGGGATGTCCTTGTTAGATCTAGATTTCACCCCATTCTTCTGACCGGTGATCTAAAACAGGCCTTTCTTCAAGTCAGAATAAAAGCCGAAGACCGTGATTCTTTGAGATTTCACTGGAAAGAGCCTGGGAGTAATGAAATACAAGCCTACCGTTTTACCAGAGCCCTGTTCGGACTGACCTGTTCCCCCTTCCTTCTTGGGGGAGTCATCAAGCACCACCTTGAAGCATGGGAGAAACGCCATCCCGAGATAGTGAAGCAGTTAACCGAAGGGTTGTATGTGGATGATTTGATCACGGGTGGTACCACAGTCCCAGAAACCCAAACCCAGAAAGAGAAAACTATCGAAGTTTTCAATGATGCCGTTTTCACAATACACAAATGGCATTCGAATGCACCCGAACTCGAGCCAAAGAATGAATCACCGTTAGAATCAAGTGAACTAACGTATGCCAAAAGTCAGTTAGGAGGGATTGAACAGCCTAATGGGAAACTCCTTGGTGTGCCCTGGGATAGGAAGCAAGACACCATAAGCGTCACCCTTACCCCAGACCATGCATCTGAACCAGTAACTAAGAGAGCCGTTTTGTCGAAATTAGCCAGAGTTTACGACCCCCTTGGCTTGGCCTCACCCACCACACTGGCCGGGAAACTTGTTTATCGTAGTGCATGTGACAGCCAGACATCATGGGATGCAAACCTATCAGAGCCATTACAAACAAAATGGAAGAAATGGAACGAAACGCTCGAGACCTATACCATTCCTCGTCCCTTAGCCCCATGCCACCAACCTATCCAAGAGCTTACCTTGCACGGATTCGGAGATGCAAGTTCCAACGGCGTGTGCGCGGTTGTCTACGCGGTAGTCAAACAAGAGGATAGTGTAACGCAAGGGTTGGTATGTTCGAAGTCACGGATTGCGAAGCGGAATTTAACGATACCACGTCTTGAGCTAATATCGGGACATATGACTGTCAACCTCGCTACGAACGTCCAGCAAGCACTCACAGACCATCAAACAACCATCCACTGTTGGCTTGATTCTACTGTAGCTCTGTACTGGATTAGAGATCAAGGTGAATACCGCCAATTTGTAGCGAACCGTATACAAAAGATTCGTCAGCATGTTGACGTCATTTGGCACCATGTTCCAACCGGGGAAAACCCTGCTGACATCGGAAGTCGGGGAGGAAAGATCAACGCGAGCAAGGTGTGGAAAGATGGTCCACCATGGTTGAGCAACCCTGCAGAGTGGCCAGTACAACGAGTTCTAGAGCCAACACCAGATAGCCGAGCAGAAGCGAAGGTGGTAAAGGAAATCTTTAAAGTTGCAATCATCAAAGAAGACATCCTAGATCCACTACTAGAGAAATATTCACTACCGAAAGTGCTACGAATCGGAGCGTGGGTTCGACGTTTCATCGCGAATTGCAAACAACGACATGCCGAAAGAAAGATCGGTCCTATTAACAGTCGCGAAGCCCAAGAACAACGAGAGTGGTGGATACGGCGTGCCCAAAAAGCAGTCAAGGACGATCTACGATTCCAAGCCGATCGAGAGCAGTTAAACCTACAAGAGAACGACCTTGGAATACTGGAGTGTAGAGGGCGAATTATCGGAGAATATCCTGTGTACATCCCAGACATTCATCCATTTGCCTCATCTTTAGTTCGCGAAGCACATATAACGACCTTACACGGGGGAGTCGGTTTGACCATGGCGAAAGTACGTGAACGTTACTGGGTTCCTCGGCTTCGTCGTCTAGTCAAGAAGATCAGATCAGATTGTAACGGTTGCAAACGATTTAGAGCCAAAGCCTATGAAGTACCACCCCCCGGGAATTTACCAACTACGAGAACACAAGGTTCAGTACCATTCGAAGTGATTGGCGTGGACTTTGCCGGGCCGATCAAGTACGTAACAAAATCGAAGAAAGAAGCTAAATCTTATCTGGCACTTTATGCTTGTAGCTTGACAAGAGCAGTCTACCTTGATGTCGTGAGATCGTTGGATACGAAAGAGTTTATCATGAGTCTGAAAAGGTTCATCGCGAGAAGAGGAAGACCGAAGTTAATCTACTCCGATAATGCGAAGACCTTCAAGGCGGCCGCAAAGTGGATTCAACTCGTAAGACAAGATGAGAATCTAAACAGCCTCTTAGCCAACATGTCAATGGAATGGCGGTTCAATCTGAGTCGCGCCCCATGGTGGGGAGGACAATTTGAACGTTTAATTGGACTATTTAAGAGTTCATTCTATAAGTCAATTGGGAACGGGGTCTTAACGTGGCCGGAGCTTGAAGAAGTCGTGTTAGATATCGAGATAGCGATCAACAATCGTCCACTGTGTTATTTAGAAGATGATGTGCAGTTACCCGTGCTCACACCTAATTCTATGCTACACACCCAACCTACTAATGTCCCTGAATTGGAGAAGCACCATATCGAAGCGAAAGACCTGAGAAAACGAGCCAAGCAACTGTTAAAGTGCAAACAGGCGATGTGGAATCGGTGGACCAGAGAATATGTGCGTGGTCTTCGTGAACAACATCGAATGACGAGACCGAAATCAATTCAATATCCCAAAGTTGGCGAAGTTGTGATAGTGAAAGAGGATCAGAAACCCAGAAATACTTGGAAGCTTGCCGTAGTTAAGCAACATATTACGGGTAGAGACGGTGTAATACGGGGAGCGAAGCTCAAAACTGCTGGTGGAAATCATTACCTAGAACGTGCGATACAACATTTATACTCATTGGAGTTGGAATGTGACAAAGAGAGTAACATTCAGCTACGCGTAAACGCACCAGAGTTTAGACCGAGAGCGAAGAGGGATGCTGCAGCGGCAGCTAGGTTACGCATAAGAGACATGTCCGAGGATCATTAGGAACTTTAAAACCTTTGTCATTATGCAGAGACTTGATATATTATGAACACTTAAAAGGACGGTTGATTAGTTATAAGAAACATTTATATTATTATTAGTTCCCCAGTTCTTAGTGTAACATGTATAACTCTTTGAGTATACATGGGGGAGTGTGTAATGAACTGGGCCTATTTCCGGAACTTTCCGAAGGTAAACGAAGACGCGCGAACGTTATGAGGTATTGATGAGTCAAGCACTTTTCATGGGAGGGAGAGGTTGCGAGCGAGATTCAAGCGAAGAAGAGAACGAAAACAGTGAGACATTTGTCGTATTTTATTATTATTAAAGTTTAGTTTTATGTATGTGATTTGCCCTGGATACAATCTTAAGCGGAAGCGAGAATTTAGGATACCAGTCGCTTCGCCTTTTCTCCTCTTCCCGTCATTCTTTGCGCGCACCCATATACGCCTCCCCCCCCCCCCCCCCTTCCCCTTCCCTCAATGATCGACCAGATCTCAATCTGAAGCGACTGGGGACGAGGCAGCTCAATGTCTGCCATTTAGCACGACACGCCCCAACTTCACTCATGCGTATCAAGTCATTTTCAAGTCAAATCAGATTGGAGACATTCAAGTCGATCCTTGTTTGAATCTCAAGTGAATCCACTCCACTGCGTGGATTGACTTCAGCCATTCGTTTCGACCAGATCGAAAATATCAGTCTTCTTGTAAACACATCAAGGTCAAGGAGAAACAACATGACTCATGAGAGATTAAATATGGGAGATTTAACAGGGCCTTTAGTCATGCAGCACAGTCATGCACTACATCACGTAAAACGTACCACACACATGTTATTCATTTGGTATAAATGGGGACAATTTTTAACGTAGAGTTATCTGTATCAACAGATGTCAAAGAGGCTGATTCAAATAAAGCAAAGTTACAATATTACAAACAGCTGGAGAGCATTTGTAAGGGTAACATAATAGTGGATGCTGGGACTTGTGGCAATAATTTTTGGTTTTTAGTTTATTATTAACGTTTGCAAGATTTGTGATCATATAATGAACTACTTATTCACCTCGTTTGTTCGGTCTGTACTCGAGTCGAGAAATATCGGTTTGGATTACGAATTTCGTCAGACATTTTGTTTAGGAAAAGACCAATGAAAGGAAACTTTGAGAGCCCCAAACGTTAGAAAATTCAGTAAATTATGCCTTTAATCACGTACAATGAACAATGTGAAAGTGAGTTTTACTATCCCAACAGCAATAACAATAACAGAACAACGACATTGAAAATGTGGATTCTGTGTCACGTTATACGTATATCGGTATATGCATTGCATGTCATTTAAAAATCTATACAATAAACCTCTTATTAACCTCGGGAAGCTTCATTACGGGAAAATATCAGACCTGTGTTGTTTATGACAAGACCTTGGTCTGATAACTTCTCCTACTGACTGCACTTTCAGTTAATAGGAAAGTATGCCACTGTCCTATACGCTAACCGCGTGCAGCCGACGATTAGCGATTAGTGCGTAAGTGCGTTTACCTTGTATATAGTCAGTATAGATTATTCCCGAACTGTATCTTGCACTCGAATTCAAACTCGATGATCCACCATACTCTATATGATAAGCAACTTTCAAGCTAAAAATCGAATATTGTCAAATAAGAACTATTGTTAATTGCAGTCTTAGGAACGTGGGAAAATTTCGTTGAGAACGCCAGAGATTGACGGTTGTAACGTATATTAAAATTTATCTTTATCAAACAAACCGCACGGTCACATAATTCCACTTTCTGTCGGAAACAACACACCCTAATCGCGTAATGCTGTCATCATTTCATTAATTTAATTACTTCGCGCTGCTACGCAGCAGGAACGATGAGCTTTTAAACACAAACTCGGAAAAACCCGTCTTGAAACAAACCCATCTTGTAAAAATCCGTCTTGAATAATAACAATATATGGTTAGACACGGAAAGTCGAAAGATGGCATTGCCATCTTCAAAGTCTGCAAGCAGAAAATATATATAAACATCTTTCTGATGCAAGAGTTACGCCAAAATATCTATACATTAGTCTCTTCTGTAAGGCCCGGAGAATCGCGGGTAATGATTTATTGAATAATTAAAGTTCCAGAAATAGTGAGTTATGGTTCACGAAATGTTAGAGAGTGCTCAATACCATATATAGATAGAGCAAAATACAAAATATAAAGTATAGTTTTACCTTAAAGTCTTCGCTACCAGAGGTTTCACCCTAAACGGGATCATCAGGCGACTGAAAAATATCGGTTAGTGGGCTGCTTAAATGCGTTAGTTGGGGCGTGGGTGTGGGCGTCGAAACGTCCGGCGGATTCATTTGGAGCGTGGGTGTGGGCGTCGAAACGTTGCGCGCATTCCTTTGATTGTTTAGGTTGTTGATCCGAAATCTATTTTTGTGCCGACACGTCGAAACTATTTCTGATCTTTTGTTTAGTAAGAGTTGTTTGTCTGCCTTCATGATGAAAAGTTTTTCGTATATATATATAAAGCGGCTTAAGTAAAATAAAATGACCGATTATTTAGCTTTCTTTTAGCTTCAACTGATTAAGAAAAGATGACACATCTTCAAAATCTGCCAGCAAAAGATGACGCATCTTTCTGACACAAGAGCTTCCACTAAAATCAGTCTAAATAATCAGCCTATAAACTGAAGTAAATTTATAGTATACTCTATACAGCAGCGATAAAGAAAAGAAAATGATCGATTATTTAGCTTTCTTTTAGCTTCAACTGATTAAGAAAAGATGACACATCTTCAAAATCTGCCAGCAAAAGATAACGCATCTTTCTGACACAAGAGCTTCCACTAAAATCAGTCTAAATAATCAGCCTAGAAACTGAAGTAAATTTATAGTATACTCTATATACAGCAGCGATAAAGAAAATAAAATGATCGATTATTTAGCTTTCTTTTAGCTTCAACTGATTAAGAAAAGATGACACATCTTCAAAATCTGCCAGCAAAAGATGACGCATCTTTCTGACACAAGAGCTTCCACTAAAATCAGTCTAAATAATCAGCCTAGAAACTGAAGTAAATTTATAGTATACTCTATATACAGCAGCGATAAAGAAAATAAAATGATCGATTATTTAGCTTTCTTTTAGCTTCAACTGATTAAGAAAAGGTGACACATCTTCAAAATCTGCCAGCAAAAGATGACGCATCTTTCTGACACAAGAGCCAGTCAGGGGCGGATCTAGAGGGGTGCGACCGTGGCTTGAGCCACGGTCAGATTTTCCCTAATTATTCCAGATTATAATAATATAATTAAATAATAACAAAAACAATCGATAGAGTAAGAACGAAACTAGCCACCGTAACAATATTAAATTGATTGCCAAAATCCAAAATAGCAGCGGAGTTCTTCAATTTTCGCATCTCTAACATTCTGTTGTGCCTGCAATCGGTCTCAGGTAGATAGAAGGCCGAGGACGTGGCGAGAGTGGCCGAAAAAGTTACCGAACATAGACAGGTTCCACTTTATAGATATACCACCAACTTCTGCTAAATTCAGCCACGGTCAGCGGTGCGATCTGCTAAATTCAGCCACGGTCAGCGGACTATTAAGGGGTGCAAACCAATCAGATAGCCAGAATAGAGTGGCTGATTTTGGCGGGAGCCACGGTCAGCCACCCTTGCCATATCTTGTTACAATTTTATTGCGAAATAATCTAGTCGGCTCCCGGTAGTGCACGTCAGTCTGCCTTGACCGAGTTCTTCAGAGTGATATTCAAGAATGGCTGCGCGTATAGAGGGAAATGATTGTGCCTGTGACAGATAGTTGGAATACTAGATGATAGTTCACAAGAAAATTAAGGAACTGAAGAGATGTTGGTTTGTTTGATTTCTTTATTTATAGCATGAATTCCTCTCTACTAAAATCGAATTCTGCTCGGAATTCTGTGTTACTATAAAAGCCATAAAGCTGTGTGGTGTTACTCAGGATATATAAATCTTTAAAGCATTGATCAAATTGAAGAACAAGCATGAGATCAAACTGAGAGCCGCGACCTCTCTCTCTCTCTCATTACATTGTTTATAATTCTCATCGACTGAAACACGGCATTTTTATCATGGTTCAACTTTGAAATATTATCTGCAAGATAAGAGACTTGTCAGTCGCGTGAATTAACACTCTCTTAATTAATTGTTTGACAGACTGTATAGAGCGACGATATTTACGAGTCTACTGATTTACTAACTCAGTTTACATCTTCTGGCTTCGTCAACTCCATTGTCTTTATTCTCGCTTTATCAAGGGAAAGACACTCAGTATAAAACGTAAAGGGACTACATTTCCTGATCTGGAGTTCTAAACAGTGATCTGACAAATGCTAGCGGATACCTATAAATTGTTAATATTAATATTACACTAGCAGGGTTGCTTTGATTATTCTTGAAAGTAAAAATTGGCTGGCATTAGACAGAATATACTCAATAGAATTCTAAGTAATGACCAAAGGATACATAGCTGCTTGACTGGTTAGTTTATATGTCACACAAAACCCGTTAAACATACGATTCATATTGGATCAATTACTTCTAAACATTTTATTGAATAATTAGAAGATCTTGGCTTGAAAGAGAAAAGAAAAATTTTGATTTGTGTAAACTTTTTACAAAGATCTCGGTGAAAATCATGTACAAAACGATCCTACAATATTACTCTAGATCTCTCTCAAAGTGCAGGAAATACGTTTACAGAGACTCTAATTTTCAAAATTTTCCGGGGGGGGGCATGCCCCCGGACCCCCCTAGATTGTGGGCCACGGTCAGATTTTAGGCTAGATCCGCCCCTGAGAGCCTCCACTAAAATCAGTCCAAATAATCAGCCTATAAACTGAAGTAAATTTATAGTATACTCTATATACAGCAGCGATAAAGAAAATAAAATGACCGATTATTTAGCTTTCTTTTAGCTTCAACTGATTAAGAAAAGATGACACATCTTCAAAATCTGCCAGCAAAAGATGACGCATCTTTCTGACACAAGAGCCTCCACTAAAATCAGTCTAAATAATCAGCCTATAAAGTATAAACTGAAGTAAATTTATGGTATACTCTATACAGCAGCGGCTTAAGATAAAGAAAATAAAATGATCGATTATTTAGCTTTCGTTCAGCCTCAACTGATTAAGAAAACTAGAAAAGATGACAACATCTTCATAATCTGCCAACATCTTTCTGACACAAGAGCTTCTTAATAATATCACAGCGCTTATATTTTCCTTATACCAGAGTAGGCGCGCATTTGGTCTGTCGGCGAAAGATAACTACATCCTTCTCAGGGCACAAGAGCTTCCATTGAAAGTATTCTAAATAATATCACAAGCTTATATGATATCTTCCCAATGCCTATGGCTCTCTACACTGAATACATTGATCGTGGCTATCAATGAATTAATTTTATAATATTTCCCACCAAACCGCGCTCATTACATATTTTATTTACTGCATACTTTATTTTCTTGAATACTTCACCGTTGGCGTTCAGCAATTCTCTGTTGAGCTCGTCATAAACCTATTATATCCTGTCACCACTGGGAATAGTGGTGATTACCTCACACCGTAATGCTATGGTAACCCATCACCTAACTCTTAATCCTTTCACACATCGTGCGGTTCCTCATTGAGCTAGACTGGTTATAATCAGACATGCAGTTCTCTTTGTGATAAACTCCACAGGATACCGTCATTTGTAACGTTGGTTTAGCAGTTTAGCTGCTCATCAGGTAAATAATGATGATAATTATCTGAGGAAACGTTTCATCACTGCTTTTAAACGACCGACCATTGACAAAATACAGCCGTAATATTTTCCGTATCAAGTTAGCGCCGAGAACGTTTTTGTTTTCGTTGCGTTTGTATATATATATATATATATATATATATATATATATATATATATATGGTTCAATCTACAGACACGGTGTTTCGCTGTACAAGAGCTCATCAGTGTAGCTTGGAACAATCTGAATGAATTTCACCAATTACTTATACACATGCGATCGTCGGTGACAACCGCATGTGGGACAGCATCGGTTGAAGTACATTCAGATAGCGTGAAGTGCGCATGGGCCCAGAGTGCTCAAACTTCCACAAGGGTAGTGATAGACTTGGACCAAGTCTGTCTCTCGAGGGGACGTCGAGCGCGCCGCAAAGCGGCGCGCGAGGAGAATGGGGAGAGGGAGAGAGAGACAGACTTGGCTCACTTGCAGCGCGCCAAAATTTACCGACCTGTTTTTGGGTCGGAGGCGTGTCTTCAGACTTGGATCAAGTTTGTCTCTTTACGTCATTAATCACCGCTCATTACAATGAACCGGAAAACCAAAAGTGACTTACTGTATTTCGTTGCTTGGGTCTTCGGTTTCGACTTCGGTACTTGTCAGTGAGTGTCACGATTTTTTGAAATGAATTCGTTTAAAGATGGTATTAGGTATGGATTGCGCTTACTTGGATACGATGAAATTATGGACATGGCCGACATGCAGCGAAGAGTTGTGGAAGCCTATGTCGCTGGTCGCGAATCGCGATATGATGTTCTCATGGTTGCTCCAACTGGATCAGGAAAGAGTTTAATTTTTAGAATAGCTGTTTGGGTAGCTCAACGTGATCTATCAATGTAATAACAATATAAGGCATATAAAAATCCTGAACTTGGTCTTATCTTAGTGGCATACTATATATAAACTACCTAGAGTTTCATGCCGCGACAGTCTTGTCTTTGTTTTCTCACTAGGTCCAGAGTCCTTACACATGCGTTTATTTGTCTCTAACGATTCTTTTTCGGCGAATATCTTCTCTTTGGTCGCGTTGAACTTACTTCGAACTTCGCTTACTTTCGTTACCAAATTGGCATTTTTTTCAGCACAATTTCTACAGATTATATTTGTTGATCGGGAAACCTCGTTGCTAATATCATGACCCAACAACAATTCCAAATTGACGCAAGCAGTTGTTTTCTCAAAGCTAGGTGAGAAAATCTTTCTTCTGAAATCAGCGTTAATGACTTCACTACCACACAGAATACATATTGTTTCACTTGCTCTACCAGATAATGCTAAACGCGTTACAGTCTTCATTGGAGTATTCTCTGAGTCTCCATCTGTCATGTTTCATATTGTGTCTTAACAGACATAACGCTGTTAAGGTTGAAACATGAAGCAAGATTACACTTCGGGCATCCGGCGAAGGTGATAAAACCGGAAAATGAAACACTGTGTCAACTTCATAAATTTTCGCGCCGAAATTTGATGATGTGTGATAATTAGATTTGAAACGCTGCAAGTGAGCCAAGTCTGTCTCTCTCCCTCTCCCCATTCTCCTCGTCCCCGCGAGAGACAGACTTGGTCCAAGTCTAGGGTAGTGAGCGTTGCATTATCGCTAATAGGTACCCACGGCAACTTCACAGAGTGCTCAACAACACCGAAGTGAAGGGGCGTACATAGTTCAATCTACAGACACCGTGTTTCGCTGTACAACAGCTCATCAGTGTAGCTTGGAACAATCTGAATGAATTTCACCATTTACTTATACACATGCGATCGTCGGTGACAACCGCATGTGGGACAGCATCGGTGAAGTACATTCAGATAGCGTGAAGTGCGCATGGGCCCAGAGTGCTCAAACTTCCACAAGGGTAGTGAGCGTTGCATTATCGCTAATAGGTACCCACGGCAACTTCATATACATATATATATATATATTAACTGTGGCCATGTGAACATCAAAGCGGCTAACATTGAGCTGTAATCTATTTTATGATATCCTGAAAGTACACAAGTCTTTAGTTTGACATCATTAATATTTAAACAACAACGCTGCTTTGGCTGATTCATTATATACTAAAAATACAACGTGTCAGCAAGCGTGAAAAGTGCATAAACATGAACAAAAGCACAGAACAAAAGACTTTACCGCGTTTTCAGACAATTTATTTCTAGGGAATATTCACCTCCACTTCGGTGAATAATTGTGAACGCCAGAGATTAACGGTTGTAACGTATATTAAAATTTCTGGTCATCGAACGTTTAGCTAGACTGGTTAATCCATAGTAGCCCAAGCACACTGTGTGAGTATATATATATATATATATAAGTGAGTTATGGTTCACGAAATGTTAGAGAGTGCTCAATACCATATATAGATAGAGCAAAATACAAAGTATAAAGTATAGTTTTACCTTAAAGTCTTCGCTAGCAGAGGTTTCACCCTAAACGGGATCATGAGTCGCCTGATGATCCCGTTTAGGGTGAAACCTCTGCTAGCGAAGACTTTAAGGTAAAACTATACTTTATACTTTGTATATATATATATATATATATATATATGTATATATATGTACGCTCCTTCACTTCGGTGTTGTTGAGCACTCTGTGAAGTTGCCGTGGGTACCTATTAGCGATAATGCAACGCTCACTACCCTTGTGGAAGTTTGAGCACTCTGGGCCCATGCGCACTTCACGCTATCTGAATGAATTTCACCGATGCTGTCCCACATGCGGCTGTCACCGACGATCGCATGTGTATAAGTAATTGATGAAATTCATTCAGATTGTTCCAAGCTACACTGATGAGCTGCTGTACAGCGAAACACCGTGTCTGTATATTGAACTATAACACTATTTTCTGTGCTTCCCTCAATGTCTGCCATTTAGCACAACACGCCCCAACTTCACTGATGCGTATCAAGTCATTTTCAAGTCAAATGAGATTGGAGACATTCAGGTCGATCCTTGCTTGAATCTCAAGTGAATCCACTCCACTGCGTGGATTGACTTCAGCCATTCGTTTCGACCAGATCGAAACTTTCAGTCTTCTTGTAAACACATCAAGGTCAAGGATAAACAACATGACTCATGAGAGATTAAATATGAGAGATTAAATATGGGAGATTTAACAGGGCCTTTAGTCATGCAGCACAGTCATGCACTACTTTACGTAAAACTTACCATACACATGTTATTCATTTGGTGTAAATGGGGATAATTTTAAACGTAGAGTTATCTGTATCAAAGTTACAATATTACAAACAGCTGGAGAGCATTTGTAAGGGTAACATTATAGTGGATGCTGGGACTTGTGGCAAGAATTTTTGGTTTTTAGTTTATTATTAACGTTTCCAAGATTTGTGATCATATAATGAACTACTTATTTACCTCGTTTGTTCGGTCTGTACTCGAGTCGAGAAATATCGGTTTGGATTACGAATTTCGTCAGACATTTTGTTTAGAAAAAGACCAATGAAAGTAAACTTTGAGAGCCCCAAACGTTAGAAAATTCAGTAAATTATGCCTTTAATCACGTACAATGAACAATGTGAAAGTGAGTTTTACTATCCCAACAGCAATAACAAGAACGACGACTTTGAAAATGTGGATTCTGCAGTGTCACGCTATACGTATATCGGTATATGCATTGCATGTCATTTAAAAATCTATACAATAAACCTCTTATTAACCTCGGGAAGCTTCATTACGGGAAAATATCAGACCTGTGTTTTTTTATGACAAGACCTTGGTCTGATAACTTCTCCTACTGAGTGCACTTTCAGTTAATAGGAAAGTATGCCACTGTGCTATACGCTAACCGCGTGCAGCCGACGATTAGCGATTAGTGCGTGAGTGCGTTTACCTTGTATAGTCAGTATAGATTATTCCCGAACTGTATCTTCGCAGGCTCTGTGTACGAGATTGTCTTGAATCCTGCTTGAATTATCCTTCTTGATTCGGCTTGTTTTTGGAGCAACAAGAGCCAAGAGCAAGGACACTACTAAACTATACGGTAATTTATATATAATATGTATGTGTGTATGGATGTATATACTGTTTAAAACAAAAAATACATGTTAGAGCTCCCTGTGGTTACATTAGAGGGTACGTTTTGAGTGATTGACTAGTGTGCGACGAATTTTAGCGGTATGTATCTCAAATTTCGGTATGTATCTAAAACGACAAAGAGACCGAAATTCACTTTTAATGGGAAAATATTGAAAAATCATATGGCGACCGACTAACACAGCATAGTCCATAACAAAAGTAATACTGTGACAAAATTTGAAAAAATTATAGTAAAACCCGAGATTTAAAAAATCAGTTAATTCAATTCCGTAGAAAAATCGATGGTGGAGAACTCATTATAGACGAGGGAAGTTTAAAATAAATTCTCACTAAATTTAAAATTTCATCCTTGCAACCATTTGGCTTTCTCGACTGAAAATTTGGTGCGCAATGGCCAATTTCCCAAAACAATGAAAAATATGCTTTCATCATCTAATGTAACCTAAATGGTGAATTCTTTGTTCGATTTAATTCAATCGTTTTGATATATCTCGCTCATTCGTTCTATAATACATCACAACTACTCGTGAATAAAAATCGTATATTCAGTGTCTATAAGCTGCTTATTGAGGATAGGATTAGTAAGATGCGAGATAGGATAAACTGAGGATGAATGCTTTGAATTTAAAAGCATTCTGTTGTGTTTTTTAGGTGTGTTATGTCAAAAATAGACAGAAAAATGAAAAACGGAAATATCGCTTTGAGCGACCTATGGAGTTAGGCGCTATTACAAACCAGCATTTCGACCTTTACTACGAAGAATAGTATCTTTCGTTTGCTGTCTTTTTTCTTTTATTTCGTTTCATTTTCTTTCTTTCTTTCTTTCTTTCTTTCTTTCTTTCTTTCTTTCTTTCTTTCTTTCTTTCTTTCTTTCTTTCTTTCTTTCTTTCTTTCTTTCTTTCTTTCTTTCTTTCTTTCTTTCTTTCTTTCTTTCTTTCTTTCTTTCTTTCTTTCTTTCTTTCTTTCTTTCTTTCTTTCTTTCTTTCTTTCTTTCTTTCTTTCTTTCTTTCTTTCTTTCTTTCTTTCTTTCTTTCTTTCCTTCTTTCTGTTTTGAATTTGATTGGTGTTTGGCGAATAATCCTCTGTTGCTTGTTGATTGTTTAAAAACTAGAAATTAACAAATCAAATTTAAAACAGGAAGTTAGCAATAATTTTCATCAAATTAATTGTTAAACTTGAGGAATCTATTGCAACGATATTTAAGGAACGCTGTTATTGCCGCGGCAGTGAAATTTGCAAGAAATGTGTGGCAGTCTCGTCGATTTACACCAGTACCAGTATAATAGTTTCCCGCCCTTTTTTGGTCAGGAGCTCGCGCAGGTGCAAAATGTTTGGGAGCGGTGTTCATATAACTATATATAACTACATATAAACATTCATTGGGACAGATGTCCTATTTAGTGTATAGTGGCAGCTTTTTTTGTCGTTTTTGATAATTCAGTTAATGATAATTTAATTTTTTGTTATTAATTTAATTAATAACAAAAAACATATATTATTTAAGTAATCATTTCACAATGCATGCTTAATTGCTTACTAGTCAATGACATGTAATTACCAGTGTATCTATATGTATGTGTTGATGCTGGTGATTTTTGACATATTTTTTATAGTACTGCTATATATTTTTGTATATATTATCCAATACATTTAAATACATTTTTCGTTCAGTTTTGCACATTAAAATTATGTAAGGTTCATATGTCGTGTCATCTCACCTCATTTATTTCATTTTATCTCACTTCATCTCCGCTCGGCTTAGCTTAGCTTGCTAAATTGCGACGCGGGATAAGTAGTCAGTTCAGTTCGAAATATGCTAATATAGTAAGGTTTGATTGAGTACTGCCGAAATTATTGAACGTCGTTTCTAACGTTTCGAGCGAAGGCTCAGCGTCAGAGAAACGTTAGAAACTATGTTTAGACGGAAGTTTAAAGTGAAATATCTAAAGAAAGAACGGCGCGAATGTATAGAAAAAGTCCTGTTTAATGAGGATGTGCTAGCTGTACTCTGTACTGGTTATGGCAAGAGTTTAATATACCAACTTCTCCCAAGCGTCTACGAAGAGAGAGCGAAGAGAGTTTATAACATGCTCGTGAAGGAATTACTCCGAAACAATTCTGGATTGTAGTCGTGGGTCCGCTTGAATATCTAAGGAAACAGCAAATTTCAAACTTGGAACGACTGGATTGTGGGATTAAAGCTTCGTCGATAGGAAATTCAGAAAATTCATTTGGAGGCGGAAAGCGGCCAGGTAAAGAATTGTCCCCACTTGCTTTTTAGCGGAAGACTGAACCATTATGTTGCTCTAACATGAAGTATTAGCCGTGAATAAAATGCTATTTTAGTATTTTGCACGTGGGACAGAAGCGGGGCAGAACCACTGATCTCAATTATTTGAGATCAGTGGGCAGAACTCAGAGAAATTGAACATTACTTTGGACCTTGAGAGAACCAAAAATTGCGGTGACTGTGGTGGAGACTATTAACGGTAAGATCATTATATAATGTGTTCTGTTTTAGTTTAATAAAACGAAGAAACTTCAAACGAAACGCGGTTTAAAAATTATCTCGCTCGCTAGATAACAGAATCATGTGTCCATTAATGGTTAATAAACTAGGTCAAAGCGAGTGTTGTTTGTCAAGCATTGGTAATTAGTGACTTTATGTAGTCTATTATAGCTCCAGGTGTATCCAGTGGCGTCGCCAAGGGGGAAGGCGGTCGCCCCCCCCCCCCCCCCAATGGTATCCGAAAAGTTTAAATCCGTTGAGAAAGTTGTTGAGGACGGGGGGGGAGGTTACATTGTTTTAAGGCTAGTAATGTGTTACATATTTAGCAGGCATGCGTATGCTATAAATTACAATACTAAGGTCTATACAAAATGCCTCCAACTTGTTTTTACATTTACAACTTGTTTATAAATATTAGTCTAAAGATATTCTGCCAGACATGTACCATTCTATGGTCTGGTTTGATTTCAACAAAATTATGTAATTTATGGCTTTCGGATTACTCTTAAATACTTGCCTCAAAATGCAGGAAATAGTGTTTCAGAGACCCTAGAGTGCTCAAGTCCAAAATTTCCCGACAAGTGTATATACCTTTAAGGGTTGCAAAGCATATTTCACCAACAATTACCACAACATGCATTTCCAACAAATATCAAATTCTATGAGGGGCTATAGCCAGTAGCAATGTACATTAACCATGTAGCCAGTAGCAATGTACATTAACCATGTAGCCAGTAGCAATGTACAGTAGCTATGTAGCTGGCAGTAAACAATGTACAGTAGCTATGTAGCCAGTAGCAATGCACAGTAGCTATGTAGCCAGTAGCAATGTATATTAACCATGTAGCCAGTAGCAATGCACAGTAGCCATGTAGCCAGTAGCAATGTACATTAACCATGTAGCCAGTAGCAATGTACATTAACCATGTAGCCAGTAGCAATGTACAGTAGCTATGTAGCCAGTAAACAATGTACAGTAGCTATGTAGCCAGTAGCAATGTACAGTAGCTATGTAGCCAGTAAACAATGTACAGTAGCTATGTAGCCAGTAGCCGCATAGCCAGTAGCCACATAGCCAGTAGCAATGTACAGTAGCTATGTAACCAGTAGCCACATAGCCAGTAGCAATGTACAGTAGCTATGTAACCAGTAGCCACATAGCGAGTAACAATGCACAGTGGCTATGTACAGTAGCCAGTAGCAATGTACAGTAGCTTGTAGCCAGTAGCAATGTACAGTAGCTGTGTAGCCAGTAGCAATGTACAGTAGCTATGTAGCCAGTAGCAATGCACAGTAGCTATGTAGCCAGTAGCAATGTACAGTATCCATGTAGCCAGTAGCAATGTACAGTAGCTTGTAGCCAGTAGCAATGCACAGTAGCTGTGCAGCCAGTAGCAATGTACAGTAGCCATGTAGCCACATAGCCAGTAGCAATGTACAGTAGCTATATGTAGCCAGTTTCCACATAGCCAGTAGCAATGCACAGTAGCCATGTAGCCAGTAGCAATGCACAGTAGCTATGTAGCCAGTAGCAATGTACATTAACCATGTAGCCAGTAGCAATGTAAAGTAGCTATGTAGCCAGTAAACAATGTACAGTAGCCATGTAGCCAGTAGCAATGTACAGTAGCTATGTAGCCAGTAGCCACATAGCCAGTAGCAATGCACAGTAGCCATGTAGCCAGTAGCTATGTACAGTAACCATGTAGCCAGTAGCCACATAGCCAGTAGCAATGCACAGTAGCCATGTAGCCAGTAGCAATGTACAGTAGCTATGTAGCCAGTAGCCACATAGCCAGTAGCAATGCACAGTAGCCATGTAGCCAGTAGCAATGCACAGTAGCCATGTAGCCAGTAGCTATGTACAGTAACCATGTAGCCAGTAGCAATGTACAGTAGCCATGTAGCCAGTAGCTATTAGACGGCCGGCCAAGGATCCAAAATATTACTGTTGATGGCATTCTTTGTTACAAGCAGGCAACCACGCTAGATCGCATCGAATAGTGTTTACTTTGAAGGATTGGGGGGTTGCCATCCGTAATTCGGGATTTCAATATAAAAATTTGGAGTTTTTTGAAAGCACACTACGGCTTTGATGTTCCGCGTTGACGACAGATGGAAATTTGGTGAAGCAATGAAATGAGTCCTAATGTTTTACGATGATTGGCTAATGTTTTTCTGTCATCCAATCAGCGTGTGTAAAGTTTCGGAGTCATAATTCGCATCAGCCACAATGACAAACAAACAAGAAACATGGCGTGGATACACCTAAATTTGAACACAACACCTCGAAGAAAGGCGACAAGAAGGTAAATTTGTAAAGTTTTATAATTTTTTGGGATCTGGTAGCTACGGTAAAGTCCTTTATATTATGGGCTACAGTTGGTTTTGGTAATTTGCAGATACAACCATAATATATTTCCTTTTAAAGCAAAGCAGTCGTCCCAGAGCTAGCGAACCAAACTGAGTTGTTGTTCGTTATGACTTATCACTTAAACATAAATATTAACTTTGGATCTGGTAAATGTATGTACTGTCTTTAAGTTTTATATTTAATTCTGATTTCGTTTAACAATATTTGTTTACCGTATTTGTGTTCGCTAAAGCTTATTGTAAGCTTATAATTATTTTGAAAAGTGCTGTCTATAATTTATCGTTGAGAGGTTGGCCTTCTTGAGAAATAGTTTGATGCTTGTGAATTCTTGTTGATTTCCTAATCCAAGCAGAGAAGTAGTTATCTTCAGTACAGATGAGAGAAGCTTCTTTCCAAATAATTTTGTGGTCCGTTGCCCAGATGTATTTGGCAGCAGAAGACTTTTCACAGCGACCATTTGAACAACAACCATTTGAACAACAACCGAGATGTTCTCTTCCAGACATTTGGCCAATTTCCCCCAGTGTTTTGGTTGAAAGCCAGAGTTAGTTATTCAGATAGTCCATGAAATTAGAGATTCTTGTCTGTCTGTATAGCCAAGTATTGAAAGTATACACTGCTGTCAAGAGTTTGGTTTGGGCTTCCAAAGACTGAGAAGAATATCCCATGGCTGAAATCTCACTCTCTTGTCTCTATTTCAAATAGCACCTTAATTGCTGCTGAAATAGTCGCACCAAATCGTCTTCGGTTACCAAACACAATTGAAGAATGAATCACAAATTATCTGCAAACAATCTTCATTCATTTGCACCAAAAGCAAATTGAATGAAAAGGTACAAGCTATCTGGTATAACTCTGGTGACATGCTCTTGGTCAATGCCAGTCCATCCAGCATTATGACCTGGCATTTTTTCCAAATCATTTTGGATGTGTAGGGCAGTATGGATCAAATCTACTAACATGTTATTTTGCAGAGGAACAACTTCATCAGAGTTGTCATCAGCAACTAACTCATCGTCTACTGTAACCTGTTCAGTAGTCAAATGTTCAGCAATAACAAAATTACACTTATCACTGGGGTATGTGAGGAGGTGTGATCTTGCATCAATTGGTCGAACAAAACCAGCCTTTTCACCTAGTAGTTGTTTAACATCGTTGTAAAAAGAACTTCACCATGTAGTATACCATTGTGGAAGTTCAAGATTTTCTTTTTGACACATTTTGGTGTAGTACATGTAAAGCCAGACCCTTCCCATATCATACACATGACCTATAAACCCTAACCCTGTAATTATGTCTGCACGTAGTAACTTTATGCACCAGCGAAAGCTAACTAGGCTACGAAAAAAACATGAGGCAGTTTTAGACGAAGCAGACTTGAATTGTACAAAAGGTCTAAGTACTAAGCAACCTTCCACACATAGTAACAGGAAAAAAGCTATTGACTGGAAGGTGTGTATGTTTTGCCAAGTGCAACAATGGAGCTCTCCCAAAAAATAATAGATCTGTCAGAATTAGATTCTACCATGCATGTCAGACTGGCAAATATTAGTAGTAGCAGAGGGTACAGTAAGTATCATTTGAAGTGCTGGGTACAGTTTCAAAGAAAGGTAAGTAAGGTTATAAAAATAATAGATGGACAAGGGAATAGAGATGACTGCTTAGCTCGACTTTAATATGCATGATGCCATTTTACATCCGAACAATTTTGGTTATTGCCAATGATGTGAAGTGCCCTATCAATTATGCTACTAATTGTATAACGTCGTTTAATTCCCTTCTTTCTATTGCAGATTGTACAACTCTCTTCCATCTGCGGAGAAACAACACAGGTCACTGGGTTTTTGGCAAAACAAACAAGCATCTAGGGAATACTCCGATTCTTCCTTCTTCTTTTTTAAAACCGTAACGGGGATTATATTCGGCAGTTTACGTTTCGAACCCGATGTTGAAGCCATTGTTTAACATTTATTTATTTAGTCGCTTTGTTGTACACGAGTATAAAACAGTAAACTTTTTAAATAAAAACGCCAAACGATGTCAAATTGACAAAGTCAAATCTGCACCTCTCAACACCCCGACAAGATAGATGTCAACACCCAATAAAATTACGATATTGTAATAATATTTTATAACAATAAACGCTTGAATATATCTACAATCTTATACAAACTTTCAGTTGTTGTACTTTTGCCTTCTTGCAATAAAATAATAGCCTGATTTCGCTCAATATAAAAACTTGAGATCGAATATTAAATTTGCATGAAATGCGCCGGTATCTATGTGCCGGGGGGCTTGTTTTGATTCGCGTGTTCTCATTGGCTATGTAATTATAACCTGGCCAATCACAAGAAAGTACCCGAACGAAATTGTTGCTAAGGAAACCGAACTTGGAATTTTCAATCCAGCTCGTAGCGCGTGAAGTAGCTGTAGAAAACCTCAAAATTTTCACATAAAAATCCCGAAACTCGGATGGCAACCGGCCTAGTCGTCTTTGTCGAAGTCTAAGCTACATTTCTGTGGTGGTTGCCTGCTTGTAACACGAAATGCCATCAAAGGTGTTTTCCAGGCACTTTTATTGAGGTTGGCCGGCCGTCTATATGTAGCCAGTAGCCACATAGCCAGTAGCAATGTACAGTAGCCATGTAGCCAGTAGCCAATAACCATGTACTGTAGCCATGTAGCCAGTGACCATTTGTCCCTGTTGAATGATGTTGAACGTTGTTGAATGATGTTGGATGATGTTAAACGTTGTTGAATGGTGTTGGATGATGTTCTATTGTTCTCAAAATGTCGAAAGGTGTTGAACGCATTTGGCCACATTTCATTCAACTTTGTTGAACAGAGACATGCGCCATGCGGGATATTGTCAGGGTGAGAGCCTGGGCCAAGTAAGTCGTATGTAACCCGTTGGGACTATATAGAAATGTTTGTGTAGACATAATTATTTAAATTATGTAAATAGGTACGTGGACAAGGGATAAAAGGCAGGGTAGCTATATTCAGTATCGAGAGAGGAAAACGTTGTTCGGAGAGAGGTACAGGCTGAAGAGAAATTGACAAGGTCTAGATTGAAGCAGTTTCTTCGCTGAAGCAGAAGTCAGGAGTAGTTATCGGGCTGAGATCTTCGGTGACAAGTAGTCCAGTATTACAAAGACATACGCCAATCCCTAAAGACCATAGTCCTCTTGTTATGAAGTCAATGCCTACAACCAGAAGTGGTTTTCTCCTCCGGAATCCTCTTAAGTAAGGAACATTTCGCCATTGGGCTAGCGTTGGTTACCTTCCAAACCGTCATCTTGATTGCTTGGTCCTGTACTGAACTGTTGGTAGAAAGGAGTCGTGGTTGCTGGTATCCTTGCCTATATCCTTGACTAAATTGAACACTTAGAACTAAAGTTGACCAATTATAGAACGATATAATTAGATAAATAGATTGTAGTAGATTAATTATAGTTATTTAGTGAATAAAGTGTTAAAGACTACATAAATACCCACGGCGACGAACGAAGTTCGTCACATTTCTCGACAAAATGGCCAAAGTAGAAGTGCCAACCGTAGAAAACGTTGATAAATCACACAATCGTCAAGGAGATGGAAATAAAGTAGCAAGAAAAGGAAAAATGAGAATCGAAGGAACCCCAGGATGGCAAGCACTGCGACACAGCGTCTTCTTTGATATAAATACATTTTCTATGTTCATTCAAACTATAGTTTTGCCGCCTAGGCTCGATTCCAGCTTTTGTAATAGCCCGCGTTCAATTAATTGTCATTCATGAATGTTGAACGATGTTGAATTCATTTGGCCACTCGTGCTTTCAACATTATTCAACAATGTTGAATGATGTTGAATGCGATGTTAAGACTTGATAGGCATGGGTGGTGAATGCTTCTAGCGCACTGCCTCTCACCAACTGAAGTTAAGCCCAGTCGAACAGAGTTAGTACTTGGATAGGTGACCATCTAGGCTCCATGTGAGTAAAGTTGTTGACTTGTTGGTTCTCTCCTGTGTCTTGGAGTTTTTCCTCCTGGTTCACCAGTTTCTATCCTCAATAGAACTAACTTTATACAGTGCTTTCCTCAATTAGTTAATCTGTAAGAATGGTCTATATACTGGCTAGGAGTACGTCAGTACGAGACAGTAAGTTACTGGCTACATGGCTACTGGCTACCCGAGATTGCCCACTCCACCCGCAGAGTTTGCCCTCTCTACCCAAGTTTTTTTCCCAATATGAAGAGCTAACAAGGTTGCCTGGGAAGGAGGCTGGAAAGTCAAAAAAAAATATTTTTTTTATTCTGAGACGACATAATGTTGATGCTTAGAACAATAGTCAGTAACTGGCTCAGCAAGAGAAATCCCTCACGCGTAATATCATTCTCAAAGAAACATTTATGTACATATTGTTTCCCTGCAAATAAAAGACACTGTCAACTGTTGACACTGTCGTGACGTCGTCGAGTTCCACAATAAACTCATGAAAGAGCACTGCTTTCCTCAAGAGTCGAGACTGTCCACTGAACAGCAGCAAATAGAAGAAAACAACCCTAAAATCTCTTACCAAAATATAGAATTTTTAAACAAGAGAAATCTTTCTACGCACTGAAATCAAGGTTTATTTGCAGCTCACAGCACTCGCCGCGAGTCCTTGCCTCATTGTAATCGACAGTTCAGTACACCCCATGGCTGTGGTGGCGGGTTACACAGTTATAAATGCAACCACACAAAGTCGAAAAACCCTCTAGAGTATATAATGTACGGTATAGGGACAATCTGCTACGTCACAAACTCGGTCAACAGACAGACATTTTCAAACCGAGATTCAAGTCGCATATAGATAGCTCGGCCAAGAGATCTGGGCACAAGACACAGCTAACCCAAGTCAAGATTAGTGTGCTGCCTCCCTTCGGTCGCCAGCAATAACCAATGTTTCTCCCAAATATAGCGAATGTTATCGCTAGATTTTTCTCACGTTTCTGTAGCGGCTACATGCAGAAATACAGTAATACACATTGTGAAATTCATGAATAATTAATGAGGTTAAGAACGAATCCTAACGCGGCATTCAAATCACATGACTAACATAATAAATCTCAATAAAGGTCGAGTATCTAAAAGCATGGGGAGGGCTTGAAAAGTAACAGGGAAAACATGGGGTTAGTGAATAGAATTAAAAGAACAATGATGTAGTTTTCGAGCTAATTAATTCATTAACTTTCATACAGATTTCTTACTGAGCTAATTAATTCATTAACTTTGATGTACTATTTCAAAAACGAGTTCAAGTGTTTGATCACGGTATCAAAACACGAGAAAGCTAATGAATCTCGAGGGGCGAAGCCCCTCGAGATTCATTAGCTTTCTCGTGTTTTGATACCGTGATCAAACACGCAGAACGAGTTTTTGAAATGGCTTCTCAAATGAAAGAGAATGAACCAATGAGCTACCGTTGTGGGACTTGCGGATGTTTTGTCATACGCTCTGTTTCAACGTTAAACGTCAGTGAGGTTTGTATTTGTTTGGATGTGGAATGTTGTAGTTGTTCAAAGAGTATAAAGGCGTGCGATTCTGTGGTTTTTATTATTTTGAGACAAATAGCGTAAGTAGAGGGAGTCGCTGTTATTTTTAACGAGAGATGGCATTATCACGTTTTCGAATGCCGAAAACGGTCGACGAGGAGCAATTGGTAATGGAAAATGCGGTTCCAACAAGCCATTCATTGCGAGTAACATGTGCATCTACCTTGTTTAACGGAGGTGTTGAAGAGCAGTTGATTAGGGATAGGACGGGCCACAGATCAAACGCTTTATATAAGTACGAGAAATGTAGTGAAGCGAAAGCCGTTGATGTATCTAACGTACTGGCAGCCAAAGTTAGCTTAGGTGGGAGTTCCTCATCTACAAGTAACGAAATCTCCAAAGCTAGTTTAGAGGTTGGTAATTCGGGGGCGCTTACTGGTGAATTATTGTGTTCTGGAGTGTTTACGAATTGTAATATAAATGTTCATGTTAATGGTATGTCAACGAATTAATGAAGTGTGAAAATATGTAGTGAAATTGTGTGCTAATAAACATAACCTGCAATCATCGTATCGTGTTTCTTGTTTAATTAACATAAATGAAACACTAGTGTTTGATAAGTTTGATGGAGAAACACTAGTGTTTGATGCAGCGCTTTACCGGTGTTTCACAGCCCATTCATGTGACGGAATGGAGCTGTCTGATTGAGTAAAATGCTCCTGAATTATTCATGAATTTGAGAAACAGATTTCACACTCAAACCACCCGCGACTGCAAGAAAATATTACACACTTACAACAATTTAAAGCAAATATCTAGCAAGCAAGAGTTACTTCTTCACAACAAACTTTATCTTATAGTTGTTAAACGTTTTTGAAAGACTTTCATCGAAAATAATGAAATTATCTTGGATAATTATATTACATTTTCTAAGCAATCTATGCTCACCAGCCCGCAGACCAAAAATTTTCCCGTTATAAAAATAAATCGTACAAAGTAACGACTCAGTTGTTGCGGCTCCTAATAGTCCTTTCTCCCAGAGTAGAGTCTCCTCTTCGGCTGTAATTTCTTTGCGATCCTCTTCTTCGATGCTACCGCGATGGCACTTTTTGTCGCATTCTTCATCTCTGCATCTAATGTTTTACGAAATAAAGCAAACCTGAAATCCAAGCAACAATCAGCATTCAATAACTTTACGCACGTTCTGGTTGCCCCGTCCTCAACAGCGTGACGTTTATTCAAAGTCACCTATTGATTAACAAGAAATTCACAAATTATTCAATCCCTACCTACTCACCTTCTCTCGCCTTTCGCCAAAACATTGACTCCATTCTCTCCCTTTAAGTCCAGTAAATGGCGATTGATTCCACATATCAGCAAGTACAAACTTTTCGGCGGGTACCGTTCGCCATTCTGCTTCGCAACTTCGGTAATGAACTTAGACAACCAGAAGTTTACAGTATACGTAGTCATTTCATGTATAGGAACAGTTAAATCCTGTACATTAGCTAAAACCACTCCCTCAAAGCCAACAGTCTCTTGTATTGCTCTCTTGTTCGAGCGAGTCGACTGCCATACTTCAAAAACCTTTAATGCCCGTTTGGTATTATAGACAGTGTTTTTAGGTGTTGCTTCTGCAAGTAAACACTTTCCTTCTTCTGCAGTTTTTGCCGCACGAAAACGTTGCATTGACATGTTTACTGCAACCACGTTAACTTTGAAATGCAATAAACGAGTGTATAACTTGTAAATTCAAATTAGACCATCGCTAGAATACCAAGGGGAATATAACTCTCTACATACGTAATTATTCATTATAGTACTATTGTGAACTGTCGTTCATCAATAATCCATTATTAATTTCACAAGTAAGATAAAATACTCGCGGCCGATCTGTATGGGCATTAACAATGGCTCGCGCTACGCGCTCGCCATTGTAAATGCCCATACAGATCGGCCGCTCGTATTTTATCTATTACTTACAAACTACAGAAGCAGAAGTTGGAAGGTATTTCCATTTTGACTGTAAAGGAGACGTCAGGCAATTTAGGCCGAAACAAACATTTATTACTGATCAAAGTTAAGTATACACGAATACATCATAAGCAAAATCTACATACCATACATGTGCTATGTGCTTTTTAGTTCGTCATGCAAAAGTGGATGTTTGGAAAAAGTCTCGTAAGATTAACGCAAATAAAAAACTTCGATTTCGTCGGGTTTAAAGTTGTAAGTTCCAGCCAAGAGATCTTTGGTGTTCTGTTGGCTGTATTTGTAGTTAGGAGGAGGTCTGTAGGTATGGCCGAGGTTGGTGTAGGAACCGGCAGAAATGTGACTGTTATCTCTGATGTGAAGATCATGGCCTCCTCCAAATGTTAGGCCATAGCCGGGATTCTGATAGATCGCGTTGCCATGATTTTTGTAGACGGGAGCTTTAAACGGTTTGAGGTTGTCTCTGTTGCGGAGGGAGAACAGGAATGAGGTGGTACTCCGTTTGTAACCAGTCGTTCCTAGCAAAATAGAAACAAAAGCATGTTTTTCGTCTTTAATACTATACATACAGTAATCTTGTGAAGAATATTATACAGTACCTATGACCGTAAAGCTTTTTTGACACTCGTGAAATAAGCACAAGTACAAGGATGTACGCAAGTGCAGTAAGGACTTCATAGTCTGTACTTTCCAAGTATCCTTACTAAAAAAATTGCGGTGCTATGACGAATCAGCAAGCTCTTGGGCAGCTTAATATTCTGCTAAACTAAATTAACTTGGTTACCCAGTCAGTCAAATTTAAACGTACGGTTCTCCCTATAGAGGTCTAGCAAGGGCCATGGCTCATCGGTCTAGTGTTACTACAGGAGGAAACCGGAGTGAGAAAATCTGTGGTGTTTGATCGAGTTAAGTCGATGTTCGATGGAAAATGTTGCGGGTTTTTCTTGGAACACCCGGTGTTACGGTGTGAGTTTAGCCGATTTGTTGGAAGGATATTCTATCTGATGGTAACCAAAAAAGTGATTTGTTAGCTTGGCTCCAATCTCGTTCCCAGTAGTCTTCCCACGCGGTTGCGGGAGGCGGAGAAGACTCCGGGGAAATCGAATTTTTAAATCTGATTTTGGATATCCGGTTGGATATGCGCATGCTCGTGTTGCTTAACTGTTGAGTGAAGAAGGCTCGTTTGACGGTTGGCCACGTACAAATTGCCATTGCCAAAATGCCATTACTCAGAATGATTTTGCATACTAAATTCAATTGCAGTAAAAGTCGATGGTAGCAGCGAAAGAATTATAATTGAGATGGGCTACGGTGGCCTTTAAGGGTATCTCCGAATAGGGAATACCGAGACCGCTGCAACCATAGAGATCATAATATAAGACTAGAGGGGGCATTGGGGCCAAGAATGCGAGGAAAATTGAACGCCGCCATTAGAGGGGCAAAAACGAGCTAAAATTTGTCTAAAACAAGCTTTTTACTAAATTTTCATCACGATTTTTAAGAAAATAAAACTTTTACAAATTTTGGTCTTATTGTTATTATAAATTCTTACCTTAGTTCTGTATTGAGGCGTCTTTATCTTTGTTGATTTTTTCCACACCTTGATTATAAATTGTGGCCGCCATTTTGAAGTACTCATTCGCGCGTATTGGCAAGTCTTCAAAGGGCATGGATACTAGTTTTGCCCCTCTAATGGCGGCGTTCAGTTTTCCTCGCACATTTGACAGGACTCAACATAGGAATGCCCCCCTAGTCTTATATTATGATCTCTATGACTACACTGGTATTTCCGATCTTACCTCCCCAACTAACATCTGCGTATCCACCAAAGATGTAGTGTCCTACACGAATAATGCTCACGGTGGGTCCTTTATGATCACATCTCGAGTGGAAGTCGCCAGTTTTCCATCCATCTCTGGAAGCCCTGTAGCAGACACGCCATTGGTTGTCCTTACCCACCCAGTCTTCGAGCTGCTTCAAGTAGTCAGGTTTGTCTTTCAGTATAAGCGATTCGAAAAGACCATCTAAAATAGAAACGTCATACAATGCTTGTAACGTGTTGATGTCACTGATGCCAAGATATACCTACTAATAAGAGCTCCAAGAATTTGGAACGCGCTGCCTCAAGAAATCACCCGGGCTACCAAACTTTCAATTTTTAAAATCAAACTAAAGAATACTACCACTCTTCTATTCGCTCTACATACACTTGTAACTCTGTCCGTAGTCTATGTGTTTCTTTTATACTTGTTGTTTTTAGACCTCCTTCAGTTAGTTTCATTTTAAAAGTTTTTGCTTGTTATGTTTATATCATATTATGTATATAATAAAAAATAGAATATAATAAAATAGAATAAAAATATAAACAAAATATTATAAAATTAAATTAAATTAAATTAAAATAAGTTAAATTAGATAAGTAATAGATACAGCATGAGCAGCCGAGCTGTATCTGATTTACAAGGCGAGCTACAAGCGAGCCGTAGAACGAATTGCCAATACCTGTTAAGCAACAGGATATTTCAATGACGAAATTTAAAGATTTACTCCTGGACAACACATAAATTAGTAATAACAATGTGATGTAAGAATACATCTGAATATATTTAGTTAGATAGACAATATTTAAGTAGTTATCGATCGTAGTATGTATTTATTTATTAATAATATACATGAGAAAAATTATCAATTTTGATTGGCTAAGAGCAGTGCAGTTTTAAGGAAAAAGGAAATACAGTGCAAATTTTTGAAGCGAATAAGCCAATAAAAAACAATAAAAACTGAAAAGAGCCAATCACATTCTACAACGGATTTTGACGCATGGCATTTTCCAACCTCGTGCCCAGGCTCTTTCTGGCAGTTTCTGCACAAAATAAACAAATATGGCGGCCAAGATTTGAAACGGAGGAGAACAATTTGTTAAAATTTGAAGCTAATTCTTTTTTATAGTTGTCCAGTAAAGTACCTGCAAGAATACTAGAAGATTCTTAATGCTTTTCATAGTAAACGTTCTCGAGTAGTGCATGGTAGAAGAAGCAAAGCGTTTTTAAACAACCAAATATACGAGGAGCAGACACTGCCGAAAGGGAAATGTAATGTAAGCACAGTTGACGTGGACATTTTTTCATGTATATTATTAATAAGTAACAGCATGGTTTTTCGTGCAATTTGGTAAAAACATGCCGTCGTGAGTTTTTCATAGACCTCAAATAGCACCCATCCTTCGGACTCGTGCAATTTTGATAGTCTTTGAAAATCTCACTCGTGCACTTTTTTTCCAAATTACACTCAACAAACTATACAAATAGTTATACTTTCTCTATTATTACTGTATTGTATTTAGCTAAACCGACGGCCCCTTGGAAATAAGATGCGTAAGAGCTCTGAATGGTTACCGTTTTTAAATAAGATTAAATAATAATAAATAAATAATAATAGCATAGCGTAACGTAACGTAACGTAACGTAACGTAACATAGAATAAAATAGAATACAGTAGAATAAAATAAAATAGAAATAAAAATAAAATTACGCCATTATTTCCTAATTCGTTCAATTTTTCTTCTTCATGTTATTTTAATGAATTCAATACTTACTTTATCGTTATGATTTATCCACTTTAAGCAAGACAAAGCAAGAAATTAAAAATAGACAATTTTTACCTTTACTCTCACACAGTAATCCTCTGTATCCGGACTTGCAGGCACACTTAAAATCGCCATCTTTCTTATTGACGCAAACGGCTCCGTTTTTACACGGAGAAACTTCGCAAGGCAGCACTGTAAGAAAAGAAAAGCCATAAATTAATGCTTGCATTTCCCTTGCTATTCGTATGACTTTCTTCGTTTCGCAAGTCCATGTTATCACACAAAATCTGCGCAGAATTTTTGTTCCTGCGAGACTTATAAGTCATACGCCGAGATACTGCCACATCACTCCAGTGTTGTATTCATTACATTGGCTTCCGGTCAAATTTAGAATTTATTTTAAGATTATTGTTATTACTTTTAAAGCAATTTTTAGGCTTGCACCCATATACATTTGTGATTTAGTTACTATTAGGAAACAGTCAAATTATAGTCTTCGAAAGAACTTAGGTCTTTTACTACAACCACCCAGTATACGAACTAAAAAGACTCTTGTGATCGCGCTTTTTCAGTTGCTGCCACCAAACTTTGGAATGCTTTGCCAGTTGACATTCGTCAAGAAGACAACTTTATTAAGTTCAAAGGATTGGTTAAGACTTTTTAAGACTGCCTTTTATTAGTATATTTTATAAATTAGTTTGTTGTTAGTTGTTATCGGATTCTATAACGGTAATTTTGTAATTCGCATTTGATCATATTCGCATGTTAATTTGCGCAATAGAAATATTAAATCATTATCATTATTATTATCATTGTCGACTGACCAGGTTAAAACTATTGTCTATTACTTATCAGTTATCAAGGCCCTTTGTTGTGGAATTCATTACACGCTAGTTTAATAAATTTAAAGGCACAGCGTCAGGTATTAAATTACTGCTTAATAAATAGTTTTGCGCGAGACAAAAATGATATTTGTGTGTAAAGAAAAGGAGAAATATTCTTAAAACGTTCAAAAAGTAACTCATTAGTGCATTTTTTTAGGACTATTTAGTCCGAGTTTTGACGTGTGTGATATTCACCATAATTTTAATCATGTGAACTTGAATTTGTCCACGAAGTTTTTCAAGTTTGCGTCATGGTGACACTGTGCCTTTAAGCAGTCTATCGAGCACGTGTGGCATGTGTTGTTAGCGCGCTGCCGCTGCTGCAGTCCAAAGTTAAGCCCGGTTAGACGGGGTTAGTACTTGGATGGGTGACCGTCTGGGAATGACTCCGTTGTCGAGCTTGGAACTCATGTGAGTAAGAGTTGTAGTTGATCTCTCCTGTGGTTCGAGGGGTTTTCGCCGGGTTCTCCGATTTTCACCCCTCCGTAAAGTCACCTGTGGTCCGTGGTCTGAACTGTGTCGTATGGCGACTGCCTGGAGCGCTTTTTGATATGCCTTAGACACGGACACGTTGATCTGCTTCTTTCGCAATTCATCCACCGGCTGCAAGTAAGGATGTTTAACCACCCAGTCCTTTCCATTCATTCCTATATTTATTCTAGTTTTATAAAGGTTTACTCTAGCGGTTAGTGTTACACGTTATATATCACTATATTTGCATGCTTATTCTTATTCTTATAACTACATTTTCTGTTCTTTTTTATCTAAACAACTCTGAATGAACAAATAATCTGAGGTGCACGGTTAGTCTCTATGCATTTTAAATTGTTTGTTCATGTAAGATAGCCGCCGCTCACTATAAATGCAAAGTTTAGTCTATAAATTTAAAGTGCTATATGAAACGAAAATTAAGTCTGTCTTATTTGAAAGAACACTTAAAATGATACAGTAGCATCTTTTGCAATTTTTTGTTTCCTTGCTTCGTTCTTGAGATATTTCTGTTTCTTTGATATGCAAATTAGACATTTTGACGTCATACATGCATAATGAGTTATCGAAAAAAGTTATATATATTTGCTATTATCAAATATAGTAATCACTTGAAGATCTACATGTTTGTGTTGTGAGCGAAACACACCCACATGCTTCCTTCGAATTATTTTTGTTTGATAATATCAAAGATATATAACTTTTTTCGATAACTCATTATGCACGTGTGACGTCAAAATGTTTACTTTGCATATCAACAAACTGAAATATCTCAAGAACGAAGCAGGGAAACTGCAAAATATGTTACTCTACCATTTTAAGTGTTCTTTCAAATAAGACAAACTTAATTTTCGTTTCATAGGCACTTCAAAAAATGCTAAAAAGATATTACATACATGTATAAGACAAATTATTGACTAATAATATATTGTAGAAACTAAAAAATATAAATATATTTTATGATCTGTCAAATCAATAGTTATAATGATAGTTACTTCTGAGAGTGGTATAGAGTTTCGCAGCTGAATACGAAAAAGATCTGTAGCAATATTTGAACGGTTATTTTAACCAGATGAGTGCATATTAGACCTGTTTCTCGTGGTATTATACCATTATGGCGGCTTTGAGCTTTCGAAAACGGCGGAAATCTTTCAAAAGGACCATGGGTCTCTGGGAAAAGCTTTAAATGGCCATTGCTTTTCCTGCTTGAAGTATGAGCCTTTCTCACTCAAGGATAAAGATTTCTTTTTCTACTCTGAAAATGCAGCTTTCTTTCAGCGGTGACTGATTTCTTCACAGACTTAAGGTCTTCGTTAAGGTTTGCAGGGTCATTTCTGTAAAGCGCTCTCAATTCGTCAGAATTTATTCCACAAAAATAAGATAGATAGTGTTAGAAAGCTACTAATTTGTAGAATACAATGTTGTCTTTAATTTTGCGATAAATACAAACCAATAATAGTTGTGAATTTTTTAAGTAAGACAAGTTTTTTAAGTCAAGTCACATGTCAAGTTTTAATGATTTTATTGACGACCAAAGTTTAAAATGCTGTTTTTCGACCAACATGCATTCGGACGAAATAAGACCCGGCAAAAAATAAACAACGCTAACACCGTTTTGCTGGAAATTTATCTCGGAATCGAACTGCGCAAAATTTTATTGCACAAAATAAAGCGCTTTGTACTTAGTCTCCCCGAGTAAGCACTTTTGTTTTATTTAAAAAATTATCAACTATTATTGGCTTGTGTTTATCGCAAAATCAAATACAACATTGTATTCTACAAATTAATAGCTTTCTAACGATATCTATTTTGTTTGTGTGGCATAAATTTTGATGACTTGAAAGCACTTTGCGAAATGACCCTGCAAACGTTAACCCTTTAACAGGCACGTTTCTGCATGAGGTACCCAGTTGACAAGTAAAATCGTCTGGCGTTAGCCATAGTATAATATATATAAAGTAGGGACAAAAAGTCCAATTCTCTGTTAAAGGGTTAATGAAGACTAGTAACCAATTAGCAACAAACATGGGAACGAATTAGCAATTGACAAGTAGCTAAATTAAATTAAATTACCTTTTTTGGAACAATCAGATCCTTTGTAACCATCAGGACAGGCGCACTTGAAACACTTCACACCATCGTCTGTACACTTTCCACCATTTTTGCACGGGTGTCTATCGCATGGTGTCACTAAAAATACAAATTGAATCTTTAACATTAATTTTTAAACATGCATGAACTTACACAACGGTTGTTCTATTTTTCTAAACGTTTTGTATCGGTCCATGTTGGTATCGTTGTTTCGGTTTTTGAGATTTTCCACACAAATTTTATTTTTATTTAACTTGTTTAAACAATTACTTCTGTCAAGAGATTGTTTTTACCTCGGTTTGTTTGTTTGTCTGTCAGCTTGTGTGTCTTAATTTGTGTAGGGAGGGGGGGGGAGGTGTGTTTGTCTGGTTGGTTGGTTGGTTGGTTGGTTGGTAGTTTTTCTGTTTGTTTGTTTGTTTGTTTGTTTGTTTGTTTGTTTGTTTGTTTGTTTGTTTGTTTGCTTGCTTGCTTGCTTGTTTTGTTTTGTTTTGTTTGTTTGTTTGTTTGTTTGTTTGTCCATCCGTTCGTCCGTCCGTCCGTCCGTCCGTCTGTCTGTTTATTTGTCCGTCCGACCGTCTGTCTGTCTGTCTGTCTGTCTGTCTGTCTGTCTGTCTGTCTGTCTGTCTGTCTGTCTGTCTGTCTGTCCGTCTGTCTGTCTGTCTGTTTATTTGTCCGTCCGTCCGTCCGTCCGTCCGTCTGTCTGTCCGTCCGTCCGTCCGTCCGTCCGTCCGTTCGTTCGTTCGTTCGTTTGTTTGTTTGTTTGTTTGTTTGTTTGTTTGTTTGTTTGTTTGTTTGTTTGTTTGTTTGTTTGTTTGTTTGTTTGTTTGTTTGTTTGTTTGTTTGTTGAGAAAACACATCGACTGATGGTAGTAATCTTACGTTCAGTTTGTCTAATTTCCAATTTTCGAGTCCGTAATGTGTAGTGCACTGCAGTGCAGTCTCTCTCTCTCTCTTACCTTTATATGTTCACCTGATTTTACATATAATTATTACCTCTTTTCTCGCAAAGAATTCCTTCATAATTGTGTGGACATTTACACGAAAAAGTGCCATCTTCGTGCTCCACACATGTGCCATAGTTTCTGCAAGGTTCACCTTCACATGGGGTCACTAAATAGTTATCAAATACAAGAATATTATTATACCAACCGTTACTATATGAAGCAAAGCTTTTTCAAATCAGTTGCTATTATGAAAGTGGTATATACGTCCAACTTTAATCAAATGATTGAATGAACTATTGTAACTGACTATTGAATGAACTATGGATTATCTCTTGGATTATAAATGAGTTTGATATGTATTGTTCTCAAACTCAATAATTCATGAATTATCGTAGCCAATCCATATACGTATACCACATCCAATGCATGAGTTTTGTTACCCAATGAAAACCTGTAGGAAACTTCCTACTGAACTGGATCACATTTCACAATTTGCATATTGAAATCGAAATGCGAATACTCGTTTGAGATGCAAGATCAAACATTTGTTTATCGTGTTTCATCAGGAGACTCCAAACACTCGAAAACAATAAAAACCTCGGGGCTACGCCCTCGGTTTTCATTTCTCTTCCCATGTTTGGAACCACTGATGAAACACGATAAACTCGTGTTTGGTCTATTATTACGTGAAACTAAGATGCTGCATGATATGCTCAAAGTTTCTTAAGTAATATATCACAGAGGATAATTCGTTTATTATTTGATTTGAAACACCTAGAAGTATGTTGAAAAACGAGGCGATAGCCGAGTTTTTTTAACTCACTTCGAGATGTTTTTAAATCACTTCGAGATGTTTTTAAATCAGATAATAAACGACTTTCGAGTGTATTGTATAGCTTCTCAAACAAATCAGTATTTAAAGAGAAATTATAGGTAAAATTTGTCTTAATTTATGGGCGTTTATTACCTCACAACAACGTCTCGGTAACTGATTTCATTATGTTTTCATAACGTCAACGTCTCGGTAACTGATTTCATTATGGTTTCATAATTCATGAGAATTATTAATGAGTTTGAGAAACGTTTTTCTATACCTATTTTCTAGCACTATATATCCACGACCTTGTAAAGAAAATTGCAACTGTTGTCACTTGCCTTTTTGATTACAATCGTATCCTTTATATCCGTCAGGACAGTGGCATTTCGGGTAATTACCGCCCAGTGACTTTCCTCCATTTTTACAAACTTCAGATTTTTTTGCTTGCAAAGATTTTGCTAAATTGAGAAGAATTAACAAAGGAAATCAGGTATGAAAATAGCTAAAGTGAATTTACCCTTAAAGGCCCTGTTACACGGTGCAATTTTTCATGCAACTTGTCTCGCAATACCGTTGCGAAACAAGTTGCATGAACACATGCTGTGCAGTGGTCAAAATCGTTGCGAGACAAGTTGCAGCAATCGTTGCACAAAGTAGAATCAGGTTCTACTTTCTGCAACGATTGCAGCAATTTTTTTCAGTGTTGCACCGTGTAGCACCCCTTTATCAACTTGTCTAGCAATATTTTGTTATGATTTGGCACTCAATCGAGTCTCTCCCCAGTCTATCCGCTTTTATCGAAATCCTAATCATTGGAAAATTACATAAACGCGTTGCAGCGTGTAACACCCCCTGTCTTGCAACTGCAATGCCGCATGAGTCACCATTGCGGGACAAGTTGCATGAAAAATTGCACCGTGTAACAGGGCCTTAAACCTTTCCCGTCGGTGGATTTTTGTTGTGACGACCGAGTAAATTGTTTCCCGTTAGTCAGAGTAATACATATACAAGAGTTGAGTCGGGTTTTTCGCCGGGTTCTCCGGTTTTCCTCCCTCCGTAAAACCAACACTTACATCATGGTAGTCATGTTCAATTGGGGCATGTCGCCCTGTTTGACCACCAGTTGCTATAGGCAATAAAGTCATTACATCTAAAAATGTACTGATGTAAACACAGCATGTTGTCGTTATAGGTTATCGAGAAGATTGCCAAAATCTTAAGACTCAGTGAAGCTAGCCGACAAATTTGGAAAAACCTATTTGACGACATATTTTGGAAAGGCCGCGAAAGGACTGGACGGGCCCCTTTGAGTCGACCCTTTTAACCTCGACCACTTGAGAGTCGTATACAACACCGATGCCAAACGTTTGCGCGTGCGTGAGTTTGCAGGGGTAAAGACCTGCAAGAAATTCGGGAGATAGCCTTGGCAACAACAACCAGCCAGACAAGACTGAGCCAGAGCCAAATATTCATGACATTCTTGCAAAAAGAGGCATGAGAAATGGGGGAATTTCAGAATATTTTACAATATTGACTAAGAAGCCGTGCACAAATTACCTACCTTGAATACCTATAAAGCGAAAAAGCTTTTTATTTGAAAAAGCACTTGAAATGATAGAGTAACATTCTTTGGAGTTTTTCGTTTCCTTGTTTCTCTCTTGAGATATTTCGTTTCCTTGCTTCTCTCTTGAGATATTTCATGCAATTTGTTTGATATGCAAATTAAACATTTTGACGTCACATGTGCATAATGAGTTATCGAAAAAGGTTATTTATCTTTGCTATTATCAAATCAAATCAAACGTTCGAAGGAAGTACGAATGTAAGTGCTTCGCCCAGAACACTAAACATGTAGATTCAAGTGACGATATTTGATAATAGCAAAGATATATAACTTTTTTCGATAACTCATTATGCACGTGTGACGTAAAATGTTTAATTTGCATATCAAACATACTGAAATATCTCAAAAACGAAGCAAGGAAACGAAAAACTGCAAAATATCTCATTCTATCAATTTAAGTGTTCTTTCAAATAAGAGAGACTTAATTTTCGCTTTATAGGCACTTTAACGTTTTGGTGGTATGCATGTAATTTTAACTTCTGTGTGGGACTCTCGGATCAGTCTAAATATGTCAGTGATTTCCCGCACGAGTTTTCTGATTGGCTATATAAGCAACCAATCGCTTTGCAATTATAAATTCGTTCACATGCTCGTTAGTAATTAGAGTTAGGTTTTTTTTTGTTTCGGTTAGGTGATCTAAACCAATCAGAAACCTTCTTACTATAGCTACGTGATAACACGTTTTTTTTTCTATCGCGGTGAATCTTTTTAGTTTTAATCTATCTGACGCTAGACAGAAGCAAACTTTTAGTAAGCAATGGTTTTAAAGCGTTTTCATGTAGTAATTTATCTCGAAATTATACAAGGATGCTAAACATTCTGCCTAAAGTAAACAGCCGTTGCTAAGGGCGTTGCTATGGAGTTTTAAGGTTTTGACGTTCTAACGCCAGACGATTTTATTCTGGAAATAGAAACCTCTAATAAGTTGAGTGCTAAAGTTGTTTTCACGCAGCAGTTTAATTAACCCGAAGTTATACATGAATATCAAACATTTTGTGTCATACGGTATCCAGTCACAATCTAATATTCTTGCATAAAAGTAAACAATTGTTGCTAAGGGCGTTGCTGTGGACGATACGTTAGACCAGTTTTGGCATTTGCACAGTTTAAAGGATCAGAGAGGCGTTTTTAATCGTTAACGAACTATTGGAAAAGAGTTAGGCTATCTAATTTTATCAGTTTTATAAAGGCGTTTTCATACAGTAGTTAACCTCGAAATTATACAAAGATACAAAAAATGAAGAGTCAGTTGGAAATGCAATATTTTTTCCTAAGGTAAACAACCGTTGCCGATGGCGTTCAATTATTGGAATTTGCATAGCCAAAGGGTTAAAGAGGCGTTTTTAAGCGATAAAAAAGCTATTGACTAAGTTGCAAAAGATTTGGGCTATCAAATTTTATCTGTTAGCGATTTGGTATATGCATACCAAAAATTTGAATCATGCAGAGTACAGTTTACTACAGTAAACCTTTATTTATTATAATGAAATACGGTGCCATTTTAAGAAAATTCTTTTATTTTTGTCTTGGTTAACCTGGCTAAAAATTATTATAATTATAAAGAAACATCGCCATGCAAAGTTTAAAATCTAAGTTGCAAAAGTGTTGGGCTATCTAATTTTATCTGTTAGTGATTTAATTCAAAATTATACAAGGTTACTAAAAATATCGAGTTATGCAAAGTCTGTTGGAAATGCAATATCCTTGTCTAAAGTAAACAACCGTTGCTAATGGCGTTGCTATGGAAGACCTTTGTACAATTTCATTGATTTGAATTAAGGTCTCAAATTTGTGGTTAAGCGATGAAAGGCTATTTACTAGGTTGCAAAACAGTTAGAGTATCCAATTTTACTAGTCGTGTAACTTTAAAAAGGTGTAAAATGATAAATTTACGGTACCATTTGAAGAAAAGTATTTTATTTCGCTGAGCTTTCGTCTTGGTTAACCTGGCTAAAATTTATTATAATAACGAAACATCACTATGCAAAGTTTCAAATCACTTATAAAGCAAACCCTTATTTGCCGACGGAACGTTTGAGTCTATGGCCGCGTTTACACTAGAGCAAAAGTATCCGGATTCATATTGTTTTTCATCATCATGGGAATAAAAAACAATGTGAATCCGGATACTTTTGCTCTAGTGTAAACGGGGTCTATGTTTTTCTATTCTGACTACTCCAGAAGATTTTATTCAGCAGAGGGAACTCCTTGGTATAAGCAAAGAGTTAAAGGAGTTTCCATGCAGCAGTTTAACCCGAAATTAAATAAAAGGGGTCCAAGCATTTTGAGTCATGCAGAGTCAAGTCACGATCCAACATTCTTGCCTATGGGTAAACAAAGGCGTTGATGTGGCAGATACGAAAGACCAGTTTTGGTATTTTTATGGTTCTCTTAAGCGATAAAGAAACGATTGACTAAGTTGCAAAAGGGTTGGGCTATCTAACTTTATCTGTTAGCGATTTAATTCAAAATTATACACAAGGATACTAAAAATTTTGAGTTGTGCAGAGTCAGTTGGAAATGCAATATTCTTGTCTAAGGTAAACAGCCGTTGCTAATGGCGTTGCTACGGAAGACCGTTTTGCAATATGACTGATTTTAATTAGGATCTAAACGTCGTGGTTAAGCGATGAAAGGCTATTTACTACGTTGCAAAACAGTCAGAGTATCCAATTTTACTAGGCGGGTAACTTTAAAAAGGGTTATGAATTTTTTCTTGTATGAGACAACAGTAAACATATAATAAGTTTACGGTACCATTTGAAGAAAAGTCTTTTATTTTGCTGAGCTTTCGTCTTGGTTAACCTGGCTAAAATTTATTATAATAACAAAACATCGTCATGCAAAGTTTAAAATCACTTATAACGCAAGCTCTTATTTGCCGACGGAACTTTAGAGTTTATGTTGTTCTATTCTGACTACTCCAGAAGATTTTATCCAACAGAGGAAAGAGTTAAAGGACTTTCCATGTAGCCGTTTAACCCGAAATTAAATACAAGGACTCCAAACATTTTGAGTCATGCAGAGTCAAGTCACAATCCAATATTCTTACCTATAAGTAAACAAAGGCGTTGCTGTGGCAGATACGAAAGACCAGTTTTAGTATTTTTATGGTTTAAAGGGTTAAAGAGGCGTTAAGCGATAAAAAAACTATTGACTAAGTTACAAAAGGGTTGAGCTATCTACTTTTATCTGTTAGTGATTTAATTCAAAATTATACAAGGTTACTAGTGCAGAGTCAGTTGGAAATGCAATATTTTTGTCGAAAGTAAATATTCGTTGCTAATGGCGTTACTATGAAAGACCGTTTTGGAATTTGATTGATTTGAAGGGTCACTGAAGAGACGTGTTTAAGCGATAAAAAGCTATTTATTAGGTTGCCTGCAAAAGAGTTAGAGTATCTTATTTTCCTAGTCTTGTAAATTTGAAACATTGTACGAAAATTCACCTTTTTTTTTTATAAGACTATCGTATCCCTTCTTTCTTAACGAACTTTTTAAGTCTTCCTAGTTATATTCTGGTTAACTGCGGAAGATTGTATTCAGCTAATAGAGGGAACTCTCTGGTATATAAGCAAGGGAAAGGCGTTTGCATGCTTCAGTTTAACCAGAAATTACACAAGGGGTCCAAACATTTTGAGTCGTAGAGTGTCAAGTCACAATTCAATCTTCTTGCCTATAAGTAAACAAGCGTTGCTAAGGGCGTTCTGTGGACGATACAAAAGACCAGTTTTGGCATTTACGCAGTTTAAAGGATCAAAGGGGCGTTTTTAAGCGATAAAAGCTATTAACCAAATTGGAAAAGGATTAGGCTATCTAATTATCTAGTTTTGTAAATTTGATAAATTTTACGAAAATTAACTTTTTTTGGTTAATTACCATAATCCTCTATTTGCCAACGACATATTTTTGTTTCTACAGTATAGTTTTATTAAGAGCTGATTAAATGAGGCAAATTGGCTCATAGGTTAACTAACTCGTCTGGTTATGATTGTACTGTGGTGTTTGAAAATTCGCATAAACTAAATTTGCAAAGAAGAATTAGTTTAGATGTAAAGGAATCCTAACGATGATTCAAATCTCCTTATATATTTACATTTAACTTTTGTTATACAATCGGTTCCAAATTAAGTAAAAAGATGAAAAGAGATATAATAATATTATATACAATATACAATATAACAGCATGTAAAAGATGTTTGTACATTTTTAAGGATTTTGGGTTGGCCAAAATGTGCTAGCACACATAAGAAAAAGAAGAATATGCTGCCAGATTTTGACCAAAGCTAATGCTACAATAGAATCTGTACAGTACAGTAAGTGATAAGTATTTATAACACGAGAAGCTATAGTACTGTAATTGTGTGAAATAATTTAGCTTGACTAAATCTGTAAAATTTTGCAGGAAGTGGGTTTTTTTGCCGCCGAGGAAAGAATTCGTGACACGCGAACTAGCCCAGTTAGCCGGGACAGTTAAGACAGTTAGGACAGTCCGTGTTAATGTAAATAACTCCTTATTCTGGCTAGCACCAGACGCTTCAATTAGCAGAGGGAAAGCCATGGTAGCTATGCATGGTGTTAAAACCGTTTTCATGCAACAGTTTAACTCGAGTTGAAATCAGTTGACAATGCACTTTATATTCGCGCTTTGATTAGATGATTATAAATTATCACATGAATGAGCTTAATTCAGTCAATGGCAAAAAGTGATGCACAATTATGAAGATTCTAAATATAAAAATCAAATGTGAAATGTGAAATGTTTAAATACCTGTATAGAAAATGAGGATGATACACAACACCGAAAATGTCTTCATCCTTAGTAAAGAAAAACGCAATTTAATAGTTGAACTCTTCGGTTCAAATAGGTATTTATCTAAATTTGAAAGTATTTTTAAAGGGTCTTAATTTTTAGCAATTGTCCTAAACTTGCACAAAATCTCAAAATAACGGGTTTAATTTTTATAAAAACATAAAAGACATACTAGAAACATGCACATAAGTTCAGATTGGAAATATTAAAGCGAGATTGAAAGGGATTCTACTCGAAATGTGACATCCTGTTATCTGTTGGCTTGGCAACATTCAAGTTTAAGCCAATTTGTGTAAGAACTTGGTCTTAAAGGTTCAAAAACCCCCCACAGTTGTTAGGTGACTGGTATATTTTATATTCGAATTAATGTACTGTACAGCTTTAATTTTGAAATTTGAAGTTCAGAAAGTTGCAACATAAAACAATTGAGGCTAAAACTAGCGTGACATAGCCCCTTTAAAGCGAAAGAGGAATAGGAAGTACAGTATATATACAAATATATGCGGGTCTTACCTTAGAACAATCCTGTTTGTCGCCAACTGCTTCTGTCGCTAAGAGGATCTGGTTTGTTCTGAACGTATGTTCTCCACCGCGTCTTTTATATAATAAGCCAGTATTCAATTAAGTTGTTTTTCACTTAATTTCTGCTGTGCTAGTAAGCGTGATAATTAACGATTAATTGCCTATATCAACACTTTTTTCCAGCAAAATCGTTTTTTAAAGAATTCCTGCATTCGAATTGAGTTTGCTTTGACCAAATTACTAAAGAAATTAACGAATGCCTGCTTGTTGATACAGTAATCTGAATTGTTTTAATTCCTTGCACGCAATTAGAAATCAATGCTGTTGTAAGAAGCCCCGCACATAAATTGCTTGCTGTTGACTGCAAAAATGTTCGGACTTATAACTTTCGGACGCGATACACTCGGACAAAAGAAACATTCTGACGATTTTTTTACAAATTTTGGACGTTTTTTCTTGGAAGTTTCTGACGCTTTCAAAACACTGTGAGACGAGACAATGTGTAAATAGTTTTAAATTTACTGAACACAGTTCCGTTGAGACACTATTATTAATACAGCTTGAACCTAACAAACAACTGGACGTTCTTTGGCAAAAACAGAACAAAACAAAGTGAAGGCCCCTGAATGAATACTAACGTGCATGGGTGTTTACAAAAACAAATAAATTTCTCAACGCAGCCAGGGAGGAATCCGGTCAGTATTTCGTTATCAAAAATTTTGTTGGCAGTTTACTCTTTACTTTATTTAAAACACTACATACCCAGCAATCTACTTTTTTGCACTCTCAAAAGTTTGTTTGTTATATATGGCGCTGATTTTGTCCTGGTAAGGCAGAATGAAAACAATCTCATGTCAGAAAGAATTCGCCCACACTCATTATTTAGTAGCCCGGCTATTGGAGATTCAACCCTTAAATTTTTACTAATATTTTAAGGATAAATGACTGGAGGCTAATCATCCTTACTCGCACCTGAATTACGAAGGACGCAGATGGCAACATGGGCCGTGTCGAGGCATATCAAAGGCAGCCGCCATACGACACAGGTCAGACTACGGATCACAGCTAAGATGTTGCGTGTTGATTTTATGGAGGGAGGAATCAACTACAACTTACTTACATGAGTTCAAAACTCGACGACGGGGTGATTCCCAAGCGGTCACCGGCCATCCATCCAACTACTAACCCCGTCTAACTGGGCTTAACTTTTTGGTAAGAGGCAGCGCGCTAACAGCACACGCCACCCGCCACATTATAATGTTGGGACGAATACATTTTCGGATAAGAAAAGTGTCCAAAATTGTTTCCCGTCTGAATGAAAACACGGTTCGAACATTTTGTCGTCCAAAATTTTTCAACTGTGCACACACCTATATACAAATTAATGTTAAGAGGAGAATTTTTCTACGTCGTGTATTTTTAGTAAAAAGCGCTCAAAACCCTAAAACTTTCTTGTGTACCATTCAAAACCTTCTTATTTTAACATTATTAACTGTGTAGCGTATATAATAAAAAACATTAATGTTATGAGCATTTGGGGGTCGAGAGAGATAATGCATATGCCATGCATATTTACACACAGTAATCAATGCAAAATTTGCTCGTGTTTAAACAATATTTTCCTTTTACCGTACTACTAAAAATCTCTTTATTTTAGCAAGAATTTCTTGTGCAACATAACCCAGGTACTTTATGTATAAGCCTGGCTCCAACAACAATCCTATAATTTGGAAATTGGTGCGTATATACATGGACATGCATGAACTGATTACTAAGAATGCGACATAGTTTAATCCTACTCTGGCTTAAACATTTTGAACGTAACTTACAAAGTTACTGCATGTTCATAACACAACGTTTCGATACTCCGATCTAGTAGTGTCTTCACCAGGAGTGACTAAACAACAAATTTCAAAACTCGAATGTCTTAAATTTGTCATTCCTAGCAAGTGCAGTACACTGTCGAACGTATATTTATTTATAAGCCTTCTTTGTTTTAATAGTAAACTGCCGAGGTTTTTGGTGACGGAAAACTGACGTTTCGAGCTGAGTTCTTCATGAAAGTGAAATGTGATGAAGGGCTCTGCTCGAACGTTAATTTTCCGTTACCAAAAACCTCCGCAGTTTACTACATTTTCACTTTGCTCCTTCTAAAACACTGCCTACGCATCCGACTCTGTTTTTTTACATTCTCAAATTCTCATTCCTGTGTTGCGTAACATGAGCTCAAAGCTGCTTTCTACGGATCATATCTACATTCGTAATTATATAATTTATTTTATCTTTTGATATGTTTCTCATCCCCCACATGTATACTTAAAAAGTCTATTGACTGTATGAGCTACACAATAACGCTAAAATAAAGTGATTTTGACTAGTGGTAGGCCAAAAAGAACATTTTTGTAGCATACTTAATTTCATAATTATGATTTTCTTAATCAACTGCCAAATGCCTATAAAATGTTTGTTGATTCAATTTTGACATACATAGTTTGTTGACCTTATTCCATAATGGGCGCTGAATTAAAATTATTTTATGTGCACGTCAATGCAAATGCCCTTGTGACCTCGTTTTAATTAAAGTAAAAATTATTTTGAATTTCCCACATAAAAACGATTTTATAACGGATAATTTATATGTATATAAAAGATATATATAAAATAATTTTAATTCGTTGGCCATTTTTTAATAAGGTCTATATAAGTTGCACAATAATGTTAAAATAACGAGGTGTTTTTGAGTGGTTCTTGACCATTTTCTGCGCGTTTTACTGTAGATATATGCAACATATAGAAAAACATTATTTTCTTATCATTGTAGTTATTCGCACATTTTCTGAAGTATGCACAATCGAAAAATTTTAGACGATAACATGCTTGGACTGTGTTTTTGTCCTGACGATCGAGGAACTATTAGGACACTTTTCTAATCCGATATTTATTCGCTCGAATATTATCGTATATAGTTAAAGTAAAATCAAGATTTAAGGGTTGAATGGTTGTATAAGGGCCAATTCATGATATGGGCCCGGATAACCGGACTACTAATCTTAAGCAATTTTGGTGAAGGAAAATTTCGAGTGTGGAATGTAATATACATTATAAGACCAAACTGGGAGCAGTTGCGAAAAATGCAACATCAAGGCCTTCCGGCTAGGAATTGAAGTGATTGAATTATATCACTGTTCTATGAAGTGATTGGATGTAGCTGATATGGCTTAACCCCTTGACTACCAGGGATCTTCCCTTGACGAGTAAAATCGTCTGGCGTTAGCCAGAGTAAAATACGAAAGGTGCGTCTACATGCGCGCTTACGAGTCAAAGGGTTAAAATTAGTCAATTTTACTCGAAACATCGGATTCGAATGAAAGTTATTTGATCTCTTAGCAAACAATTAATAGCTAGGACCCTCTGGAATAACCCTTTCCGTTAGCGCAATTACTTGTTGGTAATTTCATAGGCATTAATTAAGTGATAGATTAGTACTTTAAATAGAAGATATTTTTCTAATAATGCCAGAAGAAAATCGATTTAGTTTCATTTTAATAACTTATGCATAAACTCTTTGAGGCCTTTGTGTTTAGTCTTAAAATTAATACTAATACTTCGACCTATACCAAAAATCATACACTATTCGGACAACAAGAACATGGAACATACTACCAAAAACTATTACAACAAAAAACATCACACTCTCAAACTTCAAGAAGTTACTATTCAACTACTATATTAACGCACTTAACAACACATATGACGTAGACGATCCACGAACATGGAAAAGCATATGTTTAAAATGCAACACAGCTCGTAACCTTGTGAACCCACCATCGTGTTGCTTTTAGTAGATATCGTAGTAAATTTAATGTATTTAATGTATATCGTTAATATGTATTTTTAAAGTAACTGTTAAATCGTACTTGTCTTGGGGCCATAGTAATTGGACTAGCTGTTGCGGTTATACCCAGCCTATATTGTCTTAATGTCTGTGTTGATGTTTGTAATTAATGTGTGTATGGCAAAGTTATTAAAATAAAATAAAATAAACAATTGACGTCAAAACGTGCATTCTTCCGTTGCTGACCCCCAAACCAGGGGCGACCAATTTTGAAATCAAGATTTTTTTTCCATAAAGCTAGGCGGTCAACCAGATTTCTGACTAGGGTTAGAGGTTGTTCAGAAGACTTGTGGTTAGAGGTTATTCAGAAGATTGTCAAAATCTTGAGACTCACTGAAGCTTGACGACAAATTTTGAAAAACAAATCTGACGACATATTTTGGAAAAGCCGCGAAAAAAACTGGACGGGTCCTTTTGAGTTATCCTTTTCAACCTCGATCAGGTCGAACACATAGTTTGCCAGACCTAGTCTTAAATGGCATTAGCGTGCCTATTGCGTTTGCGACTTTGCGCGAACCAAATACCCGCTTGCACAGGCTGCGATATCTATTCTTTTGACACATGCGATCAAATGGTAGACGACTTGTCAGTGTATTGGACTGTGTGGCAGAATTATGTATCCTGTCCAGTGTTCCTTGCTCTTATGGCATTGACCGCTGATCTTATTCTGCCCAATGTGTTTTATTTGACTGTGGGCTCAGCTGTTCAACCCTTTTCAAAATAAGATACATGGATTACGCATGCGTTATGTCAGTGTCGGATCTATACTCGTCGCGTACCTAATGCCGATCCGGTGTCGGAACTATAACCATGCACGGTGAAATCCATTGCAGCCATTTGCAAAATTTGTAAAGAACGTTTGGCTATTATCTGGTGGAATGAGTGTCACTTACAGGGGCGGATCTAGGAATTTTGATACCTTAGTCAAAGTTGCTGTGGACCCATATTTCTAGGGGGGTCCGGGGGTATGCCCCCCAGAAATGTTTTGAAATTTGGATCTCTGAAATGGCATTTCCTGCATTCTGACAGCACATTTGAGCAAAATTCCAAATGTTTTAAAACATGTTTTTAATGGACATTTTATCATTTTCAAGAAACATTTTATCTAAATTGGACTTTGATATTTTCTTGTTGTCTTAGAAACCTTGTGATAGTTTGAAGTTGTGTAAGGCTACGTTTTTCCAGGAATGAGGGTGGGGAAATACAATAAACAGTAGAGAGATATGTGGTCACATTCTAATATAAAAAAGTTGACTGTTTTGCTCTATGTCAAAGTTCATCAGCATGCCTAGGAAACACCAGTTACATTGTTTCAGTCAGTGAATCTAACATGGACAGCCTGACCAACACACAAGTGAAGGTCTAGCTGAATTTAACATTCTGCATAACCCAGAACAAGGTGGGTTACCTTCCATGGCTGTTGAGCCCCACCTACCCAGAGCTGTCTGGCTTTCAAATGCCCGATACTTGCCTTTTAAACCTCAATTTGTTATTACAATTAGACAAGTTAATTTTTCAATATCGGGACAATATTAATGTCGTTCTTATAACCATCTTTGTGTTTTATTTCAGGCCTTTTTTATATATGGCAAATCTGATGTCAGAACTTAAATTCCATTGTTGCTCCCAGTAATTGGCTCTGCCATAGATACTATAAGCTACTATAGGAGTGAATGACGTTTGGATTATAACTAGTGGAATAAGTGTCTCTGGGATTTATTAGTACTAAAGTTACCCGTACGTAATAACTTTAATCCTAACAATTATTTGTTATTACAATTAGACAAGTTTAGTTTTTTAATATCGGGAGAATATTAATGTTGTTTTTTTAACCTTCTGTGTGTTCTGTTTTAATTAGCAGATCTGATGCAAAATCCTAAATTCCGCCGTTGCCTCTTTCTTCCAGCAATTATATACGCTTTGGCCTTAAATACACTTGGCATACCTGACGTTTTATTGGCTATTATCTAGTGGAATGAGTGTCTCTTAAATTTATTAATACTAAAAAAGCAACTTACTCTAACAACCTAACCTCGAAGCTAATGCTAACTTACTTTAATCCTGACAATCTAGTTGTCTATTATTTGTCATTACATTTAGACAAGTCAAGTTTTCAATATCAGAAAAATATTAATATCTCTTGTAACTCTTATTTGAGGCCTTTGTTTTAAAATATTGGATATTAATTAGATGACAGATTAAAAGCTCAAACAGAAGCAATTTTTCTAATTTTAAGAAACATTTGGACTTGTGTGTACTTTATGCGGTCTTTGTATTTATTTAGCCAAATTATGTCAAACCCTATTTAAAATTCCTTCGTTGCTTGTGTTTGATATAAGGACAAGTGACTCTCCGCTGTAATAAGAGACTCTCGCCATAAGATGGCAGACGATCTTTAAAAGACTGCATGTTTGATGATTTTGTCCTTGCATATTATGCATTACAGTCGAACCCCTATTAACACTTTGAAGCCTGACGACGAGTTTTTAGTAATTTGTTCTGGCTAACGCCAGAGTATTATATTCTGGCTAAGGCCAGACGAATTTATTCATCAAAGGGAGAGGTACAGGTCTCTACGTTAAAACCTATCTCTTTAACACTTCGAAGCCTGACGACGAGCCTTTAGTATTTTATTCTGACTATTCTGGCTAACGCCAGACGATTTTATTCAGCACAGGGAGAAGTGTTCAAAAGGTGTTTCCAAGCCTCAAAGTGTTAAGCGGACACCTTTGGGACCTCGCTGAGGTGTCCAGCTTAAGGGCCTGTTTATATGGAGCCGCGTTACCCGGCTAGGCGAGTTACCCGGCAAGCCGAGTTACCCGCCATGTATAGAAATTCAATGCTATCCCGGCAGAGTGTTTATATGAGACAGGCGGGTAACTCGGCTAGCCGAGATCCCGGCAAAACAGCCGAGATCTCGGCATGCCGGGTTGAAAATATTCCCATATAAACACTCTCTTGCTGGGTAACTCGGCTAGCCGAGTTGAACTCGTCACAACAGCGCACGCGCCACTTATGGACAATCGGAAACTATTCATGGAATGTGAAACATTATAATGCGTGGATGGTTTTGCCGAGTAACTCGTCTCATATAAACACTCATCTTTTTTCAACTCGGCTTGCCGGGTAACTCGGCTCCATATAAACAGGCCCTAAAAGGGGTTGTACAGTAGTGGGTACGCGTGTGGTGACCACATTTTTGTGTCCATATACTACGTAGTTTGTTTTTACAATAATTCCATAAAACAATCAATACAGCACTAACTGACTTAAACAAGTTCACAATTCAAAGTGTTGGCCTCTCTCGGTTAATTTCAAGTGTTGATTATTACTTTTATTAAAGAAAACATTAATTTTAAAAATGATTTGTCCGCTTAAGAGAGGTTAATTTGCTCACTGGAACCTAAGATAGGTGTCCGTTTCCACGTAAGAGGCGTCCGCTTAAAAGAGGTTGTAACTAAGTTTTTATTAAAGAAATGGCTGGGACCTCGCCTAGGTGTCCGCTTAAAAGGGGTGTTCGTTAATCAGAGTCGGACTGGCTCCGTATTAGGGTCGGTGCCATTAGGGAGTCGGCGCCGTCAGTGTTTCTTTCAGAATATTTAATAAGGGGGCAAAACAGGTAATACTTACTGCGTGTGGGGCAAGGAGCACCGAAGACGTGACCAAATTCTAGGGGGGTCATGGGGCAAGCTCCCCCGGAAAATTTTGAATTTTAGAGTCTCTGAAATAGAATTTCCTGCATTTTGAGGGGGGTTTGAAAGAGTTTTGAAGGATATAAAATACCAAACAAAATATTCAAATATACTCATTTTACATGTATATAGGAATACACCATAACATGCAAGGTATACATCATGAAGAGATGTCAACCATTAATTAGGTGACTACTTCATGTCAGGCTGTCAGCTGCGTGAAGCGTACTAAAATATTATTTAATCGTAATATACTATTAGCTGTACCATACTGATTAAAACGTAAAACGACTATAAATCCAAAATCGGGTTTTGAAATAGGAATTGCACTACATATAAAATATAATATTATACAACGGGAAAGGGGCGCAGTAATCGCACCCAATGGGGCGCATGTGCCATTGGCACAATGGCACATAGGGCCAGTCCGACTCTGTCGTTAATAGGGGTTCGACTGTATATTTGAGTTTGACGAACATGAACTAAACGTCTGTTACATTACACCGGGCTTAGCTCTCAAACGTGCCATAATATCAATTTAACTAGATCTTATATATGCAAATATTACTACTTAGGTGTACATATGACTATGAATTTGCAACCTTAGCCGCTCTATCCGAGTCTCAATACGTCAATGGTTAGAGCGTCTAACCGGTCATTGAAAAGTTATACTTATATGTTCAATCTCTGTCTGGCCCAGCTCAGAAATATTTTCTGAGTATTTGAACTTGACATTATCACTGTAAGGAACGGTTACCAAACCTCTGTTAGACTGTTACATTTAAGTGATTGCACCAAACGGAACGCTGCCACTTGTTAAGATCAGAGCACCTATGGCGTGTGCTGTTAGGGCGCTGCCTCTCACTATGCACCAATAGATCGTTTTCACTCGCGTGATCATTTCTTATTTCTTCTGTTAATCTTTGGAATGATTTACCTAGTGACATTCGTTCTTGCTCAACTTTAAGTAACTTCAAGATACACGTTTCTAGAATGCGAGATATTGTATTTCCTAATTCTTTATATTATATTGGTGATCGTATTGCAGCTATCCTTCATACACGTTTAAGATTAGCAAATAGCACTTTAAATAACGATTTGTATTTAAAGAATTGTGTATCTTCCCCTTCTTGTGCGTGTGGTATTCCGAAGGAAACCGCGGCTCATTTCTTTTTTGAATGTGACCGATATGCTGCTCCTCGTTTAGACTTGCTTGCCTCTGCAGCTCATTTAATTGGTTCATGATGGCCTAATGCTTCGAAACGGACTCGTCTTTTTTGGCTCCTAAATGGTTTGCCACTTGATGCAGTTCCTTTTCACGTTAATACGCAGTTTGTATTAAGTGTCCAAAATTTTATAATTGATTCGCATCGTTTTACTAATTAATTGCATTGGTCCATCTTTGCGCTTTGTCATCTTGTCCGCTTGCTCTTGTTAAAAAATTGTAAAATGGGGAAAGCTCCCTCGATAAGCCATATAGCTTTTGGAGCAATCGTCGTAATCAAAGTATCAACCTCGTCCCCAGGGCCATTTGTGGGGGCTGGGCCAAGATGGCGGCCAAAAACAAAATGGCGGGAACAAATGACCCTGGCGCAGGCTGCAAAAAATGAGCCATAGTTTGACTCATTTTTGACTCGGACCCAGTCTTCACTAAGTTTATCGCGCCTAGTCAGGCTCAATTTGTTCTGAATATTTAGTTCAGCTTGACTGACCCAAACTGAAAACAATCAAAACATTAATTTCCAAATACATGTACATTGTCGAATTATTAAAATAAATACACTTTTAATAAATATCTGTAAATGCTTATTATTTATCATTTGCTTCGCCGTTGTACCAAATTCGCAAGAAACTGGATTGCCGTTGTCTGGCCGGGCCGCCTTGTTTTCGTGAGTTTTCGGTGGAATCAATTCAGCCTTTTGAGAAACATTTAGGCTTCGTTTAGTCGAGAATTCTTGTTTGAAAAAAGCCTGCTTCTCAATGGCCAAACACGTAAATTCTGCCCTGTGTTGTACTTTCCTTTCGCAGCCAAAATACTTTTTGACTTTGTTCACCAAGTCTTTCGTTCGCCCGATTTAGAAAACACTCTAAATTGCCGTCCCATGGACAGAGTGCAGCCAGGGCACAGAGACGACACGACCCATCATTATATATTCTTCCGATGTTTTTACGCGTGTTTCGCCAGCTTTCCTCACATTTTCATTCATTTTGAAGCTGTTTTTAGCAGCCGGCAATTCTGGTATCACTTATTTTATATAATTTGAGCCTATAAACAAATGCCCGCGAGCTAGCCTGCCGCCCGCCTTGTTTCCACCAGTCAGAATACCTAAAACATCCAATGTTATCTCGACCAATCAGATGTGGTGATAGCTCAGCCTGTGCCAGGGCCATTTGTTCCTGGCCGCCATCTTGGCACAGCCCCCACAAATGGCCCTGGGGACGAGGTTGTCAAAATATTGTATAAATTTTTAAAAAAATAGGGCCGCCATTTCATTGTTTTGGTACACCAATATGGCCGCCGTGACGTCAGATGAAAACGATAGTTAAGCCCGGTTAGACGGGGTTAGTACTTGGATGGGTGACCGTCTGGGAATAACCCCGTTCTCGAGCTTGCGACTCATGTGAGTAGAGTTTAGTTGGTCTCTCCTGTGCTTCGAGGGTTTTTCGCCGGGTTCTTCGGTTTTCCTCCCTCCGTAAAAATCAACACCTACACCTTAATAACTACTTCATGTATTATAAATATATAACTATACCTATTTCTCTATTCTGTTGTACTGTAATGCGCATTCGATCATTACGGCATGAAGATTGCGCAATAAAAATCACTAATAAATCACTAATTATCTATCACCTGTGACTATGAATTGCAAACTTGGCTATCTATCTTCAGTAGCTTCAGTAGCTCAATGGTCAGAGCGTCTAACTAGTCATTAGAAGATTGCAGGTTCGAACCCTGTTAGACGGTCTGGGCTACTGAGGCTTGGATGGATAGCTCTAGCCAAGATTGTAAATTCATACTAGCGTTTCCAAATGAGATGTAGTTAAAGTGATCGATATGATTGTGACTTGTACGTATGCATGTGGTCTGTGTCCAAGCTTGGTGTAATGTAACAGATGTTTGGTTGACGTTCGTCAAGCTCAATTACTCAGAAAAGATTTCTGAGCCCCAGACCGATGTTAGAAGGTTGAATGTCCGGCTATCCTTTGTCTGCCCGGGTATTTACAGTCAAAATGGAAATACCTTCCCACATCTGCTTCTGTAGTTTGTTGTGTATTACTGTATTTCTGTAGTCGGTACAGATTTGGTATCAGATTTAGTATCAGATTTGGGAGAGACATTCGTTATATTATAATTAAATTCCATGAAAGCTAAATTATACTTTTTATTCACATTTTCAAACAAAAAATTCTCCTCACGTTTCAGTAGCGACTGCAGAAATACTGTAATACATAACCAACTACAGAAGCGGAAGTGAGAAGGTATTTCCATTTTGACTGTAAGTTTGACGAACGGCTACCAAACGTTTGTCACATTACACCAAGGTCCTACTTTAATTACGTTTTATATGAAAACGCCACCGCATTAGCAGACATAGGACTCGGTCACTAGTTCACTTGGTCATAGCGTTTAACTGGTCATTAGGAGGTTGCTGGTAAATCATCTGCAGTGCGCGCGTCATCTTTTTCCTTGAGCGTCCGGTCGATATTTCTTTATTCGTTAAACTACAAATGTTTCGCAGCCTCATTTCTGTCAAATTATAAGGTTATCCCTGAAAAAAAGACAAGGAAATTTTCGAATTTGAATTGCGCCTTGAAATTCCTGGAACGAGCCTTTGAATGTGGTCAATTACATTAAGCTTACATGACGTCTTTAACTCTTTCTTCAGATTCAAGATGGCAGCTGCGAAGCGTTTGTTTGTGTCAGTCGTGTGAAAGAAGCAGTTTTTTGTTGGCAGTATGTCCCTTGTTTTTTACGCTGATAGCGATGACAGTAGCGACAATGATTCCAATGACTCGAACGAACAAGCTAGAAGGTTAATAACAAAAGAAGTTCCCGATACGAACAAAACATCTCTGTCATTACCAGTTGCAAAGAATGAAGCACTTCCCGAAGGAACCGAAGGAAGTGATGAGAGTGGCGAGACAACGAAACCGAAGTCTATTGGAAACCTATTTTCCTCCTTACCCGCACCTTGGATGTCTTCTATCTCTTGGGCAATCAAAAGTAAAACTGGAAAATTAGATGGAAAAGAGAAGAGAGCACACACAGTGAAAATAATTGCGCTGCCAGTTGCTGAAGAGGTACAGTTTTTTTAACAATTAACAATTTGTATTAGAAGCGAGAAATTGTGGGAACACTACGTTTGTTATTTATCGCTTAAGGTGCTGTTAATACACGATGCGATTGTTCTTGCAACTTGCAACAAATAGCCTGAATGTTGCAGGTTGCAAAAAAATCGCACTGTACTGTAACACCTGCAGCAACTTGTGATTTTGTTATTTTTGCTGTGTTGCAAGTTGCAAAAAAAGTTGGATGGGTTCTACTTTTTGCTGCAACTTGCAACAAAGTTTACAAGTTGCTGAACATGTAACACCCTCCCTGCAACTTGCAAGTTTTTTTTTCCATGGGTAAATTTGTTGCAAGTTGCAAGAAAAATCACATGTAAGGGGCCGTCGACAAATAGATTTCGTCCCCAATCGCGGACTTGTTCCGCGATTGTGTTGACCCCCTCCCCCCCCCCTATCATCGTGGACCAGTGGATATCTGAAACAACGAACGAGTACGTTGACCGTACTAATACTGCCATTTTGACAACGAGTATAGACACATAGCATAGTAATAGATGTAGACTCGTGGTGTATAACGAATGTTTATATTTAAATTCAGATTTCGTCCTAATTTTTCTTGTTATCGCGGATTCAAGATTACCCCCCTCCCCCCCATCGCGGAACAAGTCCGCGATTGGGGACGAAATCTATTTGTCGACGGCCCCTAACAGCATGCCCTTTACATGATCAGCAACTTGTGAACTTTGTTGCAAGTTGAACCCATCCAAATTTTCTTGCAACATGGCAAAAATAACAAAATCACAAGTTGCTACGGGGGTTACACAGTGCGATTTTTTTTGCAACCTGCAACGTTCAGGCTTTTTGTTGCAAGTTGCAAGAAAAATCTCATCGTATAACAGTAGCTTTAGCTTTCAACCTGTTGACTCAAGCCTACATTTGCTCTGATGAATGCCTGAGTCAACAGGTTGAAAGCTATAAAGCAATACAGTATAAGTAATAAATGGGGTGGTTCGACAAATTCTCACTTCTACATTTATTACAATTTGTCACCATGCAGCCATTCAAAGAAATTAAAATAAACAATTTATATTTATAATATTATAACAATCAAAAATTTTAATATGCCCTAGAAGTTTCTCACACCTCACACAAATGATATTTGAAAGTAACTGTATACATGTGGGTGGTATTGTTTATGGTTGACAGGGTTTTTTAAGAAGGAGGCAAGGCAAGTAATAGCTAGTATATACATATATATATATATATATATATATATACACTATAATTTATAATGTGCATTAGATCCCAGGTGAAAATCTTGTCAAGATCTTACAAGATCTTGTAAGATCTTGTAAGATCTTGTAAGATCTTGTAAGATCTTGTAAGATCTTGTAAGATCTTAAATAAGATCTTATAAGAAATTTCTTATAAGATCTTATAAGATCTTGTAAGATCTTGTAAGATCTTGTAAGATCTTGTAAGATCTTGTAAGATCTTGTAAGATCTTAAATAAGATCTTATAAGAAATTTCTTATAAGATCTTATAAGATCTTACAAAGATCTTGTAAGATCTTATAAGATCTTGAAAGATCTTGTAAGATCTTAAATAAGATCTTATAAGAAAATTCTTATAAGATCTTATAAGATCTTACAAAATTTTATAAGATCTTGTAAGATCTTGTAAGATCTTGTACGATCTTGTAAGATCTTAAATAAGATCTTATAAGAAAATTCTTATAAGATCTTATAAGATCTTACAAAGATCTTGTAAGATCTTATAAGATCTTGAAAGGTCTTGTAAGATCTTAAATAAGATCTTATAAGAAAATTCTTATAAGATCTTATAAGATCTTACAAAATTTTATAAGATCTTGTAAGATCTTGTAAGATCTTGTACGATCTTGTAAGATCTTAAATAAGATCTTATAAGAAAATTCTTGTAAGATCTTATAAGATCTTACAAAATCTTATAAGATCTTATAAGATATTGTAAGCTGATCTTGTAAAATCTTGTAAGATCTTAAATAAGATCTTATAAGAAATTTCTTATAAGATATTATTTAAGATCTTGAACCAAATTTTGCATAAAGCTCACTAGATCTTTCAAGATCTTGTGTATTATCTTGTAAAAGCTTATAAAATATTTTGTATGATATATCCCTTACGAAAATGTTCTATAGAATCCTATAGAATATTCTGTTGGAAATCTAAATCCAATGGAATAATCCAATGGATTTTTTTTTCAACAGAATATTCTGTTGGATATTCTGTATGACACTAAAGTGTCAATAGAATATTCTATTGGATTTTCTATAGCATATTGGTTTTTTCTTCCACAAAGTATTATATTAGATTTTCTATATGAGGCCAATAGAACATTCTATTGAATATTCTATAGAATATTCTATTCATTCGATTTTTTATTCATCTCTAAGTTATAACTCTGAAGTTAAAACATTGAGCTTCAAATGCTTTTCCAAGTTTACCATTTGTCATATTTTGCTTATAAGTGTTTCTTTTGATCTACCGTATATTGCTCAAGCAATATTTCCACCAAACTTTAACTATACGTTTCTTATCTTCAAAATTCCTGTGCTAAAGATATTTTGTGCAAGCATGCTACACACTATTTGATTAGACATAAAACTTGACAAATGACCTAAATATACTAGCCCATAAAGTTGAATTAAAAAGTATTGATTTGTAAAACTCATGTATGGCTTTCGACTTTCGAGTGACTATGGGCGAATACAACCTGCAAATTTACATAAACGTTTTGTGCTACCTTAAGACCACGCGAGGCTAACGCGGGATTATTATCCCATGATGACCCGGGAACCCGGTGACGCGTTCATTTTCAAATTGGAAGTTCGTTGGCGATCGTTGTTTGCCTTTTGCTTTGTAATTTGTTGCTTCTGTTTTATAAATGGTTCTTCGCTAGATCGACGTATACAGACGATGGATGTGATCACATTATTGAAGGTAAGTCATAGATTCTTTAATCAGCAATTTTGTATACTGATTTGTATATATTTGAAATAGTCGGCAAGGTATACTCGGGGTATTTTATATTTATTCGCTACGGAATAGAAATGTTCTTAATTGTCGGAATACAAACGATTTGCGGTTTGATTCTTACAAAATATGTTTATTTTCGTTGTTTATAAGTATTACAATTAAAGGATTTATGGTTTGTTTTGGGGATTGACAAATTGTTTTGTGTTGATCAACAACGGCGGCAATTTTGAATATATATAATATATATACCCTGCATACTATAGGTAATTCATTTACAAAAAGTCGACCATTTGATTCCCTTTTTGATGAACACAACTGTTATGTTTCAATATTTAATTTAAGAAAAGGCTTTACTGTGTTAACAACATAGCTTGAAAACTAGATATTCCTAGACTGCAATGTTCTCAGTGTTGGAATCTGCGGCAATGTATTGCTATAAACCAGACTACAAAGAATATTAAACATGTTTCAAAGAATATTAAAATTTACCAGTAAACATGGACTGGACTGGCCCCGTAACTGGTTGTGACAACTGGGATCAAGGCAAACTGGGCTAGCTTGCTTGTCATGTAATTGAAATGTTGAAAAGACATACAATTTATATAGGATGGCTAGCCTGGTCCATGTAGTCACCCCCTTAGTTTGCTGATGTTCAGAGTTAATTAAACAAATGTTCAGAATCTCGCAAGTTTTATTCTATTTCACATCAATCTTTTGTTAATATCTCCATTTGTTATTATAGATGTACTAACTCCGTGCCAAATATGGGTCGGACAAAGTTAATAAATATCACCAGCAAGTTATGGATGTATGTAACCAAAAATGTAGGGATGCAAAATGTAGAATGGATGCTGCAGAAAGCAAAAACTTATAAAGACTATAAATTTTGAATGAATGAATTTTGTCATTACAGTACTAATTAGCTTGGCAATTAAATAATGTCAATCGTAAATACTTTAAATAGTTAATTACAGTTTATTTTCAACAACCTTATTTGAGAGTAATATTATGTCTCTTTTCACCAATTACCAAAGAGCTAGATCAATAACTGGACACGCAAGTGTGTTGGGGTTGACTGTTCACCATACATGTAGAGTGATAATCATAAAATCATATAAAGCAAAATAATGGACAAAAACAAACTAATTATTTACACTTGTGTATGACCCCATCTCTACCATTACCAGATCTAATGTAACAATATAATTATACAATGTAACATGTAACAAATTTTGTTAAAGTGCTTATGAAACGAAAATTAAGTTTGTCTTATTTGAAAGTACTTTTAAAATGACAGAGTAACATATTTTGCTGCTTTTTGTTTCCTTGCTTTGTTTTTAGGATATCATAGTTTGTTTTATAAGTGAAACTACTGTAACCAGTGACGTCACAACGCGTGCATAATGACTTACAGGGAAAGGTTATATATCTTTTCTATTATCAGGTGTGTGTGTTTCCCTTCCAACAACAAAAATAATTACATTTTCAACTAATTCCGTTTAATAATAGGAAAGATCTATACAGTATATATAAACCTTTCCCAGTAAGTCATGCGCATTGTGATGTCACTGGTTAGTTTCACATACAATAAAACAAACTGAGATACCTCAAGAAAGAAGCAAGCAAGCAAACAAAAAACAGCAAAAGATGTTACTCTGTCATTTCAAAGTACTTTCAAATAAGACAAACTTAATTTTCGTTTCATAAGCACTTTAAATCAAATTAATCATGCTCTTATTAAAGCCCTTCAAATGATATATCAGGGAAGATATTGTCAGATTCAACAAGAACTTGTGTTATTTTGTAAGATTCTGCAACAGTCAAGATAGTAAGATTTTGTACAATCTTGTAAGATCTTGTAAGACCTGGTAGGATCTTGTAGGATCTTGTAAGATCTTGTAAGATTCAGCAAGATCTTGTAAGATCTTGTAAGATCTTGGAAGATCTTGTAAGATCTTGTAAGATCTTGTAGGATCTTGTAAGATCTTGTAAGATCTTGTAGGATCTTGTACGATCTTGTAAGATTCAGCAAGATCTTGTAAGATCTTGCAAGATCTTGTAAGATCTTATAAGATCTTGTAAGATCTTGTAGGATCTTGTAAGATCTTGTAAGATTCAGCAAGATCTTGTAAGATCTTGTAAGATCTTGTAAGATCTTGTAAGATCTTGTAAGATCTTGTAAGATCTTCTAAGATCTTCTAAGATCTTCTAAGATCTTGTAAGATCTTGTAGGATCTTGTAGGATCTTGTAAGATCTTGTAAGATCTTGTAAGATCTTGTAGGATCTTGTAAGATCTTGTAAGATTCAGCAAGATCTTGTAAGATCTTGTAAGATCTTATAAGATCTTGTAAGATCTTGTAAGATCTTGTAAGATTCAGCAAGATCTTGTAAGATCTTGTAATATCTTGTAAGATCTTGTAAGATCTTGTAAGATCTTGTAGGATCTTGTAAGATTCAGCAAGATTCAGCAAGATCTTGTAAGATCTTGTAAGATCTTGTAGGATCTTGTAAGATTCAACAAGATCTTCTACGAGCTTGTCTAAAATCTTGTAAGATTTTAAGCTATCTTGTAAGATCTTGTAAGATTTTGCAAGATCTTGTAAGATCTTGCAAGATCTTGCAAGATCTTGCAAGATCTTGCAAGAACTTGCCAAGATCTTGCAAGATCTTACATAAGATCTTATAAGATCTTGCCAAGATCTTGGCAAGATCTTATGTAAGATTTTCACCTGGGATGTCTATACAGTAGTGTATAATTAGACGTTACAGACTATACACAACAGAGAGAATAGACACTTGCAGTGTTCTTGTTTTTTATGTATGTACATGTAAATATACAGTATACAGTCAGGGCCGTTGAGAGCCGGGATGGGCCCTGGGTCAAATGTTGGAGACCCCCCCCCCCCAAAAAAAAAAAAGAAGCAATGTTTTAATACCATCAATATATCGAGTATTCTTAGAAGAGTATTCTTACATCAGAAGCGTCAGTCAAGCTAAAATATTTACAATGGTCATACGCATACCACCTTTGTAAATATATTAAGACAAAACAGATGAAGTTTCTGTAGTTTAACTGTTTTGATGCTATAAATTTCTTACTAAAATGTTATAAAATATTATGGGCCTCTATTTTCCCCAGGCCCTGGGGTAATCACCCCACTTACCCCCCCTTCTCGACGCTACTGTATACAGTATGTGTATTACACGTCTATAGTGTATAATTAGATGGTAGTTATACACAATAGACAGAGTAGACACTTGCACTCTTGTGTTTTTTTTAGTACATAGACAGTATATATTATGTAAATATACAGTATATGTGTATTAGAGGTCTAGAGTGAATTATAGTGAGTATATAGAAAAAATTAATTACTTATAGTTCTTATAGAGAATAGTATAGTTAGACAGAATATATGCTAGCATTAGAGAAATTTACTGTTTGTAATTGTCTATTCTGTGTACAGTATTTGGTTAACCCTGTATAGTCCATTGGCCACTTTAAGAATTTTATTCTGGCTAACACCAGACGATTTTATTCAGCATATGGGAAGGTCTTAAATAGACATTAGACAGAATATACACTGTTTTAGACAACTGTCTATTTTGTCTATTCTGTCTATTCTGCAATTCCGCGCATTAGTGAAAATTCTTTATCTACCCCTGGTTGCAATGAACAGTGTATAGGCAGTACTGCTCTGTGCCCACCCTACCTTATTATTATTATTATTATTATTATTATTATTATTATTATTATTATTATTATTATTATTATTATTATTATTATTATTATTATTATTATTATTATTATTATTATTATTATTATTATTATTATTATTATTATTATTATTATTATTATTATACTTCATAACCATCTAATCTGTCAAGGCTCGTTTCTCACTAACATTACAAAGTTATCCTTCTCTCAATTAACGAAGTTATGGTGCGCGGCTCAATCTAAACTACCTAAGAATATCTTCAATTTTACGATACGTTACATGAATAACTCTCTAACCACACGCCAAAACCTTGCAAGATGGGGTATATCACCAACACCGGATTGTTCCCTTTGTCTAAGACCAGAAACTCTACTCCACGTCGTAGCAGGTTGCCAATCGTATCTCGAAAGGTTTACGTGGAGACATGATTCAATTTTGAACTTTCTTGCGTCAAACCTAAAGACGGTCAGCGGTTCAAATCTCTATGTCGATCTTCCGGGATACAAAAGTCCACCCATATTAACCGGCGACTCATACCGTCCAGACTTGCTCCTGACAACAACTAGTGGATGCTTATACATTGTTGAACTAACTGCTGGTTTTGAATCTAATCTTCAAAAGAATGTGGAACAAAAAAAACTAAATATTTAGAATTAATTAGAGAACAAAGGAAATTATTTATATCCGTAAAATTTATAAATTTATCAATTAGCTCTCTTGGTGTCTTTGCGAAAGAATGTTCAACATTTCTAAAAATGCTAAATGATCTTCATTTTGACAAAGTTCACCAAAACTATTGTGTGAAACGAATGACGACAATTGCCATCAGAACCACGTATTATATATTCTGTTGCCGAAATAAGGAATGGACAAACCCAGATTTATTAACTTTTTAATGTTGTATTGTATAAGTTTGTTATGTGTTTTCATAGTTATATATTAGAGTGTACCATCGATTCAAGTAGCCGGTTGTAAATTCCATTATTATTATTATTATTATTATTATTATTATTATTATTATTATTATTATTATTATTATTATTATTATTATTATTATTATTATTATTATTATTATTATTATTTCTGACAAGTTTAAATCAATCTCCGACTCGCTTAGATCAATCTCAGACTTGTTTATTTGTTAATTAATGCTCGAATGAGCATTGGAATTTTGGGTGAAGAAAAATGTACACTCTAAATTGTCATTTCACCAAAAATTATCAGAGTATGCCAAATATTTAACAATCAGGGAGTGGTTGTATGAAGCCCAAATAGCTTTATCTGGTGGATAAGTCCTAGCTAAAAAACAGCACTAACTGTTAGGGTGAGGCGGTTAATCGATAAACCGAAAAAACCCGATGTTTTTTGAAAACCGATTTAACCGATGTTGCTTTTGGAGGAAAACCGAAAAACCGAAAGAAAAATCGGTATTTCAATAAAATTGAACCGTAGTTACACGGGTTTTTGTTGCGTTTACACACGGAATTGACGGGGAAACGACTGAAGAGATTTGCGTCTTCGAAATACCGTACGTTTATTGCCAGGTATGATCTCCGATATAAGAACGGAAATTACGGAAAGGCTTCGATTCAGATTCGCACGAGCTTGAACGCATAAGCGGATCAAACGAAGATGAATTTTGGAAGTCAAACACAAAAGAACTTCCGTTGCTGTGCCAATTAGCCAGAAGATATCTTGCCATCCAAGCAACCAGTTCCCCATCGGAGAGACTTTTTAGCAAAGCAGGGCAAGTTAGTACACCGGCACGAGCACAGCTGAAACCGGAGAGAGTGGATGAGCTTGTGTTCCTGGCAGAGAACTTATAGTCGTTTGTGTCAGTGTTATTTGTAAATATGATCATAAAATTTGTAAAATTTATCTTAAAAACTGCATGTTTCTTTGTAATTCGTAGTTAGGATGTTATAATCAATACAATTGTTTTTGAAACTGAAATCTTTCGCGAGTAGCGTCATGCATGTTTTTTTAACTATGGTTTCGAACGCGTTTTAAAAAAATCGGTTCACTCGGTTTTTTCGGTTTTTTTCGGGCGGTTTTCGGTTTTCGGTTTTTTATAAAAACCGCCTCACCCTACTAACTGTGCTTTGAACCACCTAATTTAAATTTTATCCACTGAATAGTGAATAGCCATTTATGTATCTGATAGTGCTGTTCAGTGGATAATTTAAGTTAAATTGGGTTGTTCAAAGCACAATTAGCACTCTTCTTTAGCTAAGACTTATCCAGTAAGACTTATCCACCGGATAAACTATCCAGGCTTCATACAACCAACCCCAGACAACGAGCCAGAGTTGTCAATGATATGATAGTTGGATATCATATATACTACTATAGTCATAGTGGTCTACACCAATAGACAGTGAGTAGCGCAGCCAATCAGAATGCAGCATTAGTAATAGTCCACTAGTTGATTTATACTAACGCCTGTGTTCTAAAAGCTCACTCACACTCAATGAGTGGCCCCTCACACTCAATAAGTGCAAGTCAATACTCAATGAGTCTCCACTCACCCACACTGAGTATGAGACTACACTCACTCTCCAACCATTTAAGGTGGCTCCATACAGTTTCTAGCAAAATGGAAAATACAATTTTGAGAGTCCAAAACACGTACATAAACAATTCGGAAAAAGAATAAAACCAAATGTTATGCATAGTTAAACAGTTTGACAATCAAAAACTGTTACCAAATAAATAGCAACAATTGTTGCTATGGCAACAATCATATTTCAAAATGGCTGCCAATTACCCTTCAAACTAATTTAATTCGGAAAAAAAACTTGGTGACCCCCCATTTTTCTCCCATTAAAACTTTTCTTGAAGTATGAGTAATCAATAGGCCGATTTTAAAAACATTCTGCAGATACAAATTTTCAAAAAATTAACAAGTTTACGAAATTAACGAATTTTTTTTAAATCGGCCTATTAATTACTCGTACTTCAAGAAAAATTTTAATGAAAAAAAAAATTGGGGTCACCAAAGTTTTTTTCGAATTAAATTAGTTTGAAGGGCAATTGGCAGCCATTTTTAAACGTCGTTGTTGCCATAGCAACAACTGTTGCTATTTATGTTGTAACAGTTTTTGATTGTCAAACTGTTTAACTATGCATGACATTTAGTTTTATTCTTTTTCCGAATTGTTTATGCACGTGTTTTGGACTCTCAAACTTGTATTTTCCATTTTTTAAGAAACTGTATGAGCCACCTTATTGAACCCAGTGTGGGCGAGTGTAGCCTGCGTGCAGTCTCTACGCGGAAACTGTTTCAGTTTCTGCTTAGAGACTGCACGCAGGCTAGGGTGAGTGGAGACTCACTGAGTGTTGAGTTGCACTTATTGAGTGTGAGGGGCCAGTCATTGAGTGTGAGTGAGCTTTTAGAATACAGGCGTAATACTTGTGACATATCTGTACAGTACTAGTCAGATAAGATGGTTTTTTACTCATTTATATATTTCTTTTTTGCAAATTGTTTCTATTCTAGTCTGATTCAGACGAGGAATCACCTGGCATAAAAGAACGGAAACCAATTTCTGGCGCACAGGTTAGTGTTACAATTTTGGCTGACTGGATGGTTGGCTGCATGCCTACGTGAGTGCGTACAGTACGTACGGGCATGATTTAGCGACTGCTTGCCAAAGTGTGCGAGTAATTGCGTGAGTGAGTAGTTGCGTGCTTGTGTGAGTAATTGTGTTCGGGTGTGAGTAATTGAGTGCGTGAGTAATCAGGTGAGTGAGTGAGTGCCTGCGTGTGTGCATGCGCTAGTGGGCGCGTGAGTGAGGCCTGCGCTAAACGTCGCACAATAGACGAATTTAATTCTTTCATTTTATTCGACGAAACTGCGACGTATAACTCGATTAAATTCGACACACGAATTAAATTTGTCTGAGTCAGACGGATAGTGCGACGATAATGTGTGTTCGAGTTAAACGACGAATTATCCTCGCGACGAATTAAATGTTTCGCTTCTGTCTGTGACAATTAGTGCCATGTTTTCAAGAAGGGGTTTTTAGGCTCCACGAATCCAAGTAAAAACAATTAATTTCGACTGAAATTCGACGTTTAACTCGATGTCGCATTTATGTCGCATTACCGACGAAGTTAATTCGAATTAAAGTCGTCTGGATTAAATTCGTCTATTGTGCGACGTTTAGCGCAGGCCTGAGTGCGTGAGTAATTGAATGTAGAATTATTGGAAGATGTGGTTTTAAAACGATAAACTTTGGTAAGAATGAAGTTCTTCCTTACTTAATCCATCTAAGCATGATAAACAATGTTTAGTTGTTATTTGAGCTGATTTGAGGCCGCAAAGCATTGTGGTTAAATGTACCGCCGCCATCTTTTTCGGTACCGTCAATTATGTGCGTGTGTGAGCTAGTGAGCCAGTATTAAAGAGAGTGCGTTCGTGGGCGCGTAACTGACGGAGTGCGTGTGTGAGTGAATATTAGGGAACTTTAGATTTGACTACGAGTACGACTACGAGATTCGTCATTGCACGCGCCATCTTGTTTCGCCATGTCGTATTAACGTGATAAATTCGTAGTAGCCGCTTATTTCAGTACGAGATTTTCCTTGAAACTCGCACTCAGATGAAAGGCTACTGCAAGTTTTACCACGTCATTACGAGATGGCGCGTACAATGGCGAATCTCGTAGTCGTACCACTGATCTCAATAAAACTGGATAGGACATGGGGCCGAATTTAGCGTGCCAGCTGTATGATGACGTGGCCACTACCTAAGATGGTCGCCACTAAAGTTCATAAGCTTTCGTAGATTGAAAACAGACAAAAAGAGTTATTTTAAGAAAGTTTAAACGAATGTAAGGACGCAAGAAGTACTCAATAAGGTTACTGAGCTGTGAAACCTTTAAATTTCGTTGTTTTTCTTCAGTGCCGACAACGAAGAAACTTCACGATATTAAGTATAAACTGAAAAACAGACTATAAAATCTACGAAGAATTTAATTCCAAGTCTTAAATTGTACCTTTTATAGTAATCTTAATGCCTTAAAGGGTATTGGCAATAAAAATTAAATTTGTCCCATTTGAAAGAACTCGTCAAATGGTATAAGAAGACCTTTTGTAATTTTTCTGTATCTTTCTTGTGTTTTGTAATATTTCGACCAAAGACAGCGTGCTGTCCGCCATCTTGTTGTAACATCGGGTCTAATTAACTAGGAAATTGGTGACGTCACAAGCAGGGTAAACATGATGAAACTACTCCGTGGATGACCAAATTTCCACGGAAGGCTTTTTAAATGTTGTGGGTCAATTTAAAATGGAAATAGCGCAACAAAATCGAGTTTCTAGCTCATAATGTCATAAGGTCGACAAGATAAAAATTTTACTTTACCCTGCTTATGTCGTCACATGCATATCGAAAATAATTCCAAGATGGCGGACAGCACGCTGTCTTTGGTCGAAATATTTCCAAAACCAAAACAGATACGAAAAAATTGTAAAAGGTCTTCTTATACCATTTGACGAGTTCTTTCAAATGAGACAAACTTAATTTTTATTGCCAATACCCTTTAACAATATCTCGTGTCGTATTGTTCCACTACGTAAGATAGCGGCGACTGGCACGAAATGTTTGACTGCTGGCCATAGGGAATACCCTATCCAGTTTATATAGAGATCAGTGAGTCGTACTCGTAGTCGTAATCAAATCTAAAGCTCCCTAATGACTGAGTGCGTACTTTGGCGCGTGCGTGTCTGAGCGATTGCGTACACAAGCGCCTGAGCAAGTGCGTAAGTGAGTGAATAAATAAACAGCAGCAGACAAGACAGGCCGCATTTCCATTTTTGTACAATGAACATTTTCCATTCAATCTAATTTTTGCCATGGACTTTGCCCATCGGATTGAAGGTTATTATTTTACATGTCTGTATAGAAGCCTTCTGGTTTGTCATCACTACTTCCCAAACCAAAACACAGCGTTGTTGTGAAGGGGAATAATCCAAATCGACCAGTGGCAAAACTATCCAACCGACCACTAATTCCTGACAGCCTACGAAGGAAGCAAGCGAAGAAAGTCGAAACTCCACTTCAACGTAAGAAACAAGTGAAGAAACACGATAGTGATGATGACGACGAGGAGGAAGATCAGGAGGCCGTCAGCTTTTTCTCTTTGGAAGAAAAAGAAGAAAGTTTGTCCGTTGATAAGGACACAACAAGTGGAGACAACCCAGGTACAATACTAATTAAAGGATATTGGCAACAAAAATTAAGTTTGTCTAATTTGGAAGAACTCATAAAATTGTAATAGAAGATCTTTTACATTTTTTTCGTTTCTTTCTTCGTTTTCAAGATATTTCAATTTGTTTAATATGTAAATAAGATGGTCTCTGATGTCAGGAGCAGGGTAAAGTATTTTCACACGTAGCAAAATCAGTTATATCTCTAAATTTGTTCAACGAAATCACTTGAAACTGTGCACATAAAAACGCCTTGGACACTGAACATTTCAACCCTGCTCCTGACGTCAGAGCCCATCTCATTTACATATCAAACAAATTGAAATATCTCGAAAACGAAGAAAGATACAAAAAAGTTGTAAAAGATCTTCTATTACAATTTTATGAGTTCTTTCAAATTAGACAAACTTAAGTTTTATTCCCAATACCCTTTAAAAGCGGATTTCCAGTCCTCGCACGGAGCAGCTTGTTGCGAGCACTCGCAAGCTTGCTGAGAGTGTTTTAGCGCTCGTGGCAGATAGTTGGAAATTTTGAACTATTTTTTACTCGCGGCAAGTACTCGAAGTAAATAATCCAATCAAAACAAATTATGTCAACATTTCAACTTGTTAGTAATTCATGAAGAAAACTGCACAAAGGAAATCATTACCGTGTCGATAGTTGATTTGCATGGATATTGAAGGTGAAAATTACATACATTAATCGAACTTCACCTCGATTTTCTCTTAAAATACCGACTTGTTTGAGGTGCTATATCTAATCAAACACTCAGAAGAGCGCTTCATCAGAATATCCAAACACCTCGAATTTTGTTAAAAAAAACTCGGCTATCACTTCATCAGCCGCGAGTTATCGCAACGAGCTGCGTTTGGTGGAAATACAGTGGAAACCGCGCGAGTACTCGCAGTTTCTTCGTGCGAGGGCTTGAAATCTGCTTTAAGACCATTTGTGGCGGGAGGAGGGGTTGTGTCACGTTTATCTCGAAGAAAGCGCTGACGCGTCAGCTAGAAAAGAACGGGAAACACAGCGAGAATAATCAAACAACATAGTCAAAATACTCAAATTTCACAGAAAAATTACATCTTGGTTTACTCTAAGTTTACACCACTCCAAGTCACTAAGTCAGTAGACTTAAGGCGGATTTCCAGTCCTCGCACGAAGCAGCTCGTTGCGAGTACTCGCACGGTTTCCACCTAACGCAGCTCGTTGCGATAACTCGCGGCTGATGAAGGTATAGCCGAGTTTTTTAAAGAAACTTCGAGGTGTTTGTATATCCTGATGAAGCACTCTTCTGAGTGTTTGATATAGCATCTCAAACAAATTGGTATTTTAGGAGAAAATCGAGGTGAAAGTTCGGTTAATTTATGTAATTTCTTCCTTCAATATCCATGCATATTATAACCATCGACACGGTAATGATTTCCTTTGTGCAGTTTTCCTCATGAATTTCTAACGAGTTTGAAATGTTGACATAATTTGTTTTGATTGGTTTATTTACTGCGAGTACTTGCCGCGAGTAAAAAATAGTTCAAAATTTCCAACTATCTGCCACGAGCGCTAAAATACTCGCAGCGAGCTGCTCGGTGCGAGGACTGGCAATCCGCCTTTAAATATATATAGAACTATTATCCAGGTAATTGAGTACAAGTACCATTAGTCAGAGGTTCAGGTGATCCTTCAGTTTTACTTTCCGCAGCTCTTCTGCGCATAATTCTGCAATATTAATTCAAAATGTATTCAAGTGTTAGTGACGGAAACACATAAAAATATCACTAAGGAGGTTAAATCAGCTACCAATAACTGCGACAAGAAGATACCAACTTAATTTTTGTTTTTTGAAAAAAATGAAAATTTGTTGTGTGGTTTCGTATATAGATGAAATGATAGGGAAATGCTCTACGTTCAAGCTTTAACAAGACGCCTCGCAGCTGCAACCACATCGCATGCAGTGCTAAAATCTATAAAAGTCTAAACATCATTGGTCACAGAAAATAGTCAAAACACAATCGAGTTCTCCGATAGAAAACACAATTCGCAATACACAAAACACGATTGCCTGTATTTATTAATGTATTTTCACACAACCTTCATACGTCGACGAGTCCTTTCGGCTGTTAAATATCAACACAGCATGATCATGTTTAGTCAGCGATTGTAAGCGTATATAGGATCAAGATACCTGCCAGCGACATTACTGACCAATAACTATGTCTGTGAACACACTGAACACGTCCAAGAAACAACACTTGACTTCAAACAACTTGATCAGACATCAGGATTCAGAAAAGCGAAGAAAGAAAACATGAAGATTAGCATTTAGCACGCATCATCAGCCGCGCAAGGCCTGATGGAATGACGTAATGATTGCCATTTCGAAACATAGACAAAAAAAAACGGAGCCGAAACCTAGACTCGATCTACCACAGGGTAGCCCGAGTAACTAGCTCGCGAAGACACTCGGTGACCCTCACTTTTTAAAAAATATTTATTTTTTTCCACGAGCTCTACATCATAAAAGAATAGAGAAAAAATCACTTCTAGAATTTGAAATATTGTACGTTTTTCGTTCTTGCGGCTTGAAAGAAACATGTAACAAGAAAGAATGTGGACATTCTTATATCGCAAAAATGTTTCTCAATTGTTATTTTCGTCAAATTTTCTTCCATTATTTGTTGCCACTAAATAGTTCATATATAAGTGCATCTAAAATATCAAATGTTTTTCTATTCAGTAAGTGCTTTTATGAAGGATTTTTTAAGTTAACAAGACGGAATCAAAAGTTAGCCAAAAAGTTTGCCGTTTACTTTAACTTTGAGGTTGTTTGCTTCGCTTCATTCGTACACCTATAGGCACCTATTTTCCTCGCTTATTGATAAACAGCTTTCAAAAAAACTAATGTCAAGCAACACTAATGTCCCAGGATGTATTATTACTCGGGCTATCTGTGGTAGGCCGAGTCTAGGTTTCGGCTCGTTTTTTCTTTCTTTGGGTGTCACGATCTTGCATTTTTGGACATTTTACTTCCGCTAATATTCATACTTCCTGTGAGTTGTTAGCCGTGTGACTGAGTGGACTGAGTGAGGCATGTAACTTGTGAGCCACTTAAGATGGTGAGAAAAAGGGCAAAAGCAAAAATGATGTATAAAATTTTAAATAAAATGGGTCCTGAGTCACTGACAAACTATAAACTTCGGGACTACTACTAAATGCTACTCACATTTTTAGTAATAACATATAAAACCAAAAAACCCTGTAAATCAACTATCTATCTCAATACTTGTCCGACCAGATCGAGTCGATCCAGCGTAAGGCAATGCGCATCATATTTCCCAATAGCGAATATGGTGAATCTATTGAGAAAGCCAAGCTTACATCTTTGTATGAGCGTAGATCCGATCTTTGTAAGCGCTTCTTTTCAAATATGATCAATCCATCTCATAAGATCAATTGTTTAGTTCCCCCACGAAGAACACTTAAGTAAAGTCTACGTAAATGCGGACTCTTTTCTAATCCGCAGTGCAGAACATCTCGTTATGTGAACAGTTTTATTCCAGCAGCGACTCTTCGTTTTAGCAAACTCTAGTTGTTTATGTTGTGTTTTTTTTCTTTTACTCTGACTCATTTTTAATTGTAAAATACTACTAGTAATCATTGTAAATCAAAATAATTCAGTTTTTTTTACTGCAAATTTGATTTTTAATCAAGATGATAATAATAAAATACTTTAAATTTTTTATACTAGATTTGAAGTTGGAAACCGAGAGCGTTACAAGTAAACCGTGGAACAGTGGTCTTATTAACCGATCATCTACAAACACAACCAACACTTCTACTATCACAAACACATCTTTTGTCGGGGCAGAGGAGGTGTCAGAATTAGAAGAAGAAAAATATATTGTTAGTTTACAACCATCTTTCTCGCACACCGAACTTGATCCTTATTCTTACCAAGGACACCATACAGTGAGCATGCATCCACCTGATGCTAACCTCTATAGTATTGGACAAGCCACTGAAAGCCAGGTGACAACAACTGAAAAACTATGCTAACAGTGGTGAGGTCAGTGCTGATAGTCAAGATTACTCGTATAATGTTATGTTGCTCTGTTATGTTGTACTTCTGAGATGATGATGATCATCATAATCGTCATTGATCATCATCATTGATTATCATCTTGATCATCATCATCATCATCATCATCATCTCTAATCATCATTAAACACTTATTTACTGGCACCGAGGGAAACAGTGTGTTTTGTGGCCCCGAGACGACCGTTGTTTCCCGAGGCGAAGCCGAGTGCAACAACGAGTGGTCGAGGGGCCACAAAACACACTGTTTTCCCGATGTACCAGTAAATAAGTGTTTTGTTATATATCAAGTGTTAAATGACAACAAAAATGTTGGGCAAAACATTCAGACATTTTTTTTAAATGAACGAAAACTGGAGAAAACAGACAAACTGAACCTGACCATCTACTTCCGGTTTTGATATTTTGCCCTAGGGAAAAATAAATTTAATGTCACCGCTGCCATGGGTTACGTGGGAAACATCACGATTTTCGGACCGCCACGCGAGGACCGCTCGCCCAATCAGAGAGCTAGAAAAACGGACTTTGACACTTGATATATAACAACATCATTTATCATCATTGATCATTATCATCATTAATAATTATCATCATTAATAATTATCATCATTGACCACCATTGTTAATCATTGATCATCATCATTGATCAGCATCATTGACCATTATTGATCATTGATCATTATTGATCATCATCATTATTAATCATCATCATTGATCAGCATCATTTGTCATCATTAATTATTATCATCATTGACCATCATTATTAATTATCATCATCATTGATCATCATCATTATTGATTATCATCACGATCATCTTCATCATCGTCATCATAATTGTCATCATAATTGTCATTATCATCATCATCAAAATCATTGTATAAGTCGTGTTCTTCCTTTTTTAGCCATACTACAACTATAGTTACGAGCAACATAACGAGACCACACAGCAGCCTCAGTATGGCGTCGACTGGCACTCACAAGTTGAACCAACAACTCAAAACCATTCACAAGAGGTATGCTCTTTCACTGGAGAACACTTCATGAAATATTCTGAAGGGGGGAGAAATCTTGCTAACATACCAACCCGCTACGGTTCTGAATAATAGACATGCGTTATCGTTCTTGAAAAAAAAGTAGTCCTGGTTATTTTTTAGTTGATTCACTGCTTCCTGTCCGAGGAATATTGCAATGTTTACATCAATATTGGAAAATAGAAAAGGAAATTTAAAAAAAAAAATCCATAATTTGCTAACTGGTGTTTACAAATTACAATTAGTTAATCATATGCTCGATTTTACATTTAAAGTGCTTATAAACCTAAATATGATATTACTGCATATGGATTCTATTTAATGTGTATATAATGTGTATATATTTAATGTATATATTTTTTATTTGAACCTTTATTTGTTGTTATATTGAGGTTTGTATTTCCAAAATACGGATGAGGATGACGTCTATGTAGGCATAATTTGCATAGCAGTGTTCCGTTACAGCAGAAATATTATACCCAATTGACATGTTAATGGAATACTTGAATAGTATATTCTGTATTTTATCATATTTTTTTTCATTAAAATCTTCAAGCGGTTAAGAAAAGAAAAAAACACAAACAAATGCCTACATAGACGTCATGCTCATTACCATTTTGGAAATACAAACCTCAATATAACAACAAATAAAAGTTCAAATTAAAAAATATTTTGGCATTCAACTATTCACGTTATATAGAATCCATATCAGTAATATCTTATTTGAGTTTATAGGCACTTTAACTGAATGAAAAGCGATTAAATCGATTAAAGTTACATGATTTGTAAAACCTATGTATAACCAATCGAAAGGCTCAAAGCACCATACGTGACTATCCTGGGTAAAATCCACTTATTTTTTGACTTCTCTACACTTTAAGTGAATAATATGCGTTTGGTGTCGCTACATTTTTTAGTTATTACTCGGGATACCTGTGGTAGGCCGTGTCTAGGTTTCTGCTCGCTTTTTTGGGTGTCACGATCTTGCATTTTTGCACTTTTTACTTCCGTTACTATTCATACTTCCGGTGAGTTGTTAGCCGTGTGATGGAGTGAGGCTGTGAGGCATGTTGTAAGTTCTTTGCTCCTTTCGCTTTTAGAGTTGGACAAAAAGTTGAGCAGCTTTACCTTTTAATCAAGGTGTTCTTTCACGTTGTTGGTAGATTTTGAAAGTGACTGGCTGACTTTGTAGATAAACAGCGATCAAATGTGGCTGACGACTGTCGTGATCGTAAATATGTTCACCAATGTGAAGTATGCACCACATTCAGCCTTCCATTCAGGCTCGGCGTGCTCGAGTGAACGCCTGACCAGGCGTCTTGTTTTAGTGTATAAAAAGTATTGTTAAGAATATATTATGTAATATATCATACACTCGAAAGCCGTTTATTATCTGATTTGGAAACACCGAGAAGTGTGTTGAAAATTGAGGCGATAGCCGAGTTTTTTAACTCACTTCGAGATGTTTGTAAATCAGATAATAAACGCCTTTCGAGTGTATGGTATAGTTTCTCAGACAAATCAGTATTTAAAGAGAAATTTGAGGTAAAACTTGTCGTAATTTGTGGGCGTTTATTTAAGAAATGGCTCATGGTTTAGCGTGCTCCATCGAGTTATGGATGCACGCGGGAAATTGGGAGAGCACGAAAAAATCGTAAGAGTTGGTCGAGGCGTAGCCGAGACCAACTCTAGATTTTTGAGTGCTCTCCCAATTTCCCAAGTGCACCCATAACTCGATGGAGCACACTAAACCATGAGCCATTTCTTTTATAACATAGCATTAAATCCTTTCACAAGCCGGCGAATCGTTTTGGTTGTTGTGTTTTTCTACTTTCGTAGCCAAGTCTTTTTTGTTCACTAAAATCTAACCAAATGGACAGTTTAAACTCGGTTACCCAGACCCAGTTTAAGTCTTCTGGGTCGTTGTTCTTTATTACTCAATAAAATTAAATGACTCGGTATTTTGATAATATAAAAGGCAGTTTTGAACTCAGTTTTGTTTGGAAATTTTTCCCCGCGCTTTTTTGCCGTGCTCCATCGAGTTATGGAGCACGCACGACAGCCAATCAAAAACGTTGCTATATCAAAGCTATGTATAACTGACGACGCTATTTTGATGTTATTTCAATCGTAATAATGGCAATAACCAATAATAATAATAGTAATAATAGTCATGCCGTGATAACCATGATTGTTTGTTTTCAACGTGCACATTGTTTTGTGCCAATCTCCACTGTAAATAACGCTCGATCGCTGAACCCGGTTTCCACAATTTCTTTTTCATCTCAGCTAAAGAAGCCTGGAAGGAAAAGAGGTCGCGGTGAAGAGAACATCAACATAATTGACGTGAATGCTGATGACCAGGTTGGATCCTCGTCAGATTGGAAGTCGCGTTATAGACTAGAAGATGCTGAATACAGACCACAATCCAAGGTTCGTCGCATTAGTAGTTTAGTTATATTTTTGTGTACTTCCGCTTCCATTGATCATTATTATCATCATCACCAAAGTCGAAAATTTTTCGTTCCGAATATTCTATGCAATTGCGGGGTTATGCAAATTGACCGTCTCGTTGCGTAAGCAATTGAATTGGCAATAAACTTAAACTGAATCCAGAACGGGTAAGGATCGATCTCTTACCCGTTTTTTTAATGAGCTTTATCTCCTTACCCGTATTAATTATGAGCTAATTACCCGTAATTTTAATAGGGTTAACACTACCTTACCCGTTATCCGTCTTTTCGCATAACCAATAAGTTTGATAATTTGCATTGAACTTAAATTTAAACCTGAGGTACGATACGGTTAAAGCCGATTTCTTCGCGGTATAATTCATTTCTTTATCCGTATTCACAACGAACTTAACTCATTCCTGTCCCAGGGCTTTCCTGTAGGTGAATAAAATCGTCTCGCGTTAGCCAGAATAAAATACTAAAAACCGATTCGGACAGGAAAGAGCTTTAGGGAGATAGTTAAAAACTCATCTACGCCGGTCATCTTGGATGTCTTAGTCTTTCTTTCTCGCGCCCGAACCACAAGAAGCCCAAACGTACACCTGGAACGGCGTTAAGATTACTCTTGGGACTAAAAATTATTCATCTTCTTTGTTGTGAAGAAAATTCTATTGTATTAAGGACGTTGGTCCTTGAGGTTTGTATTTGCTTAAGCTCTCCAATATTTCAAACGCCCTCACTTGAAAATCCGCAAAAACCGCTCTATCTCCCAAAATTGCCATCAGTATACATTTTTGTTAAGAACTTGGCTTTCGGTTCATTGCTGTTTCGACCCAAACGTTCATCTTCGCAGCTCGAGAAACGTTTATACAAACTGAGGTGACACCGGCCGTTCGTAGTACGTACGCATATGGCGAGAGATTTTGTGAAGCCAAAGCCGGTTTGTATATAAACGTTTCAATCGAGCTGGAAAGATGATGAAAGAGCAATGAACGGAAAGCCAAGTTCTTGACCAAAGTACTGATGGCAATTTTTGAGATCGAACGGCTTTTGTGTATTTTTCGGAGCTTTAAAAGGGGATAGGCATTAAAAATTAAGTTTGTCTAATTTGAAAGAACTCGTAAAATTGTAATAGAAGATCCTTTACAACTTTTTCGTATCTTTCTGCGTTTTCAAGATATTTCAATTTGTTTGATATGTAAATGAGATGGTCTCTGACGTCAGGAGTGGGGTAAAATATTTTCATACAGAGCAAAATCACTTACATATCTAACATGAAATGTTCAGCGTCGCAAGGAGTTTTTATGTGCACAGTTTCAAATGATTTCGCTGAACAAACTTAGAGATATAACTGGTTTTGCTACATGTGAAAATATTTTACCCCACACCTGACGTCAGAGACCATCTCATTTACATATCAAACAAATTGAAATATCTTGAAAACGAAGAGAGATACGAAAAAGTTGTAAAGGATGTTCTATTACAATTTTATGAGTTCTTTCAAATTAGACAAACTTAATTTTTAGTGCTATTGCCCTTTAAATGAAGGTCGTGTGAAACATCATTCTCGTCCCCAGAGCCTCTCCCGTGCTGGCGCGCTGAAAAGGCTCTGGGGGAATCCAAACCGGAACACCAAGATTCTTTGGTGTTCTTTCTAAAGCGCATGCGTTTAAGTTCGCCGGTTTGGGAGTTGGACACGAGATCATCGGCAGTTGTTTGCAATATAATTTTCCTTTCGTTTTCGATTCTGGCGGTTTGGCTGTCTCGTATTGACTCGTTTGACTTTGGAACAATTCTGATTGTGGTATATTCCGTTCGAAGAAGGTCCCTGCTGAGTGTAGCTCATCGCCGCGTTTATTCGGCGGGGCAAAAGGCATTAAAATTACGAGTTCGCTTCAGAGCTTGGCAATACTAGAGCCGCGTCGGAATTTCTTCGTATTTACGGCTTCTTTTAGTGAAGGTAGTTCTCTTTAATATGTTGCACCGTTCGTTTATATTTGACGTGTATATTTCAATGAGATTCTTATTAATATGTACCATGCACGAACAGCCAGCAGTGTGCTGTGACTGCTGTCTAATATCGTCTATCGCCTATCGATTTCAAATTGCTGTCTGTCTTCTGTGTTTGATATAATTATATAAGGGGAAACGGGTTGATTGCTTTGAAAAATGTTCGATTAAATTGTTCGGATTAGAACTATGATTAGAATTGTGCTTCGTTGTCAGTTTTCGTGTCTCAAATACTGTTTATTTATAAACATTCACTATTAAGCTCCATCGTTATATAGGCCTTTGAATTTGAACAACCAATCAGATCGCGATGATATATGGATTCCCCCAGAGCCTTTTAACGCGCGCCAGCACGGGAGAGGCTCTGGGGACGAGAATGGTGAAACATTCTCTATTAAAGTGCAACATGTCCTCTCACTTGAGAATGACGATAATCATCATTTCTTAACACAGACGAATATGATGATTATCATGATACTCAAGTGAGATTCTGTCCCACATGCGGGATGTTAAACTTGAACACATAAAGCTAACATTCCTAGAGGGGTGTTGTGGCCGGGGTATGAGAGGTGTTACATTTTTCCGGAGGTTTTTTTAGGTTTATGGTTTTGGTTAGGTTTAGGGTTTCCAGGGGGGGTGGGGTTGGGTTGGTGGTGTGGGGGTAGGGAATTCATTTTTAAAAATGATGATTATCGTCATTTTTAGGACATTTCACAAATGACGATAATCATCATTTCGAGATGAGAGAATATGCTGTAAAGTTACCAGCCTTTCCTGATTTTTAGTGTAAAGAGGTTATAATTGACCGTGGGTGCAACTCGTCGAAAAGTAGTTCAAACTCGACTCGAAAGTCAGAAAGACGCATGCATCAACAAATAGAGAAACAAGTTAAGAACATTTAGTTCGAATTTCTATGGGTCTTATATTTCATGCATTTTATAGTGATATTATTATGGCCGCGAGAAAAAAGACTAAGACTGACATCCAAGATGACCGCGTAGGGCCTGAAACTGACGTCCAAAAATTCCCCATGTCCGCCATTTTTTGCCTCACTTTTTCGTGCAGTGATTGACTGGAGTCAGCCTTCCAGGTATATATAGAGTTCACTGGCTCAAACTTGTTAGGCAGGGAAAAAGACGGATAACGGGTAAGGGAGTGTTAACCCTATTGAAATTACGGGTAAGCTCATTATAAATACAGGTAAGGAGATGAAGCTCATTATAAATACGGGTAAGAGATCGATCCTTACCCGTTCTTGATTGATTGATTGATTGATTGATTAATTGATTGATTGATTGATTGATTGATTGATTGATTGATTGATTGATTGATTGATTGATTGATTGAGTGTAAGTTTAGTGTAAATTTATGCAATATCGATACTTCTCAATAAAGGAACTAAAGAAAAGGATCGCTTTGATCCCATTCAAATTATTTTTAAGCGTTCCGCATTGAGGAACACTTATTATATGGCTTTGTAATATCCTGAGTTCTGATTGGTCAACGCGCGGTTCGTAAAAATGCGTATCCGGACCACGGTCCGTCTTTTTTCGTATCCGGACCGCTGTCCCGGATGTTGATTTTGCTCGCGTGAATTTCTAAGGTTTTCACACTAAGTTTGACACAATAATTATTGAAAAACTTGAAATAGCCATATAATAAACGCTTTATTAACTTCGTTTACTCGGTCTGTACAGGAAAATATCAGACCTCGGTCTTTTTTGTACGAACCTCGCCTGTGTCTCGGTCCGTACTGTCAAGACGTCGGTCTGATATTTTCCCGTACAGACCTCGTTCTCGGTTAATAATCTCTTATTATAGGAACGAATTTCCCAAAGGGAGTTAGGAACACGACGGCGTTCCTTATTGATTCGTTCCTTTCCTTAGGGAACAAGTACAATTATACGTTCCTTCGCCCAATCGGAACAATTAGTTCCTTTGATAGGTCTTCTAAATATCATAACAAACACATGTCAACCGAAAACCCCAAAATGCTTCCCTTTTCCTGTTCTCCCTAAACTGTACGGCCTATGTCGTGTATACTCTAGTCTCATTAATAATCCGACTTTCCACCTCCCATATCGATCGTAAAGCGTAAAAGTAAAGTAATAGCTTGCTTAACAACTTAGAGTGTGGGAACAAAATATAAGAAAATGTTAATCACCATTATCAACATCATCATCGTCATCATGAGCGTGATCTTCATCATCATTATTATTATTATTATTATGATCGTGATCATCATCATCATTATCATCACCTTTATTGTATATCTTCATGTTCATAAACTATCGTCTTTGGTTTAGTGTTTTATTTATACATGCAGTTTTTTCAAGACTTGCCACAATTCTGCTTGCGCCCGATTTTTCTTCATCGCACCTTGTTTGCTTTTACACCAATTTCAATCAATATTCACAGATGGTGTGTATGCAATGTTGGCGAGGTTTCTATATTGTTGTTTACTTTTGTAGAAAAAGGAAAATTTACCATCTTCGCAAGAAAGGAGAAAACATCAGATAACGTACTTGGCATTCCAGGTAAATGCTTGGTTCATGCGTTATAGTTTTTAGTCTTTGTAGTTAGGTGGGATTTTTTTTAAACAAAATCGATTGGTTTGTTGATTTTTGTGGTTAGACCCGACTGAGATGGTAGGTGTATAAATGTAAAATAGAGACGAACGAACGAACGAACGAACGAACGAACGAACGAACGAACGAACGAACGAGCGAGCGAGCGAGCGAGCGAGCGAGCGAACGAACGAACGAACGAACGAACAAACAAACAAACAAACAAACAAACAAACAAACAAACAAACAAACAAACAAACAAACAAACAAACAAAGTCCATATTTTACCAGGATAGCGCAAAATAGCGTATAAATACCACGAAACCTGCAGCGCTCAGATTGGATTCCAATTAGATTCATCTGAGCCTGTTAGCGTATAGTGTAATGGATTATGGAGTGATGAGACACATTTTGACGACATTTTTGAACTTTAGTTTTTCTTCGTTGCAGTTTTTGATTAATTTTGCGTCTAGGATTCTAGGTTTAGTCAAAATTTTAGAATTCGAGTTAAAAGCCAATTAGTGATTAATGTTAGAATAAACTTCTTTTTTTTTTTTATCTGTAGGCCAAGGAGGCCGAATGGGAACTTCGTAATCAATGGGCCGCTAATAGTCAAACTCGAAAACAGACCCAATCGAAATATGGATTTTAATCAATGTGAGCTAATTAAGTGTTGTGTCGAGTTCAAAAGAACGGAGTACTATATTATATTTTCGGTGAAATGCATTCAAAAGTCTAGAACTATACTTATACATGTAGATATTCAGTAGAAATCAGTTTTGAGCGCATGTTACACGACATAGAAAAAATTTTCCTTTTAGACCTCGTTTACATTAGAGCAAAAGTTTCCGGGTTCGTGACGAATCTGAAACGTTTTGATACCGGATTCGTTTTGCCGTTTACACACGAGAGAATAAAGCTGGGATAAAAACTTTCCTGTTTCATCACGTATCCGGAGATTTCGAATCCGAAAAAAAAGGTAGAAATTTCGTATCCGAATACTGTTGAATCGAAACAATACGTAGCGTAAACGGTTATTCCGATGAATCCGGATACTTTTGCGCCCGCAGTCATGAGTTTGCGGTGGAACCAACATGAAAATAAGGGGTTCCAAGTGCCGTACGAAGTGAATCCGGAAACATTTACGAATCCGCAAACTTTTGCTTTAGTGTAAACGTAGTCTTAAACCTCTGACCTCTATATAACTGGATTGCTCATACAGCTCCAAAAATAAAGCCTGCGGAGATGACAAATTTGGACTTCCAAGATGGCCGCCACAAAAAATTTGTATCTTTTCGTAACACGAAAAGAGAGGAAAAGAGCCACATTAAGAACATTTCTGCTATTGATATCAAACAAAGAAGACTGTAAAAAGTTTAAAAGGTGTAGACGTTCTGTACCCGTACAGAGATATCTGGCAGTCAACTATATATTCGCACTTTTGTGACGTATAGGTTTTCCTCTATCAGATTCATCAGCGCGCGAAATGTTCGGAGCGAATTACGTAGCCAATATAAGCGAAGGTGTGCCGATGTTTTCCGATGTAGCAACGAAGTAAGTAACAGGGTAATGTGATTTAGTGAATATGGCGTCGATCTGCTTTCTGCTTTGTTGCTTCGTCCATCTGTCTGGGAACGATTTTGATTTCGGGAAGATTTTATCAAGGTAAGGAAGTAATTATAACTTACACTGTGTCACATCAACGTTAATCTCTATGGAACTTGTGGAAACATGATGTAAACTGCCTGTTGTACTGGGCTATATTTTAGGTTGTATATATCATCATAGACTCATGAAATAGTTGTTTAAAAGGAAATGTCTATTTGCAGTTGTTTTACTTTTAACTCAAGGCATTTTGTCCTCATGCTTACTGTAAGCCCGACAGTTACAGACAAAACAGTTTATCGTTTCAAAATATAGAAAGGATACCCTGATTCATTTTAACACTCTAAAATCCAAATGTTGTCGCATTAATATGCGTCAAAATAGTATACACTGTACTGTAAGCTTATATTTTATTAAATGTGCAACTGTATATGCTATAAAGCAGTCCAACTAAGCGATCCATTTCTTCAAAAATGGAATAAAAAATTAAACGCTTATAGTAAATGCTCCTACGACGATTATAATACTTTTTTGCTTCATAGATACTTATATTTTTCCATAAATGACCTAATTTTTTGTATTCTGTTTTAGAAATATTGACTGTGTGTTCACAGCTTGTGACAGTTGTCTCACAGGGACCAATGTGTTAGTTGTGACCAACATTCTGATCAGACATTATCTGTGTAGTGAATTATCACATAACTCAAACTAAACGAACTTAACAAAGTGAAGTGTGTGTAGTATGCTATATATTGTGTATGATAAGTTGTACGTATACGTGTAGTGCATGTTGTACGTTTAAGCTCGTAAATGTACCACATGCACTACATGTATACGTACATGTACAACTCATCAGATCAAATGTACCACATGCACTGCAATTACTATACACGTACTGTAGTTGTTTTTATTAAATGATATGTATCATGAGGAAAACTATGTGAACAGATTGTTGCACATGACGTCACCATCATAGTGGTTGATTTTTTTTCTTGGCAAACACTGTTGACACAACGGTCACGGTCAGGTTTGTTTTAGCAAGGGTATTAGAAATTAATGGAAATCAAGCAAGATGGCGTCCAATGTCACGTGATTGCAAACGATGTATACTGTAACCCTAAACGTAGACGCATGTACGCATTGCGTACCTAATTTTGCATTTGTTGGTATTATTAAGCAGTAAAACCTGTTATACAATAGCCTGGTTGCTATGCGTGTTTTCATTGGTTGTTGCCCATGATCTATTAGAGGACAGACACATGGACACAGGACACGTCAGATCACGTCAGCTGACTTGCTTTTTTCTTTCTTCATGCCCCAAAATTTGGCAAGCGTTCCAATAAAAACCTTTTAAATTTTTATTGTATAAAACAAATAGATTCCATTTTTTGTTGTCTGTTCAGTTATAGATGCACAGAGGACGTCACAACGTGGTAAGAACATCAGTGAGCCACTCGACTGCGTCTCGTGGGCCACTTTTTTGTTCTTACCACGTTGTGACGTCATCTGTGCATCTATAACTGAACAGACAACGGCAAAATGGAATCTTGTCGCTAATTATTTCGTAGTTCTTTTACTCTGCCTGGTAATCGATAAACTTGCTTATATCACAAAACTCGTAAAAAACCAATGAAATCACTTACAATAGAAAGTCAATAACATCATCTTGAAACTATCTATATACCTTTGGTAGTAAAACATGTCTTTACAAAGTCTTGAAGTATGTAGTTGACAATTTTGGACTGCATAAATATAGCTTTGTACAAATGTCCAATGCATTCGTAAGTCAATCCATTCGATCGCATCAGTCAGGAAGAGAAAAATCGCAGCAAAAATCGCCTGTGTAAACGAGACTTTAGGAAGGCGTTAACTTTTGGAACTTTGCGGTACATAGATATGCAGAAATTTTTGAAAAGCGTTAAAACTAATTTAAGAGTTAGATGCACTTTCAACAAAGTGAATGGGAAGATTTTTTCCAGACAGTGCAATGTAGTATTGTGCGAGTACTATTTTCAACCTTTAATCAACTTTACAAACATTTGTTTAATTAACAGAATGCATGTTTTACTTTAATTTTAGTAATTATTTAAAGGAGGTTGACAGTTTAACCAAAGTAAAAGACTTCTACTTCAGATGGTGTGAAGCTGTAACTGCCAGCCAAGAGAGCTTGGGTGTTGCTGCTGGCATAGCTGTAGCCAGATGGAGGTTGGTATGTGCGACCAAAATTTGTGTAAGAGCTTGTTGAGGAGTGAGCGTTGTTGACGATGTGGAGATCAGTACCTCCTCCAAAGGTAGGTCCATAAGTAGAATAGTCGTAAATTGCGTACTGACTGTTTCGGTAGACTGGAGCTTTAAATGGCTTCAAATTGTCTTTATTTCGGAGGGAGAAAAGAAACGCATTCGAGCTTGATTTATAACCACCTGATCCTAAAAACGAAAGAAAATAACAAATAGTTGCAAACTGTTTTCAAATACTAAAATTAAAGGCCTGGGGCTATGTCGCGCTATTTTTAGCCTCGATTGTCTTATTTTGAAATTCTGAGCTGAAAACTTCAAAATTAAAGCTGTACATTAATTCGATTATGGCCTGGCCAAACGCTTTCAACATCGCATTCAACATCATTCAAGATTGTTGAACGATGTTGAATAATGTTGAAAGCACGAGTGGCCAAATGAATTCAACATCGTTCGACATTTATGAATGACAATTAATTGAACGCGGGCTACTACAAAAGCTGGAATCCAGCCTAGGCGGCAAAACTAGTTTGAATCAACATGGAAAATGTATTTATATCAAAGAAGACGCTGTGTCGCAGTGCTTGCCATCCTGGGGTTCCTTCGATTCTCGTTCTTAGTGCAAAATTCACACGATACAGCGAGTAAACATTACGGGGGGGAGGTTTATCGGTTTTGCGACGGAATTTAATACTTTGTGATGAGCGATATATAGTGTAAACTTTCACTATAGAGACACTAGTATTAGTCTTTCATATATAGGACAAATATTTATGTCGCTTAAAGCTCCTAAGCCCTAAAGAGTGATAACAGACAGGTCTGTATCTTATCTATGGGTATTTCTTGAATGCATAATAATTTATATCTTAATAATATATCGAGAATGAAAGAAGTTTCCCCCCGGAATAGATTAGAATATCCCTGCGCACGCGTAGTTTTGTTTGCAACTGGCGAGTACAACAATGGCGGAGAAACACAAAGGAGCGATCAATCTTCTTCTCGAAACAACGACTATCTAGACTTAGCTGTATGGCTAATTAAATATGGTCTGACGAAAGGATTTATTGTCTGCCTAGCAGAAGGCGTGAATTAATATTAAAAGCTTCACATTCAACTTTAATATGGCCTGGCATGTTGACGATGTTGTGAAGTCGGACCAGTCGGTGAGTAGAGTGTTGTTGGTTCGTGTTTATTTAATATATTTTACACGCGTGGCGCTCGAGCAGTGGCTTAATAACAAAATCTGTATACTGGAGATTGTAGACTGTTTTGGTGTTCACAAACAACTGTACAAAGAACCCTGGCCATAGATTGTTAAAACGTGAATGTAGAATGCTTAAAATATTCTACAAATCGTTCTATCCGTTAGCCCGTGATTCGGCAGACGATTTGCAAGACTCATAACGTGAAGCTAGCAACATAATCATCAGACGATCATAAATACAAAACAGTTAATTTGTAAAGGCGACAAAAACTTATGTACCTTTACATCCATTTGGCAGATTTTACTCAATTTTGATCTGGACCGACTGGACATCACACGATACGTATTAATATCGGAATTATTGTGATGCGCCAAGCTTTTTATGCCAAAATTTTGAGGAGTTAAAAAACTTGATCTTGTTGTATTAATGAAGACTGAAGCAGAATGCGAAGTGCACAAAAGACGTCAGTATTCATGTTTGTCGGAGTTTATCATTTTTTTCTTTATTGACAAGAGAAAATGACTCCTTCAAGAATCCCTCGAGATTCTATTTTGGCTTGTTTGTTTGAGTTTTGGCTTGTTTGTTTGAGTTTTGGCTTGTATTGAATTAACTGTGGGGTGGTCATGTTTGGAGTTGACTTATGCATAAACGTAGCAAAACTTATTATTATCTTTGACTGGAAACTTTGCACTATCCTTGGGATCTAGTTTCTTTTTTTCTTGCTACTTTATTTCCATTTCCTTATCAACGTTTTCTATACCCTGGGTGCCAGAGGTTTTTCGACGCTCGTGGGGGATAACGGGGACACACGAGGAAGCCAGGCGGTAAAGTGGGAGGGGTCAACCCGGAAGGCGAGTGCGAAAAATCTCTGGAACACCGAGCCGTGTTTTACTGTTTTGATTTGAAATTTGAAACCGCCGTACCCGAGGGCCGTACGGGTTAATTATATTTTAACAATCCGGAGTCAACTCTGTTTTGTATTTCTCAAACAAGTAATAATGCTATCGTCTCGACAGTCTTCTATACATTAGACCACTAAAAATTGCTCAAATTTAATAAAACTGGTTTGATTTTAGTTCGGGCGACGTGACGCTGCCCGATATTCACTATAAACTTTCAAATCCGCCGTCTGTTGCTTGTCATGCAGACACTCAGACAGTTATAACTTCCAAACTATGCATTGTTGAACGCTATCTTGTACGTATGTTGTTATAAATTTCATAAGCTTCCCTTTGATGTATGGCTTATGTTTCTGGGTTATATGGAACTTTTTCAAATCCAAAATGTTCACTCAATAATAAATAAATATTTATTTACTTAACTTCTCACATGAAGTCGGTTTACTTGGTTATAGAATTTCAGATACGCAGGAACTTGAACGACTTGAACTACACTTCAAATGAAAGCTTATAGATTTCTAACAACATACTTACAGGATATATTTCAACGATGCTATCTTGTTGTTTGTTATATATATTTTCAATGAAGAAGACGTCTCGTCGCTGAATGAAGCTAAAGTATTAAAGAGGTAGTCGCTTTGATGCTCGTTGAGCTCGTAACGAGTCAAGACTTTCCCACGCAATCAAAAAAATACTCGCGAGAGAGCAAAAGCATTCCAAAAAAAGTGTAAGTTGTATATCAACGTGAAGCGAAAGTATTACTAGTATTCTCTCTCTGTTTTGGAGCCTAATATATATACAAGGAAATCACTGCTGATGACTGCATCTTCTAGACGATGTTACTCATGTTATTAATAGAGATGTGCGATAGCCAATGAAACTTATTGTTAAAAAATTATCCTTCGCTTGACCAATCAACGTCTTACGTCCAGATTTTGGAACGTAACCTTTTCATTGGCTCGGCGCGATCAGAGAAACGTCTCGGTGTTCCAGAGGTTCTTCCCGCTCGCCTTGCGAATTTACCGCCTGGCGTCCTCCCGTATCCCCATTGTCCCTACGAGCGTGGAAGAACCTCTGGCACCCAGGGTACGTTTTCTACGGCTAGCATTTCTACTTTGGCCATTTTGTCGAGTACAACTTACTAGGCTCGATTTCCAGCCTTATCTCAACTCGCGGGACTTTACCCGCCCTCTACGAACGGCTGGACGCGTGAGCGGCTTGTTATGTCTGTGAGGTAATGCATAATTTTCACACGGCAAAGATATTTTTGTCATTCATCCAACCAACACTATAAACACAGTCAGTGAACGATAAATCGCAGATGTTTGAAATGGCAGAAATGCAGCAAAGACACGACTTATAATTCAGTGAGCTTCGTGAACTGAAGCAAGGTGCAATCTTTTCTTATGGACATCTTTAATCAACAATTAGGCCCGCCATTTCACGAAGGCACAAACGGTATTAATGTAAATAAACAATCTGACATTCACCAGGTTCAATTCGCTTTTTAACATCTTCGTCGTTCTATAAATCGTCGCCGAACTCTGCCGTGATTCAAATTGACTTGAGAAACCGCATCTGATCATCTTCCATGAAAGAAATCAAAGGCGAAATCGCAGTTGTGATTGATTTCGAGTTACGTTTTACGATATCAACAAACTATTGACACTGACTGAAATATCAGTGATTTTCCTGACCTAGTAGGCTAAATGGCAAACACATCTTGGCCACTAATGGTCACGTTGCAAATCTTTTAAAAAAATAATCTTGAAAAGTTTCGAAAATTCGGTCGTACGCCTCGCTTATTAGCTTTCCATTGACCGCCCCTTTGGTCGTGACACAATAATTTATACAAATGTTCAATAATATATGATTTCGGGGGCGGGTTGCAGCCCGAAATAAGGCTGGAAACCGAGCCTAATAACTTACTTGCCCCAGGCTCTCACCCTGACAATATCCCGCATGGCGCATGTCTCTATTTAACAAAGTTGAATGAAATGTGGCCAAATGCGTTCAACACCTTTCAACATTTTGAGAACAATAGAAATGTAGAACGCGTGTTGAATGAAAATTTGAACATGTTCAAATATCGTTCAACATCGATGATTCAACACCATTCAACAACGTTCAACATCATTCAACAAGGGTGGCCAAAAGCTTTCAACATGTTGAATTCAACATTGTTGAATGAAATGTTGAAAGCCTTTAGCTTAACCCGTTAACAACTATGGAAGATTTTTGAATTGTAACTTTTTACACAAATTAGTCCAAACTTGATTACTTCCAAGCCAACAGAAATCAAGATGTTACATTTGCAATACCCTTCAATCTCGCCTTAATTTTGATTACCTGTACTTCTATGCAGGTTTCTAGTATCTATTTTATGTTTTATGTATTATATATATCCGTTATTACAAAATTTTGTGCAATTTTAGGTTTCTGTAAGAATTGCTAAAAATAGGGCGAGCCCCTTTAGATTATTGAAATATTTTTACAAACCAAACGTTGAACAATAACACTCTCATACCAAATTATGAACTACTTAACTGAGAGCCAGGTCATTACGCTAAAATGTCAAACTAAGGTCTTGTTGTCTAGAGTGATTAGGGACCTTAAGATCTACGACGGCAACTTCGAGGACGACGTCCTTCAAACAAAAGCATTCTTCTTGCAAAACAAAGATAATGAATAATTTCTAGTCCCAAGAGTAATCTTAACACCGTCCTCGCTCTATATACAACGCCACTCGAACCATTTTCACGTCTTCAGGACGACGTTGACTCGTGGGGTGATGAGAACTGTTGTCTGAGATTGCCTTAACACAGACACTGCAACCGTTTTAACACTTTGAAAATTATAAAACAAGCTTCAAGTATTGAATACAGTAGTCAGTTAACCGTGACTTCTTTTTAATGCTAAAATTTGAATTGCTTTTTAACCGCCGTCGTCGTCCTAGCATCTTAAGGTCCCTAGTGATAGCGAGGTTAATACGTTCAAGGCCGAGGTTTAATGCTTTACAGTAAAGACAAAACGGTCGAGGTTATTAAGTAGTTTATTATATGGCACTTTTTACTCAAAAATCAATCCTGTATTTCCTGGTCTCCGCTTCCTTTAACTTCGTCAAAATGCAGAACTAGGGTTCTGCTGTTTATTTTCGTCTCAATATTAAAATTTACTTTTTAAAATGTTAGTAGTCATCCATTTCAGATATTTTTATTGTTTTGAGGTAATAAAAGTTTAAGATGTGTTTTTTTAGGATTTTGTTGTTTGTTTTCAAACGTAAGGCGTTACCAATTCACCTCAGCAACCAATCACAGCGCACGATTTCACCGGAAGTAACATGTGCCATATAATCACTGATCTCTGCACTAACTGGATGGGCGTTCTAGAACAAATCGCCTTTCGAGGTTTGACCCCACCGGCAGCCATGTTGGTAGACCCAAAAGATCCTCTCAACCAATCCAAATGCAGTACTTTTATCATGCATATTATAAATATAATTATTGTCTTAATACAAGATGGACGCCAGGGTCAGGAGTTCGGGGAGTGAAATGGCCGAATTCTCGAATTCAGCCAGGATTTTAAGCACCAGAAATTGCATAATCATTGCAAAACCAACTTTGAAAATCGAGCTAGCTATCTTGACCAACCTGGTGGAATATTGCAGTCTTCGATTATTTAGTTCATGTTGTTTTCGTTCTTTAGGGTGAACCAACATGGCCGCCGGTGGGGTCAATTCGTAGATCGTTCCCGCCTATCCGGTTAGTATAGATATCCTTCTTTGATATCCTTTATCATTTTATCAAACAACACTCACGTCTTAAGGTACCCATTATCTCTGTAAGGTTTTTAGATCATTGTGATCTTTGGAGCATCTCGAGAAAGAAATACAATGATTTAGTAGTTATTGACAGCGTGTGGTCTGTACTAGTGCAATATTGCACGGAGGATTTTATAGCATAAGAATAGCTATCCGTTCTTCTTTGTTTGGAAAAAACTAATTAGCTTTCGCTGCGGAATTTACTTATTTAAGACAGAAACTGAGCATTGACGTTTAAGCCAATCAGCAGCTTCGGCCTGATTCAAGACGAACTCTACGTCATCAGTACGGAATGTTTACTCTCATAACGCAGACGTCTCTCTCGGGAGGCCCCGATGAGGCGGCTGTATTCGCAGGCTATCTTATTATCAAGCTGCATTCAGTTTGAAAGAACATTAACTCGTTTTACTCAAAAAGGCATAACCAAAACAGTATTACTCCTACCTGTCCAAGAGAGGTCATTATAACCTCCAAAGATGTATTTTCCCACACGAACTATGGTAACTGTGGCTCCAATTTTGTTACACCTTGAGTGAAATGTAGACGCTGCCCAACCATCTCTGGAAGCACGGTAACAAAGATGCCAAGGAGTCTTGACAGGAAGCCACTGTTCAATTAGTTGACGAAAGTCGGGTCTATCAACTAGGATAACCGATGTAAAATGATCTAAATAACGGTGTAAGGCAAAACAAAGTTAATTAGGATATTAATAATTTGGTAGAAAAGGTTTCAATTTATACTATGTCATAAATTTTTGTTAATGAGATATGTTAAGAAACCTAATCCACTTATAATCGAACGACTCATGGGGATCATCAGGTCGAGCAAACGCGAGAAAAGAAAAAACAACAAACAATCCAAAAAATCCATTTGGAATCAATGATAAATAATTTAATTATATATATGAGTAATTTAATTATATATATGAGTAATACTCTGGATGAAAGCCGCATATCAGGTATAATTTATGTTCGTTGCGCTTGCTTTGCTTGCGAGGTGACACACTACCATGAACCGTTCTATTACACAATAGCTCAAGGCTATCCGACCTCAGAAATATCCCATGGGACAGTGCTTATGTGTTCGATAATGTGGTCGACATTAGCTCCCATTGGGGGAACCTCTTTGAACAAGTGATAGACAAACATTCTCCTGTGAAGCAAATACAACTTCGAGCCAATCAACTTCCATGGATAACACCTCAAATTCAAAAGGAAATTAGAAGAAGGAATCGATTATATAAGAAATGCCGTAAAGATAGAGATGAAATTGCATGGTTAGATTATAAAAGTCAACGAAATATTAGTAACAAAATTTAAACGTAACGCCATCAAAGATTACTTTACGAATGCCGCGGTGTCTTCAAAATATTCTGTTGGCGAATTTTGGAAGAAAGTAAAGCCCTTATTGCCGAATAGCAAAAGTAAAGGTTCGAGTAATGATAACACTATCTTAATCGAGAATGGGAAAATGATTGAAAATCCCGCATCTGTATTTAACACATATTTCACGACTTCCCTCATCGATATAGATACTTTATCAAAGAATGAAGATGATTTTGATAATCATCCCAGTGTAACATCAATTAAAGAGCAGAAATTTAATTTGGACTTCTAGTTTAATCCTGTTAGTAGTGCCTATATCTCTAGTCTCTTACAAAATATGGATGTAAAGAAAAGTTGTGGACCCGACGGCATTACACCCAGACTGGTTAAAATAGCAAGTCCAGTAATCGTAGATCCTATTACAAAACTGTTTAACCATTGTATTTCATCCTCGACATGGCCAAAAGATTGGAAATTAGCAAATGTTTCGCCAGTTTTTAAAGCTAAAGAAGAATCTGACAAACGTAATTATCGTTCTATTAATATTTTATCAATTATATACCTAAATTATTTGAAAAACTAAAGTTTGATCAAATGTACAGTACGAAGCGTTCTTACCAACGTTTTCAACGAACATGCATGTCAGGTTTTCTAAGGAACCACTCTTGTTGTTCTGCGTTAATTAAAATTACTGATGACTGGCGTCATGCTCGTGATGAAAAACAGGAAGTGGGAATCGTTGCAATCGATTTATCCAAAGCGTTCGATTCGGTTTGCCACTCCCTGCTCCTCGCGAAGATGAAAGCCTATGGTGTGAAATATTCCGCCTTACAATTGATAAAGTCGTATTTGTCAGACCGAAAGCAGAGCGTTCGGTGCAACGGATTATACTCGGACTGGCTTCCCATTTTAAGTGGAGTACCTCAAGGCAGTCTACTTGGACCCCTCCTATTCAACATCATGATAAATGATATTAATTTTTTAATTAGTACTACATCATTACGTCTCTATGCCGAAGATACGACAGATTACTCATCGCAATTTAAATCCAATAACACTGGAGCATAACATCAACCAGGATTTGGAAGTGCTATGCGGGTGGTTTCAAGAAAATTGTCTTGGAATTAATACATCAAAAACACAAGCAATGATAATTGGTAAATCTGGATATAATTATAACTTTACTGTTGGAACCGACTCGATTGAGATAGGTGATACGTTGAGAATACTTGGAGTGGACGTGGACGATGATCTTAATTTCAGATTACATGTTAATTCAATGGTATAAAAGAAGGCATACGCTAAAATTGGAGCACTACGAATAATTAGGCGGTTCATACAGCCAGATATTGCAGGTCGTCTTTATAAAGCCTACATTCTGCCACATTTAGAGTATTGCAGCCCAATACTGGTTGGCATTGGTAAAACTCAAGTGAAAAAGCTGGAAGCAGTAAATCACTACGCTATCAAATCTTTGTTAAACCTTCCGCGTTCAACCGATTATGAAACAGCTCTTAACTTAATCAATATGCGAACACTTGAACACAGACGATACGTTCAATCTTTGTCTGTATTTTTTAAAAGTTTTAAACAAAATGGACCTAATTATATTTCAGATTTTTTTACACCACGTACGACATCTTATAATCTACGAAATAGTAAGTTTAAAGTGAGGCAACCATCGTACAATACTAGGTATCTCCATAATTCATTTAGTTATATTGTTTCACATTTATGGAACAATTTACCAGTTGACATTAAAGAGACAGATTCTTTAGCGATTTTTAAAAAGAAACTGCATAATGTTGTTTTTATCCAAAGCAGCATGCTTGTGTAGCAGCTGCTCGTAATTTTTAGTCTGCCATATATTGTTAGTAATTTATCTTATTCGACTACTAGTTTTTATTATCACCTGTATATAGTTAGATTATTCCTGTTCTGTTTTGTCGAGCGTTTTTAACATGAGCTATTAGCTCGGGAGACTGGGCGACCACTCCCTACGCCTTCGACGGTAAATAAATTATTATTACTATTACTATACATGTAAGAGAACCAATTTAGTTAGAAATTAATATAATTCCAGCACTGGTACTGTACATGTAATTTTGAAACACGATGTAGCAGTATACCAAAGCTATGCACATCTATTCTGTAGCAGTGCATGTGGGATACAACACATCATATAATGCAGGATCAATGTGCAGATAGTTACATTTGTAAAATTTTCTTCTATTACCTGGAAACTTTTTTACCACACAATCACTAACATAATTAGCCTTATTTAAATCTACCATGCTTGGCTCTAACTGCAGCAGAACCCTGGATGACCATGATGTTATCTGACTTAATGTCACAATGGACAATACCCAATGAGTGCAAACAAAAAAGTCCATGGCAACACTTGCCCAGGACTTCCAACCAATTGTTCGGAGAAATTTCCCTTCAACAATGAAAATAGTACTGTACAACATTTTGAATCGGCCAGACCACAAAATTTCATAAGCAATTTGGGATTAATAACAATAGCAACACCAAACACAAAAGGAAAACATCTGTGTGAAACTTGAGTTAAAATAGTCATTTAATGAATTATATCCTCTTCTTTTACAAATAAAATAAATTCATACTCCTTTGTCCTCAACAAGTACAGATTTACCAGAAACATGTATGTAACCTCATGAGCTTATAAACCCCAATGGCCCAAAACAACCCTTTCCTAAAATAACGTCCTCCACTTTGTCATCTAAACCTGAAGTTAGCTGATCTCTTACTGACATAGTTTTTGACATTTTTGGACTTCTCAAAATTCAGGTTTGATATCAGATTATCATTGCTGGATTTTAAGACAGTTTATAGTTCTGCGCGACATTTTTTTCTCAGAATCTCAACTTTTAGCTTATCATTTTCAGATTTAAAATAGACTCAGAATTAATTCAAACTATTGATTGCCTTTTTCCTGGCTCTTCTATAATCTAAAAGTTTCTCTTTCTTGTAATTCACATGTGTTCTATTAGGAAAAATATTAATAATCATTTTTCTAATCTGTACAGTTCTGTTCCCACACAAGATCTTTGCACCCACACATTGTATTTAGGACAGAGTTCCAGAACATAAAAATGTTCTTCCAACAGCCCTGCAGGTTCCCAAAGACTGTGTAGCCCATGTATATCATAGTACAGACCATAGAAATGCGATCAAATAAACATTTCCATATCAACAGCACACTTGTAAAATTGATACATAGAATATGAATACAAAAATGGAGGATTTTGCTTCAAATAATGTAAATAACACAAATCAGAAAATTTTATATGCTAATCAAGTTTATATGCTACGTAATCAAGCCAGTAAAGACAAATTTAAGTTATTTCGAAAATAAATGACAACTTTAGTACAGTACAGTACAGCTACAGTTTAACACTAAGATTAGACCAATATCCCAACCTCGTCCCCAAGGCCATTTGTGGGGGCTGACCAAGATGGCGGCCAAGAACAAATGGCCCTGGCACAGGCTGAGCTATCACCACATCTGATTGGTCAAGATAACCTTGGATGTTTTAGGTATTCTGATTGGTGGAAACAAGGCGGGCGGCAGGGTAACTCGCGGGCATTCGTTTATAGGCTCAAATTATATTAAATAAGTGATACCAGAATTGCCGGCTGTTAAAAACAACTTCAAAATGAATGAAAATGTGAGAAAAGCTGGCGAAACACCCGTAAAAACGTCGGAAGAATATGTAATGATGGGTCGTGTTGTCTCTGTGCCCTGGCTGCCATAGAATGAAGTCCATGGGATGGCAATTCAGTGTGTTTTCTAAATCGAGCGAACGAAAGACTTGGTGAACAAAGTCAAAAACTGTATTTTGGCTGCGAAAGGAAAGTACACCACAGGGCAGAATTTACGTGTTTGGCCATTGAGAAGCAGGCTTTTTTCAAACAAGAATTCTCGACTAAACGAAGCCTAAATGTTTTTCAAAACGCTGAATTGAATCCACCGAAAACTCATGAAAACAAGGCGGCCCGGCCAGACAACGGCAATCCAGTTTCTTGCGAATTTGGTACAACGGTGAAGCAAATGATAAATAATAAGCATTTACAGATATTTATTAAAAGTGTATTTATTTTAATAACTTGACAATGTATTTGGAAATGAATGTTTTGATTGTTTTCAGTTTGGGTCAGTCAAGCCGAACTAAATATTCAGAAAAAATTGAGCCTGACTAGGCGCGATAAACTTAGTGAAGCCTGGGTCCGAGTCTAAAATGAGTCAAAATTTGATTCATTTTTTGCAGTCTGTGCCAGGGCCATTTGTTCCCGCCATTTTGTTTTTGGCCGCCATCTTGGCCCAGCCCCCACAAATGGCCCTGGGGACGAGGTTGACCAATATCCATGACTGCACTCGAACTCTTTACTCTTACTGTATATACATGTACCAAGAGGTCAAGAGTATAGGAATCATAAAGCATTGATGTACTGTACAACAGACCCCCAAAGATTCAAGAAACAACGATATTTAAGTAGCCATAGCCTTTATCAGTATTAAATTAATGTAGGTTAGGAAGAAGCTTTATACGAAGACTCAAAATATGCTCCAACGTACTGCATTAAACCACAGCAAAAAATAATATTAACGAACATACAGTATATTAGAAATCTAAAATATCGCATAATACCAATACTTACTTCTCCAGACGATACAACAACCGATAGACCTGCTTGATCCAGTTGATCGGGAGAACTACAGGGCTATTGCTGGTTTACACTTTCTTCGTCATTTTCACCGTCACTCACAGCAATTGGAACCTACAAATATACACAAACAGAAAAGCTGAAATTACTAAATAGTTGTAGTTCGTATCCACAGCCAACAACGAATTTTGAATAAATATTGAGGCCAATGGCAATGTATAAATCGATCGTCCACACAAAGTATAAATGGTCCGCAACGATTAAAATTCTCTCCCATTTAACTAGTTCACTACTATAAGCGTTTCTCAAACGTATTTTCCTGACAATGGGGGCAATTTGCATTATCGCAATGCATGCTGGTAGTTGACGTACGAATTCACTTTCAGGGGAAATGGCCGGCGTCAGGCGAGCATTTCGCCTGAAAGATTAATTCACTGTTTTAGCGGTATTTTCTTTCCCGAATGAGAGATTTTTTACTTCTCGTTAGGACAGGTTGGTTATGAAGTATGTTTTGTGTAAATGGGAGCGAAACTGCTTGTGATACTGGCGAGAAAATTACTTCAGAGTTGTCGATGGAGTGAAGAACGTTCGAACAAAACCATGCTTGAAGAAATAACGTTTTGCACATTTCTAGGTGAGTAAAGAAATCGATTGCTGTACAGTAAGCCATTTGCCTTCACATTCATGCATATGTAGTATATCTACTCAGATCGTATAGTTGATGCCCTTGTAAATGTCTCTTCTCTGCATTTTCGCTGGTTGAAATTGATAAGGGTTTGAAACAGCTCACAATCACTTGTTGTTCGAATAGCTTCACCTCGTGAGGCTTTGTTTTGATTTGTTTTGCATGGAAAAAAACTTGTTTCACTAGCAACTGTTCGGGTATTTTGCAAAAACTCCAATTGCAAAGTGTTTTCGGTTTCACTTGGGTTTTGGTCTTTGTTTTTCTTCTCTTCCCTTTTGTACTGGTGAAAATACTGTATACATTTTAGTGTGGCATAAAATACAGCACAATAGGCTTAAAGAATTTATAGTTCTAACGTTAATTCTATTCGACTGTTGTCACAGTGTCCTAGTCATCGTTTTTAACCTATAGCTATAAATTGATTCAATAATATATTTAAACTGTAGTACTGTAGTGTAGGCAGAATGGCAGATATTTAAACTGTTAGGTAGCAGGCCTTGTGACGAGAGGCGATCAATCGATCCAGATCGCCTCCGCACTCCCCTCAGTCAATGTTCTAGCGCTGTGAATCGAGCGCCTAAAATAAGATGATTAGGTTGAAAAATACTGTGGTTTTGTGCTTTATTTTTGAAAATTTTGTCCCCAAATTAGCTTGAAATTGCTTTTATTGAGCGCAATAAAATCGCTTGGAAATTGTACACTAAGTACAGCAGCAAACTACAGTGCGTGTTTATACGGCGCTCAGATACGGGAACTTAGTATTTCCAGTAACCTGCGATCAGGCATTCCTCACTTCCTGCCATGTCCTGGCCATGTGCTGTGGTGCAGATCACGTTGAACCACCAGAAAAGGTCCAAGGTTTAGATCCATCTGTCCTTGATGATGACACAAATACTGATAGCATTAGCAGTTCCACCAGTGATGTTACAGATCTGTCAGATCAGGAACTTTTTGACTCTACTAGTACTGATTCTGACAACTTGATATTATAGTATTGATTTTATCTTTAAATCAAAATGCACATTTAATATATTAATTAATAGCCATGTTATCGTTTGACATTGTTCTTTTTTATATTACTTAATATATACTGTAATTCAATAAAATTGAATTGTTAATATTTCACTTTGGATTAACACTTTTTAGGCATTTGGGTTCTACATTTATGGCCAAATATTTTGACTTTTAACCCAGGAGCTCAATTAAGCACCTGGCTAAATTTAGGAGCTCGATTGGTCAATCTCCCTTATTTTTTTCATCACAAGGCCTGAGGTAGGTAGCTGAATGCTGTAAATTTCTAATTAAACTGTAACTCTGTGCAATTTAATTAGATATCCAATATACATGTAACTCTTTGCATTTAAAACTTGGGGGCTTTGTTGGGTTTTTTTACAAAGTCTCATCTGTGATCTGTGGCACCAGCAAGGGGGGGGGGGCAAGTTGCCCCTAATCGTCACCAGAACTGTTAGTGTGAACTTTGATGAGAAACTGGGGGGGGGGGGATAATTAATGTTAGCAAAATTGCAGATATTTTTGACATGTTTATTAATAACATATGCATTAATGCATTCTGAAAAACTTCAGTCACTTGCGTGATAAATATGGCTAATTGAATTTTCCTATAAATGTCTAAGAATGTTGTTGAAAAAGAATGTCTACAATATACAGTTGTTCATGAGAATTAAGGAAATGGCATTGTAGAAAGTTTGAGATTTCCAAATTTTACAGGGTCACATGCCCTCAGACCCCCCCCCCCCCCCGCCCCACACACACACACAACCAATATGCCAGTCCTGACAGTGCCTTGGACTCTTGTGTGGGCCAAATGGGAGTGAACATTAATTAACCTGTTTTGAAGGAAGTCCAGTCATGTTATCTATAAAACCCTCAAAACTTGTGACAATGCAGGTATATTGTATCAAATAACCAGATCTTTCTCCAGCAGACCACACCTACTAGTAGTGCACCTAGAAAGCCATAAAAATACTTCTTCTTTGGGAGATAGTGCCTGCTGTCAGTGACAGTGTCCTCCACTTTTCCATTTCTTTTGACTTGGCTGTTATTGGATCCACTGTATCTTTACAGTCTTTCACAGGTGGGACTGAGAAAGTCATAAAAAATGTTTCATAATTTGGAAACCCAGTGTACAATTCCCATTTTTTATTACTGTTTTTGAAACATTGAACTGAAAATGTTTGCTGTTCTATTTTCTCCCTTAGACTCCTAGAGCCAAAATTTAATAACCATATTAGATTTTATTTTTCTCTGGTCCAGTATCCAACTCAATGTTTGTGTGCTCTGATTGGCTGGCAAGCAGTTTGTATATTCCTATCTGGATCTTGCAACCAGACTGCTCGTGGATTGAAAAGACAAGTTTAAAAACAAAATCTTTTACTAATAAATATTGAATTTATTGTATTTTGCTTGACACTGGAGAAAGTATATTATATATTGCTTGACTATATATTGAGACAAAAGGTATAGGTATTACAATATGAATGGGTTATTTTATTATCTGTTATTCTATTTGACAACTATGAAAACAATGAATTTGTGGAAAAAAGCCAGAAAAACTGTTACACAGAGAAATATAATCAAGCGACGAGTCAACATTCAAGTTTCTAAAAAAACATGCCCCCACGTTTTAAGCAGAACTATCCCAACAGAAGGGTCATTATTGATTGCAAAGAGTTATTTTTGGGTAACTAATTAAATTGCACAGAGTTACAGTTTAATTGGTTATTTACAGCATTCAGCTAGCTACCTAACAGTTTAAATATATGCCTACAGTGCATTCTTTGCATGTTAAAACTACTCTTAGTACTACAGTTTAAATATATTATTGAATCAATTTATAGCTATAGATTAAAAACGATGACTATAGGGCGCTGTGACAACAGTCGAATAGAATTAACATTATAACTAATTATTTTATCCTGTATATTGTACTGTATTTTACACCACACTAAAATTTATACAGTATTTTCACCAGTACAAAAGGCCGAAAAGGAACGAGAAGAAAAACAAAGACCAAAACCCAAGTGAAACCGAAAACACTTTGCAATTGGAGTTTTTACAAAATACCTGAACAGTTGCTAGTGAAACAAGTTTTTTTCCATGCAAAACAAATCAAAACAAAGCCTCACGAGGTGAAGCTATTCGAACAACAATGCTCGTGAGCTGTTTCAAACCCTTGTCAATTTCAACCAGCGAAAATGCAGAGAAGAGACATTTACAAGGGCATCAACTATACGATCTGAGTAGATCTACTACATATGCATGAATGTGAGGCCAAATGGCTTACTGTACAGCAATCGATTTATTTACTCACCTAGAAATCTGCAAAAAGTTCTTTCTTCAAGCCTGGTTTTGTTTGAACGTTCTTCACCCCATCGACAACTCTGAAGTAATTTTCTCGCCAGTATCAAAAGCAGTTTCGCTCCCATTTACACAAAACATAGTTCATAACCTACCTGTCCTAACGAGAAGTAAAAATCTCTCATTCGGGAAAGAAAATACCGCTAAAACAGTGAATTAATCTTTCAGGCGAAATGCTCGCCTGACGCCGGCCATTTCCCCTGAAAGTGAATCCGTACCTCAACTACCAGCATGCATTGCGATAATGCAAATTGACCAATAAAATAAGAAATACTGAAATGAATGCGGTTTTATATCCTCTTCCAAAGTAATCCCAACCGTCACTTGCAAAGTTGGCGCCAATACTTAGTACGCATGCTCTAAAATTATCTAAAACGTCATTGATCACGCGGGCGCGTGAAATTTCCAGATTCCTGCACGAACACACCCCACACTAAGTTCTTTCAAGGACAGTACTCATACAATAAAGAATTTATAATATGAACTAAAAAAGCTTCGTGAAAGCATCTTACCTTTTCTCCTAAGACGTCAAAGAGCAATCCTTTAAATTTTTTTAATTTTTCGGGAAACTCCTCAATTCAACTTCATCTTTATACAAGGCTTGAATGTCCTCGCCATCTAATAATTCGTTCTCTATACATATACAAATATTTTAAAAATTAATACAAAAGTTACATTAATAATACAAAATTCATGAACTGAAAAATAGGATGGGTAACTCACCAAAACGTTCCACAACATCATTAGGAAAATCATGGCACACCAACCAGTCTTTCAACTCCAAACACGTAAAAGTTTTCTTGTAGATATCCATTGATGTACAGTAGGCTTGCTCAGGCTAAGTCTGACTTACAAAAGCTCGGACTGATATACTCAAAATTCAGTAGAAGGCTCATATTTCTACTCCCCTAAAAATATGTCACATGACCAGAGGATTTACTCCCGACCAATAGAAATTTTTGAAACGAGATAAGACCACTTCTTTCACAGTTTCACCTGAAGCTGTTTTTGTTGCCAAAATCAGATAAAAAGCACTTTCTCCCGATCCCAATCCGATTTGACGCGAGAGTAGAATTGGCACAGGAGTCGATTATATTTGATCAGTAAAAGAGTCGATTCGCAAAAACGGGAGCCAAAATGGGGCCAACTGGGGCTGATATGGACATCATAAACGACCCCAAAAGTGGGGCTAAAACCGACCTTAGCGTGAGAGTCGTTTTGATTTGAGGGGCTAAATTGGAAAACGGTGGGGCTGATTTGGAAAATGAAGGGGCTGTTATGGAAACGGATAGGGCTAATTCAGCGTTGTGGTGTACCTAAAATGGCCCTGTGAGCGTCGATCTAGCTTCCAAATGCCGAAATGGCTTTCGCATGAGGCCAAAACAGCTTTGGCCCCAAAAGGGCTAAAACGCAAATTTGGGTCGTTTCAGCCCTTTTTCATTTACAGTGTATAGACGATATATTTACCTTTTCTCCGTCTATTTTGTCCACAAAGTTGACAAGGCTGACGGCAAGTCCATAAAATACGACAACGAGGGTTGTAAATCGATGTTGAGAAAGCATTTCAAGCTTGAGAGAACCGTTAATCTTCTCGATTATTAATAATTACGCTTCAGAACTACAGCACCACGCACGTCTAGTACTTCTTGCTTAATTTTTAGTCGTCGGAAAGGCGACGAGTGACTGGTTTGCTTAATTTTGTCATATTGACATTTGTATGTATTTTTTAATACGCATCGACAAAGGAATACTCGACTCTGGGTTATCATATGACATGTATGTATTGCACTTGAAATCATTTTCAGCCTTTTTGAAAATTCTATTTAAAATATACAAAAGCTAAGATAAACGAAATTGAAAATAATTCAAAAGAAAAATTGAAAAGAATTTGGCGTCATATGATGAAAATTACGTATTCGAACTTTAATATTAAAAGGATCTATACCATACTTAATTGATGTTAACATTATAATTAAAGGAAGATGAAGCGTTTTCTGACTCATTCACCGACTAGTTAATTAACTGAAGTATACGTCTAAGGCTCTGTTTACATGAAGCGGATTGACGGTCCAATCGAATCGAAAAACGCGAGTGAAGTCAATCCGGGCACATGTTTACATGGATCTGATCTGCTTTTGCTTTTTGTAAGCGGTTTTTCAACACTATTTTCTGGGCTTTCCTCAATGTCCGCCATGTTTGCAACACGCACTTCACTTCACTCATGCGTATCAAGTCATTTTCAAGTCAAACCGTGTTTAGATGAACCAGATTGGCGACATTCAAGTCGATTCTTGCTTGAATCTCAATCCACTGTGTGAATTGACTTCAGCCATTCGTTTCGATCAGATGGAAAACTTTCAATCTTCTTCATGTAAACACAACAAGGAGAAACAACATGGGGGGGGGGGGATTTGACTTGAAAACTCAATCCGCTTCGTGTAAACAGGGCCGAACACTATAGTGGAGTCGTATACTTGAATGGGGATTTACGTATACGCCCCTCCCCCCATAAAAAAGTTATAAATGTTACCGAACGGCGAACATTTCTCAAAACAACACTTCTATATTAACAACCCTTCTATATTGTTGTTTGTGTTCATTCTCGTCCCTATATTCCTTTTATAAATCGGTGCTTTAATAAATATAATCTTTTTCGGTGCTCCAGCCGGGAGAAGCTGTGGGGACTAGTATGGCTTATGTTGGTTTAAAACGTTGAACTGCTTTGTACCCATGCAGGCGGCGCAATTAGAAACCGAAGCACGCAAGAAGTGGTGGGATTGGAGCGCTTTGGGGAGCGCCTTGCAGATCCACAGGGAGCCCAACTCTGACGCCTGTGATGGTCCTTCCTCTTTTTTTGTTTTATTATATTAAGCTTCTGACTGAAAACCCAGGTCGTTTAACTGTTGTGTAAGCTGGTTAACAGTTGGTAATATATGCACATATATGCAAATTGCAGCGCGCGGTAATTTGAAACTCGAAACAGCTGTTGGGCTTCTGTGCCATGTGAATGGCGCGTGACGCTCACTGAAAGCTGAGACGACTAAACACGCAGTACGGGAAAATCGCGTATTTTATCACACCGCGGGTGTTCCGCCAACGTCAATTTGCTCGAGCTCAAATTACTACGACAAAGACCGTTACAATGTGAGCGGAATGGAGCGTGGAACGCAGGCCTTATTGCACCGCGTGTTTAGTCGTCTCAGCTTTCAGCGGCCTCGGTTTTCAGTCAGAAGCTCAATATTACAAGACGCCTGCTCAGGCGTTCACTCGGGCTACTGATTTCTGAAAGCTTCGCGTAGCCTGTGCGTAGTCTAGCAAGACTACATGGCAAGGAAAAGTGAACTTAAACTGTTGGGTGTTACATTCAATGAAGACCCCTGTAACTGGGACACTCATTTTGACTCAATACTTCATAAAGCCAGCTCACGATTATACATACTTAGGGTGTGTAAATATTATGGCTATACATTGCAAGAACTTACTGTTTTGTTTGATAGCTTGATAATGTCATTATTTATGTATGGTATTGAAATATGGGCCTGTGCGTATGAAGGAAAATACTTGAGTCGAATCGATAAGTTTTGCCGGCGTGCAGTTGTGTTTGGCTATACTAGTAAACATATACAGCTAAATCAATTAAGGTTGTCCTGGCCAAAGCCAAAAGGCTAAAGCCAAAAGGTCAAAGCCAAGCGCGAAAATTCTCGTTAATAATCCCCAGAGAGGCAAGTTTGGTTTATTTGTATGATTTTGGCCTATAAATATAGTAAATGTGTGCTTCGCTATTTAAATAGTAATTCACATCGTACTTTTCGCGCTTGGCTTTGACCTTTTGGCTTTGACCTTTTGGCTTTAGCCTTTTGGCTTTGGCCAGGACAACCTTAATTGATTTAGCTGTATATATATTAAAGATTTGATTAGTGCTAGAGACAAGAACCTATGGGAAAAGATTATATCTAATCCCAACACTGTCTGTATGACCTACTTCCTGCCCAGCGAAAAAGGAACCTACGAGACCGTGGGCACAACTACATCCTTCCGCGGGTTCGCACTGAAGGTTTTAAACGTTGCTATGTAAATAGATGTCTTTTTAACTTTGTCTAATTGTTAGTTATATTAGTAGACTATATTTTATATTTTATTTTTTATATTAGTTTTAGATAATATTTCCACCTTGAATTGATGTAAACTTGCAACGTCTGTATGCTAAGTATTAATTCATCTATTAATAAAGATTTATTCATTCATTCATTCATTCATTCATTCATTCATTCATTCATTCATTCATTCATTCATTCATTCATTCATTCATTCATTCATTCATTCATTCATTCATTCATTCATTCATTCATTCATTCATTGCATATTTGTATAGATTTTCACAAATAGAATCTAGGAAGCGCCGAAGGTTTGCTAATTAATATAAATGTAAACAAGGCCGTTTTTTCTGAAAATTAAACAACGGATCTAATATATTTAGCAGACAAAAACCTATAGTGTCGGATTCGGCAGAATCAAGCGATCATTTTGATATAGAATTTATTTAAATTCGGACAAACAGAAAATATTTAAACACGCGACACCTACGCGATATCTAGACATGCACTGAACAGTTCAGCTTATTATTATACTTGCATTTTGTAGTTGTCGGACTATATAAAGCAGCAAGGCCAGGGCCAACCTGTTTTGAAATAGCTCGTCATCTTTTACGTACTAGGTCTACCGCGATCGCCGGCGTGTGCAGTTGTAAACATTGTAAAGCCTTTGTAAGCATGTTTATGATGAAGACAATTGTGAATTGTCAGCCGCTTTAACTGTCAACTATAACTCGGTCACTTGCAAAAGGTAAAGTTATTCAAACAAGGAGAAAGCCGTAGCAGTACGTATATGTTCTTTGATATACTGTTGCCCTTTCTTGTGTCTCTAGTCTAGTCCTCAAGTCAAACTTCCTAGGTACTGATGTCAGCACGGCATTTTTTCGCGTCTGTAATAAATTCGTCTATTCTGTCTTCATGGATAAACCAATACTGATCAACTACTCATGTATTCACCAATACCGTCGGAAAACACATCAACCCAAATCGATCAAAGGCAAAAGAACTCGAAAAAACCGAGCACGCAACATGCCTTTACAGTTTCGCAAGGCCTGACGGGATGATGCAATAATGCTATTTTGTGTGGCGAAAAAATAACAAACGGAGCCGAAACCTAGACTCGTTCTACCATAGGTAGCCCGAGTAATAAAACAAAAAAAGAGGAAGAACCATCACAGGCATCAGAGTTGGGCTCTCTGTGGCAGATCTTGCAGTTGTCACGGCCGACAACAAGAGTATTCGCGAAGCTAGTGAACGAAAATTTTTGGGGCCGCCTTTCATTTATATTCTAATACACTTCTTTTCTTTGTTTTTATTTCACGGTAATGTCTGAGTAATGGTATTTGGGATTGAAATAACATTTATACTACGCAAGCTCTGATTGGTCATTAACCGTGCAGGATCAGATGATCTAAACACTAAAATCGAAAGCACTTTTGTCGTATTTATAAAAGTAAAAAAAGGTTGAAATATACAATGTATTTGATAGCCATAAATAAACAATAAGAGGGCATGTGTAAGGGCTAGAACTGTGAGAAGCTTAAACAAAATGAACAAGTTCAACAAATGCTTAACTCAAGTTAAGGTAATTCCTCAGTTTTGCATTGCGCAGCTTTTCTGGGCATAATTCTGCAATATTAATTCAATATGTATCCAAGAGTTAGTGACGAAAACACATAAAAATATCACTAAAGAGGCTAAATCGGCTAATAACAACTTTGACAAGAAGATACTAACTTAATTATTGGTTTACTACGAGTTCGGTCACCCCAACTTGTTTTTGTAATTTTACTATGAAGATATATCACAAACTTTAATACTGGGGAGTTCAGCAACTTTTCATTTCTGGAAGAATTACTGAGGAATTACCTTAATAACCATTTCAGTTGAACTTGTTCTTTTTGTTGTTTATTTATAGCGTAGAAAACACGGTGATGAAGTAATATTTAAAACACAGCGAAAAGGTGTGATCAGTTCACGTTTTAAAAGCGACGAAATAAAATTGTATATAAATACCTCTTGTGTTCTTGCCTGGTAAACTCACTTGATAAAAGAAAAAAACTATCGATAGAGAGCAAAATGTCCACGAGCTCTCGGCATAAATCCAAAATATTCCCGATGAAAAGGCTAGTTTTCTTTTTCGGAGTTTTAGATCGTGTCATGCAGAGTAGCTTTTTACGGTCAACGATGTTTTAAAACATGATCCAAACGCTGAGATGGCTGGCTAAGGTAGTTGCAAATACTTTTCACTGTTTTCAATATTCAAAGTTTGCATTTTTTACCTAATTTTGTCTCTTTTATTTGGCAAAACAAATCCAAAATATGTTTCAGCTTGTCAGCTTCTCCATTTCGCCCGTTCATTGCAAACGTCATCAATCAAAGTGTTAGAAATAAATCTGCATGTGATTGGTTGTTCAGTCAGCAAAGTGTTAGTAGAGGAAATGTGATTGGTAGTTGGGGAATTTCGAGAATTTGTATTTTTACCATGTTTTTGGTGACTAAATATACCGTTTTTTAAAGTCAGTTATTTTATAAAAGAAATACCAATTGGTTTTCCTTGCAGGATACTCTGATCCAAACACATGGGAAGTTGCTCGACGTTTGAAAAGCTAAAAATTGGATCAGAGGCTAGCACCCTGCACAGAAAATCATTTTGTATTTCTTCAATTAGATCAAGTTTGTGTCCACTGACTTTAGATATGTTTAAATTTTAGGTGAGCACAAGCGTTGATAGTTTATAAATAAATATATATATATATATATATAATATATATATATATATATATATATATATATATATATATATATATATATAATATATATATAGTAAAGAAGAGTAAAGAGTAAAGTTCCTTCATTGAAATAAATCTGCATGTGATTGGTTGTTCAGTCAGCAAAGTGTTAGTAGAGGAAATGTGATTGGTAGTTGGGGAATTTCGAGAATTTGTATTTTTACCATGTTTTTGGTGACTAAATATACCGTTTTTTAAAGTCAGTTATTTTATAAAAGAAATACCAATTGGTTTTCCTTGCAGGATACTCTGATCCAAACACATGGGAAGTTGCTCGACGTTTGAAAAGCTAAAAATTGGATCAGAGGCTAGCACCCTGCAATTAGATCAAGTTTGTGTCCACTGACTTTAGATATGTTTAAATTTTAGGTGAGCACAAGCGTTGTTAGTTTATAAATAAATATATATATATATAGTAAAGAAGAGTAAAGAGTAAAGTTCCTTCATTATGTATGTATCGCATATATATATATATATATATATATATATATACCAAAACTAAAGGAGTACTGACTGAAGGATAAAGAGTGCTCAATACTTAAAAAGTAGAGCGGAATATAATATAATATAAACTTAAAACGTCTTGTGTCGCTACTCGGAGTTTCACGCGTTCATGCGATCATCAGGCAACTGAGGTAATTAATTCAACTATAGCGTTTTATGCATGCTAGGTGTGATGTCATGGCTGTGGAATGTCCCTTGACTTCTTTCGGCGGCTTAAGTTGTTCGTATAAAATTTGTTCATGTGACGGCACTTCGAAACGATTTCACCTCTCTTGTTTAGCAGGGGTTCCTTGTCGGCTTTTACCAACTGCAGCTTCTCTTCTAGACATAGGTTGCACTTCTTTGCTCCGCATTGATACGCTGCGGCACGACTCAAAATTGACCACTTTATTGAGAAGTTGCGGTTATTTCTTTTTAGCACCCAAATGTATTTCGACAATTCGGTTTCGTTCTCGTATTTCTCGTTTCGAAAGGATTTCTTGTGGTTTCTGTAGCGCTGTTTAAACTCGTTTGCCATCATTCCAATGTAGATCTTTTTTTCTTGGTTATCCGTGGTCGAAACTTCTGCCTTATAAACGACGTTAGTTGCTAGGCAATTTCCTGGTAGCGGACAATCGGTCTTGCTTCTGCAGTCGCATTTTCTTTTCTCGTCGGCGTTAGATTCCAACTTCTTTCTGGAAAGGATGCGCGCGTTGTGCTGATTGATGGCCGATCTCATGTTTCCCATGCAACTATAACTGACTTTTATAGCATTTCGGTTAAAGATCTTGTGCAGCTTGTTTGTTGTCGGAAAATGCTTGTCGATGAGTGAAAGGAAAGACCGTCCAACGTTTGTTTCGACATTTCTAATAAATGGGGGATTGAACCAAGTTATTTTCCTTCGTCGGTTTCTTTGGCTTGTCGGTCTTTCGTTGGCATTGGGAGGATTGTTCGGAAGATATTCAAGGTTTGGGTTAAATTGGCTGCGAGTAAGGGCTTCTTTGTAGGTTGGTATAGCTGACTGGAAAGATTCTTGGTCGGAAGAAAGTTGTGAGATTCTTTTGTTGATGGAAGGTGGTATTTGTCGTAGGATTGAAGGTGGATGGTTGGAATGGCTGTGTATGTAAAGGGGTTCGTCGTTAGGCTTTCGGTACGGGTAGAATTTTCCATTGTTGAGGTTAATAGTTATGTCAAGGAAGTTCGTGGTTTTGGTAAGTGTGTTTTGGTTTACGAAATGTTAGAGAGTGCTCAATACCATATATAGATAGAGCAAAATACAAAGTATCAAGTATAGTTTTACCTTAAAGTCTTCGCTACCAGAGGTTTCACCCTAAACGGGATCATCAGGCGACTGAAAAATATCGGTTAGTGGGCTGCTTAAATGCGTTAGTTGGGGCGTGGGTGTGGGCGTCGAAATGTCCGGCGCATTCATTTGGAGCGTGGGTGTGGGCGTCGAAACGTTGCGCGCATTCCTTTGATTGTTTAGGTTGATGATCCGAAATCTATTTTTGTGCCGACACGTCGAAACTATTTCTGATCTTTTGTTTAGTAAGAGTTGTTTGTCTGCCTTCATGATGAAAAGTTTTTCGTCCAAACATAAATTGCATCTTTTTTATCCTCCCGTGTAAGAAATTGAGTGTTTTAGTATAGACCAGGTTATGTCGAAACTTTGGTTTTTTTCTTTTAGATTCCAAATGTATTTCGAAAGTTCCGTCTCATTTGAATACTTTTTATTCTGGAAAGATTTAGTATGGTTACGATATCGCTCTTTAAATGTACTTGCTGTCATGCCAATGTATTGCTTAGTGATGTTCGTGTTGCTTATGGAAATAGATGCCTTGTATACTATGTTGTTTGTCATGCATTGCCCACGTAGGGGGCAATTGTCCTTAATCCTGCAATTGCAACTGCTTGTAACTATGCTTAGTGGCTTGCTTTTCCTGATTGTGCGTGAATTATGTTTCGTGATAATAGACTTGACGTTGTTCATGCAACTATAGCTAATCTTGACTGTGTTTCTGTTAAAAAGTTCGTGAAGCTTGTGTCCTGGTGGAAAGTGCTTGTCAATAAGGCTAAGAAAGTTACGTTCTATGTTTGTTTTGACATTTTTGTTAAATGGAGGGTTAAACCAGATGATATTGCGGTGTCTATTTCTGCGTGTTTTCTGTGGTGCTTCTTGTGTGTAGTTTAGCTCATGGTTGAAATTGCTGCGCCTTAATGCATTTTGGTAACTTGGTGCGGTTTCATGGAATGTCCGCTCGTCAGACGAGAGGAGGGAAATGCGCTTGTTGATTGATGTAGGTAGCAAGCAAATTTAATTTCAGTAAACTTTTTAGACGTTACTTTCGACCTAAGCAATGGAAAATACAAACCTTTTCGAAAGCCCAATGACGATCCATTATACATAAACAAGCAATCAAACCACCCACCAAGCATTTTAAGACAGCTACCTACATCAATCAACAAGCGCATTTCCCTCCTCTCGTCTGACGAGCGGACATTCCATGAAACCGCACCAATTTACCAAGATGCACTAAGGCGCAGCAATTTCAACCATGAGCTAAACTACACACAAGAAGCACAGCAAACACGCAGAAATAGACACCGCAATATCATCTGGTTTAACCCTCCATTTAACAAAAATGTCAAAACAAACATAGGACGCAACTTTCTTAGCCTTATTGACAAGCACTTTCCACCAGGACACAAGCTTCACAAACTTTTTAACAGAAACACAGTCAAGATTAGTTATAGTTGCATGAACAACGTCAAGTCTATTATCACGAAACATAATTCACGCACAATCAGGAAAAGCAAGCCACGAAGCATAGTTACAAGCAGTTGCAATTGCAGGATTAAGGACAATTGCCCCCTACGTGGGCAATGCATGACAAACAACATAGTATACAAGGCATCTATTTCCATAAGCAACACGAACATCACTAAGCAATACATTGGCATGACAGCAAGTACATTTAAAGAGCGATATCGTAACCATACTAAATCTTTCCAGAATAAAAAGTATTCAAATGAGATGGAACTTTCGAAATACATTTGGAATCTAAAAGAAAAAAAACCAAGTTTCGACATAACCTGGTCTATACTAAAACACTCAATTTCTTACACGGGAGGATCAAAAAGATGCAATTTATGTTTGGACGAAAAACTTTTCATCATGAAGGCAGACAAACAACTCTTACTAAACAAAAGATCAGAAATAGTTTCGACGTGTCGGCACAAAAATAGATTTCGGATCATCAACCTAAACAATCAAAGGAATGCGCGCAACGTTTCGACGCCCACACCCACGCTCCAAATGAATGCGCCGGACATTTCGACGCCCACACCCACGCCCCAACTAACGCATTTAAGCAGCCCACTAACCGATATTTTTCAGTCGCCTGATGATCCCGTTTAGGGTGAAACCTCTGGTAGCGAAGACTTTAAGGTAAAACTATACTTCATACTTTGTATATATATATATATATATATATATATATATATATATATATGCGATACATACATAATGAAGGAACTTTACTCTTGGCGTTTCCCGGTTAAAGTAACTAGCATGAGAGAGTTTAGTACTTTAGTACAGCACTTAAGAACTATAGTACATCTATAGTTTTGAAATGTTTATATACAATATAGGGATTCTGACTAAATTATTGGGGTGCACAAAACTGTTAATAGGAAAATTATAGTGACCTATACGACAAGAATAAGATATTTTAGTTCGTGCCAGTATGATAATGCATGGTAGCAGATTAGTCTTTTCAGACGATCGTTGTATTATACATACCGTTTCTGCTAATTTCAATTTAGATTGTATTTAGTATACTGATAGGATCACTTATTGCATGTGGCTCATTGTTCTGAATAGAGAGGAGATTTACGCTGAAAGCGTGGCTTCCAAATAAATAAAACCCAACGATCAGGTTTGAGTCCATCTGGGTCGCATATAGACTTTCCAAAGTCCTTTCCAGTCCCCTTTATGACGCGCTTCGGTTTTGCGGTGGAAAGGACTTTTGTCACTTGCAGCGCGCCAAATTTTACAGGCGAGTTTTTTCCACCTGTGACGTCATTGTTTTCCTCGACGCTGAAGCGACTTTAGTGACGACAGATAAGATTATTCGAAGGTTTTGAGGTTGATCTGGTGAAGTTGTTTCTTGCATGATAATTACAGTACAGAATTTTTAATAATATAATACAGAATTTAAAAAGTAATAGTTAAAATAAATAAATGCCCATAAAGATCGGCCGCGAATATTTTAACTTACTTATCAAATTGTAAGTGTAAATGATGAACACTTTGTTTAAGAGTCGTAGAAAAGGTTAAATAAGATCATTTTAACGCAGAAAAAGCTGAATTTGAGGCACTAGTGCCTATTAACTTTGATAAAACATTCATGTTTTATTAATCAATGTTTTATCCGTATTTAAAGATGCTGATTAAACATTCATTTCTTTTGAATTTTCGTCATGAATTATTAAAGAATTTGATAACAGTATTTACAAACACCTGATTAAACATTAATTTCTTTTGAATTTTCCTCATGAATTATTAATGAATTTGATAAGTACTATTTACAACATGAGCGAGCGTGTTGTATCGGATATACAAACACGAGGCGAGTGAAATTCATGCATGTTGGAATATTTAGTTGGACTATGCGGTTGGATGTTTACTTGAAAGAACATGAAATTTTCAGTTAAAGTTGCTGGAAGAATGGTGTATCGGGGGAACTATTTTTTGTTGTTTGGTAATTAATATGCAAGCCACTGTATTTTGAGTAGCCAGTCAGTAGTGCATGAACGTATTCTCCTGGGTTAAGGTACAATGCAATGGATGTTATGGAAATTTATTCAAAAACCGGTTATCGGATCCCCTTCGTCAGTCGAAGAAGAGAGTTTGATTCGCGTTTTCGAAACCCGAAAAGTGTAGAGGAAGAGGCTACGTGGTTAGAAGAGAGTATTCCTCAAAATATAAGAAACAACACAAAATGGGCCATGAAAATATTCGAAGAGTGGCAGAGGGCGCGTACGAATAAAATAGCAAAGAATGAATCATTTCGGTTCGAATATACAAGAGGTAAGGCGTTCAAGATTTAACGGTGAATATTGAAGAAATCTGCTCTATCACTCAACATATGGCTAACGAAGTTTGTTGGCGAAGTTGTGAATCGTTTAGGCGATATGTAGGTATCCGCCGAGAACGCTATATCTCATTCTTTGTGGTATTAATATACATGTGCAGCACATGAATGAAGAAGAGAGCGTCAATATTTTAGCGAAGGGCGACAGAAGGTAAGCGAAATATAAGAGAGGTTGAATATTTTTTGTGTACGTAAATGGGGAAATTGTCATGGAATACTATAGGTATATGGATTAATTATCAGGGTTTTTCTCTTGTTTCCATTGACAGATTTTCAACGCTTCGTAATGCAATGGATGCCGAAATGAGGGAATCCAACAAGATGGGCATAGCACCGGCAACGAAGAAGGCGGAGAGAAGTGAGGTGACTGAAGAAGAAGATTCGGAGTTGTGGAAACAAAAATTGCTTGGAGGAAATACAGCTGAATCTTTACTACATATTCTAGTATCGTTCATGCAAGTGCTAGTATAATGCCGTGGAGAATGTAGCAGCTGGTTATGCGTCGTTTAATAATTGTAAAATTAGTTTTATTATGAACTCTAGAAATTAGTTAAATGGCTGACTTCAAGAGAACATTTGCGAACAATTTAGGTTGATTTGTTCAGTTGGTAATACGATTGTAATGAGAGTTTGTGTGCGCGATAAAATATCAAGTTATGTTGTGAATTGTGAACGATAATTATGTTTCGTGATTGTTGTCATGTTAGTAAATTGTGGCTATCAAATGATACAGAATAATATAATAGAGTCGTTGTTAGTGTTTGTTCTGTATCTGATACAGAATACTAATAAAGCTAATTATTAGTAATTAGTAATTATTAGTATCATCGCGTGTAAAGTGGACTCCACGCATGTCGAGATTAGCACCCTCAGCGGGCTCGGGGATAACAGAAGTGGGAATTTGTGGTAACGCCATTATTTATTGCTTAACGTTCGACCTATTGACTCAGGCGTTTATCAGAGTCAACAGACTTCACCTGTTTGGCGCTAACTCTTCTCACGCTTCAACGTTTTATAATCCACTAAAGCACAGAGCCTTTCCACATGGCGTCTAAACGGCTGATACGATCGGGATGACAACTTAAAAATTCCGCTGTTCAATAGAGTGAATCATTAATGAAAATTTCAATTTTAGAATATCCTTTTTCTACCAAGGGATTGTGCATCTATTCTATAGTTGGCAATCGCTATTGCATGCCATTTGCACTTGTTCCTTTGTGGAGGATTGCTTAAGCCCACGCACGCGCTTCGATTTTAGTCGACCGATCTTTATCGGCTTACGATCAAAATTGTTACGTGTGCGGTATTATTACGAGATTTTTGTCCCACGGTTTTGATATTTGGTTTGATATTGTCCGACTAAAATCGGTCAAAATATCACATGCGATTACCACTTTTTATCGTTCACTGATCACTCATTCTCCCTGAAGTTATTTGATTTGATAATCGTAAAAATGGTGGCTGCAGTTCCTAAGGTCTACATGCAGTAACCTTAAAAGACGTTTCCGTTATTCTATACAACTAAACAGCTACTATCAAAAGATGCCTACCGCTTTTCCATCTATTTCGCCCACGAGATTAACAAGACTCACGGAAAAACCATAAAAGACAACAACAACTGTTGTCCATCGACGTCGACAAAACATTCCAAACTTGAGAGAATCTAGAATTTCAACGTTGTTGTTAGTCACATTCGTCGACGACTTCAATAGTTACATATTTCTATTCAAATTAAGTAAAAATTAATTTAGATATAAATGTAGATATTGTTCGCAACAGCAAGGGGCCGCTCCTTTTCCTGAGTGGACCGGAACACGGTAACGCGATTGTTCTGAAGTGTTCTGGTTGCCCCAACTTTCGACGTGGGGCAGATGTGACATTTCAGAACACAACCTCGGTGGTGTTGTTTTCACAATGGCTGCTTCGGACCTTGGTACCTACAGCATACCACTGCATCGAAACACGTACTTCCTGATATGAAGCTAATAACTGCTCATATAAGTGTCAAGGCATATTTAAAATTGTGCCAGCATAAGCAGTTATTATTATTGTGCATGCATGAAAGTGAAATATAGGTTGAAAATGTCTAATATTTGAACACTCGTTCCTGGTAGCTCCGTAGCTGTATTTCAGTTGTGAAATCACCTTATATAGTTTTTAGTTCTTCCATGTACATTTAGACAATTTTCATGTTACCATAATCTTTAAAGGGTGCAATCGTGCCCAAACGAACGAGCGAACGAACGACGAAAACAGTCATTATTGGGATAATCGAACTAAGTTGGTCCGCTATCTTATTTGATCTGGACCAGATCGGTGTTGACTGGGACACAGGTTTATGTGTTCTAGAACCGATAACTCGCTCTATTTCGGAATGTTCCCGCACAGTGTTCCGGAGAACTCAATTTTAATTGTTATTTCTTTTGCAAACAATGTACGTAGCTTTTGTCGAAGCACCCGTACAATTTAGAAGGCAGAAAAATAACGATATTAAATAGCAAAGCTTTTCCTGAGCGTATCTGTTTACATTTGAATTCTCTTTGGAAAACCTGCGAAAGCTCTACTTCCGGCAGAGCGCCTTACGCATTCGCAGACATATTTTATCTGCTGTTATTGTTCGGTGTACATTCACCATATGTGAATGTTCAGTCTAAGTTACTGATTGTCAATTCTCATCGAGTGGGATCATAATTACTCTAAATGCAATGTCTTTTTTTCCTCCAGAGTATGGTTGGTCAAGTGTGGCACAGCATATTCGTCGGCATCTGTTCTGAGTATTTTGAGCGTTAATAGAGCTCTTTGAACGTTGCAAACTAACGATTACTGCACGTGAGGGTAATAATTCATGTTTACGTTTCAAACCCCAGATGAAACAATAATTTGTTATTTTTTTACGAATGAACAATGTGTTGGCTGGCCGGCAGCTGAACCACAAACGTTTTTTGTATGTTGTGCAAAGCCAAAGGGCCAGTCAAGTGACATAGAAAGAGTAGAGATGTCTTCTATAAGCATGCACACTAACTCATAGACCTTATAAGCTATCGTATACAAGTAAGGCCTTGATAGGAAAATATATTAATCTTACAACGGCACAGCTGATCGTTTAGCGGCAACAGTTGTTGTGTCATTACTATACATACAACAATTGCGTTCTCAATTGACGTTTCAGGTGGAATGCCAGACGTTGTTACAGGTGACAATTACAATGATCTGTCTAAGAAAATATGCGTTGTGTGTAAAACGACATGCGTTGCAAACGACAAACGCTGCTGAGAAGCTACTGTAACACATTTGCCATCTGCTATATTAAACTGTGGGTAACTACTTTGTAATGCCTATAATTTTTAGGGGATGAACGTATTACTTCGGGTTTAGATCAGAATTCGAGTTATAATTAAACTACGACTGAATTAATTTTAGGAAAGACAAATCGTATAAATAAATAAATAAATAAATAAGTAAAGTCGCGTGCGTTCTTATATATAGTCTTAGAAACATGCACCGTTTCACGGTCAATGTGGCTATACTTGTTTTAATCAGTGCTGTAAAAGTTACATAATTTTTGTGACTAGTTACAGTTACAGTTACATTGTTAGAAAAGTAACTAGTTACCGATATAAGTTACAATGAAAAGAAAGTAACTAGTTACAGTTACAAAGTTACTTCAAAAATTTTGTAACTAGTTACAAAGTTACATTCCTTTGTCCGTGTTACTAGAATCAACAAAGAAATTACTGGTTTCAGATGCCAGTACCATAATTATGTTTTTACAACTAAATGCCTAAATATAGTTGTCACTAAGCAGAAATAGTCAAATGTGTACATAATGTACCTTTATTATTATATCAAAACCCTTTTTATCAAGAAAGAATGACATCCTCAACTGAAAATCAGTAATATATATAGTCACATTTTTAAACCAAATATTGTAACTAGTTACAGTTCTTTAAAAAAGTAACTAGTTATAGTTACTTCTTCAAAAAGTAACTAGTTATAGTTACAGTTTCAGTTACAGTTACTTAAAAATGTAACTAGTTACTGTAACTAGTTACTTGTAACGAAGTTACTCACAGCACTGGTTTTAATCTATATAAGCCGCTGAGTAGACTGTACGTACTTAGAATACTATGTATACAAAGTACAGGTATATGTTCACCTACATTATTAAGAAAGGGGAATTGAGTTTAAATTATTATTCATAATTGGAGGTTATGTTTTTATACCTCTCAAAAAGTGTTTTGATGTGACTTTGAGGAAAAGTTTGCGACAGACGAAAATCATTAAATTTTGGTTGAGAATTAGATGAGAATTTCATAGTAATCTGACCGCAAGATTTTCCGTGTAGAAAAAAATATATTATGCCAACATTTTTACGTAATGCCTGTACCAGTATACAATCGAGCATTATATTTATATTTATATGTGTTGGTCTTGTGAGCAACCTTGTTAGCCGGAGGGAAAAGGGTTAAAAACTATCTCATTAACCCTTTCACCACCGCGGTGACCCTTTAGTATTTTACTCTGGCTAACGCCAGACGATTTTACTCGTCAAGGGAAAAGGCTGGTGGTGAAAGGGTTAAAAACTATCTCATTAACCCTTTCACCGCCGCGGTGGCCCGTTTGTATTTTACTCTGGCTAACCTCAGACGATTTTACTCGTCAAGATGAAAGGTCTGTTAAACACCTAACCAAAATTTTACTAGCGATATATAACCCGAGGGCGAACATGATCAAGGAAGTTTTCTAAATAATTAAATAGGAAAAAGCATGTCGGACGAGGTTCTATTGTTATTGCGAGGTTAATGTAAGGTTGGGAAGTTATAACGTGCATATAAACCGCGGTTTGTCAAAGAAAACCGACTTGATCATATTATAAGCATCTGTATATAATAACTCGCTCGCGGAGGTATTCAGTCTCGGAGTGTCCTCTATAGTGTTTCTATTGTATTATCGTTCTTCATGCAGGTACTTGAGTTCTTTAGGATTGCTGTATTTCTTTTTTTATTAGAAATTGTTGAAAAGATTTGTCTTCCATGCACCAAGCCAATAATAAGTGCAAGTGCAACTACGAGCCTTGCATGAGAAAAAAAACAGTTTTTACTAAATGCACTATTTCTAATTTTCTTATCAGGGTTTAGAAATTAACGCTGATATGTGAAAAATATATTACTAAAATTGGGTCTTATACAACGCGATTAGAATAACAGTTTCGCCGAGAAAAGATTTGTATCCGCTGCATGCAATACATCATAACAGACGTTCGGTAGACGTTCGTCAGGCTCAGCTAGTCAGAAAAGATTTTTGAGCCCCAGACAGAGTTCCAATGACCGATTATATGTTCTAACAGCCATTGAGCAACTGAAATTCGGATGGGGACTGCTAAGGTTACGAATCACATATGTGATTTTAATTAGTGCATGCGCATGGCAGCGCTTGCATATGAGATGTAACTAAGGCCCTGTTTACATGAAGCAGATTGCATGACAGTCCAATTAATCGGATCGAAAAACGTCAATCCGGGCACATGTTTACATGGAGAATCCCATCTGCTTCGAACAGTGTTTTCGGTTTTGGAACACTATTTTCTGTGCTTCCCTCAATGTCTTCCATTTAGCACGATACGCCCCAACTTCACTCATGCGTATCAAGTCATTTCTAAGTCAAATCAGATCGGAGACATTCAGGTCGATCCTTGCTTGAATCTCAAGTGAATCCACTCCACTGCGTGGATTGACTTCAGCCATTCGTTTCGACCAGATCGAAAATTTCAGTCTTCTTGTAAACACATCAAGGTCAAGGAGAAACAACATGACTCATGAGAGATTAAATATGAGAGATTAAATATGGGAGATTTAACAGGGCCTTTAGTCATGCAGCACAGTCATGCACTACATTACGTAAAACTTACCATACACATGTTATTCATTTGGTGTAAATGGGGATAAGTTTAAACGTAGAGTTATCTGAGAGCCCCAAACGTTAGAAAATTCAGTCAATTATGCCTTTAATCGCGTACAATGAACAATGTGAAAGTGAGTTTTACTATCCCAACAGCAATAACAAGAACAAGAACAAGAACAAGAACAAGAACGACGACATTGAAAATGTGGATTCTGCAGTGTCACGCGTATATCGGTATATATATGCATTGCATGTCATTTAAAAATCTATACAATAAACCTCTTATTAACCTCGGGAAGCTTCATTACGGGAAAATATCAGACCTGTGTTTTTTTATGACAAGACCTTGGTCTGATAACTTCTCCTACTGAGTGCACTTTCAGTTAATAGGAAAGTATGCCACTGTCCTATACGCTAACCGCGTGCAGTCGACGATTAGCGATTAGTGCGTAAGTGCGTTTACCTTGTATAGTCAGTATAGATTATTCCCGAACTGTATCTTGCACTCGAATTCAAACTCGACGATCCACCCTTCTCTATATGATAAGCAACGTTCAAGCTAAAAATCGAATATTGTCAAATAAGAACTATTGTTAATTGCAGTCTTAGGAACGGTGGAAAATTTCGTCGAGAACGCCATAGATTGACGGCTCAACGTCTATTAAAATTTCTCTTCATCAAACGTTTGGCTAGACTGGTTAATTACACGAAGACAGTTCTCTGTCTGATAAACTCCACAGGATACCGTCATTTATAACTTTGGTTCAGCTGCTCAGTGCTCATCAGGTATAAATAACGATGATAATTATCTGAGAGAACGTTTCATCACTGCTTTTAAAGGACCGACTATTGACAAAATACAGCAGTAATATTTTCCGTATCAAGTTAGCGCCGAGAACATTTTGGTTTTCGTTGCGTTTGTATATATATAAACTGTGGCCATGTGAACATCCAAGCGCTTAGCGGTTAACATTGACGCTACGTCCACACGTATACGTTTTCGTAGCGTTTTCATATTATTTCAGGTAAGTATAGACCATTGTTTTCTATCCCCTTGAGGACGGAGAACAATATGAAAACGCTAGGAAAACGTATACGTGTGGACGTAGCCTGAGCTTTAATTTATTGTATGATATCCTGAAAGTACACAAGTCTTTAGTTTCACATCATTAATAATTTAACAACAACGCTGCTTTGGCTGATTGCTTCATTATGTACTAAAAATACAACGTGTCAGCAAGCGTGAAAAGTGCATAAACATGAACAAAAGCACAGAACAAAAGACTTTGCCGCGTTTTCAGACAATTTATTTCTAGGGACTATATTCACCTCCATTTCGGTGAATAATTGTTAAAGTAGTCACAAGTTTTATTAAAATATGAAGGAAAAGCATTATCGTCTCAAGTTTTATTAAAATTTGACGGAGAACCCTTATAGTCACACGTTTTAGTGAAGTATATGAAGGAGAACATTTATATAGTCACAAATTTTATTGAAATATGAATACCATTATCGTTACAAATTTTACTTAAATATTATGAAGGAATACCGTTATAGATCACAAGTTTGAAGGAGAACCATTAGAGTCATAAGTTTTTTAACATGCATATAATATTAAAAGTATAATATATCTGGAAAATTTTCCCGCCATTTAAAAACATTGACTCCTTGCAAGCGACATGTGAAAAGTAGACAAGCATTTTACTCTTGAAGCTGTAAAAGTTTATTTTTACGAAAAAGGTTCAACAATATGTTTATTACAAATAACTAAGTGCATTCACACCATACTAGATCAGCAGAATATTTTCATTTGCCTTTGTTTAGAACAAATATTAGACAATTCTCAGTTCAGTAGGTCCAGTAGGTTCAAAGGTCCTAAATTCGTCAATATATGCATGCTACCTCAGAAACGTACCAATTCTGACTCGATTTTTATTTTTAACTGACAAGACGTCTACTTAGGCATTCACTCGTGCTAATATTCAGGTCAAGATTCCTTCTGTATTTATAAATGTACTGATGTAAACACAGCATGCATATTTCCGTCTACTTCGCAAATCGTCGATTCTGTCTTCATGAACAAACCTTCTTTGTGTTTCTCGGCTCGTATATTTTGGAGACGTTTTGAAATAGTTTGCAGATTTCGAGGTCTTAAATAAACATTTCACTGCGATTCATTAACACACCATCCCAGGTGAGGCATTTTCTATAGGCTTTAAGCTGTTGGTGTTTCGTTCTCGATTTTGCGAGTTATTTCTTTTAAACCAGCTTTGACTTTGGCCAAGGTGTTGGTAGGTTTTCCAAGTAAGTTGCTTATATGGTTGATCAACGATGTGCTTGACACAGCCACAGAATAGGCATGACTATCGGTCACTTTTCGAAGTGATCGAAGACGTTTATTTCTTTTGAATTTTCCTCATGAGAAATCGCTCAGCAGTGATTCCTAGTCGTTTGAGTGTGTATTATATAACGTTTCTTTCTTTTTCTAGCTGAAGTTCGCTGTTCAGCCGAATTGCCGAAAGTATCATTCCCAATATGGCGTCCTGGAGCAGCACAAACTTTCACGCCTTTGGAAACTAATCTAATTGGGGTTTTTTTTAGGTAAAATTGCAGCGATAGTGAAGCTAAAGGCATGCATGCCAAGTGATCAAGAGTTTGAAGTGGATTGTCATTTGTCAGATTTATAAGACAAGCAGCTAGAGCAGGATGGAAAATTAGTTTTTAAATGTTTTAAAATGCAAATCGCTATTGAAACCAAGTACTTAATTAACATGGTGTAACTAGGCTTTTGTAGTATCTCCGCCAATAGTTTTTTGTAGATAAGAATGTTTTGTGTGTTGCATTGTACTTTCTAATAGTAGTGGAGATCCTTTTGGAAAACAATTCTGATCGCTCTGTTTTTGAAATTCAAATAAACTCGAACCAGGTCCAGAAATTTAGTGAGCAAAATTAGGATGTTGCCAGAATTTTAAAAAGGTAAAGGAGAAAAATTCCAGGAGTCGCACGAAGCGATGAAAGAAACAAAGGGAAGAATGGACAAAGTGAAGGTGAGTGAATAGAAACGATAAAACAAAGTTTATACTTTTAAATATACTAACTATACATTATCGTATAGTTATCTTGGAGTAGAACAAGATCCAACGCTTAACTTTAGCCAGCATTTTCATTGGGTATTGAAGAAGACATTGGGAAATTAATATTGAACTGTGTGAGAAGGTGAGACAGTCCACTTTGCTCAAACCTTATATCAACTTGTATTTAATATATTTTTGTTATCAGAAACAATGAGATTTGGGAATAGTTAGTGTTTGTTTTAATTCACGTATTACCCTACTATTGACCGAACTTTCTTTGGTTGCATCTAGATTAGTGGGTGGTGTTGATGGGAGGGGGGCGGGGTAGAATGTGATTGCGGCTAATATTTCTATTTATACAGCTTGATGATATACTAAATTGGCAGTGGCATGCCAGGGTCTTGGGTTTAATTGGGGGGCAAGAACCTCGATCTCCTAGGGGGCTGGGGCATGCCCCCGGAAAATTTTGGATTTCTAGGGTCTCTGAAACACTATCTCCTTCATTTTGAGGCACGTATTTAAGAATAATCTGAAAGCATAAATTACATAATTTTGTTGTTATCAAACCAAAACATTGAATGATACACATCAGAATATCTTTAGATTTATTTATAAACTAGTCGTGAATGTAAAAACAAAGTTGGAGGCATTTTATATAGACCCTTCAAAAAATAATTCATGAGGAAAACACAAAGGAAATCAGTACCATGTCCGTGGTTTTATACCTGATAAAACTTCTTGACGTCAGAAAGAATAGTAATGAAGATACAATTTTATATAAAGAATACTAATGAACATACAATTTTATATAAAGAATACCAATGAACATAACATCCAATGACGAATCGTTTTTGAAGCCATTCAAAACTCGCATCACGTGTTTTAAATATTACTTAGTATTGTAATTTATAGCATATGCATGCCGGCTAAATATATTTCTAAAATTCATTAATAATTAATGAGGAAAACACAAAGAAAAATCATGAGCGTATCGGATCTATATATGTGATATAGACTCGCTCTAAGTTTCTCGCTGGTTTTTAACGGCTGAGATAAGCTTAATTTTCAAAATTACTACGCCAATGAACGTATGAAGTGATTCTTTTTAGAAGCCATTTAAAAACCTTGCAGTACGGGCTTTATCGGCTCTAAAACACTCGGCTATCGCCTCGTGTTTTATATCCGATAAAGCCCTCCTGCGCGGTTTATAAATATTACATAACACATTACTGTCTAATCACTTGGCCTTAAAACAACTGTACCCCCCCCCCCCCCCACCCACCCCCGCTACAAGTGCCTCCACGGATTTAAACTTCACGAGAACGGTCTTATGGTGACAACTTATATGTTACAGTTTTGGTCTTGTGATGACAAATTGTGACGTTACTACGACGTCGTCAGTATCAAGAAATTTGGTTTCCAACTTTATTTCCAGATTTAGTTTTTTTTGGGTGATAGGTCGAAACCCCAGATCGAGGCTGGGGCTAGAGGGCTAACTTTGGCATTGGCGTAAGTGCTTATAACAAAATAGACCGTCGTTATTGCAAAATTATTTTCACATAATTTTTGACGAAAAAAACCCAAAAATTAACAAAAGAACATATAGAGCAGTCGCTTTCGGCATTCATAAAATTAAAGTGGAGACGGTGTTTTAGATTCGCCGTTTATATCCTATCACTATCACTGTTATAATGGCGTTTTCATTTTGTCTCTTAATTTTTGTAGCTTCGAGAAATTATATTTTCTATAACTTGGATGTTTGCCGTCGTGAACCAACATATTCTCTGCATGCCTCTCTTGTTTGATTAGCTCAGACTCAGCATCTTTTTTATCTTTTCTAAATCAAACCACGTGCGACTTTAATATTACAGAGAAGACATTTTTTTGTCAGTAAAATGTACAAAATCTGTTCAGGTTTACATGTGAAAACGTGCCTGGGCCTTATTAGTTTTCTTTTTGCTTTGATTTAAATCACACTTGAATAAACATTGTTTTTAAATGAAGGCCTTATTAAATGAAGGAATTATTAATACAGTCATGACAGACAGTCTGTGGTTTGACATTTTAAGTTTCAATGCGTGTGAAAATTGCAAATGTTTTTTTTAAATTCTCTAGCTAAAGATCAATAATCCCAGACAAAATGTTCTTCGTAAATATAGTTTGCGGTATGGTGTAAATTCAAGTATTTCAAAGTATTTTCGATGTAGGCTTTTATAACAGTATATAATGATTTATAACAATTCGCTGTTACACATTCGCCAGACAAACTTACTAGTACTTTTTAGAAATGCTTTAAAACGATATTTAATATGAAACCTTGATAGAATTATTTTATAACATATGCTCTATATAGTTTTAGTTGTACATGCATGTGTGTAACTTAGGATAATTTTATCTTTTTTTAAGATTTAAACAGAACCCTTAGTGATATGATTACATAATTATGTGCTCTATGTCAAGTTTGAATCGTATTGGGGTTTTTTTATCTGACTTTGATGCTCCATGCCCATAAGCTTTGAACGCTGCATGAACGGGATACAAAGTAAACACTTAGTTGAACCGTTAATTGGCGCTTGTCATGTCTGCTTCCGGTTGTTCGACAACATACAGTAAAATACTGAAACGAGATTTCAAGTTTTGAAATTAAGAGTCGGAGACCTTGAACTCAGCTTTTGAAAACCTTTCTTTCATGAAAATTTCTAGTTTTCTTGTCGCTCTACATCTGCTGTTGTATAAAACGATGAACTCGAATTTTTTTTTGCGGGTCCATTGCTTTCTTTCATTAGTGATTGGATTTTTGTTACCATGAGACAACGTTTGTGTGGCATGGATACAGAGGGACTATAACTGGATTCGTTTCTGCTTGTTTGACAGCCTTTGCAAATTGAGACCTGGCGGCCTGTAGTTACTTTCCTTTTCCGTAGTCTTTTGATACCACAGGCTAGTATATTTTGTTGTTCTTTTCAGTGTGGCATTCTTTCTCAGGTCGTGAACTTTGGTGAAGAAGTATTCGGCGGCACTTGTTGCTCGTTGTTATTAAGGCTGTACATGTGGGTCGACAACTATAACTTTTCCCAAGGTCGCGTTGGCAGTGATGGTCGCTGAAGAAGTTCTTTAAAATTGACTGGAAGAAGAGTTGTAGACTTGGAACAGAATTTCACTTGAGTATAGATAACCTGACAAAGTTGAACATCTCTTTTGATGATCACAAACTTCGTTCAGTTTGATTTTGTCAGTGAACTTGTCAACAAATAGGATTTTCACTGCAGCTTCTGTGTGAAATTCGCATGGTTCGTCTATGAGAGCAGGTTGCCGAAATATCTTTCTTTTTGTAACCCATTTTGTTGTGAAAGTGTAGGGAAACATCTTCATCATAAGGCTCTGTAAGCGTGGACTCTCAACGTCAGAAATTCCCTCTGAATTCAGTTTAGGAATGGAGGTGGGTGGTCAGTGACATGGACGCATGCCTGAAGTGAGGTATATATAGGCTATGCATTTCTGCTCAGCAAGCGCCAAGAGCTTCCAACTTAACCATAGCATAACGATTTCCTGGAGGAGTCAGAAATCGGGAACCAGCTGCTTGGACAGTTGATAAAAAAAAGTTGATAAAGGCTGCGTTGATAAAAATGCTGCAGGGAACGTAAAGGCTGTTTTCCATTACGTCCGTAATTAGGGCCTATTTATATGATCCCGGGGTGTACCGGGATCTCGGTTTGTAGATAATTTACTGTTATTCTCCAAGATACGTTTATATGGTATATGGAGACCCGGACTTCCCGTCTGACCGGGATCTCGGTCAGGCGGGACAAATTTTTGTCCACATAAACGCAATATCCCGGTAGACGGAGATGACGTTTACTGAACTGCAATGCTTGCAACTTTGAGTATTACGGTCAGAATTTCATCCAAACGATCAGGTATAGAGACAAAACACTGAATAAAAGTGAAATAACGTTTAACATAGTTGAATTCGGGTGAGTTTTTTCTTTTTTCCTCCACTTCCTTACATCCCCGCGCTTTTTGACCCGGGATGAAATTCATCCCGGTCAACCGGGATATCCCGGTACACGGGGATCATATAAACAGGCCCTTTATTGTAGTTCTGAACTACAATAATTCCTAGAAATTACTGTACTTAGTGTAGGTTTCTAGCAGTCGGAATTAAATACGTTCCGGGCGTACGCCACGAACACTCGGCAATAAAATGAAGAAGACTGTCAATACACAACATGGTCATGGAAATCTACAAACATTTGTTTTATGAAATCCCCAGGTCTACAAAGAATCGCTGAAGATCACGACAAGTTGGGGACACTTTTCCCAACTCAAATATAATAGGAACACGCAGTCGGCAGGAGCTGATCACGTGTTACATAGGAAAAAAAACTTACTAGGGGTGGGTAAAGTCTGTTAGTATGCCTAAATAATCACGCAGACACTATTCAAACTTTTGGTTTATTTTATTGTCGCAACTGAGGAGGACGGCCCTAAATTGCTACTTTGTAAAATACTTATAAATTTCATGATTTCTATGATTAGCATCTTCAATTTGATGCCGCGTTTTGAACAACATGATTTGTCTTCCGCTTTGCCGATTTTATTGACATTGCCATACTTTTCATCACCGATTTGCGTAGTCCTAAGTTTTGCTAGACAAAAAGTTCATGGCGGCAATTCCCTTTTTCGGATATTCGAACAATCGTGCGAGATTTACGCATAGTGCATGTTAGTCATCGGCCCGAGTTACGTCCGTGGACCAATTTTCAGCTTTCAGGTTCCAACGGTTTGGCCAGCTGTACGGACAGAAACAAACAAACGAACAATAGTTAGAAAATTCCTACTGACTAAACGTAATTAATGTCTTCGCTAACTGTGGGAGGTGTGCATAGTTCCATTTGTTTTTTGTTGGAGGTTTTGCTGACAAATTACATTAAATGATTTCACTAATTAATTAATTAGCATTCGATATTTCGTTCGACGACGGATACCAAAATATCTCCCCAAAGTGTTTTTCAGTGAGGTCCTGTTACCGTGATATTAAGATACAATACAAAAGCCAGTGTCCTTGCAGATGTACAAATGGAAGTCAATCAAGAGAGTTTGGCAGTTACGTCTGACGGTGTAGTACGTGCTATCATTAATGCCAGTGACGCCCAAGGCAATATTGGTAAGAACTTACAGAACTTATTAGATATTCCGTTCTTGAAGCGTCCGTTGGAAGAACCGACAACCGAAACAAATTTAATCGACAGTACAGCCTTCATTATGGCTATGGTTGTCATTGGATTTACATTGTTGCTGTGCCTTGCGATAATAAATATATGTTATTTACCAAACTGGAGGTCCGTACTGGAAAAATATTGCCCAAGGTCTTGACTGTATACGGAACGAGGCCGCAGGCCGAGTTCCGTGCAGTCCAGACCGAGGGCAATATTTTTCCAGTACGGACCGACAAAGTTTGGTAAATAACTTATTTATTTTTCCCACATTAAAACAAAATAATTGTTACAAGTCAACTTCTCTGAAAGACTTCTCTGAAAAGCTGTGAGAGACGAAGGCTCGTAAACGTCGTCATTTTTCTTGCGAGCGTTAACAAAAAATTTGGCGAGGAGGATGTTTAATTCCTTGGCAGGTATGGTTTGAATTTCCCGTACTTCATTTATAGACAAAAAGTACCTGGTAAGGACATTTATATCGTATTCCATTTTCTTCTTCGTGTTTTCCGGTCGTTGACTCTCAATATAATTTTGGATGTCAATATCGCTGCCATTGTAACACCCGTTTTCGTTTGTATTTGGGTCTGAATAGACTAAATTTCCAGCACTTGGGACGTCGTCTTGGGGATAATAAAATTCGCTCTTGCTATGCTCACTATCGTCGGAGTACATTTTTCACCACTTTTTTGGTTTGAAAACTGTTTTTCAGCCCATATTAGTTTTGGCTGGAAAAACGAGAAGTCCGTACTTGTGTGATACGGACCTCGTATTTAGCCAATCAGAAGCCGGCATTTTTGTTACGGACCTGCAGTTACGGACCTGAGAAAAATAAGGGTTATTATTATTCGATTTATTTTTATCTTCCTTTTAATTGGTTGAGGGACGACTACGTCACCTGCAAATAACTGCCTACAAATAACAGTCTGCTCATGCGCATTAGTCGGAGATGTTGTTTTGCAGCAAATAATATTTTGCTCATGCGCGTTACACTCAATTTCGGCAAACGTAAATCGTTCGCTCAGCCAAGCTGGAAAGAAATGAATGGACATAATTACAGGTAAACAATGTCAAATAAAAAATAAATCGAATAATAAAACAATTATTGAACTCGGTTTTCACAAAATATCGTGATTTGTCAGTGTCTCGCAGTTCAGTTATTTGCCTCTGCCTTCGGCATCGGCAAATAACTGATCTGCTCGCCACTAACAAATCACGATATTTTGCTCAACCTCGTCCAATAATTGTTAAGTAATAGTATACTCACGCATTATATGCCTAAGCTTGCTTTCATGTCATGGCGCAAGTTGATTGGTTGCTGAGAGGTTTGGAAAAAAGGCGTATTGATTGTTTGCAATCACGTGACATTGGACGCCATCTTGATTGATTTCCAGTTAATTTCCTATACCCTAGCCAGGACAAACATAGCAGTCAGCGTTTGGCAATCGTTTGGCAACCGAAAAATCAACTAAGTTGGCGTACGTAACGTCATGTGCAAACGATCTATTGCTCTCCTGGGCCTGTGAGAGGAGTACGCTTTTCACTTGTTGGAAAAATTTGAACAATAATACATCCAGGGACATTAATGTTGCTTTTCTTGAAAGCTGTTTATCTTTAAGTGAGGCAAATAAATGCCTAACAGGTGTAAACATGAAGCGAAGCGAACAGCTCTCAAAGGTAAGGTAAATGGCATGCAACATTTGAAGACGAACGCAGCCAAAAAAAAAGACAGAAGAAGACGAACCAAAAGCCATATAAAAACTTCGTATTAACCTCGTTTGTTCAGTCTGTACAGGAAAGAATTTGCTCTCGGCTTTTTTGCACAAACCTCGCTCTTCAGTCGCTCGGTCTTTACGAAAACCCCAGACAAATAGTTTTCCGTACAAACCCCACACTGCAACAACGACACAAATACACCTCGTATACGTTTTAAATTTTTGAGGCTCTCATTGGCTGTACGTTATTTAGTAATTTTGGAAACTATCGTATTCTGTTTTCTCATTGGTTATACGATTTCTCTCTCCAATGGAATATCTCATATAGGAGTTTTCTATATCTAGCGGGTTTTCGTCTGGTATTGGCAAGCGGGTTTTTGTTGTTTTCACCAATGTTTTCGAAATTCATTAAAACTTTCTTAACTTGCTTAATTTTTTGATTTTGATTTTCTGACCTGTCTTTACGTACTATTTACAGAATGAGTGGCCGTTCTGTTCGGGGTATATACATACAAGAGGCGAAGCCGAGTGCCTGTATCTCAATACAGAACGGACACGAATTATGTAAACTAATTTTGTTAAACGATTCATTGGCGTAGTAATTTTTCAAAAAAAACACGTTGTCTATAAGTCGAGAAAATCAGAGCTAAAGTTTATGTAAATCAAGAGGAATCTATATCGCATATATAGACCCTCATTAAACATGGTTTTCTTTGTGTTTTCCTCATGAATTATTAATGAGTTTAGAATGGTTTGTAAAGACCGCTTAAAAACGAATCAGATTGGAAAAATTGCGTTAACAACCCTCACGTAACAGAGTCGTATAATAAACAAATTACTTAAGGTTACATTAGAGGGTATGTTTTGAGAGATTGACTAGTGTGCGACGAATTTTAGCGGTATGTATCTCAAATTTCGGTATGTATCTAAAACGACAAAGAGACCGAAATTCACTTTTAATGGGGAAATATTGAAAAATCATATGGCGACCGACTAACACAGCATAGTCCATAACAAAAGTAATACTGTGACAAAATTTGAAAAAATTATAGTAAAACCCGAGATTTAAAAAATCAGTTAATTCAATTCCGTAGAAAAATCGATGGTGGAGAACTCGTTATAGATCAGGGAAGTTTAAAATAAATTCTCACTATATTAAAAATTTCATCCATGCAACCATTTGGCTTTCTCGACTGAAAATTTGAGATAGATAGCCCTAAAATTTGGTGCGCAATGGCCAATTTCTGAAAACAATGAAAAATATGCTTTCATCATCTAATGTAACCTAAATGGTGAATTCTTTGTTCGATTTAATGCAGTCGTTTTGATATATCTCGCTCATTCGTTCTATAATACATCACAACTACTCGTGAATAAAAATCGTATATTCAGTATCTATAAGCTGCTTATTGAGGATAGGATTAGTAAGATGCGAGATAGGATAAACTGAGGATGGATGCTTTGAATTTAAAAGCATTCTGTTGTGTTTTTTAGGTGTGTTATCTCAAAAATAGACAGAAAAATGAAAAACAGAAATATCGCTTTGAGCGACCTATGGAGTTAGGCGCCATTACAAACCAGCATTTCGACCTTTACTACGAAGAATAGTATCTTTCTTTTTTCTTTTATTTCGTTTAATTTTCGTTCTTTCTTTCTTTCTTTCTTTCTTTCTTTCTTTCTTTCTTTCTTTCTTTCTTTCTTTCTTTCTTTCTTTCTTTCTTTCTTTCTTTCTTTCTTTCTTTCTTTCTTTCTTTCTTTTTAGTGTTTAATTGTCTTGATTTAACAAATTTTAACAAAATATAATCTCAGGGCTCAATTGAGTGACCTAGAGATTTTTACCAACCTAAATAAAATATTTACAAAAGTCGTATAAATTAAAAGAAGAAAGTACACTATAAAAGTATTTACATCCTAGATGACTTAAATAGATTTTTTATGCGTATTGATCCAAAAATGACCGCCTTCTGCATTCTTTTTAATACAGCCCTTGCTAATTTCTCTTGGCCCAGCAGAACGGCTAACGAGGCTTTCAGTGATTTTTTATAGCCACCCATCACGTCAAGAAGAACATTGATTTGGTATACATCAAATCCCTCGAATCTCCTCTGAAGCTCGGCTCGGACTTCTTGGTACTTGTTCGTTTTTTCTTCCTCCTTTCTTTCCATATTGCTGTTTGATGGGCAACTACATTCTATGACTACCACCGTCTTCTGTTTCCTGTTGATTAGTATCATATCTGGTCTATTACCCTGTTCTGTTGATGTTATTTCTTGACTACCAGAGGAGAGAATTGGCATGTCCCATAAAATTTCCACGTCCTTGGTCTTCGTCACAGGTTTGGCCTCAATTGCACTATTTGGTGGAGGAATAGTTTTAATAATGCCAAATTGTTGCAATAGTGCAAAATAAAGACATTTTAAAGCGTTATTATATCGATACAGGTACTCCGTCTGAGAGAGCCGTTCGCAACCGGACAAAAGATGCGAAACAGTTTCTTGCTTCGATTCACATAGGCGGCACATATTGCTGATAGTATCTTGCCCAAGCTTGACGCTGTAATAAACGCGGGTGGGGATCAACTGCTGTATAATTTCCTCCATGTCGGCCACTACATCAGTAGGACATCCTTTCCACCCGTTTAGCCATGGGAATCCATCACTGCCGTATCCCATTTCCCACCGCTGGTTGGTGTTACGTCCAAGCCACGGCTGATTTCCAATTGCTTTTCTTAATTTGGTAATTCTGATTTCTCGAAGTAAAGACTTTATCTTTCTTTCATCTGTAACAACTTTCTCGCTACCATCTACAGTAGTATATGTGATGGACCATTCTAGATTGCTGTTTGTGCAAATGTCAATTCCTAGTTCTTCAGCAAACTTCTCGGCATCTTTCATGATGGATCTTCTTCCTCTATTTCTTCTTACTTGGTCAGTAAGCGCGGCTGCTTTCACTGTTGGGTCGTTCGATGCGTACAGATGGATGGCAGTTTTAATTCTCAATTCTTTATACTCTTGCTCAACGCTTTTTAAGCCCCTACCTCCTTGTGCTCTCGGGAGATATAGCAGATGTACAGAAGCACATGGGTGTCTTCCTCTGTTGTCTGTAAGAATCTTTCGAACTTCTCGGTCGAGTTCCTGCAACTGGTGAATTGTCCATTCTGTGATGGTCATGAAATAAGAGAGGGCGGACATTGCAAATGTGTTGGTGGCCAGCACTTTGAACAGGTCGGACAGTGGTGATGCCCATATAAGCCAAACTCGCTGCAGGAATTCCTTGCTTGCTTTCTCGTGGATGGTACCTTTATCTAGACCCAGATGTTCATGTATACCAAGAAATTTGTATGGCTTGTTCGCGGTGACTGAATCTATCAACGTCGAATCATTTAACTTGAGTTGAGACTGTTCATCCAGAACTCCCCTTTTCACATTCATCACTGCGCATTTCTTGGCATTCCATTCCATGTTTAAGTCTTTCATGCACGTCTGGCTACACTGCAAGGCTGGATATAACTTCTTGTCATTTGCAGAAAACATTTTCAGATCATCAATAAACATTAGTTGTATAATTTTCAATGAGATAGGTTTGCTGATACAATATCCTTCCATTGTCCTTATTTTCCAGGCAAGAGGGTTTAAGTAAATGGTGAACAGCTTTGGGCATAAAGAATCACCTTGTAGTAGAGCCTTTTTTAGGATTATCAGACTGGACTCTCTCCTTCCGTCAGTGGTAGTGACATTGAGACTTGTGGAACATCCTGTGACCATTTTCATTATTGCCTGGTTAACTTTAGCTGGAACTGCTTGTGCATGGTTAAAATCTTTCTAAGAACTGAATGGTCCACACTGTCATACGCTTTACGGACATCGATCCACGCACACGCCATATTTCGTCGCCGGTCTTTAACATCTTCCATAACAGCTTTATCGATTAGCAGGTTGTCTAAGCACCCGGACACACCCTCTCTTGCTCCTCTTTGGTCGGATTGTAGCAGTCCTGTTTCTTCAAGGTGGTTATCCACATGTGGTATCAAGAGAGATGTCGTTAATTTATACACAGTGTTCAAGCACGTGATCGATTTCTTTCTTTCTTTCTTTCTTTCTTTCTTTCTTTCTTTCTTTCTTTCTTTCTTTCTTTCTTTCTTTCTTTCTTTCTTTCTTTCTTTCTTTCTTTCTTTCTTCCTTCCTTCCTTCCTTCCTTCCTTCCTTCCTTCCTTCCTTCCTTTCTTTCTTTCTTTCTTTCTTTCTTCCTTTCTTTCTTTCTTTCTTTCTTTCTTTCTTTCTTTCTTTCTTTCTTTCTTTCTTTCTTTCTTTCTTTCTTTCTTTCTTTCTTTCTTTCTTTCTAATTTCTTTCTTTCTTTCAAATTGAACAATTCATTTGATAAGATTCGTTGAGAGCTTCCTGCTTTGAATTCTGTTTTGAATTTGATTGGTGTTTGGCAAATAATCCTCTGTTTCTTATTGGTTGTTTAAAAAACAGAAATTAACCAATCAAATTCAAAACAGGAAGTTAGAAATAATTTTCATCATTTGAATTGGTCAACTTGAGGAATCTATTGCAACGATATTTTAGGAACGCTTCTATTGCCACGACAGTAAAATTTGCAAGAAAAGTGTGGCAGTTTCGTCAATTTACAACAGTATAATAGTTTCCCGCCCTTTTTTGGCCAGGAGCTCGCGCAGGTGCAAAATGTTTGACAGCGCTGTTCATATAACTCTATATAACTATAAATTACTATATATAATTCATTGGAACAGATGTCCTATATTTAGTGTATAGTGACTGCTTCTTTTTTTTTAGTCGTTTTTTGATAATTCAATTAATTAATTTAATTTTTTCTTATTAATTTAATTAATAACAAAAACACAAAACACTTGTTGACTGGCGCCGAGGGAAACATCGAGTTTTACGGACCCGAAGGCTTCAATGTCACCCGAGGGTGACATTGAAGCCTGAGGGACCGTAAAACTCGATGTTTCTCAAGGCAAAAGTCAACAAGCGTTTTGTTATATACCAAAGCCTTTTAAAATACAAAATACCAAGCTGACTCGAAAGGGAAAAAAGACTTCCCAAAACACTTTGACTTTTTTGTCTTTTTAATTAAACTAAACAAATACACCAGTCTCAAACAAGTACAAAGAACAGCTTTAAATTTCTCCACGTTTTCTTCAGACCTTCTTTGAAGATACGTATAGATATTCTTTCTTTTGGAAAATGGACTATTTCGCACCAAACAAGCTCGAAACAAGCTCTTGTTTCCAAAATGTTCCGAAGAGTTCAAAGTTCTTGATCTGATGCAATAATTGTGTATTCACGTGAACAACACATGATTAAAGCTGACGTCGACGTCAGAGGGAAACATTGCAATGTTCCCCCGACAGAAAGAAACATTGAGTTTGTTGAACAACACGTGACCATCATTTGACCAATAGGATTTCATCTTTGGCAAACGAAAGGCTTTGGTATATAACAAATATTATTAAGTTATAATCATTTCACAGTGCATGCTTAATGACATGTAACCAGTGTATCTATGTATGTGTTAATGCTGGTGATTTTTGACATTTTTTATAGTACTGCTATATATTTTTCTATATATTATCCAATACATTTAAACTTATATTTTTCGTTCAGTTTTGCACATTAAAATTATGTAAGGTTCATATGTCGTGTCATCTCACCTCATTTCATTTCATTTTATCTCATTTCATCTCGGCTCAGCTTAGCTTAGCTTGCGAAGCAAACGACTAAATTGCGGCGCAGGCTAAGTAGTCAGTTCGGTTCGAAATATACTAATATAGTAAGGTTTGAGTACTGCCGAAATTATTGAACGTCGTTTCTAACATTTCGAGCGAAGACCCTTCGTCAGAGAGAAACGTTAGAAACTATGTTTAGACGGAAGTTTGAAGTAAAATATCTAAAGAAAGAACGGCGCGAATGTATAGAAAAAGTCCTGTTTAATAATGAGGATGTGCTAGCTGTACTCTGTACTGGTTATGGCAAGAGTTTAATAACCAACTTCTCCCAAGCGTCTACGAAGAGAGAGCGATGAGAGTTTATAACATGTTCGTGAAGGAATTACTCCGACACAATTCTGGATTGTGGTCCGCTTGGAGTCCGCTTGAATATCTAAGGAAACAGCAAATTTCAAACATGGAACAGCTGGATTGTGCGATTAAAGCTTCGTCGATAGGAAATTCAGAAAATTCATTTGGGGACGGAAGAATTGTATCGGGCTTTATGATTTCGTCTTCTCGCCAGCTTCGCCCCCACTTGCTTTTTAGCGGAAGACTGAACCGTTATGTTGCTCTAACATGAAGTATTAGCCATGAATGAAATGTGGCTAAATTTAAAGGTTATTTTGCACGTGGGGCAGAAGCGGGGCAGAACTCAGAGAAATTGAACATTATTTTGGACCTTGAGAGAACCAAAAATTGCGGTGACGGTGGTGGGGACTATTAACGGTAAGATCATTATATAATTTGTTCTGTTTTAGTTTAATAAAACGAAGAAACTTCAAACGAAACACATTTTAAAAATTATCTCGCTCGCTAGATAACAGAATCATGTGTCCATTAATGGTTAATAAACTAGGTCAAAACGAGTGTTGTTTGTCAAGCATTGGTAATTAGTAACTTTATGTAGTCTATTATAGCTCCAGGTGTATCCAGTGGCGTCGCCAAGGGGGGAGACGGTCGCCCCCCCCCAATAGTCTCTGAAAAGTTTAAATCCGTTGAGAAACTTGTAGGGGGGGGGGGGTTACAATGTTTTAAGGCTAGTAATGTGTTACATATTTAGCAGGCATGCGTATGCTATAAATTACAATACTAAGGTCTATACAAAATGCCTCCAACTTGTTTTTACATTTACAACTTGTTTATAAATATAAGTCTAAAGATATTCTGCCAGACGTGTACCATTCTATGTTCTGGTTTGATTTCAACAAAATTACCGTATGTAATTTATGGCTTTCGGATTACTCTTAAATACTTGCCTCAAAATGCAGGATAATCCCCCCCTCCCAGCCACGATGCTAGTAAACTTAAAGGAATGGGATATTTTTAGGTGTTATGTAATTGATGAACTTGATAACCAATGGAAGTCCACATCAATTGATAACAATGTTGATTTCTATTTTCTAGGGTCTCTGAAACACTATTTCCTGCATTTTGAGGCAATTATTTAAGAGTAATCTGAAAGCAATAAATTACATAATTTCGAGAGACTCACAGGCCTCAAATTTGATAGTAGCTAAATAGGCTAAAATAGCCAGTAAAGCGATGTACAGCTATGTAGCCAGTAGCGATCTACAGTTATAGCCATGTATTAGCCATGTATTAGCCACATAGCCAACAGCAATGCACAGTAGACACATAGCCAGTAGCCATGTAGGCAGTTTCAACATAGTCAGTAGCAATTTACAGTAGCCAGTAGCATTGTACAGTAGCCATGTAGGCATGTAACTGTTACAGCCTCAGTCCTGTCTACAGTGGCTAAAGTAACTGTTACAGCCTAATTCCTGTCAGCCAAGAGCACCCATATACAGTGATAAGTCAACCCAGTAAACACAACATTGAAACATTGTTGAAATGTGTTGTATTTTAACTAGTTTTTATGACATTTCATGACCTTCTGTGTTCTTAAAAATCACCCATCAGAATGCAGGGGGGCATGCCCCCAGACCCCCCATAGAAGAGCCCATTTTTGTAAACGTCCCCTACGGGAAAATTCTTAAAAAGGCCCTGTTCAGCACTTCAGGCCCCCTGGACAAAAACAAAACTCTACGTCTATGCATGTGGGCAGTTTCAACAGTCAGTACAGTAGCCATGTAGCCAGCAGCCACATATCCAGTAGCAATGCACAGTAGCCAGTAGCAATGTACAGTAGCCACATAGCCAGTAGCAATGCACAGTAGCCACATAGCCAGTAGCAATGCACAGTAGCCACATAGCCAGTAGCAATGTACAGTAGCTATGTAGCCAGTAGCAATGTACAGTAGCCATGTAGCTAGTAGTAATGCACAGTAGCCATGTAGCTAGTAGTAATGCACAGTAGCCATGTAAGCAGTAGCCACATAGACAGTAACAATGCACCGTGGCCATGTAGCCAGTAGCAATGTACAGTAGCTATGTAGCAGTAGCTATGTAGCCAGTAGCAATGTACAGTAGCTATGTAGCCAGTAGCCACATAGCCAGTAGCAATGTACAGTAGCTATGTAGCCAGTTTCTACATAGCCAGTAGCAATGCACAGTAGCCATGTAGCCAGTAGCCAAATGAATAACCATGTACTGTAGCCAGTAGCCATGTAGCCAGTAGCCATGCAGCCAGTAGCCATGTAGCCAGTAACCTACTGTCTCGTACTGACGTACTCCTAGCCAGTATATAGACCATTCTTACAAACTAACTAATTGGGGACAGTACTGTATAAAGTTAGTTTTACTGAGGATAGAAACTGGAGAACCAGGAGGAAAAACCCCAAGACACAGGAGAGAACCAACAAGTCAATAACTTTACTCACATGCAGCCTAGATGGTCACCTATATATCCAAGTACTAACTCTGTTCGACCGGGCTTAACTTCAGATGGTGAGAGGCAACGCGCTAGAAGCATTCACCACCCATGCCTCTCAAGTCTTAACATCGCATTCTACATCACTCAAGATTGTTGAATAATGTTGAAAGCACGAGTGACCAAATGAATTCAACATCGTTCAACATTCATGAATGACAATTAATTGAACGCGGGCTACCACAAAAGCTGGAATCGAGCCTAGGCGGCAAAACTAGTTTGAATGAACATGGAAAATATATTTATAACAAAGAAGACGCTGTGTCGCAGTGCTTGCCATCCTGGGGTTCCTTCGATTCTCGTTTTTTCTTTTTCTTGCTACTTTATTTCCATCTGCTTGGCGATTGTGTGATTTATCAACGTTTTCTATGGCTGGCACTTCCACTTTGGTCATTTTGTCGAGTACGATTTACTTGACCCAGGCTCTCACCCTGACAAAATCCCGCATGGCGCATGTCTCTGTTCAACAAAGTTGAATGAAATGTGGCCAAATGCGTTCCGAACACCTTTCAACATTTTGAGAACAGTAGAAATGTTGAACGCGTGTTGAACGAAAATTTGAACATGTTGAAATTTCGTTGAACATCATTCAACAACGTTCAACATCATTCAACAGGGGTGGCCAAACGCTTTCAACACGTTGAATTCAACAATGTTGAACGATGTTGAATGAAATGTTGAAAGCGTTTGGCCTGGCCTTGTATTTATTTTACCATAGTCAATCGAGAAATGGTGTGGAAATTGAACGAATGTCTTTGTTCTATCGTCAGTTTTGTTCACGTTTATGCAAAATTACATCTGCACGGTGAGGACGAATGTAGTTTTGGTATAATGAAGCAATTATCCAATAGCAGCGTTTGGGTTTAAGCACTCAACCGTGTTATTTAAATATGAATAAGCTGAAAACAAAAGATTTGTGCATAGTGAAGGCCGTCTCAACATAAAACCACAGCTCATTATAGGCGCTTTGAAGTTTACCGGGTTTCGAGACCATATCTCAGGGGTGATTACCGATGCATGGACCGGGGGCCTGGCCCGGTTAGCCGGGATGAGTTTAACCCGCTTTACGAAGACTAATTAATTTATTAAGTCTTCGCTATACGATTACGAAATACATAAACACAGTTTTGATGCTCTATTTCAGTTCCTTTCAGCCTTATTTGTTCACATCTAGGCAAGTAAACGAACGCGTATCGAAGCCATTAAACAGTTTTTCAGACCGCTTTGCCGGGACGAAACGATTACATGGACATTTTTATCCCGGTTAGCCAGGCTAGCCCTGTTGTGACAACCGGGATCCCAGCAAACCAGGCCATGTAATCAAAAAGTTAAGAAAACATGCGTTTTATATAGGACACGACCTAGCCAGGCTAACCGCGGGCTAGCCCGGTCCATGTAATCCGGCACCCCCTCAATTGACTATGATTTTACTCCGACTAACGCCAGACGATTTCAGTCGTTACAGAGAAAATCCATTGATGGGAAAGGGTTACAGTCAAAATGGAAATACCTACCCACTTCTACTTCTGTAGTTTGTTGTGTATTACTGTATTTCTGTAGTCGCACTGAAACGTATCAAATTTTTTTGTCGAAAAATGTGAATAATTTAGCATAATTAATAATTTAGCTTTCATGGAATTTAAAGACATTGGCAACAAAAATTAAGTTTGTCTTGTTTGAAAGAACTCATGAAATTGTAACAGAAGATCCTTTACAATTTTTTGGTATCTTTCTTCGTTTTCAAGATATTTCAATTTGTTTAATATGTAAATGAAATGGTCTCTGACGTCAGGAGCACGGTACAGTATTTTCACACGTAGCAAAATCAGTTGTATCTCCAAGTTTGTTTGACGAAATAACTTGAAACTGTGCACATAAAACCGCCTTGTGACACTGAACATTTCATAAGTGATTTTGCTTTATGCTAAAATAATGCACCTGCTCCTGACGTCAGAGCCCATCTCATTTACATATTAAACAAATTGAAATATCTTGCAAACGAAGAAAGACACGAAAAAGTTGTAAAATATCTTCTATTATAATTTCACGGGTTCTTTCAAATTAAACAAACTTCAGTTTTATTGCCAATACCCTTTACAGTTGATTTCTCGGAAGTTCGGAATTATGTTGCGAAGGTTGAAAATTATCCAATCAAATTGTGAGCTTTAGATCAAACTCATTTCTGATTGGACAATTTTTCAACCTTAGCAACGTAATTCCGAACTTCCGAACGAATATCTGAACTTCCAACGATCTTCGCAACACACGGCGGTAAAAATGTGAAATCAACTGTAATCATAATATAACCAATGTTTCTCCCAAATCAATACCAACGAACAGATATATAGCGAATGTTATCGCTTGATTTTTCTCACGTTTCTGTAGCGGCTACATGCAGAAATACAGTAATACACATTACAAACTACAGAAGCAGAAGTGGCAAGGTATTTCCATTTTGACTGTAAAGGAGACGTCAGCAATTTAGGCCGAAACAAACGTTTATTACTGATCAAAGTTAGGTATACATGAATACATCATAAGCAAAACCTATACGTACGATACATGTGCTATGTGCTTTTTAGTTCGTCATGCAAAAGTGGATGTTTGGAAAAAGTCTAGTAAGATTAACGCAAATAAAAAACTTCGATTTCGTCGGGTTTAAAGCCGTTGTAAGTTCCAGCCAAGAGATCTTTGGTCTTCTGTTGACTGTATTTGTAGCCAGGAGGAGGTCTGTAGGTATGACCGAAGTTGGTGTAGGAAACCGGTAGAAGTGTGACTGTTATCCTTGATGTGAAGATCATGGCCTCCTCCAAATGTTACGCCATAGCTGGGATTCTGATAGATCGCGTTGCCATGATTTTGGTAGACGGGAGCTTTAAACGGTTTGAGGTTGTCTCTGTTTCGGAGCGAGAACAGGAATGAGGTGGTACTCCGTTTGTAACCAGTCGTTCCTAGCAAAATAGAAACAAAAGCATGTTTTTCGCCTTTAATACTATACATCCAGTAATCTTGTGAAGAATATTATACAGTACCTATGACCGTAAAGCTTTTTTGACACTCGTGAAATAAGCACAAGTACAAGGATGTACGCAAGTGCAGTAAGGACTTCATAGTCTTTGTACTTTCCAAGTATCATAACTAAAAAAATTGCGGTGCTATGACGAATTAGCTACGCAGCGCAGCAAGCTCTTGGGCAGCTTAATATTCTGCTAAACTAAATTAACTTGGTTACCCTATCAGTCATATTTAAACGTACGGTTCTCCCAATAGAGGTCTAGCAAGGGCCATCGCTCATCGGTCTAGTGTTACTACAGGAGGAAACCGGAGTGAGAAAATCTGTGGTGTTTGATCGAGTTAAGTCCATGTTCGATTGAAAATGTTGCGGGTTTTTCTTGGAACACCCGGTGTTACTGTGAGTTTAGCCGATTTGTTGGAAGGATATTCTATCTGATGGTAACCTAAAAAGTAATTTGTTAGCTTGGCTCCAATCTCGTTCCCAGTAGTCTTCCCACGCGGTTGCGGGAGGCGGGGAAGACTCTGGGGAAATCGAATTTTTAGATCTGATTTTGGATATGCGCATGCTCGTGTTGCTTAACTGCTGAGTGAAGAAGGCTCGTTTGACAGTTTGTCACGTACAAATTGCCATTGCCAAAAAGCCATTACTCCAAATGATTTTGCATACTAAATTCGATTGCTAATTTATTACACCCAGTATTTCTGGGTGCTGTGACCAGCCGATGCCAGGGCCTTTTCCCGCCCTCCCAATTTCAAAAAGGCCCTGGGAATGAGGTTGACTATAGTAAAATCGTCTTGCGTTTGTCAGAGTAAAATAGTAAAGGTCGATGGTAGCAGCGAAATAATTATAATTGAGATGGGCTACGGTGGCCTTTAAGGGTATCTCCGAATAGGGAATACCGAGACCGCTACACCCATAGAGATCATAATATAAGACTAGAAGGGGCATTGGAGCCAAGAATGCGAATTAAATTGAACGCCGCCATTAGAGGGGCAAAAACGAGCTAAAATTCATCTAAAACAAGCTTTTTACTAAATTTTCATCACGATTTTTAAGAAAATAAAACTTTTACAATTTTTGGTCTTCTTGTTATTATAAATTCTTACCTTACTTCTTTATTGAGGCGTCTTTATCTTGGTTGATTTTTTCCACTCCTTGATTATAAATTGTGGCCTCCATTTTGAAGTACTCATTCGCGCGTATTGGACCTTCAAAGGGCATGGATACTAGTTTTGCCCCTCTAAGTACTCATTCGCGCGTATTGGCAAGTCTTCAAAGGGCATGGATACTAGTCTTGCCCCTCTAAGTACTCATTCGCACGTATTGGCAAGCTTTCAAATGGCATGCATACTAGTTTTGCCCCTCTAATGGCGGCGTTCAGTTTTCCTCGCACATTTGACAGGACTCAACATAGCAATGCCCCCTCTAGTCTTATATTATGATCTCTATGGCTACACTGGTATTTCCGATCTTACCTCCCCAACTAACATCTGCGTATCCACCAAAGATGTAGTATCCTACACGAATAATGCTCACGGTGGGTCCTTTGTGATCACATCTCGAGTGGAAGTCGCCAGATCTCCATCCATCTCTGGAGGCCCTGTAGCAGACACGCCATTGGTTGTCTGTACCCACCCAGTCTTCGAGCTGCTTCAGGTAGTCAGGTTTGTCTTTCAGTATAACCGATTCGAAAAGACCATCTAAAATAGAAACGTCATACAATGCTTGTAACGTGTTGATGTCACTGATGCCAAGATATACCTACTAATAAGAGCTCCAAGAATTTGGAACGAGCTGCCTCAAAAAATCACCCGGGCTACCACACTTTCAATTTTTAAAATCAAACTAAAGAATACTACCACTCTTCTATTCGCTCTACATACACTTGTAACTCTGTCCGTAGTCTATGTGTTTCTTTTATACTTGTTGTTTTTAGACCTCCTTCAGTTTCATTTTAAAAGTTTTTGCTTGTTATGTTTATATCATATTATGTATATAATAAAAAACATAATATAATAAAATAGAATAAGAATATAAACAAAACATTATAAAATTAAATTAAATTAAAATAACTTAAATTAGATAACATAACATAAATGGCAACCATTGTACGAGCGATGGACAAACAATAAAGGGACATTTTGTACAAAATTAAAGATAATTAACGTCCAAAATGCATGACCAGCATGTTTACTGTTAGCAAAAACGCGAACTACAGCCTTCGTATAGCAATGACTTAGATTTCGAACTTAAATAATCTAACACAAATATGATGAAGAAAAATATTAGCTATTCAGCTGCGAGTTTGTAGAACGAATTGGCAATACCTGTTAAGCAACAGGATATTTCAATGACGAAATTTAAAGATTTACTCCTGGGCAACACATAAATTAGTAATAACAATGTGATGTAAGAATACATCTGAATATATTTAGTTAGATAGACAATATTTAAGTAGTTTATCGATCGTAGTATGTATTTATTTATTAATAATATACATGAAAAAAATTCTCAATTTTGATTGGCTAAGAGCAGTGCAGTTTTAAGGAAAAAGGAAATACAGTGCAAATTTTTGAAACGAATAAGCCAATCAAAAACAATAAAAACTGAAAAGAGCCAATCACGTTCCACAACGGATTTTGACTCATGGCATTTTCCAACCTCGTGCCCAGGCTCTTTCTGGCAGTTTCTGCACAAAATAAACAAATATGGCGGCCAAGATTTGAAACGGAGGAGAACAATTTGTTAAAATTTGAAGCTAATTATTTTTTATTGTTGGCAAGTAAAATACCTGCAAGAAAACTAGAAGATTCTTATTGCTTTTCATAGTAAACTTTCTCGAGTAGCGCATGGTAGAAGAAGCAAAGCGTTTTTAAACAACCAAATATACGAGGAGCGGACACTGCCGAAAGGGAAATGTAATGTAAGCAGAGTTGACTTGGACATTTTTTCATGTATATTATTAATAAGTAACAGCATGGTTTTTCGTGCAATTTGGAAAAACATGCCGTCGTGAGTTTTTCAAGGACCTCAATTAGCACCCGTCCTTCGGACTCGTGCAATTTTGATAGTCTTTGAAAATCTCACTCGTGCACTTTTTTCCAAATTGCATTCAAAACCATGCTATTACTTATACAAATAGTTCTACTTTCTCTATTTTTACTGTATTGTATTTAGCTAAACAAACGGCCCCTTGGAAATAAGATGCGTAAGAGCTCTGAATGGTTACCGTCTTTAAGTAAGATTAAACAATAATAAATAAATAATAATAGCGTAACGTAACGTAACGTAACATAGAATAAAATAGAATACAATAGCATAAAATAAAAATAAAATGACGCAATTATTTCCTAATTCGTTCAATTTTTCTTCTTCATGTTATTTTAATGAATTCAATACTTACTTTATCGTTATGATTTATCCACTTTAAGCAAAACAACGCAAGAAATTAAAATAGACAATTTTTACCTTTACTCTCACACAGTAATCCTCTGTATCCGGACTTGCAGGCACACTTAAAATCGAAATCTTTCTTATTGACGCAAACGGCTCCGTTTTTACACGGAGAAACTTCGCAAGGCAGCACTGTAAGAAAAGAAAAACACCATAAATTAATGCTTGCATTTCCCTTGCTATTCGTATGACTTTCTTCGTTTCGCAAGTCCATGTTATCACACAAAATCTGCGCAGAATTTTCGTTCCTGCGAGACTTATAAGTCATACGCCGAGATACTGCCACATTACTCCAGTGTTGTATTCATTACATTGGCTTCCGGTCAGATTTAGAATTGATTTTAAGATTATTGTTATTACTTTTAAAGCAATTTTTGGGCTTGCACCCATATACATTTGTGATATAGTTACTATCATAATAGGAAATAATAGGAAACAGTCAAATTATAGTCTTCGATCGAACTTACTACAACCACTCAGTATACGGACTAAAAAGACTCTTGGTGATCGCGCTTTTTCAGTTGCTGCCACCAAACTTTGGAATGCTTTGCCAGTTGACATTCGTCAAGAAGACAACTTTATTAAGTTCAAAGGATTGGTTAAGACACATCTTTTTAAGACTGCCTTTTATTAGTATTAGATTCTATAACGGTAATTTTATAATTCGCATTTGATCATAATCACATATTAATTTTCGCAATAGAAATATTAAATCATTATCATTATTATTATCATTGTCGACTGACCACGTTAAAACTATTTTCTATTACTTATCATGGCCCTTTGTTGTGGAATTCATTAGACGCTAGTTTAATCAATTTAAAGGCACAGCGTCAGGTATTAAATTACTCCTTAATAAATAGTTTTGCGCGAGACAAAAATTATATTTGTGTGTAAAAAAAGGAGGAATATTCTTAAAAAAGTAACTCATTAGTGCATTTTTAGGACTATTTAGTCCAAGTTTTGACGTGTATGATATTCACCATAATTTTAATCATGTGAACTTGAATTTGTCCACGAAGTTTTTCAAGTTTGCGTCATGGCAACACTGTGCCATTAAGCAGTCTATCGAGCACGTGTGGCATGTCCTGTTAGCGCGCTGCCGCTGCTGCAGTCCAAAGTTAAGCCCGGTTAGACGGGGTTAGTACTTGGATGGGTGACCGTCTGGGAATGACTCCATTGTCGAGCTTGGAACTCGTGTGAGTAAGAGTTGTAGTTGATCTCTCCTTTGCTTCGAGGGGTTTTCGCCGGGTTCTCCGGTTTCCATCCCTCCGTAAAATCGCCACCACATCTTAGCTGTGATCCGTGGTCTGAACTGTGGTGGGTGCCTGGTGCGCTTTTTGATATGCCTTCGACACGGACACGTTGATCTGCGTCCTTCGCAATTCCATCTCCGGCTGCAAGTAAGGATGATTAACCACCCAGTCATTTCCATTCCTTTCCTAGATTTATTCTAGTTTTATACAGGTTTACTCTAGCGATTAGTGTTACACGGTATATCACTATATTTGCATGCTTATTCTTATTCTTATAACTGTTCTTTTTTATCTGAACAACTCTGAGTGAACAAATAATGAGGTGCACGGTTAGTCTCTATGCATTTTAAATTATTTGTTCATGTAAGGTAGCCGCCACTTACTAATGCCAAGTTTAGTCTATACTTTTAAAGTCTTATATGAAACAAAAATTAAGTCTATCTTACTTGAAAGAGCACTTAAAATGATAGAGTAACATCTTTTGCAATTTTTTGTTTCCTTGCTTCGTTCTTGAGATATTTTAGTTTGTTTGATATGACGTGTGACGTCAAAATGTTTAATTTGCATATCAAACAAACTAAAATATCTCAAGAACGAAGCAAGGAAACTGCAAAATATGTTGCTCTACCATTTTAAGTGTTCTTTCAAATAAGACAAACATAATTTTCGTTTCATAGGCACTTGAAAAAATCCTAAATAGATATTACATAAATGTATAAGACAAATTATTGACTAATAATATATTGTAGGAACTAAAAATATATAAATATAGTTTGTGATCAGTCAAATCAATAGCTATAATGATAGTTACTTCTGAGAGTGGTATAGAGTTTCGCAGCTGAATACGAAAAAGATCTGTAGCTATATTTGAACGATTATTTTAACCAGATGAATGCATATTAGACCTGTTTCTCATGGTATTATAATGGTAATTTAGGTAAAGCGCTCTCAATTCGTCAGAATTTATGCCACCAAAATAAGATAGATATTGTTAGAAAGCTATTAATTTGTAGAATACAATGTTGTCTTTAATTTTGCGATAAATACAAACCATTATTATATGGCTTTGTAATATCCTGAGTTCTGATTGGTCAATGAATGGTCCGTAAAAATGCGTATCCGGACCACGGTCTGTCTTTTTCCGTATCCGGACCGCTGTCCCGGATGTCGATTTTAATTTGCTCGTGTGAATTTCTAAGGTTTTCATAAACGCCCTGGTTTTCACACTAAGTTTGATACAATAATTATCGAAAAACTTGAAATGGCCATATAATAAACGCTTTATTAACCTCGTTTACTCGGTCTGTACGGGAAAATATCAGACCTCTGTCTTTTTTGTACGAACCTCGCCTGCGGCTCGGTCCGTACTGTCAAGACCTCGGTCTGGTATTTTCCGGTACAGACCTCGTTCTCGGTTAATAATCTCTTAATAATAGTTGTGAATTTTTTAAGTAAAACAGTCCAGTCATATGTCAAGTTTTAATGATTTTATTGACGACAAAAGTTTAAAATGCTGTTTTTTGACCAACATGCATTCGGACGAAATAAGTCATAAAATTGAGACCAGACAAAAAATAAAAAACGCTAACACCGTTTTGCTGGAAATTTATCTCCGTATCGAACTGCGCAAAATTTTTTTGATTAAAATAAAACGCTTTGTACCTGAGTCACCCCGAGTGAAGCCCTCTGGTTTTAATTTAGAAAATCACAACTATCATTGGTTTGTTTCGCAAAATCAAATACAACGTTGTATTCTACAAATTAATATAGCTTTCTAACGATATCTATTTTGATTTTGTGGCGTAAATTTTGATGACTTGATAGCACTTTGCGAAATGACTCTGCAAACCTTAACCCTTTAACAGGCAAGTTTCTGCAAGAGGTACCCAGTTGACGAGTAAAATGGTCTGGCGTTAGCCAGAGTAAAATATGTAAGTAGGGACAAAAATGGGTTAATGAAGATTAGTAACCAATTAGCAACAAACATGGGAACGAATTAGTTATTAATTTAGTATCTAAATTAAATTACCTTTTTTGGAACAATCAGATCCTTTGTAACCATCAGGACAGGCGCACTTGAAACACTTCACACCATCGTCTGTACACTTTCCCCCATTTTTGCACGGGTGTCTATCGCATGGTGTCACTAAAAATACAAATTGAATCTTTAACATTAATTTTTAAACATGCATGAACTTGCACTACGGTTGTTCTATTTTTCTAAACGTTTTGTATCGGTCTTATCCATGTTGGTGTCGTTGTTTCGGTTTTTGAGATTTTCCACACAAATATTTTATTTTTATTTAACTTGTTTAAACAATTACTTCTGCCAAGAGATTGTTTTTACCTCGGTTTGTTTATCTGTCAGTTTGTGTGTCTTAATTTGTGTAGGGATGGGGGGGGGGGGGGGGTTTGTCTGGTTGGTTGGTTGGTTGGTTAGTAGTTTTTCTGTTTGTTTGTTTGTTTGTTTGTTTGTTTGTTTGTTTGTTTGTTTTGTTTTGTTTTGTTTGTTTGTTTGTTTGTTTGTTTGTTTGTTTGTTTGTTTGTTTTGTTTTGTTTTGTTTTGTTTTGTTTTGTTTTGTTTTGTCTGTTTGTTTGTTTGTTTGTTTGTTTGTTTGTTTGTTTGTTTGTTTGTTTCTTTGTTTGTTGAGAAAACACATCGACTGATGGTAGTAATCTTACGTTCAGTTTGTCTAATTTCCAATTTTCGAATCGGTAATATGTAGTGCACTGCAGCGCAGTCTCTCTCTCTCTTACCTTTATATGTTCACCTGATTTTACATATAATTATTACCTCTTTTCTCGCAAAGAATTCCTTCATAATTGTGTGGACATTTACACGAAAAAGTGCCATCTTCGTGCTCCACACATCTGCCATAGTTTCTGCAAGGTTCACCTTCACATGGGGTCACTAAATAGTTATCAAATACAAGAATATTATTATACCAACCGTTACTATATGAAACAAAGCTTTTTCAAATCAGTTGCTATTATGAAAGTGGTCTATACGTCCAACTTTAATCAAATGATTGAATGAACTATTGTAACTGACTATTGAATGAACTATGGATTATCTCATGGATTATTAATGAGTTTGATATATATTGTTCTCAAACTCAATAATTCATGAATTATCGTAGCCAATCCATATACGTATACCACATCCAATGCATGAGTTTTGATAGCCAATGAAAACCTGTAGGAAACTTCCTACTGAACTGGATCACATTTCACAATTTTCATATTGAAATCGAATACTCGTTTGAGATGCAAGATCAAACACTTGTTTATCGTGTTTCATCAGGGGACTCCAAACACTCGAAAACAGTAAAAACCTCGGGGCTACGCCCTCGGTTTTCATTTCTCTTCTCATGTTTGGAACCCCAGATGAAACACGATAAACTCGTGTTTGGTCTATTATTACGTGAAACTAAGATGCTGCCATGATATGCTCAAAGTTTCTTACGTAATATATCATAGAGGAGAAGTCGTTTATTATTTGATTTGAAAACACCGAGAAGTGTGTTGAAAAACGAGGCGATAGCCGAGCTTTTTTAACTAACTTCGAGATGTTTTTAAATCAGATAATAAACGAATTTCGAGTGTATTGTATAGCTTCTCAAACAAATCAGTATTTAAAGAGAAATTTGAGGTAAATTTGTCTTAATTTATGGGCGTTTATTACCACATTTCACAACAACGTCTCGGTAACTGATTTCATTATGTTTTCCTAATGAATTATTCATGAGTTTGAGAAACGTTTTTCTATACCTATTTTCTAGCACTATATATCCAAGACCTTGTAAAGAAAAGTGCAACTGTTGTCACTTGCCTTTTTGATTACAATCGTATCCTTTATATCCGTCAGGACAGTGGCATTTCGGGTAATTACCGCCCAGTGACTTTCCTCCATTTTTACAAACTTCAGGTTTTTCTGCTTGCAAAGATTTTGCTAAAATTGAGAAGAATTGACAAAGGAAATCAGGTATGAAAATAGCTAAAGTGAATTTACCCTTAAAGGCCCTGTTATACGGTGCAATTTTTCATGCTGCATGAACATATGCTGTGCAGTGGTCAAAATCGTTGTGAGACAAGTTGCAGCAATCGTTACACAAAGTAGAATCAGGTTCTACTTTCTCCAACGATTGCAGCAATTTGTTTCAGTGTTGCACCGTGTAGCACCCCTTCAGCAACTTTTCTCGCAATATTTTGTTATGATTTGGCACTCAATCGAGTCTCTCCCTAGTCTACCCGCTTTTATCGGGATCCTAACCATTGGAAAATTGCATAAACGCGTTCCAGCGTGTAACACCCCCTGTCTTGCAACTGCAATGCCGCATGAGTCATCATTGCGGGATAAGTTGCATGAAAAATTGCACCGTGTAGCAGGGCCTTAAACCTTTCCCGTCGGTGGATTTTTGTTGTGACGACCGAGTAAAATTGTTTGCCGTTAGTCAGAGTACATGAGAAGACTTGAGTTGAGGTTAAAAGGGATGACCCAAAGGGACCCATCCAGTCCTTTCGCGGCTTCTCCAAAATAAGTCGTCAAAGTTAGCGCGCTGCCTCTTACCAAAAGTTAAGCCCGGTTAGACGTGGTTAGTACTTGGATGGGTAACCGCTTGGGAATGACCCCGTTCTCGGGCTTGAAACTAATGTGCATGAGAAGAGTTGTAGTTGATCTCTCCTGTGCTTCGAGGGTTTTTCGCCGGGTTCTCCAGTTTTCCTCCCTCCGTAAAACCAACACTTACATCATGGTAGTCATGTTCAATTGGGGCATTTCGCCCTGTTTGACGACCAGTTGCTATATAGGCAATAAAGTCATTAAATCTAAGAATGTACTGATGTAACCACAGCATGTTGTGGTTATAGGTTATGGAGAAGATTGCTAAAATCTTAAGACAAATTTGGAAAAACCTATTTGACGACATATTTTGGAAAGGCCGCGAAAGGACTGGACGGGCCCCTTTGAGTCGACCCTTTTAACCTCGACCACTTGAGAGTCGTATACAACACCGATGCCAAAAGTTTGCGCATGCGTGAGTTTGCAGGGGTAAACACTGCCAGAAATTCTGGAGATAGCCTTGGCAACAATAACCAGCCAGACAAGACTGAGCCAGAGCCAAATATTCATGACATTCTTGCAAAAAGGGGCATGAAAAATGGGGTATTCCAGAATATTTTACAATATTGACTATGAAGCCATGCACAAATTATCTACCTTAAATGCCTATGAAGGGAAAATGATAGACTTACTTAAAATGATAGAGTAACATTCTTCGGAGTTTTTCGTTTCCTTTCTTCTCTCTTGAGATATTTCATGCAATTTGTTTTGACGTCACATGTGCATAATGAGTTATCGAAAAAGTTTATTTATCTTTGCTATTATCAAATCAAATCAACAGTTCGAAGGAAGTACGAATGTAAATGTGCTTCGCCCAGAACACTAAACATGTAGATTCAAGTGACGATATTTGATAATAGCAAAGATATATAACTTTTTTCGATAACTCATTATGCACGTGTGACGTAAAATGTTTAATCTGGATATCAAACAAACTGAAATATCTCAAAAACGAAGCAAGGAAACGAAAAACTGCAAAATATGTTACTCTATCATTTTAAGTGTTCTTTCAAATAAGACAGACTTAATTTTCGCTTTATAGGCACTTCAACGTTTTGGTGGCATGCTTATAATTTTAACTTTTGTGTGGGACTCTCGGATCAGTCTAAATATGTCAGTGATTTCCCGCACGAGTTTTCTGATTGGCTATATAAGAAATCAATCGCTTTAATTGTATATAATTATAAATTCGTTCACATGCTCATTATTAATTAGAGTTAGGGGGTGTGGGTTGTTTCCGTTAGGTGATCTAAACCAATCAAAAACCTTCTTACTATAGCTACGTATAACACGTTTTTTTCTATCGCGGTGAATCTTTTTAGTTTTAATCTATCTGACGCTAGACAGAAGCAAACTTTTAGTAAGCAATGGTTTGAAAGCGTTTTCATGTAGTAATTTATCTCGAAATTATACAAGGATGCTAAACATTCTGACTTATGAAGGGTCTGTTAACAATGCTGATATTGTTGCCTAAAGTGAACAGCCGTTGCTAAGGGCGTTGCTATGAAGTTTTAAGGTTTTGACGTTCAGACAGATTTTATTCTGGAAATAGAAACCTCGGATAAGGGCCTGTTTATATGGAGGCGAGTTACCCGGCCAGCCGAGTTCCTCGGCACATGGCAAGTTCCCGGTCGGTAGAACAAACACTGTTTTTCCCACCGCAGTGTTAATATGAGACAGGCGGGTAACTCGCCTTGGCGAGAACTCGGCACTGGCAGCCGGGATCTCGGCAAAGCGGGATAAACATTTCCCCATATAAACACTTTTCCCCGGGTAACTCAGCATAACGGGATGAATTTTCTATATTCGTTACTTCATGTCACTTTCGTTGATGAGAATCATCTCAAATATTACAACCCACCAGGTAACTCGCTCTCATATAATAAAGTTGTTATCATGCATCAGTTTAATCAACCCGAAGTTATACATGAATATCAAACATTTTGTGTCATACAGTATCCAGTCACAATCTAATAATCTTGCATAAAGGTAAACAATTGTTGCTAAGGGCGTTGCTGCGGACGATATATTAGACCAGTTTTTGGCATTTGCACTGTTTAAAGGATCAAAGAGACGTTTTTGAGCGTTAACGAACTATTGGAAAAGAGTTAGGCTATCTAATTTTATCAGTTTTATAAATTTGAAAAATTTTACGAAAATCTACTTTTTCTTGTTTAATTACCATAAACCTTTATTTGCCAACTGGCCTTTTAAGTCTTTTTAGTTTCATTCTAAGTAACGCCAGACGATTGTATTTAGCAGAAGTAAATCTGTGGTATAATGGTTAAAAGCGTTTTCATACAGTAGTTAACCTCGAAATTATACAAAGATACAAAAAATGAAGAGTCAGTTGGAAATGTAATATTTTTTCCTAAGGTAAACAACCGTTGCCGATGGCGTTCAATTATTGGAATTTGCATAGCCAAAGGGTTAAAGAGGCGTTTTTAAGCGATAAAAAAGCTATTGACTAAGTTGCAAAAGATTTGGCCTATCAAATTTTATCTGTTAGCGATTTAATTCGAATTTTATAAGGATACAAAAAAAATTCGAGTCATGCAGAGTACAGTTTACTACAGTAAACCTTTATTTATTAAAATGAATGTACGGTGCCATTTGAAGAAAATTCTTCTATTTTTGTCTTGGTTAACCTGGCTAAAAATTATTATAATAACAAAACATCGCCATGCAAAGTTTCAAATCACTTATAACGCAAGCCCTTATTTGCCGACGGAAGTTTTGAGTCTATGTTGTTCTATTCTGACTACTCCGGAAGATTTTATTCAGCAGAGGGAACTCCTTGGTATAAGCAAAGAGTTAAAGGAGTTTCCATGCAGCAGCTTAACTCGAAATTACATACAAGGACTCTAAACATTTTGAGTCATGCAGAGTGAAGTCACAAGCCAAGTATTCTTGCCTATATATACGTATTGTTTACTTATAGGCAAGAATATTGGATTGTAAAAAAGGGCGTTGCTGCGGCAGATGCGAAAGACCAGTTTTGGTATTTTCATGGTTTTTAAAGGGTTAAAGAGGCGTATAAACGATAAAAAACTATTGACTAAGTTGCAAAAGGGTTGGGCTATCTAATTTTATCTGTTAGCGATTTAATTCAAAATTACACAAGTATACTAAAAATTTCGAGTTATGCAGAGTCAGTTGGAAATGCAATATTCTTGTCTAAAGTAAATATTGTTTGCTAATGGCGTTGCTATGAAAGACCGTTTTGGAACTTGATTGATTTGACGTGTTTAAGCGATAAAAAGCTATTTATTAGGTTGCAAAAGAGTTAGAGTATCTTATTTTCCTAGTCTTGTAAATTTGAAACATTTTACGAAAATTCACTTTTTTGTGTATAAGACCATCGTATCCCTTCTTTGTCAAAGAACTTTTTAAGTCTTCCAAGCTATATTCTGGCTAACTCCGGAAGATTGTATTCAGTAGAGGGAACTCCCTGGTATATATATATATAAGCAAAAGAAAAGGCGTTTGCATGCAGCAGTTTAACCAGAAATTATAGAAGGGGTCCAAACAGTTTGAGTTGTGGAGAGTCAAGTCACAATTCTATCTTCTTAGCTATAAGTAAACAATCGTTGCTAAGGGCGTTGTGTGGACGATGCAAAAGACCATTTTTTGCATTTACGCAGTTTAGAGTATCAAACAGGCGTTTTTAAGCGATAAAAAAATTATTAACTAGATTGGAAAAGGATTAGGCTATCTAATTTTATCAGTTTTGTAAATTTGATAAATTTTACGAAAATTAACTTTTCCTTGGTTAGTTATCATAATCCTCTATTTGCCAACTACATATTTTAGTTTCTATACAATATAGTTTTATTAAGGGCTGATTAAATGAAGCAAATTGGCTCATAGGTTATTTAACTCGTCTGATTAGGATTGTACTGTGGTGTTTTAAAACTCACATAAACTAAATTTGCAAAGAAGAATTGGTTTAGTTAAGTTGAGTTGAGTTGAGTATGGTTTTAGTTTTAGATGTAAAGGAATCCTAACGATGATTCAAATATTTTCTTGCCGCCGAGGAAAGAATTTCGTGACACGCGAACTAGCCCAGTTATAGCCGGGGACAGCCCGGGCTAATGTAAATAGCTCCTTATTGTGGCTAGCACCAAACGATTCAATTCAGCAGAGGGAAACCCTTTTATATAGCTAAGTTTAACCCGAGTTGAAATCAGTTGACTCTATATTCGCGCTTCGCCTAGATGATTATATTATAAATTGTAATCGCGATGATACATGAGCTTAATACAGTCCATGGCAAAAGGTGATACACAGTTTTGAAGTTTTTAGATAAAAAATCAAATCAAATGTGAAATGTTTAAATACCTGAATAGAGAATGAGGATGGTACACAACACTGAAAATGTCTTCATCCTTGGTAAAGAGAAACGCAATTTAATAGTTGATAATTGAATTCAGTTCGGTTCAAATAGGCATTTCACTAAAAGTTTTAACAATTTTTTCAGAAAGAAAATTGTTCTAAACTTCTCAAAAATAACGGGTTTAAATTTTATAAAAACACAAAAGAGATACTAGAAACATGCACAGAAGTATGGGTGGTCAGAATTAAAGCGAGATTGAAAGGGATTGCAAATGTAACATCTTGTTATCTGTTGGCCTGGCAGCAATCAAGTTTAGGCCAATTTGTGTAAAAACGTGCTCTTAAAGGTTGAGAAATCCTCCACAGTTGTTATAGGTGACTGGTATATTTTATATAACAATTGAGGCTAAAACTAGTGTGACATAGCCCCTTTAAAGCGAAAGAGGAGTATAGGAACTACAGTATATATACACAAATATATGCGAGTCTTACCTTAGAAAATCCTGTTTGTCGCCAACTTCTTGTGTCGCTAAGAGGATCTGGGTTGTTCTGAACGTATGTTCTCCACCGCGTCTTTTATATAATAAGCCAGTATTCAGTTAAGTAGTTTTTCATTTAATTTCTGCTGTGCTAGTAAGCGTGATAATTAACGATTAATTGCCTATATCAACAATTGTTTCCAGCAAAATCGTTTTTTAATAACGAGGATTTCCTGCATTCGAATTGAGTTTGCTTTGACCAAATTACTAAAGAAATTAAGGAATGCCTGCATGCTTGTTGATACAGTAATCTGAATTGTTTTAATTGAAAATGAAATTGAAATGACACATAAAGATATTTTGCAAGCAATTAGAAATCAATACTGTTGTAAGAAGCCACGCACATGCATGTATTGCTTGCTTTAACTGCAAAAATGTTCGGACTTATAACTTTCGGACGCGATACACTCCGACAAAAGAAACATTCTGACGATTTTTTGACAAATTTCGGACTTTTTTTCTTGAAGTTTCTGACGCTTTCAAAACACTGTGAGACGAGACAATGTGTAAATAGTTTTAAATTTATTGAACATAATTCCGTTGAGACACTATACAGCTTAAACTTAACGCCTACAAACGCCTAACGTGGGTGTTTACAAAACAAATAAATTTCCAACGCAGCCAGGTGAAGAATCCAGTCAGTATCTGCTCTATTTAAAACCTTGCCTACGCAGCAATCTACTTTTTTACACCCTGAATGAAAACAATCTCATGTCAGAAAGAATTCGCCCACACTCTATATTGAGTAGCCCGGCTATTGGAGATCATATTCAACCCTTAAATTTTTACTAATATTTAAAGGTAAATGACTGGGGGCTAATGATCCTTCGCAGCCTGGCCGTATCGAGACATATCAAAGGCAGCCACCATACGACACAGTTCAGATCATGGCTCACAGCTAAGATGTTGGGTGTTGTTTTTATGGAAGGCGGAAAACCGGAGAACCCGGCGAAAAACCCTCGAAGCACAGGAGAGATCAACTACAACTCTACTCACACGAATTCTAAGCCCGACAACGGGGTCATTCCCAAATACTTCGACCTACCAAAAATCATACACTATTCGGACAACAATAACATGGAACATACTACCAAAAACAATTAAAACAAAAAAATATCACACTCTCAAACTTCAAGAAGTTACTATTCAACTATTACGTTAACGCACTTAACAACACATATGACGTAGGCGCTCCACGAACATGGAAAAGCATATGTTTAAAATGCAACACAGCTCGAATCCTTGTGAACACACTATCGTGTTGCTTTTAGTAGATATCGTAATAAATTTAATGTATTTAATGTATATCGTTATGTATTTTCAAAGTAACTGTTAAATCGTACTTGTTTTGTGGGGCCGCAGTAATTGGCACTAGCTGTTGCGGTTACCCATGCATGCAGCCTAATTGTCTTAATGTCTGTATTTATGTTGGTAATGTGTATGGCAAAGTTATTCAAATAAAATAAAATAAAATAAAATAAACAATTGACGTCAAAACGTGCATTCTTCCGTTGCTGACCCCCAAACCAGGGGCGACCAATTTTGAAACCAAAATATGTTTTCCACAAAGTTAGGCGGTCAACCAGATTTCTGACTAGGGTTACAGGTTGTTCAGAAGACTTGTGGTTAGAGGTTGTTCAGAAGACTTGTGGTTAGAGGTTGTTCAGAGGATTGTCAAAATCTTGAGACTCACTGGAGCTTGACGACAAATTTTGAAAAACAAATCTGACGACATATTTTGGAAAAGCCTCGAAAAAAACTGGACGGGTCCTTTAGAGTTATCCTTTTCAACCTCGATCAGGTCGAACACATAGTTTGCCAAACCTAGTCTTAAATGGCATTAGCGTGCCTATTGAGTTTGCGGCTTTGCGCGAACCAAAGACCCGCTTACACAGGCTGCGATATTTATTCTTTTGACACATGCGATCAAATGGATAAACTTGTCAGTGTATTGGACTGTTTGGCAGAATTATGGATCCTGTCCAGTGTTCCTTGCTCTTATGGCATTGACCGCTGATCTTATTCTGCCCAATGTGTTTTATTTGACTGTGGGCTCAGCTGTTCAACCCTATTCAAAATAAGATGCACGGATTACGCATGCGTTATGTCAGTGTCGGATCTACACTCGCCGCGTACCTAATGCCGATCCGGTGTCGGAACTATAACCATGCACGGTGAAATCCATTGCAGCCATTTGCAAAATTTGTAAAGAACGTTTGGCTATTATGTAGTGGAATGAGTGTCACTTAAATCTATTATTACTAAAAAGAGCAACTTGCTCTAAAATAAACCTACCATGCAAGCTAACCCTAACTTTAATCCTGACAATCCATTTGCCTATTATTTGTTATTACAATTATAGACAAGTTAATTTTTCAATATCGGGACAATATTAATGTCTTTTTTATAACCTTCTTTGTGTTTCATTTCAGGCCTTTTTTCACTTATGGCAAATCTGATGTCAGAACTTAAATTCCATTGTTGCTCCCAGTAATAGGCTCGCTATAGATACTATAAGCTACTATAGCAGGAGTGAATGACGTTTGGATTATAACTAGTGGAATAAGTGTCTCTGGGATTTATTAGTACTAAAGTTACCCGTACGTAATAACTTTAATCCTAACAATTATTTGTTATTACAATTAGACAAGTTTAGTTTTTAAATATCGGGAGAATATTAATGTTGTTTTTTTAGCCTTCTGTGTGTTCTATTTGAGACCTGTTTTTAATTAGCAGATCTGATGCAAAAACTTAAATTCCTCCGTTGCCTCTTTCCTCCAGCAATTATATACGCTTTGGCCTTAAATACACTTGGCATACCTGACGTTTAATTGGCTATTATCTAGTGGAGTGAATGTCTCTTAAATTTATTAATACTAAAAAAGCAACTTACTCTAACATTAAACCTAACCTCGAAGCTAATGCTAACTTACTTTAATCCTGACAATCTAGTTGTCTATTATTTGTCATTACATTTAGACAAGTCAAGTTTTCAATATCAGAAGAATATTAATATCTCCTTGTAACTCTTATTTGAGGCGTTTGTTTTTAAATATTGGATATTAATTAGATGACAGATTAAAAGCCCAAACAGAAGCAATTATTCTAATTTTAAGAAAAATTTGGACTTGTGTGTACTTTATGCGGTCTTTGTATTTATTTAGCCAAATTACGTCCAACCCTATTTAAAATTCCTTCGTTGCTGGTGTTTGATATAAGGACAAGTGACTCTCCGCTGTAATAAGAGACTCTCGCCATAAGATGGCAGATACGGTCTTTTAAAGACTGCATGTTTGATGATTTTGCCTCTTGCATATTATGCATTACAGTCGAACTCCTATTTACACTTTGAAGCCTGACGACGAGTTTTTAGTAATTTGTTCTGGCTAACGCCAGAGTATTTTATCCTGGCTAACGCCAGACGATTTTATTCAGCAAAGGGAGAGGTCCAGGCCTCAAAATGTTAAAACCTATCTCTTTAACACTTTGAAGCCAGACGACGAGTCTTAGTATTTTATTCTGACTATTCTGGCTAACGCCAGGCGATTTTATTTAGCACAGGGAGAGGTGTTCAAAAGGTGTTTCCAGGCCTCAAAGTGTTAAGCGGACACCTTTGGGACCTCACTGAGGTGTCCAGCTTAAAAGGGGTTGTACAGTAGGGGGTGCGCGTGTGGTGGCCAAATTTTTGTGTCTGTATACGTATAGTTTGTTTTTTTACAATAACTCTATAAAGCAATCAATATAGCACTAACTGACTTAAACAAGTTCACAATTCAAAGTGTTGGCCTCTCTCGGTTAATTTCAAGTGTTGATTATTACTTTTATTAAAGTAAACATTAATTTTGAATTGATTTGTCCGCTTAAGAGACGTGAATTTGCTCACTGGAACCTAAGATAGGTGTCCGTTTCCACTTAAGAGGTGTCCACTTAAAAGAGGTTGTAACTACAGTGTTTTATTAAAGAAATGGCTGGGACCTCGCCTAGGTGTCCGCTTAAAAGGGGTGTTCGTTAATCAGAGTCGGACTGGCTCTGTATTAGGGGCAGTGCCATTAGGGAGTGGGGCGCCGTCAGGGTTTCTTTCAGAATATTTAACAAGGGGGCAAAACAGGCAATACTTACTACGTGTGGGGCAAGGAGCGCCGAAGGCGCGACCAACTTCTAGGGGGGTCGGGGGGCATGCTCCCCCGGAAAATATTGAATTTTAGAGTCTGAAATAGCATTTCCTGCATTTTGAGGGGGGTTTGAAAGAGTTTTGAAGGATATAAAATACCAAACAAAATATTCAAATATACTCATTTTATATAGGATTACACCATAACATGCAAGGCATACATCATGAGGAAATGTCAACCATTAATTAGGTGACTACTTCATGTCAGGCTGTCAGCTGCGTGAAGCGTACTAAAATATTATTTAATCGTAATATACTATTAGCTGTACCATACTGATTAAAACGTAAAACGACTATAAATCCAAAATCAGGTTTTGAAATAAGAATTGCACTACATATCAAATATAATATTATACAACGGGAAAGGGTCGCAGTAACGGCATCCTAAGGGGGCGCATGTGCCATTGGCACAATGCCACATAGGGCCAGTCCGACTCTGTCGTTAATAGGGGTTCGACTGTATATTTGAGTTTGACGAACATGAACTAAACGTCTGTTACATTACACCGGGCTTAGCTCTCAAACGTGCCATAATATCAATTTAACTACATCTCATATATGCAAATATTACTACTTAGGTGTACATATGACTATGAATTTGCAACCTTAGCCGCTCTATCCGAGTCTCAATACCTCAATGGTTAGAGCGTCTAACCGGTCATTGAAAAGTTATACTTATAGGTTCAATCCCTGTCTGGCCCAGCTCATGGAAATATTTTCTGAGTATTTTAACTTGACATTATCACTGTAACGAACGGTTACCAAACCTCTGTTAGACTGTTACATTTAAGTGATTGCACCAAACGGAACGCTGCCACTTGTTAAGATCAGAGCACCTATGGCGTGTGCTGTTAGGGCGCTGCCTCTCACTATGCACCAATAGATCGTTTTCACTCACGTGATCATTTCTTATTTCTTCTGTTAATCCTTGGAATGATTTACCTAGTGACATTCGTTCTTGCTCATCTTTAAGTAACTTCAAGATACACGTTTCTAGAAGGCGAGATATTGTATTTCCTAATTCTTTATATTATATTGGTGATCGTATTGCAGCTATCCTTCATACACGTTTAAGATTAGCAAATAGCACTTTAAATAACGATTTGTAGTTAAAGAATTGTGTATCTTCCCCTTCTTGTGCGTGTGGTATTCCGAAGGAAACCGCGGCTCATTTATTTTTTTGAATGTGACCGATATGCTGCTCCTCGTGTAGACTTGCTTGCCTCTGCTGCTCATTTAATTGGTGCAAGATGGTCTAATGTTTCGAAACGGACTCGTCTTTTTTGGCTCCTAAATGGTTTGTCATTTGATGCAGTTACTTTTCACGTTAATACGCAGTTTGTATTAAGTGTCCAAAATGTTATAATTGATTCGCATCGCTTTACTAATTAATTGCATTGGTCCATCTTTGCGCTTTGTTGTCATCTTGTCCGCTTGCTCTTGTTAAAAAATTGTAACTGAATGGCGAAAGCTCCTTCGATAAGCCATATAGCTTTTGGAGCAATCGTCGTAATCAAAATATTGCATAAATTTAAAAAAAAAAAATGGCCGCCATTTCATTGTTTTGGTACACAAAAATGGCAGCCGTGAAGTCAGATGAAAACGATCTATAGTTAAGCCCGGTTAGACGGGGTTTAAAGTGATCGATATTGTGACTTGTACGTATGCATGCGGTATGTTTCCGAGCTTGGTGTAATGTAACAGATGTTTGGTAGACGTTCGTCAAGCTCAATTACTCAGAAAAGATTTCTGAGCCCCAGACCAATGTTAGAAGGTTGAATGTTTGGCTATCCTTGTCTGCCCGGGTGTTTAAGTTTGACGAACGGTTACCAAACGTTTGTCACATTACACCAAGGTCCTACTTTAATTACGTTTTATATGAAAACGCCACCGCTTAGGCGGATCGTTTAACCGGTCATTAGAAGGTTGCTGGTGAATCATCTGCAGCGCGCGCGTCATCTTTTTCCTTGGGCGTCCGGTCGATATTTCTTTATTCGTTAAACTACAAATGTTTCCGAGCCTCATTTCTGTCAAATTGTAAGGTTATCCCTGAAAAAATGCCCGGCCGCGCGGGATTGCGCCTTCAAATTCCTGGAACGAGCCTTTCAATGTAGTCAATTACATTAAACTTACATGACGTCTTTAACTCTTTCTTCAGATTCAAGATGGCAGCTGCGAAGCGTTTGTTTGTGTCAGTCGTGTGAAAGAAGCAGTCTTGTTGGCAGTATGTCCCTTGTTTCTTACGCTGATAGCGATGACAGTAGCGACAATGATTCCAATGACTCGAACGAACAAGCTAGAAGGTTAATAACAAAAAAAGTTCCCGATACGAACAAAACATCTCTGTCATTACCAGTTGCAAAGAATGAAGAACTTCCCGAAGGAAGTGATGAGAGTGGCGACACAACGAAACCGAAGTCTATTGGAAACCTATTTTCCTCCTTACCCGCACCTTGGATGTCTTCTGTCTCTTGGGCAATCAAAAGTAAAACTGGAAAATTAGATGGAAAAGAGAAGAGAGTACACACAGTGAAAATTACGCTACCAGTTGCTGAAGAGGTACAGTTTTTATAACTTGTATAATTGTACAATTTGTATAATTTAGAAGCGAGAAATTCTGGGAGAAAAAAACTCACAAGTTGCGGGAAGGGTGTTAAGCTACTACTGTTACACGATGCGATTTTTCTTGCAACTTGCAACAATGTCTGAATGTTTGCAGGTTGCAAAAAAAAATCACATCGTAACACCCCGTAGCAACTTGTGATTTTGTTATTTTTGTTGTGTTGCAAGTTGCAAGAAAAGTTGGATGAGTTCTACTTTTTGCTGCAACTTACAACAAAGTTTACAAGTTGCTGAACATGTACAATTGTACATGTAACACCCTTCCTGCAACTTGCAAGTTTTTTTTCCATGGGTAAATTTGTTCAAGTTGCAAGAAAAATTGCATCATGTAACAGCGCCTTTACACAATCAGCAACTTGCGAACTTCATTGTAAGTTGCAACAAAAAGTAGAACCCATCCAACTTTTCTTGCAACTTGCAACATGGTAAAAATTACAAAATCGCAAGTTGCTACAGGGTGTTAGTGGGATTTTTTTGCAACTTGCAACATTCAGACTATAATTGTTGCATTTGCAAGAAAAATCCCATCATGTAACAGTTAGTATAGCTTTGGCTTTAATAATAATAATAATAATAATAATAATAATAATAATAATAATAATAATAATAATAATAATAATAATAATAATAATAATAATAATAATAATAATAATAATAATAATAATAATAATAATAATAATAATAATAATAATAATAATAATAATAATAATAATAATAATAATAATAATAATAATAATAATAATAATAATAATAATAATAATAATAATAATAATAATAATAATAATAATAATAATAATAATAATAATAATAATAATAATAATAATAATAATAATAATAATAATAATAATAATAATAATAATAATAATAATAATAATAATAATAATAATAATAATAATAATAATAATAATAATAATAATAATAATAATAATAATAATAATAATAATAATAATAATAATAATAATAATAATAATAATAATAATAATAATAATAATAATAATAATAATAATAATAATAATAATAATTATTATTATTATTATTATTATTATTATTATTATTATATGCATGACAAAATTGCTACATTCTGATTGGTTGAGAGGAGTACAATTGTTTTATTAATTGTACTGCAGTACAATTAATAAAAATAGAGAAGGCCCTGGGAACGATGTTGACAATATAATTCAAAATGGCAGCCAACTCTGCAATGGAAAGTTTTCACATTTCCAATGACTTGTGGTACACTATGAACTAAAAATTCCATGTAAATATTTTGAAATGAGTACAGAGAACACCCAGAGTGAAAATGTTTCTTGTCAAGTAATGAAACAAGATGTTTTTAAAGGTGTGAGTGAGTATGAAGCGTACGTGTCGTAATTTTGTCATGCATATAATAAATGAGTAATCATATGATTTTGCTTGTACAATTAAGGATTTACACTACTCTTGATATTTGAAAATTATGCCAAATTTACACTTGCCTAACGGCTCGTGCAATTTTGGCAAAATTTTCAAATATCACTTGTAGTGTAAATCCTTAATTGTACTCGCTATCATACGATTACCTAATAATAATAATAATAATATAATAATAATAATAATAATAATAATAATAATAATAATAAAACAAATATTTATTCAGGATGGACACTTCAACAGTTTTAAGACTGCTGTTATCAATGTGTGTCCTGTAGTCATGCGATGAGTAAAAGTCTGATAAAAAAAAATTGCAATATACTGTATTACAATTTAAATTTAAAAATTATATTAAGAATCAATGTTAAAATGATACCAAAAGATTAACATTCTCTAAAGTGCTCACTTAGCTGTTCCTCGAAATCATTACAGTGCTCAATTCTACGATCTGTTGATTCAAGCCTATATTTGCTCTGATGACGGCCTTAGTCAACAGGTTGAAAGCTATAAAGCAATACAGTATATAAGTAATAAACGTGGTGGTAGCACAAATTCTCACTTCTATTACAATTTTCACCGTGCAGCCATTCAAAGAATTTAAATTAAACAATTTATAAAATACTGAATCATACAAGATGTAATTATATAGTCAGTTGCTTTGTTTGTATGAGATTATATTGCTCACACATGCCAATATGCACACTATAGATCCTATTTATGACTTTCTATTTCTCTTGGGGGGTGTTTACATGGGAGCTGGGATTGGACAAATAAGTGGGGTGGGATGTTTTTCATCCCGGGTTTATATGACAATGTTTTCAGGCTGGACAATTGTGACCGTGACGTTTCACAACACAGCTAGAAAGTTGTAAAAACCACAGAATAACAGAGAAATAAATAGACTTTGATGTATTATTAATAAAGAGCTGCTGGCACCGTCCTAGGCAAGACAGAGCATTATATGGAGAAAATTGTCCCTCTCAAGCCAGGATCCTGGTTGAGGAAACTGGGATCCCGGTTATATGGGATGGGACAAAAATGTCCTGGCAAACACATTCTTCATATAAATGAAATGAGATAAATAAAAGGAAAATATATTAGCAATGTGCTGCTTAATGTCCTGTCTTGGCAAACATCCTGTGCTGCCTTCTGTGTAAACAGCCAGCCCCTTAACACTTTGCTCAAAACTACCCCAAAATGTTGGAAACAGCATTTCTGAAATTGTAAAAAACATTTTAGAGCAAACCCTAGGAGTTTCTTACACTCTTACACCTACCACCCCCCCCCCCCTTGGCCCCCCCCCCCCCCCCCCACACACAACCTCGTTTCTAAAATTCTGGATCTGGCCCTGGTTGCAGTGATACAGTGTATAGTGCTGTACTGCTCAGAAATAACCTAACAATTTATCTGTGCCCACCCTTTATTATTATTATTATTATTATTATTATTATTATTATTATTATTATTATTATTATTATTATTATTATTATTATTATTATTATTATTATTATTATTATTATTATTATTATTATTATTATTATTATCATTATTATTATTATTATAATTATTATTATAATTATTATTTAATGTTATTATTATAAATTATTATTATTTCTGATAAGTTTAAATCAATCTTAGACTTTTAGATCAATCTCTGACTTGTTTAGATTGATCTCAGACTTGTTTATTTGTTAATGCTCAAATGAGTGTTAATGCTCAAATGAGCATCAAAATATATACAGTACATCAGTACACTCTAAATTGTCATTCACAAAAATTCTCAGAATATGCGAAATCTTTAACAATCAGACAATGAGCCAGAGTTGCCAGTGGTAGTCGACTGTGTTGATAGGTTGTTTAATTGTTTTAGTATAACCAACTAGTTGGACAAACTATTATTTTAAAGTGCCTATGAAACGAAAATTAAGTCTGTCTTATTTGAAAGAACAGTTAAAATGATAGTGTTAAAACAGAAGTTTTTCGTTTCCTTGCTTCGTTCTTGAGATACTGTACAGTATTTCAGTTTGTTTGATATGCAAATTAAACATTTAACGTCACATGTGCATCAGTAATGAGTTATTGAAAAAAGTTATATATCTTTGCTATTATCAAACCAAAATAATTCGAAGGAAGCATGTGCGTATGTTTCGCCCACACGCTAAACATGTACATCTTCAAGTAATTATATTTGACAATAGCAAAGATATAACGTTTTTCGATAACTCATTTTGCACGTGTCACGTCAAAATGTTTAATTTGCATATCAAACAAACTGAAATATCTCAAGAACGAAGCAAGGAAACGAAAAACTGCAAAAGATGTTACTCTATCATTTTAAGTGGGTTTTTTTCAAATAAGACAGACTTAATTTTCGTTTCATAGGCACTTTAAAGAAATAAAACTAAAACCTCATCAAAATGCGAGTTTTCTGCCATTGTTTTGACTTTAAAACTTGACGTTTTCACTACTAGTGGTCTATACCAATAGACAGTGAGCACTAGTTGATTTATACTAACGCCTGTATTCTAAAAGCTCACCCACACTCAATGAGTGGCCCCTCACACTCAATAAGTGCAACTCAACACTCAATGAGTCTCCACTCACTCTCACTGAGTATGAGACTACACTCACTCTCCAACCACTTAATTGAACTCAGTGTGGGTGAGTGGAGACTCAATGAGTGTTGAGTTGCACTTATTGAGTGCGAGGGGCCACTCATTGAGTGTGAGTGAGCTTTTAGAATACAGGCGTAATACTTGTGGCATACCTGTACAGTACTAGTCAGATAAGATGGTTTTTTACTCATTTATATATTTCTTTTTTGCAAATTGTTTCTATTCTAGTCTGATTCAGATGAGGAATCACCTGGCATAAAAGAACGGAAACCAATTTCTGGCGCACAGGTTAGTGTTACAATTTTGGCTGACTGGATGGTTGGCTGCATGCGTACGTGGGTGCGTACAGTACGTACGGGCATGATTTAGCGAGTGTGTGCCAAAATGCGCGAGTAATTGTGTACGTGTGTGAGTAGTTGCGTGCGTGAGTAATCCAGTGAGCTCTATATATAACGTCAGTTTTAGGCCCCTACGCGTTCATCTTTGGATGTCAGTCTTAGTCTTTTTTTCTCGCGGCCGAACCACAAGAAGCCCAAACGTACACCCGGAACGGCGTTAAGATTACTCTTGGGACTAAAAATTATTCATCATCTTTGTTGCGTGAAGAAAATTCTATTGTATTAAGGACGTTGACCTTGACGTTCGCGTATTTTATTTATTGCATAAATTCATTTAAGAACATTTATTTCGAATTTCTATGGGTCTTGGTATATATTTCATGCATTTTATAGTGATATTACTATGGCCGCGAGAAAAAAGACTCAGACTGACATCCAAGATGACCGCGTAGGGCCTGAAACTGACGTCCAAAAATTCCACATGTCCGCCATTTTTTGCCTTACTTTTTCGTCCAGTGATTGAATGGAGTCAGCCTTCCAGGTATATATAGAGTTCACTGGATTAGGCTGGACCAGACCGCGTAGAAGACTGGAACTATACGTACTTCAGGCCTAAAAGGATCGCGGGCTCTGGGAACAAGATTGCCACACAGATATCACTCCAGTTAGCTCACTGGAGTAATCTGGTGAGTGCGTGCGTGGGTGCATGCGTTCGTGGGCGCGTGAGTGAGTACGTATGTGAGTGAGCCAGTAAGCGAGTGCGTTCGTGGGCGCATGACTGACGGAGTGCGTGTGTGAGTGAATGACAGAGTGCGTACTTTGGCACGTGCGTGCCTGAGCGATTGCGTAGGCGGGTGCCTGAGTAAGTGAGTGCATGTGAGTGAGTAAATAAATAAACAGCAGCAGACAAGACAGGCCGCATTTCCATTTTTGTACAATGAACATTTTCCATTCAATCTGTTTTTTACCATGGACTTTGCCCATCAGATTGAAGGTTATTATTTTACATGTCTGTATAAAAGCCTTCTGGTTTGTCATCTCTACTTCCCAAACCAAAACACAGCGTTGTTGTGAAGGAGAATAATTCAAATCGACCAGTGGCAAAAATATCCAACCGACAACTAATTCCTGACAGCCTACGAAGGAAGCAAGCGAAGAAAGTCGAAACTCCACTTCAACGTAAGAAACAAGTGAAGAAACACGATAGTGATGATGACGACGAGGAGGAAGATCAGGGATCCATCAGCTTTTTTTCTCTTTGGAAGAAAAAGAAGAAAGTTTGTCCGTTGATAAGGACACAACAAGTGGAGATACCCCAGGTACAATAAACAATTATTGGATGAGGCTAAGCGTGATATTAAGCAATTATTGGATGATACTTTTTTGATATCAAGAATTATCAAGGTCGAATGCTGTGTTATCTGCCGAAGCCGAAGGCTGAGACTGATAATGCGGTCTGAGACCTTGATAATTCTTGATATCAAAAAAGTCGAATTCAATAATTGCTTTATACATTTCAGTTGAAAAATGAAAATATAAAGATAATCACTCCCCCAGAACCAGAAAATGCAGTTCAAAGACAGTTGCTTTTTTCCCGCGCTTTTCTTCGGTTTTTCAGCTCGTAAGTGGCGTTACGTCAGCACATGCATGATAAGTCTTTTTTCTACAGATAATACCTCCAGAAACTACAGATAATATCATTGTGGGCTCAGAATCAAACAATTACAGCGGCAAATACAGCTAAAAGTGCAGATATCAAGAATTCTTACCAAGTTTCAAACCAATTATAATCAAGGATTCGAAAAAATGTATAATAATACTAATTAACGGTGGATTTCCAGTCCTCGCACGAAGCAGCTTGTTGCGAGCACTCGCAAGCTCGCTGCGAGTATTTTAGCGCTCGTGGCAGATAGTTGGAAATTTTGAACTATTTTTTATTCGCGGCAAGTACTCGCAATAAATAAACCAATCAAAACAAATTATGTCAACATTTCAAACTCATTAGTAATTCATGAGGAAAACTGCACAAAGGAAATCATTACCGTGTCGATGGTTAATTTGCATGGATACTGATATTGAAGGAAGAAAATACAGAAATTACATAAATTAATCGAACTTTCACCTCGATTTTCTCTTAAAATACCGAGTTGTTTGAGGTGCTATATCAAACCCTCGGAAGATTGCTTCATCAGAATATCCAAACACCTCGAAGTTTGTTCCAAAAGCTCGGCTATCGCGTCATCAGCCGCTAGTTATCGCAACGAGTTGCTTCGTGCGAGGACTGAAAAAAAAACACGTTTCCGACCCAAAATCTTGTACATTGATATTTTGTCAGTAGAATGAAACTAAATGTCTTGTATAGAACAGCATTTTGAGAATCAGAAATTGTTACGAAAAAGTACGTAACCGTGGTTGCTATGGCAACAAGACGTTTCAAAATGGCTGCTAATTTGCGTTTAAACTAGTTTAATTCGCAAAAAAGCTCGCTGACCCCCATTTTTTTATTTTATTAAAAGTTTTCTTCTAGTATGAGTAATCGTTAGGCCAATTTTAAAAAAATTCTGTGGATCCAAAAAAAAAGTTATTAAGAATAATCACGTTTTGTTTTTTTTGAAAAATTTTGGATCTTTAGAAATTTTTTTTAATTTGGCCTAGTGAATACTCATACTAGAAGAAAACTTTTAATAACATAAAAAATGGGGGTCACCGAGTTTTTTTGCGAATTAAACTAGTTTAAACACAAATTAGCAGCCATTTTGAAACGTCATTGTTACCTTAGCAACCACGGTTACGCACTTTTTCGTTTCAGTTTCTGATTCTCAAAATGCTGTTCTATACAAGACATTTAGTTTCATTCCTCTAACAAAATATCAATGTGCAAGATTTTGGGTCTGAAACGTGTGTTTTCAACTTTTCAAGAACACCTGATGTCAACTAAAATAGAGCGGGAAACACAGCGAGAATAGTCAAACAACATAGTCAAACTACTCAAACTTCACAGAAAATTTCTTCTTGGTTTACTCCAAGTTTACACCACTCCAAGTCAGTAAGTCAGTAGACTATATACAGAACTGTTATCCAGGTAAATGAGTACAAGTACCATTAGGCCATGTCCACACTAATCCGTTTTCATACGAAAACGACCTCGTATCGTTTTCGAAACGCTCTGTTTTCGGTCACCGAAGACGCCGGATTACATGTAATGTGGACGAAAGGCCTAACTGTACAGTATTAAAAAGTCTTCGATTAGTGTGAACATGGCCTTAGTCATTAGAGGTTCAAGTGATTCCTCAGTTTTGCATTGCGCAGCTTTTCTGCGCATAATTCTGCAGTACTAATCGAAGATGTAACCAAGTGTTAGTGACGAAAACACATAAAAATGTCACTAAGGATGTTAAATCAGCCACTAATAGCTTTGACAAGAAGATACTAAGTAAACTTAATTTTTGGTTTTTGAAAAAAATTGAAAATTTGTTGCGTGGTTTCGTATATAGATGGAATGATATATAGGGGAATGCCCCATGTTCATGCTTTAACCTCGTGTAGCTCACGAAAACACTCCGCGACCCCCACTTTTTTAACAATATTTATTTCTTCCACGAGCTCTACAGCATGTATAAAAGTGTTATAAATGATTTTTGGAGGTATTTGCTGGGTAGAACGACGCAGCGACGAGGTAGCAATAGGATCTTTAATACGTACGGTACAATGTAACAACACAGGATATATATAAAGATAAAGTTAAAGTTCAATACTTAAGGTAAAGTTCAGTTCAGTTCAGTTCAATGTCTTGGGTTGCTTCTTCTTCTTCTGTTTCTTGCTGTTGTGCTCTGCTTTTTGGGCTGGCCACTCTTCGATCGGTCTTTTTCACAACTGCTCGACTCCAAAAAGGGAGGCTCCTTTTATAATTTTTTTGTTGTACAAAACCACGCCTGGTAGGTGTGTAGGAATTGACCAATCAAGGAGCATCAGACCATAATACTTTGCAGCATTGGATGAAGGCGTTGTCAATCGATCTCAAGTACCGAGGCAAAACGTTTGAAAAGTTTTTCCTTATATTAAACTAATATATTTCTTGACTACGTTGATATGGTAAAAAAGTAGATGTCATAAGGTGTAAGACTGTTATAATATTTTACAGTTTCATTGAGTATTTACGGAACAGTTCAACTTTTAATAATCATTACGTAAGTTGTCGTTTGATTTATGTAAACATTACGAAGCTTCTTCTTGGCCTAAAATCATGCTAAACTCACCTAGCTTACATAAACAAATTTGTGCCTGCCCTAGATCATACTGACAGGATAATAGAAAAGGCTTTTAAGAAACATGTTGACAAGCTAGTAAATAAACTTATGACAGAAGCATGTACCTAATTATATGAGAACAATGCTAGATATAATCAGACTACTATTGCGACATTTTGATATATTGATAAAGCTACAGGAAGGCTAATTATATTTAGGTAGTTTTGGTTATTTTCAGCTATTTGTTTGCATTGCGGCACTCTATAATAGAATAGCCAGAAACAGCTAGAAAGCTTAACTATAACTTAATATATCTGTATGTTGTATAACAAAAGAATAGAGAAAAAATCACTTTGGACAAAAAGTTGAGCAGGTTCGCCTTTTGATCAAGGTGTTCTTGCATGTTGTTGGTAGATTTTGAAAGTGACTGACTGACTTTGTAGTTTAACAGCGATCAGATGTGGCTGACAACTGTTGTGATCGTAAATATGTTCACCAGTGTGAAGTATGCATCACATTCAGCCTTTGATTCAGGCTCGGCGTACTTGGCAGTAGCCCGAGTGAACGCCTGACCCAGGCGTCTTGTTGTTTGAAAATTTCCAACAAATATGTTTAATCCTCTGCTACTGTCATTCAAATTATCTCAGAATATTTTCGCGGCACTCAGAAAGCTAATATGCTTATTTTCTGGTATTCTCATCAGTCATCAACCAATCAGTGTTTGCTATGACTTGAAAACAAGCTAAGGGGATGTTTGTATGGAGGCGAGCCAGCCCGGGTACCCGAGCTAGCCCGCTTTGCCAAGATGATTTTTATTGTGTTTACATGAGAAGGGCTACAATCTTGGACAGTAATGTTGTAACACCCCCGCCCCCCAAATCAATGTTGTAACGTCCTTTCTCCCAGAATCAATGTTGACGAAAAGTTTAAAATAACAACATTGAATCGGGGTTCACTGTTACAACTACTTTTATCCAAGATTGTCTAAGATCCAATTTCGCTAATTTTCATCACATAACTATTTCGTGTAATACGGCAGTGATAAACCAAGACAGTAATACTTTCTAGTAACCTTTTTTTTCGTGAAAAGTGCGGAAATGCGATACCATCTCCAAGAGTCCTACGGCTGCATAGACAGCATTTCCGTCCGGAAGTTTAATAGAGGAAGATCATAATCATTTGGGGACAAGGAAATAACACTTTCTTAATACTTAATGTATAAAGTTGGCTTCGAAATGGGCGTTTCATATTCTTCCCTTAAACACTGCGATAGATGGTCACATTCCTCACTAGACGATTGATATTGAGAGAGAATCTCCAATATATCGACGAAAATATCTCTACGACTACGGCGATGAAAGGTTTCTGAGCATTTGCGGTTTGAATTAAAAGGGAGATAAATTTATCACCTCTGTTAAAATTTCTGACTATGTAACTGGTGATTGGTGGAAAATATCCACAGGGTATTTCATTTCATAATATGATATAATTTCACTTTAATAAATTCTCTCCTAGCTAATAGTATAATACTATTGATGATTCATTAATGACACGCTTGGGATGGAGGTTCTTTTCAATATATTGAGATAAATAGCTTGAAAAAGTACAAAAGATTTGTCATGCTGTTAACGGTAACATGCATAATTTAGTATGGATGTTCCACGTTTAGATGAGGCAATCTCTAAAAGGGATCGAAAGTACGGAAAAAATAAAGCGTTAAGCGTCTTGTGTAATCACCAGTCGAACCAGCTTTATTCATGAACAGCTGTTTTAATATTTTTTTTTTGCAATTAGTCACAATTTAAAACGGTCTACCACGGGTTTAAATAGAACTGTATTTATACTAGAAGTTACTATCGCAAGGAAAGTGCTGCCTGAAGGACCAAATGGAGTCCTAATATGCTACTGAAAAATTCTGGATATACTCTGATTTTATACTTTTAGTATAGTACAGTACAGTAGGTCAACACCAGGGCCTGGCAGCCACGAACAGGAGTGGTGCAGTGCAGAGTCATGTTGCTTCAAGGTTGCTAGTAGCAGTAACTTTTACTTGCTAGGGTCAGAAGACCCACTTACTACATTTTTCTCAAATGACCTTCAGGCAGGAAAGATTAAACATTGAGGATTAAGATTTTCTGGTGCCGGCTATAGTAATAATTATACATATTTTTTGATATATCAAATCAACAAACAGCCATGTACATATGCAGATAGATCAATGGGACAAAACAAATAGAAAATATATTTTTCTTTAAAAATAACAGGAACAATAACATGATTAATAGTTTGCAAGATGATAGTGTTCTGAATGTTAGACTACACAGTCAGCAGTAAGTTCCACATCTATCAATTTGTATGTTTGTGTATCATTATGGTAATAGTCAGAAAATATATTTTTCTTTAAAAATAACAGGAACAATAACATGATTAATAGTTTGCAAGATGATAGTGTTCTGAATGTTAGACTACACAGTCAGCAGTTCCACATCTAGCAATTTGTATGTTTGGACAGTTGGTAAGTTGTTCAACGACAACAATTCTTCACGTGGGATGAGACCATTGTTGTAGGCATTCAGGTACATATATTTGTCTCAATGGATAAAGAAACAACTGTTGGTAAGTTGTTCAACGACAACAATTCTTCACGTGGGATGAGACCATTGTTGTAGGCATTCAGGTACATCTTGTCTCCTTCAACTAAGACATGGTCGATGATTGTCGAGTCCCATTTATCGACTGAAATAGCTTGTGCTGTCAACAGCGCTGACAAACTCATGAAAGAGCACTGCTTTCCTCGAGAATCGCCACTGAAAGGTTCATGGCCTTGATGAATAATACTTCCCCGTGAAAGTAAAGACATATTTATGAATTGTTCTTACCGTGAATTTCCTGACAAAGAAGACAAAGCTGAACTTCTTTGAAAATATCTTCGAAAACGTGAAACGTGTCAGGCTATCAGCCGAACATGCCCACTAAGCCACTTTAGAGAATCTAGAGATTGCGCAATTGCCGACACATCCATCCATCCATACACATCCAAAAATCCAAAGAGATCGAGATATTGTCGACTATACATAGCTCGGCCAAAAGACTGGGCACGAGTGGACGCAAAGGTACGTCAAGATTAGTGTTGCTGCCCCCTGACGGGGGCAGTTAATTTCTATATAAAGCGTTGGTAGACCGTGGTAGACCGTTGGCAGATGTATAGATAATTAAATGTGAAATTATGGTGGAAGAGCCTGGGCCGAGAAGGCTGTGTCCACAAATTTAAATCAAAGTTATAACTCTTTTTCTGAAGGAAAAGTTCTCAAATTTCACAGCTTGTTTATTCACTCTATTTTATAAATGAAAAACACGGTTTACCGCTATTTTATGCAAAAATGAGGAAAATCCACCAAAGACGATCTTGGACAATAATGTGGTAACACCCTCGCCCTCCAAATCAATGTTGTAACGTCCTTTCTCACAAAATCAATGTTGACGAAAAGTTTAAAATAACAACATTGAATCGGGAGACGGGGGGTTCACTGTTAAGCCCTAATCAAACGAGAACGCAAGTCATCGCAAGTTGGCCTTCACGCTATCTCAGTCAGCCGCTCTGAATATTTTTCCGAAAATATCATGTACCGTGACAAAGTTAAAACTTGTTTAAAACACTCATGAAACCTTTATTTTATTAATTTGGGGAGTTCGAACGACCGCCACAGAAATTTGTGACCGCCAACTTGCGATGACTTGCGTTCTCGTTTGATTAGGGCTTAACAACTACTTTTGTCCAAGATTGTAGCTCGCCCAGCTGGGCTGGCTTGTTTGTTGCGCTAATTGCGTAATTTATCAGTTAGACAAAAGACAGTAAGATACGAAGTCTCATTGTTTTAATACAAACACGCTCTAAGTTATCTAATGAAATATTTGTAATTTTTTATACTAGATTTGAAGTTGGAAACCGAGAGCGTTACAAGTAAACCGTGGAACAGTGGTCTTATTAACCGAACATCTACAAACACAACCAACACTTCTACTATCACAAACCCATCTTTCGTCGGGGCAGAGGAGGTGTCAGAATTAGAAGAAGAAAAATATATTGTTAGTTTGCAACCATCTTACTCGCACACCGAACTTGATCCTTATTCTTACCAAGGACACCATACAGTGAGCATGCGTCCGCCTGATGCTAATCCCTATAGTATTGGACAAGCTACTGAAAGTCAGGTGACAACAACTGAAAACTATGCTAACAGTGGTGAGGCCAGTGCTGATAGTCAGGATTATTCGTATCCAATGGCTGAAGTAAGTAGATTTCACTGTTAACGTTGGTGCTCTGTTATGTTGTACTTCTGAAATGATGGTGATCATCATCCTCATTGATCATCATCATCATCATTTATCATCATCCTCATTGATCATCATTGACCATTATTGATTATCATCATCATTGATCATTGATCATCATCGTCACTGATCATCATTGTTATACATTTTTTCTAAATCCTTGATTATGATTGGTCAGAAAGTTGGTGATCGATATCTGTACTTTTAGTCGTATTTGCCGCTGTAATTGTCAGATTTTGAGCCCACGGTGCTATTTATATCTGTAGCTTCCGGAGGTATTATCTCTAGGAACAAGGACTTATGCATGTGCTGACGTGATGCCACTGACAAGCTGACAAACCGAAGAAAAGTGCGGGAAAGAAACAACTGTCTTTGAATTGCATTTTTTCGGAACATTTTTTCTTTCTGAGAGAGTGATTTTCTTTACATTTTCGACTGAAATGTATAATAAAGCAATTATTGAATTCGACTTTTCTTATATCAAGAATTATCAAGGTCTCAGACCGCATTATCAGCCTCAGCCTTCGGCTTCAGCAGATAACACAGCATTTGACCTTGTTAACTATTGATATAAAAAAAGTCTCCTTCAATAATTGTTTATTATTGATTATCATTATTATGGATCATCATTGATTATCATCATTGATCATCATCATTATTGATTATCGTCATGATTGATTATCGTCATTGATTATCATCATCATTGATCATCATCATTATTGATTATCATTATTATTGATTATCATCATTATTGATTATCATCATTGATCATCATTATTAATTATCGTCATTGATTATCATCATCATCATTGGTCATCATCGTTATTGATTATCATTATTATTGATTATCATCATTATTGATTATCATCATTGATCATCATTATTGATTATCGTCATTGATTATCATCATCATCATTGATCATCATCATTATTGATTATCATTATTATTGATCATCATCATTATTGATTATCATTATTATTGATCATCATCATTGATTATCATTATTATTGATCATCCTCATTGATTATCATCATTATTGATTATCGTCATCATTGATCATCATCATTGTCATTATCATTATTATCATAATTGATCATCATGATTATTGCTTATCATCATGATCATCATGATCATCGTCATGATCATTATTATCATCATTATCATCGTCATCATTATCATCGACATCATCTTCATCATCGTCATCATCTTCATCATCTTCATCATAATTATTATCATCATCATCATCATCATCATCATCATCATCATCATCATCATCATCATCATCATCATCATCATCATCATCATCATCATCATCATCATCATCATCAAAATCATTGTGTAAATAATTTTCTTGCTGTTTTAGCCATACTACAACTATAGTTACGAGCGACGTAACGAGACCACACAGCAACCTCAGTATGGCGTCGACTGGCACTCGCAAGTTAAACCAACAACTCAAAACCATTCACAAGAGGTATGCTCTTTCACTGGAGAACACTTCATGAAATATTCTGAAGGGGCGAGAAATCTTGCTAACACACCAACCCGCTACGGTTCTGAATAATAGACATGCGTTATCCTTCTTGAAATATATTTAGTTTTTTGAGCAAGTAGTGGTGGCTATTTTTTTAGTTGATTCACTGCTTCCCCTCCGATTCTATATTGGAAAATAGAAAGGAAATTACAAAAAAATATTCCATGATTTGCTAGCTGGTGTTCACAAATTACAATTAGTTAATCATGCTTGCTTTTACATTTAAAGTGCTTATAAACCCAAATATGATATTACTGCATGTGGATTCTATTTAATGTGTATAGTTGAATGCCAAAATATTTTTTGATTTGAACTTTTATTTGTTGTTATATTGAGGTTTGTATTTCCAAACTGGTAACGAGGATGACGTCTATGTAGGCATAATTTGCATACGCAGTGTTCCGTTACAGCAGAAATATTACCCAATTCACTTGTTAATGGATACTTGAATAGTATTTTATCATTTTTTTTTCATTAAAATCTTCAAGCGGTTTATCATAAGAAAAGAAAAAATCACACACAAATGCCTATATAGACGTCATGCTCATTAACATTTTGGAAATACAAACCTCAATATAACAACAAATAAAAGTTCAAATTAAAAGATATTTTAGCATTCAACTATTCATGTTATATAGAATCCATATGAGTAATATCCTATTTGAGTTTATAGGCACTTTAACTGAATGAAAAGTGATTAAAACGATTAAAGTTACATGATTTGTAAAAGCTATGTATAACCAATTGAAAGGCTCAAAGCACCATACGTGACTATCCTGGGTAAAATCCACTTATTTTTTTACTTCTCTACACTTTAAGTGAATAATTTGCGTTTGGTGTCGCTACATTTTTTAGTTATTACTCGGGATACCTGTGGTAGGCCGAGTCTAGGTTTCGGCTCGTTTTTTGGGGGGGTGTCACGATCTTGCATTTTTGCACTTTTTACTTCCGCTACTATTCATACTTCCGATGAGACATGTTGTAAGTTCTTTGCTCCTTTCGCTTTTGGAGTTGAACGAAAAGTTGAACAGCTTTGCCTTTTGATCAAGGTGTTCATGCTCGTTGTTGGTAGATTTTGAAACTGACTGGCTGACTTTGTAGTTTAACAGCGATCAGATGTGGCTGACAACTGTCGTGATCGTAAATATGTTCACCAATGTGAAGTATGCACCACATTCAGCTTTCCATTCAGGCTCGGCGTGCCCGAGTGAACACCTGACCCAGGCGTCTTGTTTTAGTGTATAAAAAGTATTGTTAAGAATATATTATGTAATATATCATACACTCGAAAGCCGTTTATTATCTGGTTTGAAAACACCGAGAAGTGTGTTGAAAAACGAGGCGATAGCCAAGTTTTTTAACTCACTTCGAGGTGTTTGTGAATCAGGTAATAAACGGCTTTCGAGTGTATGGTATAGCTTCTCCGACAAATCAGTATTTAAAGAGAAATTTGAGGTAAAACTTGTCGTAATTTATGGGCGTTTATTACCACATTTCACAACAACGTCTCTGTAACTGATTTCCATGTTTTCCTCATGGATTATTAATGAGTTTGAGAAGTATGTATAACTGACGACGCTATTTTGATGTTATTTCAATCGTGATAATGGCAATAACCAATAATAATAATAATAATAGTCATGCGGTGATAACCATGATTGTTTGTTTGCAACGTGCACATTGTTTTGTGCCAATCTCCACAGTAAATAACGCTCGATCGCTGAACCCGGTTTCCACAATTTCTTTTTCATCTCAGCTAAAGAAGCCTGGAGGGAAAAGAGGTCGCGGTGAAGAGAACATCAACATAATTGACGTGAATGCTGATGACCAGGTTGGTTCCTCGTCAGATTGGAAGTCGCGTTATAGACTAGAAGATGCTGAATACAGACCACAATCCAAGGTTCGTGGCATTATTAGTTTAGTTATATTTTGGTGTACTTCCACTTCCATTGATCATTATTATCATCATTATATTATGAGCGTGAGCATCATCATCATCATCATCATCATCATCATCATCATCATCATCATCATCATCATCATCATCATCATCACCAAAGTCGAAAAGTTTTCGTTCCGAAAATTTTATGCAATTACGGGATTATGCAAATTGACCGTCTCGTTGCGTAAGCAATTGAATTGGCACTAAACTTAAACTGAATCCAGAACGGGTAGGGATCGATCTCTTACCCGTATTTTTAATGAGCTTTATCTCGTTACCCGTATTAATAATGAGCTAATTACCCGTAATTTTAACAGGGTTAACACTACCTTACCCGTTATCCGTCTTTTCGCATAACCAATAAGTTTGATAATTTGCATTGAACTTAAATTTAAACCTGAAGTAGGATACGGTTAAAGTCGATTTCTTCGCGATATAATTAATTTCTTTATCCGTATTCACAACGAACTTAACCCATTCCTGTCCGAGGGCTTTCCCGGAGGTGAATAAAATCATCTGGCATAAGCCAGAATAAAATACTAATACATTTGTGGCAGTCTTCATGTTTGTCAGGGTTAAAGGCTGTCGTCCTATGACTTATCAACACTTGTCAGTGCAAATGTTCGAAAGCGCAAAGAGTAGTGAGGGCATGATAGATCAGAAATTTTTTAAGACGGCTCAAAAATACGGTTTTGATTCTCTCTATTTCGATCAAGTTAGTCTAAAAATTGTAGATGATTACGTTCGCGACGTAAGACCGCTATTAAACCCTATAGCAGCGATTATGTATTGGTAAACCGCAACGGCGTGCAGTTCAAAAAACTGACGGAGCTGTTGAGCGTATTAGTGTTTCAGGCGATCGGCAAGTACATCCCACCTACCAGGTACAGGCAAATCATCGAGACCGAGAGTTCTACCCTCCTCGGCGCAGAAGAGCAAAAGTGGATTTCCGAAGATCAAAAGCATTGCTCAAACGTTGCGCGTGAACATTATAAAATTGACCAGTTGCGACATTGGGAATTATTTGCCTTTCTTCGACGTTGGATATATGTTTAGATTAAAAATAAGAGATACATAAACTGTAAACTGTTATAATTGGAAGTTCACTCAGTTGTCGCAGTGTCAGCCCTGTGTTTGTCAGTCTGAGTGTCTCTAATCAACAATTTCATCAGACACCATATGTCAGTGTGTAGGCTGTGATGATACTCACAAAATTTGCAAAGCAAAGACCAAATCAAGCCCAAAACAAAGCCTCGGTGCTTAGCTGTGCTCAACTGTACTGTATTAAAATAGACAGTAAATTAAAATAGACAGTAAACAATTGACTATTTAATAATAATAAGTAACTTGCTTAATGTACAATACTGTATATAATTTACAAATAACTTGCAACTAGTTCAGAGGTTAAATGTGAAAATGAGAGTGAGCTGTGTGGCTTGAGCAATATGTCAGAGTTTAAAGGCATGGTGTAAAATAGACTTGTGCGTTTGATATAGTTTAGTTGATCTGAAGAAGTAATTTCAGTCTGGGCTGGCATAAAGCTAGTCTAAAGTTTTACTGCAGTTAGTGGGCTGAAAATTTGAGCCAGCCTTGGAGCCATGGCGGTTTAAATAGGCTGCCGTTTTCCCCATCAAATTTACAATTGCAGCATTACTTTAAAGTGATTGTTTGTAAATTCATGCTGAAATTTTAGTCTATCTAATTTGGTCATTATGCCCCCAAAAGCACTCAGCTTGAAGTATTCAGTTTCTTGCAGATCTTTCCAAACGCATCTTACAATCACCATCATATGTTTACAATAATAAGTTGTATATCTTCAGTACATTAATGTGTTTGCAAAATACAATTTACATTGTTCAGTCATGTTAGCCAAGTACCAGTATCCGCATGTACGCAATTGCGTACCTATTTTTAGTGTAAAGAGGTTATAATTGACCGTGAGTGGAACTCGTCGAAAAGTAGTTCAAACTCGACTCGGAAGTCAGTAAGACGCATGCATCAACAAATAGAAATTAAGCAGAAACAAGTTAAGAACATTTAAGGTGCTGTTACACGATGCGATTTTTCTTGCAACTTGCAACAAATCACTGAATGTTGTAAGTTGCATAAAAAATCGCACCGTGTAACACCCCGTAGCAACTTGCGATTTTGTCATTTTTGCCGTGTTGCAAGTTGCAAGAAAAGTTGCATGGGTTCTACTTTTTGCTGCAACTTACAACAAAAATCGCAAGTTGCTGAACGTGTAACACCCTTCCTGCAACTTGCGATTTTTTTTCCATATGTAAATTTGTTGCAAGTTGCAATAAAAATCGCATCGTGTAACAGCACCTTTAATTCGAATTTCTATGGGTCTTGGTATATATTTCATGCATTTTATAGTGATATTATTATGGCCGCGAGAAAAAAGACTAAGACTGACATCCAAGATGACCGCGTAGGGCCTGAAACTGACGTCCAAAAATTCCCCATGTCCGCCATTTTTTGCCTCACTTTTTCGTCCAGTGATCGACTGGAGACAGCCTTCCAGGTATATATATAGAGTTCACTGGGTCAAACTTGTTAGGCATGGAAAAAGACGGATAACGGGTAAGGTAATGTTAGCCCTATTAAAATTACGGGTAAGCTCATTATAAATACAGGTAAGGAGATGAAGCTCATTATAAATACGTGTAAGAGATCGATCCTTACCCGTTCTTGATTGAGTGTAAGTTTAGTGTAAATTTATGCAATATCGATACTTCTCAATAAAGGAACTAAAGAAAAGGATCGCTTTGGTCCCATTCAAATTATTTTTAAGCGTTTCGCATTAAGGAACACTTATAGGAACGAATTTCCCAAAGGGAATTAGGAACACGACGGCGTTCCTTATTGATTCGATCCTTTCCTTAGGGAACAAGTACGATACGTTCCTTCGCCCAATCGGAACAATTAGTTCGTTTGATAGGTCTTCTAAATATCATAACAAACACATGTCAACCGAAAACCCCAAAATGCTTCCCTTTTTCTGTTCTCACTAAACTGTACGGCCCATGTCGTGTATACTCTAGTCTCATTAATAATCCGACTTTCCACCTCCCATATCGATCGTAAAGGGTAAAAGTAAAGTAATAGCTTGCTTAACAACTTAGAGTGCTGGAACAAAATATAAGAAAATGCTAATCACCATTATCAACATCATCATTATTATGATCGTGATCATCATCATTATTGTCATAATCATTATCATCATTATCATCATTACCTTTATCGTATATCTTCAGGTTCATAAACTATCGTCTTTGGTTTAGTGTTTTATTTATACATGCAGTTTTTTCAAGACTTGCCACAATTCTGCTTGCGCCCGATTTTTCTGCATCGCACCTTGTTTGCTTTTACACCAATTTCAATCAATATTCGCAGATGGTGTGTATGCAGTGTTGGTGAGGTTTCTATATTGTTGTTTACTTTTGTAGAAAAAGGAAAATTTACCATCTTCGCAAGAAAGGAGAAAACATCAGATAACGTACTTGGCATTCCAGGTAAATGCTTGGTTCATTCCTTACAGTTTTTGGTCTTTGTAGTTAGGTGGGATTTTTTTTTAAACAAAATCGATTGGTTTGTTGATTTTTGTGGTTAGACCCGACTGAGATGGTAGGTGTATAAATGTAAAATAGAGACGTGTATCAGCTGAAAATTCCCAATAGCATGACCATGACAATAAGAAAAGTTTGAACGAACGAACGAACGAACGGATGAACGAACGGATGAACGAACGAACGAACGAACGAACGAACGAACGAACGAACGAACGAACGAACGAACGAACGAACGAACGAACGAACGAACGAACGAACGGAGCGAGCGAGCGAGCGAACGAACGAACGAACGAACGAACGAACGAACGAACGAACGAACAAACAAACAAACAAACAAACAAACAAACGAACGAACGAACAAAGTGCATATTTTCCCAGGATAGCGCAAAATAGCGTATAAATACCACGAAACCTGCAGCGCTCAGATTGGATTCCAACTAGATTCATCTGAGCCTGTTAGCGTATAGTGTAGTGGATTATGGAGTGATGAGACACATTTTGACGACATTTTTGAACTTTAGTTTTTCTTCGTTGCAGTTTTTGATTAATTTTGCGTCTAGGATTCTAGGTTTAGTCAAAATTTTAGAATTCGAGTTAAAAGCCAATTAGTGATTAATGTTAGAATAAACTTCTTTTATTTTTTTTATCTGTAGGCCAAGGAGGCCGAATGGGAACTTCGTAATCAATGGGCCGCTAACAGTCAAACTCGAAAACAGACCCAATCGAAATATGGATTTTAATCAATGTGAGCTAATTAAGTGTTATGTAGAGTTCAAAAGAACGGAGTACTATATTATATTTTCGGTGAAATGCATTCAAAAGTCTAGAACTATAATTATAAATGTAGATATTCAGTAGAAATCAGTTTTGAGCGCATGTTACACGACATAGAAAAAATTTCCTCTTAGACCTGGTTTACACTAGAGCAAACGTTTCCGGGTTCGTCACGAATCCGAAACGTTTTGATACCGGATTCGTTTTGCTGTTTACACACGAGAGAATAAAGCTGGGATAAAAACTTTCCTGTTTGATCACGTATCCGGAGATTTCGAATCCGAAAAAAAAAGTAGAAATTTCGTATCCGAATACTTTTGAATCCAAACAATACGTAGCGTAAACGGTTATTCCGATGAATCCGGATACTTTTGCGCCCGCAGTCATAAGCTTGCGGTGGAACCACCATGAAAATAAGGGGTTCCAAGTGCGGTACGAAGTGAATCCGGAAACATTTACGAATCCGCAAACTTTTGCTTTAGTGTAAACGTAGTCTTAAACCTCTGACCTCTATATAACTGGATTAAGGCCTATCTACACGATACGATTGTCGTATACGATTGTCATTCTGGCGTATGCAATTTTGTGCACGTACACAATTCTTGTTCATTATTGGATGGTGAATGTCAAAAAACGTCATTTACACAATTGTGCAGCTGAATCACATACATCACGATGACAATCGTATGTGACAATCGTATCGTGTAGATAGGCCTTTACTCATACAGCTCCAAAAATAAAGATGACGAATTTAGACTTCCAAGATGGCCGCCACAAGAAATTTGTATGTTTCCGTAGCACGAAAAGAGAGGAAAAGAGCCACATTAAGAACATTTCTGCTATTGATATCAAACAAAGAAGACTGTAAAAAGTTTAAAAGGTGTAGACGTTTTGTACCCGTACAGAGATATCTGGCAGTCAACTATATATTCGCACTTTTGTGACGTATAGGTTTTCCTCTATCAGATTCATCAGCGCGCGAAATTTTCGGAGCGAATTACATAGCCAATATAAGCGAAGGTGTGCCGATGTTTTCCGATGTAGCAACGAAGTAAGTAACAGGGTAATGTGATTTAGTGAATATGGCGTCGATCTGCTTTCTGCTTTATTGCTTCGTCCATCTTGTCTGGGAACGATTTTGATTTCGGGAAGATTTTATCAAGGTAAGGAAGTAATTATAACTTATACTGTGTCACATCAACGTTAATCTCTATGGAACTTGTGGAAACATGATGTAAATTTCCTGTTGTACTGGGCTATCTTTTAGGTTGTGTCTGGTTGTATATCATCACAGGCTCATGAAATAGTTGTTTGAAAGGAAATGTCTATTTGCAGTTGTTTTACTTTTAACTCAAGGCATTTTGTCCTCATGGTTACTGTAAGCCCGACAGTTACAGACAAAACAGTTTATCGTTTCAAAATATAGAAAGGATGCCCTGATTCATTTTAACACTCTAAAATCCAAATGTTGTCGCATTAATATGCGTCAAAATAATATACACTGTACTGTAAGCTTATATTTCATTAAATGTGCAACTGTATATGCTATAAAGCAGTCCAACCAAGCGATCCATTTCTTCAAAAATGGAATCAAAAATTAAACTCTTAGTAAATGCTCCTACCACGATTATAACACTTTTTTGCTTCATAGATACTTATATTTTTCCCTAAATGACCTAATTTTTTGTTTTCTGTTTTAGAAATATTGACTGTGTGTTCACAGCTTGTGACAGTTGTCTCACAGGGACCAATGTGTTAGTGGTGACCAACATTCTGATCAGACATTATCTGTGTAGTGAATTATCACATAACTCAAACTAAACGAACTTAACAAAGTGAAGTGTGTGTAGTATGCTATATATTGTGTGTGATAAGTTGTACGTATACATGTAGTGCACGTGGTACATTTAAGCTCGTAAATGTACCACATGTATACGTACATGTACAACTCATCAGATTACTTTAACTACATCTCATATGCAAACACTACCATCTGAGCCTCAGTGGCTCAATGGTTAAAGCATCTACCCAGTCATTAGAAGGTTGCAGGTTCGAACCCTGAACAAACATCTACCAAATGTCTGTTATATATTGTGTATGTTGCATTATTACTGAGGAAAGCAACTAACATTGAAGAAAATCCTGGACCCATTGTTTATATAATTGACTGAGGTCAAAAATCTGCCAATCAATCTGTGTCAGTTTTAGCTATGTTATTGACTGCAATGATATGCAGACAAGATAGAACCAGTATGTGACTTATTATGACAGTATTATTTCTGCATATGTATACACATAGTAGCAAATTCTCATGCTAAACTAGTCAAATATCAACAAACATTCTGAAAAGTTTTTAATATGTATTTTATCAAATTAAATTGACCATTTTCTGATTTGGTATATTGCTGTGTCCTCTATTGCTATATTAATTACACATTTACACTGCCTGCCAGTGTCTTTGATTATTATTTCAACCAAAGGCCATGATCTGATTAACTGGACTCAATTTTGCTCCTGGTACATGTGGATTTACCTACTATACAGGTAGTAGTCAGTTATGTCTTATCGCAATTACTATACATGTAGTTGTTTTTATTAAATGATATGTATCATGAGGAAAATCAGATTATGTGAATAGATTGTTCCACATGACGTCACCATCATATTGGTTGATTTTTTGCGTGGGAAACACTGTTGACACAACGGTTACCGTCATGTTTGTTTTAGCAAGGGTATTAGAAATTAACGGAAATCAACCAAGATGGCGTCCAATGTCGCGTGATTGCAAACGATGTATACTGTAGCACTAAACGTAGACGCATGTACGCATTGCGTACCTATTTTTGCATTTGTTGGTATTATTAAGCAGTAAAACCTGTTATTATATGGCAACAGCGCTGAGAGGTCCAAATACGGAAATCTTGTAATTTGATTGGTTCATATAAGCGGTCGGATATTTCCCGTATCCGCCCGCTCAGAGCGGAATCTGCCGTTCGGGACCGTAAGTTTTATAAACAAAATAGCAGTCATGGTATATGCAACAAGATGGATTATAATTTCAGAACTACTCATTGTTGTAATATATCGTGTAAGTATGTTGTTAGAAATTTTATAAGCTTTCATTTGATGTATTCGAGTTTCCACGTTTTGTGAAAGTTTTTATAATGTTCAAAACGCTCGTAACATTGTTCGTAATAATATAACATTTACTTCTCACAAGTATTAGAATTTCACATGATTTTTTATTCAACTACTTAACGTACGATCTTGAGCAATATGTCAAACAAAAGCAATTGAAAAATACTATTTGGGATAGAAAGTTCAGGATTCTAGCTCAATGGAAAGTACTTTAAATGTCTGCCATTTTCGTTTAGTTCGCAAGATGGGTCGAGTTTTCACAGAACGTTCACAACATTTATGGCCATATAATAAACTACTTATTGACCTCGCTTGTTCGATCTGTACCAGTGAAATATCGGACCTCTGTTTTTTGCACAGACCTCAACTCGCTGCGCTCGTCTTGGTTCGTACTAAAACATCGGTCCGATATTTCACTAGTATAGACCTCACGCTTGGTCAATAAGTAGTTATTATTTCGTAGTTTTTTACTCCGCCTGGAAATCGAAAAACTTACCTATATCACAAAACTCGTAAACACCAACGAAATCAATGAATAACTTCATTATAAAACTATCTATATACCTTTGGTAGTAAAACATGTCTTTACAAAGCCTTGACAATTTTGGACTGTATCTTTGTACATAAATGTTCAATGCATTCGTAAGTCAATCCATTCGATCGCATCAGTCAGGAGGAGAAAAGTCGCAGCAAAAATCGCTTGTGTAAACGAACCTTTAGGAAGGCGTTAACTTTTGGAACTTTGCGGTACATAGATATGCAGAAATTTTTGAAAAGCGTTAAAACTAATTTAAGAGTTAGATGCACTTTAAACAAAGTGAATGGGAAGATTTTTTCCAGACAATGCAATGTATTATTGTGCGAGTACTATTTTCAACCTTTAATCAACTTTACAAACATTTGTTTAATTAACAGAATGCATGTTTTACTTTAATTTTAGTAATTCTTTAAAGGAGGTTGACAGTTTAACCAAAGTAAAAGACTTCTACTTCAGATGGAGTGAAATAAAAACTACCAGCCAAGAGAGCTCGGGTGTTGCTGCTGCTATAGCTGTAGCCAGATGGAGGTTGGTATGTGGAACCAAAATTTGAGTAATAGCTTGTTGACGAGTGAGCGTTGTTGTAGATTCTGAGATCATGACCTCCTCCAAAGGTGGGTCCATAACCAGAATTGTCGTAAATTGCGTTCTGACTGTATCGGTAGACTGGAGCTTTAAATGGCTTCAAATTGTCTTTATTTCGAAGGGAGAAAAGAAACGCATTCGAACTTGATTTATAACCACCTGATCCTAAAAAGGAAAGAAAATAACAAATAGTTGCAAACTGTTTCCAAATACTAAAATTAAAGACCCGAGGCTATGTCAAGCTATTTTTAGCCTCGATTGTCTTAGGTTGAAATTCTGAGCTGCAAACTTCAAAATTAAAGCTGTACATTAATTCGATTATGGACTGGCCAAACGCTTTCAACATCGCATTCAACATCATTCAAGGTTGTTGAACGATGTTGAATGATGTTGAAAGCACGAGCGGCCAAATGAATTCAACATCGTTCAACATTCATGAATGACAATTAATTGAACGCGGGCTACTACAAAAGCTGGAATCGAGCCTAGGCGGCAAAACTAGTTTGAATGAACATGGAAAATGTATTTATATCAAAGAAGACGCTGTGTCGCAGTGCTTGCCATCCTGGAGTTCCTTCGATTCTCGTTTTTAGTGCAAAATTCACACGATACAGCGAGTAAACATTACGGGGGCGGGGGCGGTTTATCAGTTTTGCGACGGAATTTAATACTTGTTTGTGATGAGACGATATATAGTGTAAACTTTCACTAGAGACACTAGTATTAGTCTTTCATATACGACAAATATTTATGTCGCTTGAAGCTCATAAGCCCTAAAGAGTGATAACAGACCGGTCTGTATCTTATCTATATCTATGGGTATTTCTTGAATGCATAATAATTTATATCTTAATAATATATCGAAGAATGAAAGAAGTTTCCCCCCGGAATAGATTAGAATAGCACTGCGCACGCGTGGTTTTGTTTGCAACTGGCGAATACAACAATGGCGGAGAAACACAAAGGAGCGATCAATCTTCTTCTCGAAACAACGACTATCTAGACTTAGCTGCATGGCTAATTAAATATGGTCTGGACGAAAGGATTTATTGTCTGCCTAGCAGAAGGCGTGAATTAATATGAAAAGCTTCACATTCAACTTTAATATGGCCTGGCATGTTGACGATGTTGTGAAGTCGGACCAGTCGGTGAGTAGAGTGTTGTTGGTTCGTGTTTATTTAATATATTTTACACGAGTGGCGCTCGAGCAGTAGCTTAATAACAAAATCTGTATACTGGAGATTGTAGACTGTTTTGCTGTTCATAAACAACTGTACAAAGAACCCTGGCCGTAGTTTATTAAAACGTGAATGTAGAATGCTTAAAATATTCTACAAATCGTTCTATCCGTTAGCCCGTGATTCGGCAGACGATTTGCAAGACTCATAACGTGAAGCTAGCAACATAATCATCAGACGATCATAAATGCAAAACAGTTAATTTGTAAAGGCGACAAAAACTTATGTACCTTTGCACCCATTTGGCAGATTTTACTCAATTTTGATCTGGACCGACTGGACATCACACGATACGTATTAATATCGGAATTCTTGTGATGCGCCAAGCTTTTTATGCCAAAATTTTGAGGAGTTAAAAAACTTGATCTTGTTGTATCAATGAAGACTGAAGCAGAATGCGAAGCGCACAAAAGACGTCAGTATTCATGTTTGTCGGAGTTTATCATTTTTTTCTTTATTGACAAGAGAAAATGACTCCTTCAAGAATCCCTCGAGATTCTATTTTGGCTTGTTTGTTTGAGTTTTGGCTTGCATTGAATTAACTGTGGGGTGGTCATGTTTGGAATTGACTTATGCATAAACGTAGCAAAACTTATTATTATCTTTGACTGGAAACTTTGCACTATCCTTGGGATCTAGTTTATTTTTCTTGCTACTTTATTTCCATCTCCTTATCAACGTTTTCTATACCCTGGGTGCCAGAGGTTTTTCAACGCTCGTGGGGGATAACGGGGACACACGAGGAAGCCAGGTGGTAAAGTGGGAGGGGCCAACCCGGAAGGCGAGCGCGAAAAACCTCTGGAACACCGAGCCGTGTTTTACTGTTTTGATTTGAAATTTGAAACCGCCGTACCCGAGGGCCGTACAGGTTAATGATATTTTAACAATCCGGAGTCAACTCTATTTTGTATTTCTCAAACAAGTAATAATGCTATCGTCTCGACAGTCTTCTATACATTAGACCACTAAAAATTGCTCAAATTTAATAAAACTGGTTTGATTTTAGTTCGGGCGACGTGACGCTGCCCGATATTCACTATAAACTTTCAAATCCGCCGTCTGTTACTTGTCATGCAGGCACTCAGACAGTTATAACTTCCAAACTATGCATTGTTGAACGCTATCTTGTATTTATGTTGTTATAAATTTCATAAGCTTCCCTTTGATGTATGGCTTATGTTTCTGGGTTATATGGAACTTTTTCAAATCCAAAATGTTCACTCAATAATTAATAAATATTTATTTACTTAACGTCTCACATGAAGTCGGTTTACTCGGTTATAGAATTTCAGATGCGCAGGAACTTCAACGACTTGAACTACACTTCAAATGAAAGCTTATAGATTTCTAACAACATACTTACAGGATATATTTCAATGATGCTATCTTGTTGTTTGTTATATATATTTTCAATGACGAAGACGTCTCCTCGCTGAATGAAGCTAAAGTATTAAAGAGGTAGTCGCTTTGATGCTCGTTGAGCTCATAACGAGTCAAGACTTTCCCACGCAATCAAAAAAATCCTCGCGAGAGAGCAAAAGCATTCCAAAAAAAGTGTAAGTTGTATATCAACGTGAAGGGAAAGTATTACTAGTATTCTCTCTCTGTTTTGGAGCCTAATATATATACAAGGAAATCACTGCTGATGACTGCATCTTCTAGACGATGTTACCAGCGATGTTTTGCTAATTTTAGAGGTGGGGGGACGCTCTTGAAAATCAAATGGGCGTGGTCACTCGATTGGGCGTGGCCAATGGCCATGAAATTAAACAAGCGGGGGTTTAGTCTAATAGACATGCTTGTTAAAATATGTCACATTTATTCTAGTTAAACAAACAATATATTTGATAATTATATATTACATTCTGCTTATGAACGCAGGCGACAAACTGATTTGTAATTTAAACTACTGTTTGATGTAAAAATGTCTAAAATGTCTGAGCTTTAAAGTAATTTCCAGACGGCTTGCTTCGTAGTTGTTTCTTCATTATCTTCCAACTTGCGTTTCTTTACTCTTTGATCATCTGCTGAATGATGGTTTCGTAGCCAGGATTTGGCGTATCTGTCAGGTTTCCAAGCATCGATTGGAGGACCATGCATCTTCACAAACATCAAATTCGATATGCGGTCAATAAGAAGGCGATTTCTTGTTGAAGTGCAAACTAAGTTCGTTTGACTAAATCCACCCTCGCATTCAGCTGATGAAACTGGGATACAGGAGCAGCATCTCAGTAAAGGCTGAAGGTCGTCAGGAACTCGTCTTCCTTGACTGTCAACATACTCTTGGAATGCAGACACTGTAACACTTCTCGCAAGGCCAAAGCGATCGCACAGTGATCGTACTTCTTCTACACCGTAGTTGAAATCAACATCTTGTGGCCAATATGTCGGATAAAGAACGGAAACTTGGTCTAGAAGCTTCTGGTATGCAGCACTGGTTCGGACAGTCCCAGATGCAGTTGTGGCGAAAAGACGATCCTTCATTGCATCCAGCAATTTGTCAATCAATGCGTTATGATCAACACTGACATGCCTATGATTGGAACATAGAGGTACAATTCCAAATTCCCCACTCTTCACAGAATCGTTGGCTATCATCATCTTTGTCCCGGTCTTGCGTTTCAATGACTCGATGCTCCTCGTGGCTCTTCTAACACATCTGTCGGCTTTGACAATGTTCATTGAACGGTGTTGCAGGATTTCAGAGAGCTCAGAAAGCTCAAAAAGGACGTCACACATGAGTGCCAAGTCTAACAGGAATTCTGGAGATTGAATTCGCTTGTTCAATCATTCGTACATTGCAGCATACTTGTCCTTTTCTGCTACTTTGGCTTTAAAATGCTGGTAAAGTGCTTCGTAGTTGTTCCAAACAGCTAAAACTGTTCGGTAACTACTAGCAACCCATCTCGTACTCAGAACTTTACCGATCTTAAGAAGCTGAGCATCTAAACCTTTTGCTGCTTCTTTCAGCTCTCGCATGTTCTTTGGGGACTGGCTGTAAACTGAATGCAATTTACCGATGAAAATCTTAAAATGATTAATTCCCCTCATATAAGATTAGGAAAATCCTTCACAAGTAGCTCCATGACTCCTGATTTCTTCCCAGTCAAGACACTGGCGCCGTCTGACGTAAACGCAATAAAATGTTTTTGCAGGTAGTCCATGTCAAATCCATGCCGTTTTAAACAAGCCACTAACGCCTTGTGAATGTTGTCTGCACTCTCACCGTTTGTCAACTCGACCAGGTCTAGAAACAAGAACTGTGGTTCTCCGGACATTTCGAGTTGTGCTTTCAAGTAAACTATTAGGGTTGAAATGTCAGAAACTGTAGTGGACTCGTCGATGAGGATGGAAAGTTTCCCTTTACTTTCTTTAATGGTCTTGCAAATCGTAGAACGCATCTCATTTGCAATATGGTCAATTATTGTAGTTGCAGAGAATCGTGAATGCAAACCAATCCCCATATCGATTCCATTCTGAATTTGTAAGTCTATCAATTCTTGATGATCGTTCAGTGGTCGGTCTTTTTTTGCTATGAAGTAGCTGGTGCGGAAAACTCTTTTTGTTGTATCCAACATTTTGCTATTCATAGCGTCTACATGGGCAGGCATACTGTTTTTCTTCTGCGTATTCACCATCTCTTTTGCTTTAGTGTGTGCCTGTGAACGTACATGCTTGTAAATCTTTTTCCGTAAAGAAGTCAGCCTTCCTTCTTGCCGTGACCCCATTATATGTGACATTAGTTGTTTGCCATTCCGAGCTCAGGTGAAGTCCTTGCGAACTGTGAGGACCGGCTAAACTTTTTGCAGACAGACAGAAATCACACCCCAGTTTTCCATTTTTACACAGTAGCCATGGGTAACGTTGCTGCTTTTCTCGCCACATTTCATCGGTCCAGATGCTTGGCTTGTCAATCTTATCAGCCACTGTCACTTCAGTCGAGGGTCCTGCCAGAATACTTGGTGATACTACTTGTACATCTTCATCAGTTTTCTCATTTCTGTCAGCTTTGTCATCTTCATCGCTTTTGTCTGATTTGTCATCATCTGATAGTAGTTCTGCTTCTTTCTCAACTTCTGAAATTGAGTCTTCCGCAGATTTTTTAAAGAATCCAACGATTTTAGATTGTTTAGACATCATATCTCTTATTAACTACAATGGTCAACAACCTATTTTACAATTTCTGGCTTAGGCTTGATTTTTATACCCTTGCGCGATCGCAAATTATGGATATTTTCAGAAGCATTACATCATAATTTGAATTACCTCATGCATAGTCATAGTGAACAAGTACATACGCAATAGCTTAATCTTTGAAGTGGATTTAGTAGAACATGATACCTGAAAAACACCTAGCTTGCGCGCGGTAGATATCAAAAAGCAAATAAAACCACGCTAACTTTCGAATTTCGATGATGCAATTAGTGCTATGTGAGTATGCGGCAACTCGGCAAGCAGGCAACTTTGCAAGTTAAATATGACGTTTTCGCGAGTAACTAAATAAGCTTGGATAATAGATATCCTTGAATCTTTCCCATTTAATCATGTTAATGTTCTTATTGAATCATTTTATGTTCCCATTGATCATTTTAATGTTCATTTTAATGTTTAATTTCGCGATTGCGCGAAAGACTATACTAATTATATCCTGCTGGCCTGCTGGGCTGCTGCCTGACGTTATCCGCGCTTATGACAATAAGTATTTATCTAAGCGGACGTCAATTATCAGACTCTAGTAGTTTTGTGCTAGTCTGCTAGAATTTTCTGCAAGTATATCAAGTTTCAGGGAGATTAAAATAGTGACAAAATTACGTTCTGAAGTATTTCCACGTAGGATGCTGAGCAATTATTGCCAAAAATAACACGTATGTAGAACAAGTGATAGCCAAAATTATTTGGACGGTGTCGAACGGCGTTCACTGAACTTCACTCATATTTAATCCCTGCCAGGGGGAACGGCGTTCCCCCATGTTTGATTTTGGCAGGGGGAACGCCGTTCCCCCGGTAAAAAAGGTGGGGGGACGGCGTTCCCCCGCGTTCCCCCTGGAAAACATCACTGGATGTTACTCGTGTTATTAATAGAGATGTGCGATAGCGAATGAAACTTATTGTTAAAAAATGATCCTTCGCTTGACCAATCAACGTTTTACGTCCAGATTTTGGAACGTAACCTTTTCATTGGCTCGGCGCGATCAGAGAAACGGCTCGGGGTTCCAGAGGTTCTTCCTGCTCGCCTTGCGAATTTACCGCCTGGCGTCCTCCAGTATCCCCATTGTCCCTACGAGCGTGGAAGAACCTCTGGCACCCCAGGGTACGTTTTCTACGGCTAGCATTTCTACTTTGGCCATTTTGTCGAGTACAACTTACTAGGCTCGATTTCCAGCCTTATCTCAACTCGCGGGACTTTACCCGCCCTCTACGAACGGCTGGACGCGTGAGCGGCTTGTTATGTCTGTGACGTAATGCATAATTTTCACACAGCAAAGATATTTTTGTCATTCATCCAACCAACACTATAAACACAGTCAGTGAACGATAAATCGCAGATGTTTGAAATGGCAGAAATGCAGCAAAGACACGACTTATAATTCAGCGAGCTTCGTGAACTGAAGCAAGGTGCAATCTTTTCTTATGGACATCTTTAATCAACAATTAGGCCCGCCATTTCACGAAGGCACAAACGGTATTAATGTAAATAAACAATCTGACATTCACCAGGTTCAATTCGCTTTTTAACATCTTCGTCGTTCTATAAATCGTTGCCGAACTCTGTCGTGATTCAAATTGACTTGAGAAACCGCATCTGATCATCTTCCATGAAAGAAATCAAAGGCGAAATCGCAGTTGTGATTGATTTCGAGTTAGGTTTTACGATATCAACAAACTATTGACGCTGACTGAAATATCAGTGATTTTCCTGACCTAGTAGGCTAAATGGCAAACACATCTTGGCCACTAATCGTCACGTTGCAAATCTTTTAAAAAAATAATCTTCAAAAGTTTCGAAAATTCGGTCGTACGCCTCACTTATTAGCTTTCCATTGACCGCCCCTTTGGGCTGTCACGATAATTTATACAAATGTTCAATAATATATGCCTGCTGAAAATGTGCAGGCGCGTTTGTGATTGGTGGAAATTGACAATGACAAGCTCACGAGCCCAGCCGTGATTTCGGGGGCGGGTTGCAGCCCGAAATAAGGCTGGAAACCGAGCCTAACAACTTACTTGCCCCAGGCTCTCACCCTGACAATATCCCGCATGGCGCATGTCTCTGTTTAACAAAGTTGAATGAAATGTGGCCAAATGCGTTCAACACCTTTCAACATTTTGAGAACAATAGAAATGTAGAACGCGTGTTGAATGAAAATTTGAACATGTTCAAATATCGTTCAACATCATTCAACAACGTTCAACATCATTCAACAAAGGTGGCCAAAAGCTTTCAACATGTTGAATTCAACAATGTTGAATGAAATGTACAAAGCCTTTGGCCTAACCCGTTAACAACTATGGAAGATTTTTGAATCTGTAACTTTTTACACAAATTAATCTAAACTTGATTACTCCCAAGCCAACAGAAATCAAGATGTTACATTTGCAATACCCTTCAATCTCGCCTTAATTTTGATTACCTGTACTTCTATGTAGGTTTCTAGTATCTATTTTATGTTTTATATTATATATATCCGTTATTACAAACTTTTGTGCAATTTTAGGTTTCTGTAAAAATTGCTAAAAATAGGGCGAGCCCCTTTAGATTATTGAAATATTTTACAAACCAAACGTTGAACAATAATACTCTCATACCAAATTATGAACTACTTAACGGAGAGCGAGGTCATTACGCTAAAATATCAAACTAAGGTCTTGTTGTCTAGACTGAGCGATAGCGAGGTCAATACGATCAAGGCCGAGGTTTAATACTTTACAGTAAAGACAAAACGGTCGAGGTTATTAAGTAGTTTATTATATGGCACTTTTTACTCAAAAATCAATCATGTATTTCCTGGTCTCCGCTTCCTTTAACTTCGTCAAAATGCAGAACTAGGGTTCTGCTGTTTATTTTCGTCTCAATATTAAAATTTACTTTTAAAATGTTAGTAGTTCTCCATTTCAGATATTTTTATTGTTTTGAGGTAATAAAAGTGTTTTAAGCTGTGTTTTTTAGGATTTTGTTGTTTGTTTTCAATCGTAAGGCGTTACCAATTCACGTCAGAAACCAATCACAGCGCACGATTTCACCGGAAGTAACCTGTGCCATATAATCACTGATCTCTATACTAACTGGATGGGCGGTCTAGAACAAATCGCCTTGCGAGGTTTGACCCCACCGGCAGCCATGTTGGTACACCCAAAAGATCCTCTCAACCAATCCAAATGCAGTAATTTTATCATGCATATAATAAATATAATTATTGTGTTTATTATATGCATGACAAAATTACTGCGTTCTGATTGGTTAAGAGGAGTACAGTTATTTCATTAATTGTACTGTAGTACAATTAATGATTTAATTTTATCATTTTGTCATGCATATAATAAACAAATAATCATGATATTGCTCTTACAATTAAGGATACACTACTCGTGATATTTGAAAATTGTGCTAAATTGAACTCGCCTAACGGCTCGTACAATTTTGGCACAGTTTTCAAATATCACTCGTAGTGTAAATCCTTAATTGTACTCGCTATCATATGATTGCCTATACTTATTATATGCATGACAAAATTACTACATTCTGATTGGTTCAGAGGAGTACATTTTTTTATTAATTGTACTGCAGTACAATTAATAAAAATAGAGAAGGCCCTGGGAACGATGTTGACAATAAAATTCAAAATGGCGGGCAATTCTGCAATGGAAAGTTTTCACATTTCCAACGACTTGTGGTACACTATGAACTAAAAATTCCATGTAAATATTTTGAAATGAGTACAGAGAACACCCAGAGTGAAAATGTTTCTTGTAAAGTAATGAAACAAGATGTTTTGAAAGGCGTGAGTAGTGTAAATCTTTAATTATACTCGCTATCATATGATTACCTAAGATGGACGCCAGGGTCAGGAGTTCGGGGAGTGAAATGGCCGAATTCTCGAATTCACTCAGGATTTTAAGCACCAGAAATTGCATAATCATGCAAAACCAACTTTGAAACTCGAGCTAGCTATCTGGACCAACCTGGTAGAATATTGCAGTCTTCGATCGAAGCAAATTATTTTTATTTAGTTCATGTTGTTTTCGTTCTTTTGGGTGAACCAACATGGGTGAACCAACATGGCCGCCGGTGGGGTCTGTAACAGGTCAGCGGTCTTGACCTGTGTATATATCGACCATCTAGCGTTATAATAAACATGAAGTAAAACAGGGTCAGTTGGTAGATGGGTCTGTAACAGGTCAGCGGTCTTGACCTGTGTATATATCGACCATTTAGCGTTAAAATAAACATAAAGTAAAACAGGGTCAATTGGTAGATCGTTCCCGCCTATCCAGTTAGTATTGATATCCTTCTTTAATATCCTTTATAATTTTATCAAACAACACTCACGTCTTAAGGTACCCATTATCTCTGTAAGCTTTTCAGATCATTGTGATCTTTGGAGCATCTCGAGAAAGAAATACAATGATTTACTAGTTATTGACAGAGCGTGTGCTCTGTACTAGTGCAATATTGCACGGAGGATTTTATAGTATAAGAATATATAGCTATCCGTTCTTCTTTGTTTGAAAAAAAACTAATTAGCTTTCGCTGCGGAATTTACTTATTTAAAACAGAAACTGAGCATTGACGTTTAAGCCAATCAGCAGCTTCGTCCTGATTCAGGACGAACTCTACGTCATCAGTACGGAATGTTTACTCTCATAACGCAGACGTCTCTCTCGGGAGGCCCCGATGCGGCGGCTGTATTCGCAGGCTATCTTATTATCAAGCTGCATTCAGTTTGAAAGAACATGAACTCTTTTTACTCAAAAAGGCATAACCAAAACAGTGTTACTCCTACCTGTCCAAGAGAGGTCATTATAACCTCCAAAGATGTATTGTCCCACACGAACAATGGTAACGGTGGCACCTTTATTGTTACAGTTTGAATGAAATGTAGCTGCTAGCCATCCATCTCGAGAAGTGCGCCAACAAAGATGCCAAGGAGTCTTGACAGGAAGCCACCGTTCAATTTGTTGACGAAAGTCTGGTTTACCAACTAAGATAACCGATGAAAAATAATCTAAATAACGTTGTAAGGCAAAACAAAGTTAATTAGGATGTTAATATTTGGTAGATAAACGTAACAATAACGCTTTTATTTTCTGCTTAACACGTTCGGAATGAAGCAAAGTGGAAGGGAAAATATACTTGAATTGAACCAAAATAAGTGGTAAAAATGCGTTAACAAAGGATGATAAAGATTTTCTATAGACTTGTGTTACTACAACAATTTAAGAATTTTGGAAATCTATAATCGCCGAAAAACTAACCCGGTACGCCCAGTCTTTCTATATTTTGTACATATCAAGTATATAAGACTTTTTTGTATGTTTTTGCTGAATATAAGACTTGGTTAAAAATACGTAACAATAACGTTTGCTTTTATTTTTCTGCTTGACTATACTTGCATGTACATGTTCGGAATGAAAAAAAGAGAGAAAATGGAAGATAGAATATAACTAAATTGGACTACTAACATTTTTAGAACTAAAGTTATGCTAAAGAGTAATATGCTAAAACAGTCATACACCAAATAGTCATATAAAGCCATAAAAGCCAAAACGACAGTATTCCGTTCTCTAAAGTCTCAACAGTTCACCGCCTTTAAGATTTCCTATACATCGTAGCACGCTACCTACACAGCACTCTACTCTTATATTATTCCATGATTTACTCGGATAAATACTAACCTGACGTTAATGCGTTTATGACTTTACGCAAAGTTTGATTCAGGTTTCTCAGCTTTGTCTCAACTCGAGATAAATGATTCTCCAACCGCGTCTCAAGTCGACTAAGACTTGTGTTTAAAATGTTAACCACCTTTTAAGACAAAACAGAATTTGAGAATTTTTTATGGCTAAAGAAAATAGTTATCTTACCAACAACGACCTCAAACGCATTTCACGCTGTCTTTTAAAGCAAATATGAATGTACCTTTTGATTTTGATTCTCGAGCTTTTTCTTTAATTTTTTGTTTAGATTGAGCGCAAGGGCGGTGGAACATGGGGCTATAGAGCCCCTTCAATATTTCTGGCAATGGGGGCTAACACACACAACCCCCTCCCCCAATAAAAAACAATAAAAACAATAAGAAGAAAGTAAATTAATCTCTTTAGGTGTGGCTAAGAAAAAGCTAAAATTTGCTGGGGAAGGCAAAATACACTCTATCATTCTATTGTAATTGACGAATAGGATTACAAATAGGAAATCTCGCGCATGCGCATTGTATTAAAAACGCACCATTTAAAGTTAATTAATACAGTACCTTGTCCTCTTCAGCAACTACATTCCAAGTTTTATTTGCTCTTACATAAAGTTTCTTGTTATCTTTACGATATTCCAAAAGTCCAGGAACGGATGGTATCTTTTTGGCTGCAGCGCTATCGGTGACAACGGCAATCTAGAAAAAAGAAGTTGTCAGTTATTTTTTTCAAAAGAAAACACTATATACAATGCGCTGCCCACGCAGCACTCTACCTTTGAACCAACTATAGTCATTATTACTCGGGCTACCTGTGGTAGACGAGTCTAGGTTTCGGCTCCGTTATGTTTATTATTTTTATTATTTTTTTGTCTATGTTTCGAAATGGCAATCATTACGTCATCCCGTCAGGCTTTGCGAAACTGATGCGTGCTAAAATTCCATACGTTCTTTCTATAAATCTTCTCTTTCCTGATGTCTGATCAAGTTGTTTGAAGTGAAGTGTTCTTTCTTGGACATGTTCAGTGTGTTCACAGACGTAGTTATTGTTCAGTAATTTCGCTGGCAGGTATCTTGATACAATCGCTGATTAAACATGATCGTGCTGTGTTGATATTTAACACCCGAAGGGACTCGACATATGAACGCTGTGTGGAAATATTACCTTAAATACAGGCAATAGTGTTTTGTGTATTGCGAATTGTGTTTTCTGTCGGAGAATTAGATAGTGCTTTGACTATTTTCTGTGACGAATGACGTTTAGACTTTTATAAGTAATCTTGCTGACAAAGTTTGTCCATGAAGATAGAACAGACGAAGTTATTACAGACACGAAAAAATGCCGTGTTGATATCAGTATACTTGAGGACGAGGGACACAAGAAAGGGCCACAGTATATTAAATAAAAGAACATATACGTGCTGTTTACCTTAGTAAGCGCTTTCTCCTGTTTGTTGACATTGATCACGACAGTATCTTTATATTTTTGCATATTATTTATGTGCTTTATTACTAAACGAGTTTTATATTTATTATGCTGAGTAGGAAACTTGTATACAAATGTATGTTCTGTGTGACATTAACTACAGTACTAGAACTGCAGAGTTGAAGAGCCTTCCCAACATGCTCTAAAGCAAAAACATGGAATCAGGGTTTATGTTGTATGAAGATATTGCACAGCATAGATGTGGGGTGCGGGTATATTTTACTAGTCACCTATTGCATATTTGCTAGTGCATCTGTACCGGCCCACTCCCAGTCTCCCACCTCTTTGCCCGCGCGTTATAGAGACCTCTGCACTTTCCAGTAGCCCGAGTGAACACCTGACCCAGGTGTCTTGTTTATAATAGTTAGGCCTGCGCTAAACTTCGCACAATAGACGAATTTAATTCAGACGAATTATAATTCTAATTAATGCGACTAGATTTCGACGTCGAGTTAAACGTCGAATTTCAGTCGAATTTAATTGTTTTTACTTGAACTCGTGGAGCCTGAAAATGACTTCTTGAAAACACGGTGCCGAATTGTCACAGACAGAAGAGAAACATTTAATTCGACGCGACGATAAATCGTCGTGTAACTCGAACACGCATTATCCGTCTGACTCAGACGAATTTAATTGCCGAGACGAATTTAATTCGTGTGTGGAATTTAATCGAGTTATACGTCGCAGTTTCGTCGAATAAAATTCAAACAATTAAATTCGTCTGAATTAAATTCGTCTATTGTGCGACGTTTAGCGCAGCCCTTACTCGCAACCACGCATGAATCAACTTAATTGCCCGGGCAAATATAATCACGAATGTGTTAAAGGATTTATCATCGCGACCGAAGTGTTTTTAGGCAAAATAACTGACGTAGTTACCTCGGATTCGGTAACTAACCTATACTAGCGGCCGTTTACATGGACTAAAAGTTTGCTCGGGTAAGAGGGACACCCTACCCCCCGAGACAACTTTGTCGTGTGTTTACATGAGGAATTAGATTATGACTTCTGAATCGGTTTAAAGGGCAACTATACGTTTCCAGGTTATTCTATTTTCCGTTATAGTCGGGAAAGTTCAATCTAAGACCGAAGAAATAATTGAAACCAGTCACTCGGTTCCACTTTTATGAATTGTCTAAGTTTGAGTTTTTGCTCGTTTTGCTGAACTCGTGTGAACGACGACCGCGGCGAAATAAAGACTGGTACTAGTACCTGTGATGTCATACCGGTAACAAACAACAAGCTGATTGGTGGGTTTTACCGGTATGACGTCAAAGACAATGGAGTACCCATTCTCCTAGAAACGCGGTCGTGCTTCAAGAAGACTTAAGAAGTCTTCGCTGAGAAATTCTTTGCTTTACCGCGAAATTCATATTTTTCTTTAATTTTGCTAAGTTAGATGATAACCCTTTCAGAAGAAAATATAACTTCAAAAGGTATAGTTGACCTTTAAGCCTGCAGGACTGGGTATAGTTTAATGCATCTAATTTAAGATGGCTGATCGTCGGGAAGAAACTGTAACTTACTGTTAGAATTAAACGATAGAATTAAACTCACAGAAGCTTTTATAGTTCTTCAGGTCAATTATCAGGTTTTCAACCATTGTTGGAGACCAAGACCATTTTTTTTCGCTTCGTATTTGCTGCTCTATCAATTGTTACACATTCTGCCGCCATTTTGTTTCGCAGTTTTGCCTTGGGTAGGCGAGTCAACTTTATCTCGCCCCCCTATGGTAACCCTACCTCGCAAAGAGGGTGACCCTACCCCCACGGTGACCCTACTACCCGAGACAAGTATGAAATTCTCCATGTAAACGCTCGCTGTCGAGACTAAGTAAAATGAACACAAAGTTGGCTCCCCCAGGGTAGCTCGGGGGGCAGGATGACCCTTCTACCAGGGACAACGTTTGTCCATGTAAACGGCCCCTTAGTCTTGTATTAATTGTCTTTCGATTAACGGATACTTAAAAATAATAAAGCAGAGTCAATCAATATATGGTCTGGAAATCCGGAAAACTTCAAAGCGCCTATAATGAGCTGTGATTTTATGTTGAGACGGTCCTCACCGTGCAAAAACATTTTGTTTTTTGCTCATTAATCTTTAAATAGCACGGTTGAGCAATTGAACCAAACGCTGCTATTGGATAAGTGCTTCATTATACCAATAAACGTGAACAAAAAGATAGAACAAAGACTTTAAAATTTGCTGAGTTTCCAGACCATCTATCAATAGACTATGAATAAAGTGACTAAATCTCTTCAGTTCTTCAATTCTGAATGCAATCGAATTTAGATTAATTGATAATTTGCAGTAGGTTTATTAGAAGGTAATTCAATCTATTCCGTTTCAAACACTTACTCCATCATTCAGAAGAACTTCGTTTTTGGAACAACGACCCTAAATAAGAAAAGTATTATAAATATAGTATCATACCTGTCTGATCAATAAAATATACTTGTTTAGAATACTCATTAATAATTCATGAAGGAAACACTATAGTAATGTTACTGTCTTAATTTGTATGCTGTATATCGGATACAACATCGTCCTAGTTTGCAAAAACCTCTTCCTCGATTTACTCAGTTAAGTGGCTTGAAGATGCAGCCGCAGCCGAACTGTATGGGATTTACTAACGTTTGTCTTTGGCTCGCCTTGTAAATCCCATACAGTTTAGCCGCTCATAGCGTATCTACTGCTTAATAGATTAAAAACAGTTAAGTTTGTTTCAAATATACACTTAAAAAAGTACGTAACTAAAAAGAAAATATGGACAATTATTGACTTTGAGAACTAGTAGCATTTATGCCATAAAGTTAACCTAACCTTTTTTGGTACTCCACTTCCATCTTTTAACTTGTACCATACAATATCTCCATTATCTGCAGTAACCTGGTACTCCATGCATTTGCTCCAGACTCTTTTCGGAAGAGTAGATCTCACCCAAAACCATGTATACACATTCTTTGTAACGGTTCCTCCAACTTTAGCTTGGCAATCATTACCACAGTAATTTCCCGTACCACCCAATGGACCATAACAAGCACAACACTAAAAATGTTAATGCTTAAAATAACTAAAATTGAGAAGAAAATTATAGGTCTACTATACAAGTCAATTCTTAGTTATTGAAAACACTTACCTTATTGTCGCAACCGACGAACGCTGTTGAATCATGGTGAATCCCAGAAATATTTCCAGTAACACTGTAACTGTTCCAAGAAAACAAGTTTTAACTTCATTGTCAGTTTTTGTCTTTGTTTCATGTTATAATATGATTTAGTCGGTTCTTTTTAATGTACTGCAGTTTATTGAACATTTTTATTTAATCATGTTATAAACCTTCCAACCCTATGCAAACTCGCAATAACAATAAAGCCATTCTTTTTGTTTAACTACTAATTTAAATATATTATATACGTTAAACTTGTCTCCACAAGCAATTTTCATATTGAATTCTTAAGAAAACCTCCTTGATCATGCTTGTTATCAATAGGTTTCGCCCTCAGGATTCTATATCGCAAGTAAACTTCGGGTTAGGTGCTTAACATACACTTATTGTTGCTAGGTTACCTGAAGGCTCCTGAAGTGTCAGTCTGATACTTAATGTTAGGGAGATCAAGAAAAGCAAAACCATTCGAACATGGTTTTTGGAAGCAGGAGTTCATCATAGACTGTAAAATATAATTTTTAACACAATTAAAATATTTATAAAACAATTGAAAAAATATCGATCACACAAATTAAACAAGAGGTACAAATATCCTAGAATGAAAGAAATGTATAATTATATTAGAATAGTTCAGGATAACAAAATATTGTCATGCCAATCAAATTTGTTTGCAGTTTATAATAATAAAGAACACACTGATAAAAAAGCTTACCCATCCAAACTTTAATGATGGCTGATGGGCCAAGCCAAATTTTGAACATTGGAAATTTGTAGTGACAATACTTTCTGTCTGCAAATCTTTTACATATGCAATGTTTCCAATCCCTGCTGAACTTTGGTCACATCCTCCTTTGTCAATTACCAAAAGATTCTTTAATAGACGTTTTGCTTTTAGTCTAAAAGACCTTAAAGAATGAAAAGAAATCGGTTGTTGATGCTGCTGTTGTTGTTGTTTTTGGTGGTGGTGGTGGTGGTGGTGGTGTTTGTTGTTGTTGTTGTTGTTGTTGTTGTTGTTGTTGTTGTTGTTGTTGTTGTTGTTGTTGTCGTTGTTGTTGTTGTGTATGTGGGTTTAATTTTATTTGTGTCAATTAATTAATAGCAAAATAATAGCATTAAGTAGTCAGACAAAAAAATATATATGGTTAGAAACACCAACGAAACAATAGCAAGAAATGGCGGACTGTTGGCAGCACGGTACATGCAACCCCGAACAAAAAAACCAATCCTAATCAGTAAGCGAGTTTAACAATTTAATCTGTTTTTCCAAACGCTTTCGACCGAATTCTATTTTCTTTGTGTATCCTTCTTAAGATCGTAAAGGGAAGCAAACGTTTTTTACCAAATCCCCTGCAGTTATCAATTGCACTGCTCTTGGTAAAAGCATTGTCGCAATTTAAATGCTAAAAATAGGAAAAGTCCGAGTATAATAGTCTGGTGGCCCGTGTTAACTAGTCAGGGTAATTAAAATAGTCTGGTGTTGGAGTAAAATATCAAACAAAGTAACAATGCGTTATAAATATCTTAATGAAAGGTTTAAAATGTTTGTCACAAACCAATGAGCTTTTGTGTCTGAAAAGCTTTCTTTTATAGCCATCTGTACTCTGAAGTCCAAAACTGGCGCATCACCAAAAGCACTTGTCCAATGAGGAGACCCAAAAGGCGTAACTGTTTCATCGTTTGAAGGAACTGACCACATGGATGCGTTTCGTTTTCGTCCAATAAGCATGTATCCTCCTCCATCGGTAGTCATGTCACACCACACCTTTAAAATGTAAAAGATAATAAACAAAGTATTCTTTGTAATTTAAAAACAATTTTTTTGCACAGTTCTAACATGAACAAAAATACGTAGGTTTTGAGAGGCAACTTCTTTGTATATTACATTATTTAGTTTATGCGTACATATATACGTTGTAAACTGTATGCTTGACTATATAGTATATAATACTAATAACAGTTAAATTGACCGATCGAACGAGAGCCGGTGTGGTATAATATCCCTCCCCCCCCCCCTCCCCCATTTCTCTCCTGACTTTTGCGCGTGGGTTATCAGTTCCATATACTGCGCAGGCGTTAGGATTTCTTCATCAAATTTTGTCACCCTAAGCATGCTACGCGGTCACATCCGTAAAAGGTCAGGTTAGTGCTATAAGCTAAGTGTGATAAGCTAGTTGTAAACACGTTATTGGGTTAGGTTAGTGTATAAGCTAGAAGGTAAAGCCACTTACTGATTAGGGTTAGGGTTTTTGTTAGAGCTAAACGACCTGTGTAATTAACTTACAATCTTACATTGACTATTGAACAATTATCAAATACTGAATTGGAAATATAGGAACTAGATGTTGGCGATTTTATCATTTTCTAATTTTAAGCAAAAATTAATTTGGGATGGGAGATGTAATTATTAGTATATGGCGGTTTATCAATACATATATTGGATCAAATAAGGGGACAATATTTCACGGGGAGCAAAATATCACAGTTGTAGTTATGCGATTTTGTTGATATGGGTTGTAACACTGATTGACTTTAGAAAACAAGTAATATTTAATTTTACATAGATACATTTTTAAATCAGATATAAATTGTTGTTTTTTTTAAATCCACCTTTCTTGGCTTGTTAGCAATCCCAAAGTTTATCCAATAAAATCCATCTCTAGCATCATTGACGTTGTTCAGAACATCAGAGCAGTCGTAGGCAGGGTCGAAAAATTCTCCTCGTGACTGGGATCCTGTAATGTACAATGTCCTAAGTTAGGATGCAATGTTCTTAAACTTAAACATTTAAACAGCGTATTTATAATAATCTGTCCCATATTTCCTACAAGGTTTCTAAAGAACGTTGGCACAAAAAGTCATTATGATACATCAACAGGACTTTGATAGTAAAATAGTTTGGTGTTAGGAAGAGTAAACTAGTCTGGTGTTAGAGTAAAATTGTTTCGTGTTAGACAGAGTAAAATAGTCTGGTGTTAGACAAAGTAAAATAGTCTGGTGTTAGACAGAGTAAAATAATCTGGTGTTAGACAGAATAAAATAGTCTGGTATTAGACAGAGTAAAACAATCTGGTGTTAGACAAAGTAAAATAGTCTGGTGTTAAACAGAGTATAATAATATGGCGTTAGAGTCAGGGTAAAGGCATGCACTGGGTTTCTTAAAATTGGAGAAACGTGCATATTGTTTATTAAAGGAAACAGTTTCACCATGGCAGTTATTTTTGTTGATTAAAAATAGTAACGCATTTGAATTAGCCTAATGTAGCCGGATAACCCGGACGAGGAGTTGTTTCGAAGACGTATTTCTAACATAAGCTATTACTGTCAAATTTTACGTACCATCAACTGCTTTCCAGCTGTAAAAACCATGGTCGGCGGTACAAAATAGAAGTTTGTCGTTGGATTGTCGGTCTTTAAACAACTTAATCTTGCCATGGTTGGTTTTGTTACAAGGTTGTGGGTTAAAACTTTTATCATCTACAATAGTCTTTGAAAAGAAATAATGATACAGTAAAAGTAAAATAATAATGCACAGTTTTCAGGAGTGGAGAAAATGTTCTCGCTTTCATAGGTTTTTCAATCTTCAAGAAGTAGAAGGTTTCTGCCACGCCTTTTTTTAAGTATTGCCACACCTAAATTTTCTTTCATTCTAAGTCGGCTTAAACTTTTGTCATTTTCTGTTGTTGTGCGCTTAAATTCAGTAATATTAGGAAGCTATATAGGATCACTCGACGGGGTCGTCTATCACATATTTTTATACTATTCTATAGCTTCTCACCTGGAACAAAGAGAATGAATAACTGTTATTTCTTGGAGTATACTCAAAACGAATTCCGTTCCATTTGCTACGCAACTGGATGAGAGCATTTCGAGAATAAAATACTAAAGACCAATTCGCACAGGAAAGAGTTAAACGTGAAACGGAATCTATTGTGAAATTGGAGCCTCAATTATTTTAGATAACCAATATCGTTAGCCCACTATACCTAGAACTGCTTATAAGTGTTTAGGCATATATAGAACCGACTAAAACGTTCATTAATTAAGACTTAAAAGTCAGGTCGAAAATGCAAACATTTAAACCTAATTTTTATTCATGAGAATACAGTTGTAAGACTTTCAAGATATTTAAAATGGAGCAGAAAGTGAAGTGCCGGTAACTTTACAATTTATTATTTAAAATAGAAAGAACAACCCTTGTCCTTGAATTTGCGTAACGATTTGACTTTTTCGCCGGAGAAAAGGAAGGGAATTTTAAGCAAAGGTTCCAACCTCCGCCAAGGTTTTGTAACGACCCATAATGTATGGCGACATATAGTTTCTTTACAGTTCAATATCTTTGTGTATTGTTGTCAAACTGTTTAAATAATCAAAGACTATAGTTTTTAATTAAAGCCTGCCTTACCTTGGAAATAGAACAACCGACCAATGACAAACAGATCAAGAAAATCTTGAAATACATTTTATAATTGTCTAAACGCGAAAGAAAAGTATGATAACATGGAGCCCGAAGATATGAAAACACAAAACAAGGAATTAACATATAAAGAAAATTCAAAAAGAAATTAATCAGCCAAACAAACTAAAACAGCTAAACATTTCAGATCAAATAATGTAACAAAATGTACGCCGACATGCTAGGAAACAAGAGTTAAAAGTGTACATATATGAATAGGTTTGCTTTACCTGTATTAAAGTATCCCGTAAATGTCTTGTCCGTGACTTGGGTGTTTATGAAGCCAAGCACGACAAGCCAACGTTTTTATATGTCAACATCTGATTAGTAATGACAATGTGAAATCCCACTGAAAGCTTTCATTTTTTCATTTTAATTGTATATATGTCAAGAACCAGGGAGGGTGTTTTTTTTTCGACCTCGTGCTTGCATTGCATGTTTTCAAGTGTTTGGAAACCCATATGAAACATGAACCACGAGTTATTACTCTTTTGATTTCTGGTTTTTGAACAACAATAGGAATATAATTATCAATCAAACACCAATCAAATTTAAGCAGGACGTTTTTCATTCAATACGACGGTAATTTCTTGAGTTCCATCACTTTTCAGAAAACAGAGCTCTCGTAGGACGGGATTACCAAGGTGTGGAAAATTTATTCACATGAACCGACGTTATTTGTCTCAGTGAAGATCCAAAGCCAAAGCACTTGAGTTTTCCGTTTAATGAAAAATTGACAAATTCTTTCGATATTTCGAGATACACGTGCATAAATAACTTTGAGACGCATTCAGTCATGAATTTGAAAGTTAAAACAGGAAACAAAATACCTTAATTTGATAGTGCATGGTTTGACTTATGGGCAGTATGACTGATGTGCTAGGATTAAGGAAAGGACATGTGTAGCAACGGAAACGACCGCAAGAAAATATTCCCTCTAGTTTCGAAGTGTTTTGTTTTAGGACACTATATGTACTAACTACATGTTTTTATTACGACTGCTAGAAAGCTACAACAGTAATTGTCTAGGAATTATTGTAGTTCAGAACTTCAATAAGCCTCTTATCATGAAAACGTCCCGGGTCGCTCAGCAACAAACAAAATAATATACGTGGAAAAACCACCGAAATATTTTGTTTGCTCAAACTCGAGATCATGTTCTACTGATATTCCTATTTGGTCAGACAAATAATTCAGTTTTGGCCTCTTGAGTCGTTCCACAATAAATTAACAATGACCAACCGTGCATGCTTTAACTCTTTCCTGTCCGAATTTGTCTTTAGTATTTTATTCTTACGATTTTATTCACCTCTGGGGAAGCCCTCGCGCAGAAACGAGTTAAAGTAAGAAAATCGCTTTGTATTTACATAAATATTTTTTCCTGCGATAAGTACATGTCAGTTGGTCGTTACCATTAGCAGAAGGACCCATAAATGCCGCCATTTTGAAAATGAAAATGGGGGCACATGTTTGAGCAGCACCCGCAATAGTTATATATAGGTCAGTGGCCTAAAAATACGCGTAGCTTGTATTCGCTAATGATCTCATTATCATGAATCATTAATAGGCGAATGCGAGGGTTTTTCGGCCTCGTGCTTTCATTATTATTTCTCGTGTTTAGAAATCGCAGTGAAACATAAATTGTCTTACATTTAAGCGTGGTGGCGTTGGAGGGAGATCTTTTACTGTATGAACAATAAAATTATGGAACAGTTTTCCGGTTGACATTAAAAAAATGAACGCTATACACTCCTTTAAGGCAGCCTTGAGGCAATTTTTTGTAGACTCTTATAAAGATATCGATAATTTTGAAGTCCTATTATAATGTACATATATTATATTATTGCACTATATTATACTATATTGTTAGTTGTTTTTATGTGATTTAAGTGCATTTAGGATAATTTTTTATTGCAAATTTTAAAAATTGTTAAGTTTTTCTTATTCAAAATTCTATATTGTGATATTAGTAGTTATAGCTAGGAGACCCACGGGTTTGTCAGTTTTTTAGCTGTTATATGTACATGCAAGCCTCATTAAATATAGTTATTATTATTATTGTTATTATTGTTATTGTTATTGTTATTGTTATTGTTACCACGAGTTGTTGACATAGCTTCTTAACCGATCACGGTTTTTAGACTTTTTACACGCGTGCGTGACGGCAAGAGAAATGTTCCTAAAATACTGTTGCAATTAAGTTCCACAACCTAATCAATTCATTTGATGAAATTTGGTGGAAACTTCCTGTTTTGAATTTGATATTGATTTCTGGTTTTTGAACAACTAATAGAAAATATGATTGTCAGTCGAACACCAATCAAATTAAAGCAGGAAGTTTTTCAACGACCGTCAAACGAATTGGTCAAATAGTGAAGCGCACAGATGATGTCGAATTCATGTTTGTCTGAGTTTATAATATTTCTTGCATTTCCAACAAAAGAAAATGGATCATTAGAAATCCCTGAAGGTTCAATTTCGGTTTCTTTGTCTGAGTTTTGGTTTATAAATAGTAACTGTGCGCTTCGCTATTGAGAACTAACTCAACAACAAAACACTTGTGTTCACATTTTGAACACTTTTATTGCTACGACAGTAATTTTATTTATTTATTTATTATATTTGCCCATATATAATTATAATTTGTAGTTTACAATTTGTTTTTAGTATGGTGGGGCTAGGGGTCTACTAGAAATCTGGATAGACTTTTTATTAAGACCCCAAGTTAAACAACTAATTACAATTTCTAATTACAGTCATATAATTATTTTTAAAAGAAAAGAAAAGGAAATTTATCTATATTTACAAATGAGAAGAAAGAGAGAAAAAAGTTAAAGAAGATTAAGAAATAGATGAAATATATGCAAATTAGGTACATAATTAATACACAATGATCTGACTAAAATCTGGCAAAGAAAAATGCAATGTACCTTGCCAGATTCTAACCAAATAAAGCTATTTAAAGTAAGAGTTAAATCCCGAGAACGGAGGTATTAAGCCAGATACATCCTACGGCCCTTGGGACGTATCTGGATTAATACCGACGTTTGAGGGATTTAACTAACTTATTTCATGATTGTGGAGGTTTTGTACGATAAAAATCCGTATATTATTGTAGTTTAGCTTAAAGAGGGACTGTTTCATTATTTCAGTGTTTAATATTGTGATTAACATGTGTTTTTCAATCTGATTAAAATAAAATGTTATTTAGGGATGAGTCCGTATACTCATCGCAAAGCAGACGAGGGATGTATACATATAGATCCCTCGTTTGTAGGGGACTACCAACAACGAAAACTACCAATGACCAACTACCACTAACGATCAACAACAACCAACTGCCAATAACGGCAAACTACCACCAACGACAAACTATTAACACCATCAATGACAAACTACTACTACCACCACCAACGACGAACTACTACCATCACCAACGACAAACTACTACCTGGCACCACCAACGACAAACCTCTACCACCACCACCTTTTGGTTTTTCTTATGAAACCAGGTAAAACCGTAGTACTTGAGTAGTGTTTATATATTTACAAAACCTTTATTGAGTAGTTGTATCTTATGCTCATTGTCATTTCTTTAGGACGTAAAAGAGTACAACGAAGGTAACAGCGCGAAGCCTGAGGACGAGAACGATCTAAGTGACTTTCGTCTATTGACATCGCTGTTTGGTCAAACCCACAAAGACGTGAGTCTTTACTGCCTTCTTAATGACTTTAAAGAGCTCTCCTTGCGTGAATAGCGGAAATTTATCTGGCGTCATGCATTCAAACTATGTCTCCGTAGTTTGACTCTAAGACCTCGTTCACACGATGCCGGTACGGAAGCATAGCGGCAGATTATCGTTACGTTCCTGACAACGGTTTCGAATGTGTCCACACGACTCCGGAACCTTCTGGTGTCCATCCAGTGTTATATACCGAGCTGTGCGCCGTTTAAAGGGTATTGGCAATAAAAATAAAGTTTGTTGTAATAGAAGATCTTTTACAACTTTTTCGTATCTTTCTTCGTTTGCAAGATATTTCAATTTGTTTAATATGTAAATGAGATGGGCTCTGACATCAAGAGCAGGCTGCAGTATTTTTACACGAAGCAAAATCACTTGTGAAATGTTTAGTGTCACAAGGCGGTTTTATGTGCACAGTTTCAAGTGATTTCGTTGAACAAATTTAGAGATATAACTGATTTTGCTACGTGTGAAAATACTTTACCCTGCTCCTGACGTCAGAGATCATCTCATTTACATATTAAACAAATTGATAAGTATCTTGTAAACGAAGAAAGATACGAAAAAATTGTAAAGGATCTTTATTACAATTTTATGAATTTCTTCAAATTCGACAAACTTAATTTTTGTTGCCAATGTCCTTTAAATAACCATGTCTCGTCAAAAGTAAATGAAAACGATGAGCAATTCAAAGAATATTATCCGACCAAAGCGTAGTGCATTCTAGGTTTACGATTTACGTCTCTCTGTTAGGAACTTGCCTTATTGACATAATCTTCTCCGATTTCCACTGGTTAGTCATTGGTATAATTTGCAAAACAGCAGTGCAAGTTCTTAGCAGACGTTTTCTAAAGTCAAGAACACAAAGAAAGTTTGCCATATCTCTGAAACAAACGCCAGTCGCCAAATTATAGGAGCTGTAAATTTGGGAATTGGGTCGTAAAACGGAGCGAAAAAGTACGGGATCTTGTGTTCATGTACAACACCGCCAAGGATTCCGTTTTTATCTTGCAGAAATCGTCTGAAAACGGGGCGGGGCTAAAAACTCACCAAGCGCGGTCGAAATTGTATGAAAACGTCACTCTAACCGGAGCGATCTGATTCACCGTGCATTTTTGTTCCATTCACTGTGGAAACATTTATTGCATTGCACGGCTCTGTCGCATTAAATCCAGTCTGTCTAAAACCTTACTAAGATTATCACAAAACGTTTTAATTTAAAACATTACTAAATGAATAACGAGGATAGAACATTCCATCTTTTACCTCATCAAGATATTCTTACCATTTGCTCTCATAAACATTCATTATTTGTAAAATATCCGCTCTCGTTTGGTCAACATAAAACATAATAAACTGTATATAATTTTAATGCTTGCGTTATGTTGTCTGTCTGTCTGTCTGGCTGGCTGGCTGGCTGGCTGGCTGCTTGTCTGTCTGTCTGTCTATCTGTCTGTCTGTCTGTCTGTCTGTCTGTCTGTCTGTCTGTCTGTCTGTCTGTCTGTCTGTCTGTCTGTCTGTCTGTCTGTCTGTCTGTCTGTCTGTCTGTTTGTCTGTCTGTCTGTAAAAACCCTGGGTACGAGGTTGCATTGGTAAGAAGAAGATGTTTGAATTATTTTGAACAAAAATACTTGACCCATGCGCAGTTATCGGATTTTGTTTTGTTTCTTGTGAAAAGATGACCGAACTACAAGAAATAACCGATTCTTTTCAAAACAGAAATCAGGAGGCCAAGGCAACAAAAGCCTTAGTTTGTGTTTGGTCACCCCGCATTGTCCGCCAGCAATTGAAAACGTCGTTAAAGACTTAAAGTTCTTGACGTTGCCTCGTGCCCAGTCCTTTTCCGAGCTATGTATGTCTGTCGGCATTACGTCATCCATATATGAGCTACGTTGCCTTCGTTCAGCTTCAGGGCTTCTCGAAGTTCTTCCTCGACAGAAAATTCACGGTAAGAACAAATACATCATGTCTTTACTTTCCTGTGGAAGTATTCATCAAGGTCATGAAGGTTTCAGTGGCCAGTCTCGAGGGAAGCAGTGCTCTTTCATGAGTTTATCGGCGCTGTTAACAGCACAAACTATTCCAGTTATCGAGTGGAACTCGACAACCATCGACAATGTCTTAGTACAAGGAAACAACATGTACTTGAATGCTTTTAACAATGATCTCATTCCTCGTGAGGGATTTCTGTCGCTGAACAACTTACCAACTGTTGTTCCTACCAACATCTGACTTGGATTTGAGAAAATAATCTACAGTGGTTTCTACAATGGTTCGTGCACAAAGCTGTATGTAGATACACTGTATATGTAATGAACTGTACATGGTAACATGGAACTGTCTTCAAGAAATTATTTACCTCAGCTTTGTGAAAATTCAGTGGACAATGGAATTGTTCACTTTGTGAAAATTCAGTGGACAGGTATGCAGTAAATACAATATTACAAGTTCTTTAGGAAAATAAAATACAGTGGTTGCAGTGGTGTATTCCCAAACGACAATTACAGTATATGTGGAGTTGTGGACATGTGCAATGACTTAAAAAGATCTCTTTGAAAGTATTGCATTCTCAACAAGAACTCCAATAAAAGTTAGACAATATAAACAATGGAGCAACAAATACTGTAAACATCTGTTACATACCATTTCTGGTATTTATTTAGTCAGTGCCTATTTGTTTGGCGCTTGCTTTGCCATAACATATCAGACACTCCGGATTCCACTCACAGTTTTGTCACAGTAAGAAGCATGATTTATAGTGACAGTGATTTATCATAAATTTGTTTCCCAAACATCGACACATAGTCATAATGTATGTAGTATACTGTGTATGCAGTCAAAAGCCTTGCCAATTATATTCAGATACATTAAGTGATAGTTATTTGTAATTTAAGTCTGCTGTATTTAAATATAATTAAAAGAATTGAAAAAATGTGTACATACTATACTACAGTTGTCTGTTACAATTTATATAATCAATCCCAGGGTTCATTTTTGAAATTTTATAAAAAATTAGGCTTCCCATGGCTTTTGATGCAGCACTTCCCTTGCGATAGTAACTTCTAGTTTTAAGGCTAGTTTCCACCCAGGAAAATCTTCCGCAGGATATAGGAGCGAACAGGAAAGTTTCCTTTGTGTTGCGACTGAGAGCTTGCCTCACAAGACAAAGAAAACTTGCAGCAGATTTTCCTGAGTGGAAACTAGCCTTAATTACCGATATTGGTCCACCAAAACCGCATTATCATTTACGAGGGAATTAATATAATAATTTATTTCTTATATAGCGCCATTTCGTCTACTAAACCAATAGCGCTTTACAATATTTACAACAAAGATAAAATTGATCACTAAAAACTAGTCTAAAATATAGTCATTATTTACAAATTGTAGGATAGATAATTGTACAATGGGGCCATGTCTAGGGGAGCACGGGTGGCGTATGCTGTTAGCGCGCTGCCTCTCACCAAAAGTTAAGCCCGGTTAGACGGTACCTAGTACTTGGATGGGTGACCTCTTGGGAATAACACCGTTGTCGAGCTGGAAACTAATGTGAGTAGAGTTGTAGTTGATCTCTCCTGTGCTTCGAGGGTTTTTCACCGGGCTCTCCGGTTTTCCTCCCTCCACAAAACCAACACTTACATCATGGTAGTCATGTCCAATTGGGGCATTTCGCTCTGTTTGACCACCAGTTGCTATAGGCAATAAAGTTAATAAATCTAAAATTTAAATCTAAGGGAAAATATTCGCGCCAAAGTTGAAGATTAAGACTGAAAGACAATGCATTTGTGTTTGGTCTCCTACCGCGAGTTTTGGCAAAATTTACACCTTGAGATTGGCGTTGTAATTTTATATACCGCAATCGTGTGGCTTTCTGCACTTTTTTCACATTGGCTATTTCTATCACTTCGCAGACTGTGAAAAGACCTTTTGTCTTCTCTCCTGAGTTGAAGTTTGAATAAAATATGGCTGGTAAGAAATAACCAAGATAACATTGATGTATAGGATATTTCGGCCCTCGGGATATATCTGGCTTAAAGCCGACGTTCGAGGTATTTATCCGACTTAAAACACGATTGAAGAAGGTTTTCTAAAAAATAGCCTTTACCGAGTGTCGAAGGACATTGTTATGTCGAATGTTAACGGGATTTTATGAAATAATAAGACTCCAAAGCAGTTTATTAAACAAACTTGAGAAGTACGTAAAGGTTCATTGAACACATACAGACTTCTACAAGCTTGTTTGAATAATTAGTCAGATGAATAATTAGTACCAGATATCATTACAGCATTGGGCATGCGTATTGATGCAGTATCAATCCCACATTTTATGCTCAACGTTCAGTGTAATAAAGTGCTGACTCAACCAACAGATTTTGATGATTTTCATTTGTTTGCCTTCCTCTCGTAAACTACGTGAGCGAAAAGCAAATTTACCCTTGCTCTCCTTCTCGTATGTGGGCGCTACCGGCGTTACCATACGAGATAGTTGTAGCAGGTATCCTATGAATTGGGCAATTACAAATTCATAGCGATTATATATATAATCCCAGGGCTTTATATATAATCCCTATGAATTTAAAATGAGGGATTTATAGGATATAAATCAAATCAAAAATATTGCAAAAACAAAGAAAACCGACTTGATCGTATTTTAATCATTTATATTGCCTCTGTTTTTACAGAACTTCTCCTGTGAAAACTGATTTTGTCATGCTACCGTCTTGTGTTGCTTCGTTTCCGACTTTCCGTCCACCACTAAAACTCTCTTTCTCGCTCAACACCGAGAGAAACAAATTTCTTAGTGCTGAAATTCAGCCTAGATCCGGCCCGAACTCCTCGCAAAGTATTCGGCTCACTTCGCAGCCATCTCGCTTGAATATTATTTTGAGAAGAGCATCAATTAGCAATCACCGCAATCAGCATGATGTCGGCATGATGCGGTGACGTCTAATACATGTCATCACCCACAACTTATGTGTCGTTGTGCTAACTTGGTAATCGCGTTTCCCGCGCAATTTTTCTACACTAAAAATAAAGGTTATAGTGCTTTTTTGTCCTTATTTGGGAGTAAATTATAACTATTGACCATTGATATAGCAGGCTACCATTGATACGGCTCAACAGAACATGGGAGAAGGCCTTGGCATTTTTGTTTCTACTGCGCATGCACTGCTATCGACGGGTTGAGTACTTCGGAGCCAATGAGAATGCAGGGTTAAACGACAATGTACCGAATGTTAGCGGATGATGGCTTCGGAGCCAATGAAAATGCAGGGTGGCACAACAACTTACCGAGTGATAACCGAATACTGTAGATCTGGTCGTTTTCCGAAGTGATTTTAAATTATAGCATACTTTGCCACGAATCTATACTACACGCGTAAAAATCTCGCAAGTTGTTACAGCATTGTTGCCTGAACAATATGCTGTAACAACTTGTTGACATATGTGAACAACATTGATAAATGAACAACATTGTTCATCATTGTTTCAACAAGTTGTTACAGCTTGATGAAACAACAACCGTTGTTCACGCATGTTGTAACAACCGAGAACGTGTTGATACATCAACCATGCATGTTCACCGTTGTTGTAACATTGTTGTTCATCGTTCTTATTTCCTCATGCTGTTACAACATGTTGTATCATGTGCGAACAACGTTGTTGGCTATAAAATGTGCTGTTGGAACAACTTGTTCATGACTGTTGATTTATCCGTGAACAAGTTGTTCGAACCATAAGTGAACAACTTGTTCACGGCGAGCAGCACAACATTGTTCACGGCGAGCAGGACAACATTGTTCACGCCTGTTGAGCACTGAATTGGCGAATAGAAATACAATATCCCTAATCTTAAAATGACAATTTTAGGTAAATTGGGAAAAACGCTAATCGCATTGTTAAAAGAATGTCACACTATATCGCTTTCGTTCTATTAATCTTTACTATATGTTAGACTCTGGTAACACATGCATTGATTTGCCTGAACAATGATCAACGCGCTTTTGGAATACCGTAATTATTCGAATAAACGCCGCGGCGTTTATTAAATTTTTGGCGCTTCAGGTGCGGCGTTTATTCGAGGGCGGCGTTTATTCGAGGGCGGCGTTTATTGCAAATTTTGTAACAACAACTGTGAATTTATTAAAAAACTAAGAATAAAATTCATATGTCTTTTAAATATATATAAATATATATGAAAATTGAACTGTTCACTGTCTTATATAATGACTAAGTTTCATTCTATTTCAATGTCACTGTCTCCTTCGTGGTCCGAGTCTAACAGCTGAATAATAGGGCATGCCTCTTCAACATCGGAAGACGTGTATTCTTCAGTACATAAGTACCGAATAAACGCCGCGGCGTTTATTAAATTTTTGGCGCTTCAGGTGCGGCGTTTATTCGAGGGCGGCGTTTAATAATATTTTTGCTTGTCCCTGCGGCGTTTATTCGAGGGCGGCGTTTATTCGAGGGAGGCGTTTATTCGAGGGAGGCGTTTATTCGAGGGAGGCGTTTATTCGAATAATTACGGTATGCTCTTTTATACGCCTATAAATAGGCCTATAAAATTTTATACGCCTCAAGCAGTGCCAAGTTAATAGTTTACGGTGGCCCACAAGTGTCACGGCAAAAAGCAAATAATCACGGCAGAACAAAGTTAACTCACGGTAAACAAATTTGATATACGGCAGAACAAAATTAACTCACGGCAAAACGAAATTAACTCGCGGCAAATCAAAATTAACTCGCGGCAAAACGAAATTAACTCGCGGCGAAACGAAATTAACTCGCGGTAAAACGAAATTAACTCCTTACTCAAAACGGCTCAATGGTCATGGTAGTCAACGATCTTGTTTGTCGTCTTTGTTCAGCGAATGCCGAAGATGAAGTTTCAAATGATTTGTTCTGCTTGTCGTTCCAATTTGGAACAGGATGACAACTTTTGTTCGGTTTGTGGAAACGGTAAGCATTGGCTTTAGTAATACATTTTCTGTAGTTTGAACTTTGAATATATTTTACTGTAAGCGTTTTCGACCTTGGTTTTCCTCACTCCACGGCCTTGTTCTGGAGAACTTTTGTAAGGAATTCGTTATGATAACTACTTAGCAAATAATTATAATGCAAATAAATTTGCCGCGAGTTAATTCCATTTTGCCGCGAGTTAATTTTGTTTTGCCGCGAGTTAATTTTGTTTTGCCGCGAGTTAATTTTGTTTTGCCGCGAGTTAATTTTGTTTTGCCGCGAGTTAATTTTGTTTTGCCGCGAGTTAATTTTGCTTTGCCGCGAGTTAATTTTGTTCTGCCGTGAGTATTTGTTTTTGCCGTGACACTTGTGGGCCACCGTAAATAGTACAGTTGATTTCCGCGTATAAGCCCGGATTTACCGATAGGCTTACCAGGCTATAGGAAAATTCGAGTGTAGAATATATACATTTTAAGACCAGACCGGGACCAGTTGCGAAAAATGCAACTACACAGGCCTTCCGGCAGGAATTGAACCCACGACCTTGCGATTCTAGTGCAATGCTCTGACCACTGAGCCACGGAGGGCGTTGCCGAGAGCTTGATCGCGAGTTCTGTATATATATTAAGGTGGTAATGCCAGGAGAGAATTGGGTATATTATAAGTGATATTGGGCATTACCACCTTAATACATATACAGAACTCGCGATCAAGCTCTCGGCAACGCCCTCCGTGGCTCAGTGGTCAGAGCATTGCACTAGAATCGCAAGGTCGTGGGTTCAATTCCTGCCGGAACGCCTGTGTAGTTGCATTTTTCGCAACTGGTCCCGGTTTGGTCTTAAAATGTATATATTCTACACTCGAATTTTCCTTCACCAATATCCTTAGAACATGCTATGTAATCGAGTGAAATGCCCAATATCACTTATAAATTACCAGGCTATAGCCTGTAGGCCCACAATTTGGACGGCCCATGTTTTAAAAAATGTTAAAAAATGGGATTTCAGACCTTTATATTTTGCTCGAAAGTGTCCTCAAAATGCGGGAAATGCTGTTTCAGAGACCCAAAATTCAAAAAAATTCCGGAGGCCATGCCCACGGCCCCCCTACAAATGAGTCGTCACACTTAGCCTGTAGGCCCAAAATTGGTAAATCCGGGCCTCAGCTTGAAACACTCGCTGAGGAAACGCAGTCGCTAATCGCATTGTTAAAAGAATGTCACACTATATCGCTTTCGTTCTATAATCTTTACTTTGATTTGTCTGAACAATGATCAACACGCTTTCGCAATAGATACATGCACGGCTGAGCGTGCCAATTTGTAAACTATTACTACCAGTCGAGAGAAGACAAACGCGTCGAACGTTGGCTGTGAATAGCATCTTCTGCGAGTCCTCTGCCGGTTTTTGTATTTTGAAATATGTCAAAGCAAGGCAGCCTCAATGAAGTTAAAGACACGCTTGTCAAGCTCAAAGAGAGCATCGACACTGCCGAAGGCCGACAGATCGAAGCGACCCAGCTAAAGCGAGAGGCGGATGACAGATTGGAGAAAACAGAAGAGGAGCTCGAGAGTTATCGCCGCCGCCTAAAACGTCTACAAGCAGTCCTGACAAAAACCAAGAACACGTTGGAAGAGAAAGAAAGCCGGCTTGCTCACGTCGAGGGACGTTCCTTAGACGATGACGGAAAAAGACGGGAAGTCGAAGGAATAGAGGTGGAAAGCGACGACCAGCTGATCGCCATTGAAGATGAAGCGCTCGTCGCGAAACAGCAAGCCGCAGAAGCGTCGCACGCCCTTATGGAAAGCAAGAGAAAACTGCAAGTTGTGGAAACAGACCTGCAGAAGGTTTACCAAAGGCTCGAGACCGCCGAGAAAAAAGAGAAAGACCATATGTACAATATCGAAAGATGCGGCGACGAGTTACGGAAGCTAGAGGATCGCGATAACGACGCCGCGGAACGGGAAATCGAAGCCAAAGAGAAGTTGAGTTTCTTGGAAGATCAACTGAAAGAGGCTGTGGTGAGAATGGAAAACGCCGAAAGAGATGTCGCTCGAAAGGAAAATATCGTCATGAGCGTTAGAAACGATCTGGAGGCAGAAAAGAAGAGAAAAGACGAAATTACTAAATTCTGCGTTTGAAGCGCCTGAGCCTAGCTTGCGGGCAGGCCCTCCTGTTGCTTGAGAGAGCCTGATCGCGGGCTAGCCTGAGCTGAACCAAGAGCCCGAAGAATCTCAAGAGCCCGAAGAGCCTGAGCAGGAAGACGAGAACTACTCATACCGAACACATATAATGAACAGTTAGTTTTTTTATCGCTTTGCCTATTTCTCGAACTAACCGGTTAGCTTTAGCTTTTTTTAAGTCTATTAAAATTGTTTTTTTAACCGTTAATAGATTATTAATACTAAATAAAGAATAAATTTTTTATCGTCTTGCGTGTGTTGATCGGCGGCTATCTAGTGACAGGGGCGGATCTAGGAAAATGTATACCTTTGTCAAACACGCAATCAAGGGGGATCCGTTGGGTCTCTAAAATGGCAATTCCCGCGTTCTGATAGCACTTTAAAGAAAAATATACCTTTGTCAAACACGCAATCAAGGGGGGTCCGTTGGGTCTCTAAAATGGCAATTCCCGCGTTCTGATAGCACTTTAAAAAAAAATCGTAACTAATTTTGAACATGTTTTTAATGGCACATTTTATTATTTTCAAGAAAGTCTTCGTTCAAAACGAGGACTTTGGTATTTTATTTTATCCGAGACCTTGTGACAGTTTGTAAATGTTAAATCCCATAATTAGTAAAGATACATGACATATGACATTTTTTATAAATTTTTTATAAAGGTTTATGTGTAGTTATGGGAACCACATTGGACAACCTTTTTAAACGAAACCTCATCCCCATACCACCCGCCGGAAACCCTAAACCTAATCACGCCCCCCGGAAACCCTAAACCTAGTCAGAACCCTCCGGAAAAATGTCCCACCCCCCATACCCCGACCACAACACCCCTATAGGATTTTTACCTTTATGTGTTCAAGTTTAACATCCCGCTTGTGGGATGGTTTTATTAGATGGTTAAGCTTCATAATTTGAAACCGATGATACCTCGAAACGAGGGAGAATTTGAATGAAGAGCGCAATTGCGTATGAAAGGCGACACGGAACACGCTGTTGGACATGCAGTGTAAAATTAGGAACCATGAAAAAAACATCAGAAAAAGAATAAAGGATTTGTAACGTATAGTATAGTGCTATCAGGATCTTAGGACACAACCCTGGACGCGTTTCGACCTTCTATGGTGGTCTCATCAGCAGGGATTTGGGGTTGGGAGTGTGATTTAAGTAAATAGTTAGAACAAAATAATAAACACTATCAACACGGTAATATAATAAAGGAGAGATAAAGTGAGTGCTTACCAAACTTGTTGTTTTTGTTTTTTAGTCCAACGCGTCGCAGCATCTTGGAATTGGTACATAAAAGGGACTCGTTGTCGATGTATGTTTCGGTTGTAGCCGTATAAGCCAAAATCGCGCTCCTCTATTGTGAGTCTTCGGGTGCGTAATGAGGGCGTACGTATCTGATGTCTTCTTCATAATTCTTTGTTTTTTTTGTAAAAAAGTTACAATTCATTGGTCCCTGTCACTAGTCTCTTTCGAAATTGTAAAAGCGAAGACTATGATACTAATAGAACAGCGGGAAACGGCGAGGGGCAAAGCACTCCAAAAATCCCGTACTCTTCGACGAAAAGTCCGCGAAACGTCCAGCGGAATTTTAAAAATCCTTAAAAATCCCAAAAAATTCTTGAAAATCCATAAAAATCCATGGAAATCCTTTGAAAATCCATAAAATCCGACTCAATTGATCAAAATCCCCAGAAAATCCGAAGAAATCTGCACTTTCTCTTACGAATTCCTGCAGTACTTTATGTAATTTTTTTATATATATTTTTTTACTTTTTGTATTTTCATATTTGACTGTTTTTATGAATATATTTCCCTGCTATTCTCCCATTTGGCTCCTACGCCTTTATTATTTCCCAGTTTCACTTAAAGCTCGGCCAGAACATGAAAAATAAAGAGAAAACATCGTTAATAAGTTTCACAAAAAGTCCGGAAAAGTCCGCAAAAAATACCCAAAAGTCCGAAAGTCCGATGAGAAAATCCAAGGACTTTTGGAAGTCCGAAAGTCTCGTACACTTTTTTTGTAGTGCATGCTTTGCCCCTCGGGAAACGGTGTTCCTGACGCAATTTGAAGCTATTAATTATTTCTGGAAAAAATGGAGGTAAAAAATAGAAAGGGATGGTCACAAATACTTTTTTTACAAACGGGAGAGAGAGAGGGGGGCACTCGAGTTTTAAAATGGCTTTGGAATGAAAATTTGATCCACCAAATGTATAAGCGTTTTCTGTAAAAATGTCCCTTTATTTGTTATATACAATTTCAAAACCACGAACTAATTTATAAAACGGTCTAATTTAAACATAAGATTCAATTTATCTTCATGATGGAATCACCTTAGCGCTTTTAAGGTGGCTCCATACAGTTTCTTGAAATATGGAAAATACAAGTTTGAGAGTCCAAAACACGTGATTAAACAATTCGGAAAAAGAATAAAACTAAATGTTATGCATAGTTAAACAGTCTGACAATCAAAAACTGTTACCAAATAAATAGCAACAGTTGTTGCTATGGCAACAGTGATGTTTCAAAATGGCTGCCAATTACCTTTCAAACTAGTTTAATTCGAACAAAACTTTGGTGACCCCCAATTTTTTTTTCTTTACTTTTCTTGAAGTATGAGTAATCAATACGCCGATTTTAAAGAAATTCTGTAGAACGAAATTTTTAAAAATTACAAACGATTACCTTTCAAACTTGTTTAATTCGAACAAAACTTCGGGTAACCCCCAATTTTTTTTCTTTACTTTTCTTGAAGTATGAGTAATCAATAGGCCGATTTTAAAGAAATTCTGTAGAACGAAATTTTTAAAAATTAACAAACATGATTTTTCCAGAAAAAAAATTATTCGTTCTACAGTATTTTTTAAAATCGGCCTATTGATTACTCATACTTCAAGAAAAGTTTTAATGGAAAAAAAGTTTGGGGTCACCAATGTTTTTTTCGAATTAAATTAGTTTGAAGGGTAATTGGCCGCCATTTTGAAAAGTCATTGTTGCCATAGCAACAACTGTTGCTATTTATTTGGTAACAGTTTTGGATTGTCAGACTGTTTAACTATGCATAACATTTAGTTTTATTCTTTTCCCGAATTGTTTATGCACGTGTTTTGGACTCTCAAACACTTGTATTTTCCTTTTTTCAAGAAACTGTGTGGAGCCACCTTAAGCGAGTCATAGGACAACATGGACTGGACTGAAAGAACACTTAAAATGACAAAGTAAGATCTTTTACAGTTTTTGGTTTCCTTGCTTCGTTTTTGAGATATTTCAGTTTGTTTGATAATGAGTTATTGGAGAATCATATTATCAAACAAAATCACTTGACATTATATACAGCTTTCTCCGATGACATTTACATTGCATGTAAGGAGGGGGAGGGAAAATCAAATTATTGTTAACAAAAGGTAAAGCGATTAGGCTAGGACTACAGTTGTAACTTTTCTCTCATCTTTTCAACAAAGCTGTTTGCAGCGGCGGATTAAGGGCGGGGCCACCGGGCCCCCCACATTTGGGGCCCCCCACATTTGGGGCCCCCCACATTTTGGAGTATTTTATTTAACAACCCAATTAATACTAAGTTACTAACGTTTCTGTTTGTTCAAAGTTATTTTTTGCACGACGTATCTCAGTGTTTTGTAAAACGTATTTCTGAGCCATAATATATAAAGGGTTCTTTGGTGAACACCAGTGATTCAGTGTCTTTATTTTATTATATTGTAATTTGTAAGACCGATTGGAATTGGAAAAGGGCCCCCACAAAAATGTGGCCCCTGGCCCCCCACAGTCTTAGTCCGGCCCTGGCTGTTTGTCTCATTAAACAAATCAATTGGTGATGGTGGATTAGCAAACTAAAAGGTGCAAGTGAAGCTAGAAGTAATATTCAGGGGAAATCTTCAGTAGTGATACCCTGAGGAAATCGCATATTCTGGATCTGTTTTCGTGATAGATGTACAGTGTACCCTGTCGAATTTGAAATGTAATTACCTTAAACTTCCTCTGCAGTGCTCTTGTCATTATTGGCGTAAGTCCTTCGCCGTACGTCTCTTTGGACTATTTGTCTACCACAGACGTACCCCCAGGACCAGATTAAGTTTGCGCGGGGCCCGTGGCATATTTTCCGCGCGGGACCCCTTAGGGGGGGGGGGGGGGGGGCAAGGTGGGACGCGTGGAAGGGTGAAATCAGCAGTTTCATTGGGCCAAACTCAGAGTCTCAGAGAGAATATATGAATGATTAAATTTTGTTTCTTTTGTTCCTCGCGCCTTAGTCCCATGCGTGTGTGTTTACAAAAAATGAAAATACACGTCAAGAATTTGGTCTGAAATTGAACGCACTTGTCTTGTACTCTTGTGTAAAACAACTGCTAATTACTAATCTATACAATCCTACATAACGATAACAATAACAATATATACATACAGATTATATAAGGAAGAAACTACAGAATTAGCTAACATTTGTACTGAGTAGTGAGTCAGTACCATGGGGGCCCGCCGCGCTTTTTGGCTCCGCGTTTTCTGGGGTCCCGCGATTTCTGGCTCCGCGTTTTCTGGTCCCGCGTTTCATTTTTTTTAGAAAGAGAGCGCGGGGCCCTTGGCATATGCCACTTCTGCCATAGGGTTAATCCGGCACTGCCCATGGCCTTCTTTCCTGACGAAACTTACGCAAGTTGGTCTTCAAAAAAGCGAACTTGGATTGACCAGGACTTCTGCTACGAAAAAGAACATGGTTAAACTGCATGTTGTACGAATTTTAAGGAAACTTTCAGGACACTCCTCTTTTAAGCGGACACCACCTATCTTGGGGTCCAGTGAGCAAATTAACCTCTCTCAGACAAATCCGTATCAAAATTAACGTTTTATTCAATAACAGTAATATATAATCAACACTTGAGATTAACCGAGAGAGACCTTCACTTTAAATTGTGAACCTGTTTAATTTAAATCCCCGGGAAATTTTTGAATCTAGGGTCTCTGAAATGGCATTTCCTGCACTTTGAGGGCACTTTTGAGCAAAATGTAATCACTCACACTCCGATTCAGAATCTGTTAAAGTGGGCAGATTATTTGAATAGATTCATAACTGCATTCATTTCATTCCGCATAGCCTGGGCGCATAGCCTTGGTGGAAGACATGATATGATAATAATAATGACGTCACAAAATGCTCGGGGCCCCTAATTAATTCCTTTTGCTCGGGGTTTACCCACCCTTCTCACCCCACCACTATTAAGAAAGTCAGGCTGAAATTAAGAATTTATTTATATAAGAATATTTAACAAATATTCGCCGAAGGCCAGGTGAATATCGGTGAATAATAACCGAGACGAAGTCGAGGTTATTATTCACCGATATTCACTGAGCCTGAGGCGAATAATTGTTTTAGTATAAATACACATTTTCGTACTTTTAGGAACAACATTTTCTTTAAAATTGTTAATTTCCTCGTCTGTCGCATTGACAACTTGGCTGGCGGCCATTTTGGATAAACTGTAGGTGATTATGGAGAATTAATCCGAAGTAACTCGACCAATCAGCGCGCGCGATTTTCTATAATCACCTGTGTATTTATACTAAATAAGAATATAAGAACCTATCCCAGGCTGGTTTGGTAAAATGTAGGTTCTTGTTAGCGAGTTTTTACTGTAGTTGCGCCAGAATTATTAATAGTGAAAACAAACTACCTACGTATATATAGACGCAAAAGGCTGATCACCACATGCGTATATCCCTACTGTGCAAAAGTACACATAAGTACAGTAAGCGTTTGCCAGCTGGCCAGCTTGCCGAGTTTTGCCTCTCCCAAAACCAAACACTTGATTTAAATATTAACGAGACCAAACTAACGTAAGTACTATAGACCTTTAATATTCATAAATGGCCGACGATTTAAAATGCTTTTAAGTGCATATAAATTGGCCCTTCTGACCTCGTTTTAGAGTAAAGATTCTTTTGAATTTCGCACATGAAAACGAGTTCAGAGGGGCTAATTTATATGCACATAAAAGAATATTAATTCCACGGATATGGACGAAACAATCAGATAAGCCGTTTGTGCGCCCCCCTGTGGCCAAACATTGATTAAAATATCAAAAATAAGTTTGACTAATTTCGCCGTTCGTCGACTCTCATTGTCTCAAACCATCACAAAGATAACAGACATTCTCGTTTTCCCCGAAAGCCGATAGCTGCAATTTCTAGCTTGGAGCCCTCGGCGCATTGGCATGATATAAATCATCGCGTGCCGAACATGGGAACGACGTCTCCTAACAGATTGGAGGTGACAGTGTGTTGATTGATATAAATAATAACATACATACACCCAGGATTATGTTATTCAAATAAACCATCCCTTCCGTGCTATTACTAAGTAAAACCTTATTTGCTCATGTCCTTCGTTGCTCTCGACATTTCGACTTGTTTGTTGTCGTAGATAATCTTCTAGATCCGCAGTAAGAAGCCCTCGCTGAAACGTTCCAAACCTTCTTCAAGCAATTGTATCATGGCGGGCAGTGAAGTATGGCCGGCAGGCGGGAAGAAAATCCATATATCATTCTCCTTTGAAAGCCACAAATATAATTTTATACAGCTGGCAATCGAAAAACCCAGAAAAAGTTCGTTGTTAATAAGATTAATTTTCATTAGTTGTTTTGCTTTGTAGCTTTTACAATCCGTGGGTTCACACGCACGAAAATACGCTCTGACCACAGGCTTTATGACTACGCGAAGCGTAGGCGAATATTTGGCTAATAATTATCAAGACACGTAATCCCATTCCATCATGACGGTTTCCGGTTCTCCAATACCCCCCTGATTGCTTGGGAGTTTCGCCGTTCATTAAATGAATACGCTTTTTGTTTGGGGACCGAAAGTGTAAATATTATTGGCTTTTATATGGTGTTGTGTATGTTTGCCTAAACTCGGCGTCTGTCGCGGCGATTAGTGATAATCCCGCTGGCGGAAGCTAATCATTTTCATTTAGACTTTGGACGGGAAGCCTGGAACTAGCGTTTTGTTGCGATTGTTCGCAGGACCACCGCAGGAAGTTGAAAATTCTGTTTGGATTTGAATCACTGATTGAATGCAGATATGCGAAGTCGGTTTTAAACTGTTGAAATTGAAAGGTAACTTTTATTTTCAGTTCGTGGGAGTTGTGTCATTCGAAAAAGGGTTTTCGCTTTTAAGTGAACTATAGGTTTCTCTTCATCGATCGTCTGTAGGTAAGTCACTGTGTATATTCATTTCGGCGTTGTATAAGTTATGCACCTATCAATGTTAAGCCCGAGGGGGGGGAGGCCGGGCAGATGTGGGGGGTTTGATTTTTCTGAAGAATTTTTGGGCAAAATCCCCACCCTGGAGCTCAAAATATAGGTCAAACTAGATCAAATCCCCCCGCCTCGGATGGCATTTTAACCACTGATATTAAATAACAGTGGTTTCAAAGTTGTGGATTTTTACAAAAAGCAATTATATTCCAACACTATACGTCTCTATCAAAAAGCCAAACAAAGGCATCAATTCAAATACAGTGAATTTAGAAATAGCTTATGGTTATAAACACGTTTTTGACAAATACAAATCATCAATCTTTGTTTCGTTCAACGAAAACGACAGCTTACCTTCAGAAATGGTCTCCTCGTGGTTTGTTCCAAGATGGCCACCCCGCAATCTCATTTCCAGATCCTGCGCTCCTTTTGGCCGCCAGAGCTAGGCCCATTCTAGCCTGGTACCCTGGCCCAATTTCAAACGAAATATGGGCCAGGTAACCACTAATCTCATTCTCGCGTCATCAGGGCTAAATCCACTTATGACGATTGCAGTTTTACTCATAGTCACTAAAAACGCGCGAAATGTCAACCAATAGGAAAGCAGAAGTCTTTAGTGGTTACCTGGCCCATATTCTTTGATTGGGCCAGGGTACCAGGCTAGGCCCATTCTCGTCCCCAGAGCCTCTCCCGCGCACCAGCACGGAATGAGAATGTGCTGGGCCCGGTATTAAAGGCCCGGTAAGCCCCGGTGCCAGATTAACTGCCCGATATTAGTTCAATAGTTCTCAGTTCTTCTCACCAAAAATTCAAACGTCCCCACTCCGGAGTCTAGAATTTTAATCAAATTCCTGAGTGTGGGGAAGACAATGAAGTTCAAATCCCCCACATCTGCCCGGCCTCCCCCCCCTCGGGCTTAACATTGATAGGTGCATTAATACTATGTTGTGGCGTTGTGTATGTCACGTTTATATACGAGTCATATTAAAATACGTCTGTAGATAGTGTTATAGTATGGTTTGTTTAGCAAACCGTGTACCGAGCTTTTTCCATTTCTGTATGTTTTTATTGCAAACACTTTACGATATTAATTATAAATGCAGAAGCGAAATTCGAAGTGAGCGGGCTTATATAAACACTAGTAGCGAAATTCATTTGGCGTGTGTAATGTCAAAGACAAATTACGTGAGTTCTTGTATTTTCACAGCCTGAGCGCGACGCTGAGCATCGTTCAATTCTGCTACATCAGGGTTAAAACGGTTTTATCTTGATGGGGAAGTAGTGACAACTCGTGACAACTCTCGGCAACGGAGTTTGATCGACCTTGCTATGGTTGAAATCCGCTCCCAGCCGAGCGGGCTGTATTTACGTAAACTGTCGGCACATCAAATTAACATCGACCGTAGTCAGTATATAGTGTATTATATAATAAGTGTTTGTAGTACTGTATTCTAATAATACACTCCAGCCCGTGAGACTTGGGTTTTGGAATAGTGAGCCCGCTTCTGCCGTAGTAAAGCTTGTTCGTGACTTTTATAGTATCGTGAACGATTTTAATACTGTCGCCTTGGGCTTTTGTATTTGTCCGCTTATTTGTTGTTTTATAATATATTGTATCTATTAGTGGGCTTTGAAGATATGTTGAAGGACTTTTTAATAGTGCTTTTTCTTTCACTTTCAAAAGTGTTCTTCATTTAAATGAGTTTCAATTTAAGGTGTTCCTTTTCACGTAGCGGTGTCAATTATTTATAGGCTTTCTTGGCATAGACCGGATGATATTACCGCATACTTGCTTGAAGTGGCCAGCTGCGAGTACACGAATCGTTGTAGTAAATAGTAATGGGATTTCCTTGTCTGTTTGCTTGTTCCTTGATAGCGTTTCGGTGCCCAGGCTCGGCTATTGTAACTCTGTGTTTGTTTATTTGGACATGTTAAGGTGTTGTCGTTTGTATTTCTTAAGCCATGCTTTGTTTCAGCTCTGTTTTGCACTTAGAAGAATTGTCAATCAACGTAACCAAACAATTGTGGGTTCGTTTTACACCCCTTAACCCTCTTACCCCCAAGAGTGGAAGCAAAGCCTAAACTGCTGGAGGTGAATTAGGACCATGGTGTCCCATGGTGTTCAATACTGTATCTGCATTCTGCAATGCATATTTAGCACAAATACAGCCTTCTCGTTGCCATAGAAAGTCTAAAAAGGCTTTATTTGACATTTTCTGACCCCCACCCCCCTTTATTGAGTGAGCACGGGTGGTGTGTGCTGTTAGCGCGCTGCCTCTCACCAAAAAGTTAAGCCCAGTTAGATGGGGGTTATTATTTGGATGGGTGACTGCTTGGGAATGACCCTGTTGTCGGCTTGGAACTCATGTGAGTAGAGTTGTAGTTGATCTCTCCTGTGCTTCGAGGGTTTTTCGCCGGGTTCTCCAGTTTTCCTCCCTCCATAAAATCAACACCTAACATCTTAGCTGTGATCCGTGGTCTGAACTGTGTCGTTGGCGGCTGCCTTTGATATGCCTCAACATGGCCACGTTGATCTGCATCCTTCGCAATTCAGCTGCTGGCTGCAAGTAAGGATGACTAGGATGTATTTATCGTGTCAGATTAGCTGGTGATTTTCTACTTATTCTCATTTTACTCAGGTGTTCTTTACCATGCAACCTTGCAATATTATATTGACAGCAATTTTGAATTCCAAATAGTTTGACAATTCTTGGCAAGGTCCTAAAAAGTCTCAATACAGTATTACTGTCAAAATGGAAATACCTTCCCACTTCTTCTTCTGTAGCCATTTTGACTGTAAATATTGAACTTCAGATAATATGCAGTGGTGTAGCCAGGGTCTTACGTCCAGGGTGGGGGGGGGGGGGGGGGGGGGGGGGGGGGGGGAGGCAAGAACCTCAATCTGCTAGGGGGGTCAGTCCATCAGGGGCATGGATTTTGGATTTCTAGGGTCTCTGAAACACTATTTCCTGCATTTTGCGGCAAGTATTTAAGAGTAATCTGAAAAACATAAATTACAATCAAATCAGCTAGAACATAGAATGATACATATAACCGCCACACTCCCCCCTCTACAAGTTTCTCCATGGATTTAAACTTTTCACGAGAACGGTCTTGGAGACCATTGGGGTAGTCAATTTTCAGCTACCAAGTTTTCAATTGCATTTTCAGGTGTTGATGTTGAAATTTATTTTGAAGTTTGAAGTTTAGCTTTGCTCCATTTGTTGACTCTGCAGTTGGTTATTTGGAATTGTAGTGTGATTCGTCAAGAGACTGGAGGGTTTTCTCTGGGTTGACAGGGGTGTGGTAGTGGGGGGGGGGGGGGGGTAGGGGGGGTGGTTCATAAAAGGTGAACTTCGTCTTCTAAATTTGGAAATGGAATTTGAAACTTGGGTGGTGAAATTGTGCAGTGAAAAGCAAGCTGAAACTAACTATAATTGACTCAATCTGACTCAATCTGACTTTGAATAGAACTTTATACTAGTGGTGTGGTCTAGGGTCTCTGAAACACTATTTCCTGCATTTTGAGGAAAGTATTTAAGAAATCAAATCAGAACATAGATAATATGATACACATCAGAATATCTTTAGATTTATTTATAAACAAAATCCACATTTTTTTAATATTTTATTGATGAGTTGATTTTACCAAACAGAAACTATGGGTCAGTAATTATAATAGATAGTCCCTAAGCTAGATAGTCCCTAGATAGGCCAAACAGCATTACAGTATTGAATATATCAGGGGTGTAGGAACTGGGGGAAACGGGGCATGTGCCCCCCCTCCCCAACTTTGTCACAAAGTGGCCTTTTTGCAACAGAAAAGTGGCCTTTTTATGATAAAACATGTATTTCAAGTCCTTTTGAAGTCCTACCCCCTAAACAAAGTGCCCTTTTGAAGCTGTCCCCTCCAAGACCAACTTGCTTCCTACGCCACTGGAATATATTGCAGCCAGCTTTAGGCTATGCCCTCAGCTACATATTGAATACATGTAATGCCATTGGTCTCAGTAATTGAATATCTATTAAAGGGTATTGGCAATAAAAATTAAGTTTGTTTAATTTGAGAGAACTTGTGAAATTGCAATAGAAGATCTTTTACAACTTTTTTGTGTCTTTCTTCGTTTGCAAGATATTTCAATTTGTTTAATATGTAAATTAGATGGGCTCTGACGTCAGGAGCAGGGTACAGTATTTTTACACAAAGCAAGATTTATTATAAGTAATAGCATAACATATATGTTGATTAGTGATTAAATGTACCCGAAAGCCGAAGGGACTTTTACTAAACGTCCCGAGGCTTGAGGGACATCTAATCACTAATCAACCAATATGTTATGCTATCACTTTGTAATATTACGGTTACCGAGGAAGAAGGAGAGTAAAAGTCCTGAGGGCAAGGCGAGGGCGAAGCCCGAGGGAATGTATCTGGCATAAAACCGACATCCAAACGTGTCATGTATCGTGTGTGTAAAGGCTGGCAATTTTTTACGGTAACTATCTTTATTTGAAATGCAATCGCCATTTACTGTATTATATCAATATCTGTAAATATATTACAAGCGCTTTTAAATAACAATACATGTACATGATCGGTTCAATGGTTACCATTAATCTAATGCAAATTCACGCACATAAACTAATATTAGATAGTTGTCTATAAAAACAACAACAGTATATAGACATGCGCATTGATTTGGTATTAGTCCCACATTTTATGTTCTTGGCCAATCTCGTTCCCAGAGCCCACGTTCCCCACCCAGGAAACGAGAGACTCTGGGATAATCTGTTTCAAATCACAGGATTCTTGTTATTCCGGTTGAGGTACGCATGCGTAAATATCCGAGCGGAATCTGGATAGTATGTTCTCCTTTTTTGACTTTCTCCCAAACAAGTCAATGGGGTTGCTGGTGAAGCTCGAATTACAGCATCTACACACATACGGCGAAGATATCGATCGCGGCAACGTCTTCATTGGAGTCTTGTCGTGCGACATCTTTGTTATTTTGGTTTTATTAATTCTACTTCCAGTCACTTCAGACCAACTCATGCTCACTATTCAGCCAATAACGTAACGATTTGAAACGGATTATCCCAGAGTCTCTCGTTTCCCAGGTGGGGAACATGGGCTGTCTGGGGATGAGATTGGTTCTAGGCAAACTGTAATAAATTCTTGAGAAAACAAACCAGTAACACAATGAAAGTTTAAGTTTGCCTTTCGTTTAGGGCGCTGCCGCTACAAGCGGGTTCAGGGAACCTACTTCGAGATAGGCAAACACTTGTCTCTACTTCTCGATTGGGAGCACCACCAGTGTACTCTACTCGAAATGTTTTAGGCAAGGTCCCGTTGCATTGGGCAATGATGTTGCCTATTGCTTATTCACAGGAATCGTACCTTGTGCATAAACATTAGGTATGATTAGTTACTAATCGTACCTCATCTTTATGCATCGGGTTATTTCGATATTAAATGTGCGTGTGGAAACAATGAAAACCGAGGTGGCCGTGATATTATGTCAGCTATGAAATGTTCAGTGTCACAAGGCATTTTTATATGCACTGTTTCAAGTGATATCGTTGAACAAATTTAGAGATATATATAACTGATTTTGCTACATGTGAAAATACTGTACCCTGCTACATTTGTGATTTGTCATCTGTTTGAACTTATAATAATTGTTCTTTATATCAACATACAGTTTTATCTTAGAACTTTAAAATAATCTTGGACAATGCGAGATTGATGTACAGGGTGTCCCAAAAAAATGCCACCCATCCGTTTTTGTACTGCATCTTCTTTAATTTGGGTACAAGAAGTAAATTTTTATATCACGCCGAAAGCCCATCACTCCTTCTTTGTTGTCTGAAATTTTCAGAGCTAAATAGTTATCTACTTGCTTCCTGGAGTCATTTAAAGAAGCAACATCAAAATTTGAACTTATCCAAATTATGCAAATTGTCTATGCTACCTACAGATTTGGAAAAATACAGGGTGTCCCAAACGAATGTCGCCCATCCCGTTTTTGACCACAGCTTAATAAGTCACGCAAATCTTTGTGGATAATTTTTGGGTGACGGAAAGTGCGGTTTTCTGGAGGTAAGGGCCCCCAGAAAAAGCTGGAGAAGCGAAAGTCAGAGTGAGAGTAAGGGCCCTCACTGTTATGGACCTTGCTCTCATGTCCCAGCCGGGCTTCCCCGTGGTGAAGTGACCGAGAGAAGCGAAGATCAGGGTGAAGGTAAGGGCCCTCACCGTTATGGACCTTGCTCTCCGTCGCCGGTGTGTGCTTCACCGTGGGCGAAGTGTGGCCGAGGGGACACCACTTTCCGCCCCGATTTCTTTATTAATAGAATTTTAAAAATATATATATACAAATATATATATTTCTTTTCGTATTACACAAAAACTAAATGATATTTCAACCGTAAACTATATTACAAATTGAAGTTCTTTAACAACAACTCTAAATGTTCTGTATTTATTCTCAAAGGGTGCGGTGGGTGGGGTAACTTCGACTAGATGTTTTGAGGAAGGCGATCAAAACTAGAGTGAGCTATCTTGTTTTTTGACATGCTTTAGTGCTTATAAGCTTGGGATGTCCGGTTTGATTAAATCGTATTAGATAACTTGTGCATGCGCTTCTTTTTTAATACCTTGTTTTTTCCAAATTGCTAAGAGCAATAAAAGTGACATAACGCAGAAAAGTCATAACTGCGCTATTGCGTGAGAGTATTAAGATGTAGCTTCTCATTAATCCCAATTTATCTAGTTAATATAAATTGGCGCTTTGTTTGAGTGCGGAATACAAGTTTGAATACATATGCATGTGAAAACTGACCACAGGGGAATAATGTTTGACTCCAAATGAAGCAATGTGGCATCAAATCATGTGGGTTCCTTGGGGTAATAACAATGCTCATGAGAGTTCCATGCACATGTTTGCCATGTAGGCAGAAGTGCACTTTACTTCATCCGTCTTAAGATGGTTGGACAACAATTCACTCCCGAGGAAAGAGCATTCATGGTACTTTCCTATCATGAAACAAGAAGCCCAACAAGGACAAGGGAAGCCTTTAGGAGAAGATTTCCAAATCTTGACGTAGCATACATAATTTGGACAAGTTCAAATTTTGATGTTGCCTCTTTAAATGACTACAGGAAGCGAGTAGATAACTACTTAGCTGTGAAAATTTCAGACAACAAAGAAGGAGGGATGGGCTTTCGGCGTGATATAAAAATTTACTTCTTGTACCATAATTAAAGAAGATGCACCTCATAAATGGATGGGGGACACCCTGTAGAGTAGTTTGGCCAAAATGTGAACGGGCAACTTATCTGAAGTGAGTGAGTGCCTTATACGAGCTGATTTTAATTTTGTTTTTTCCCCCAAGGATTTGATCAAGATGTTGTGGAAATTGTGGATTATAATTTTGTTGGAGTTAGTTGCATACTTAAAATACCAGTAACATGTGACCTTGTTCAGGCATCAGAAATCACAGAGGTAATTCACTGCTCAGGTTTGTGTTTAGTTTAAATTACAGTAAACTTACATTTTAGACCCCGTTTACACGATGCCGGTGCAATAGACGAGTTCAAGGTTACGGACGCCATATTGAAAAGGGGGGCAAAGAGTCTGGGGCGAGCTCGGTCAAAGGGGGCAAACGTCATATATTTTCATATGTAAACTTATAATGATAATGATGATAATGATTTAATATTTCTATTGCGCAAATTAACATGTGGATATGATCAAATGCGCATTACAATGTTATGGGTGGCTTATCAGGCAATTTAGAAATTTTCACCGTGGCCGTGTTGAGGCATATCAAAGGCGCTTTATGCTGCCGCCAACAACACAGTTCAGACCACGGATCTCAACTAAGTCCTAGGTGTTGATTTTACGGAGGGAGGAAAACCGGAGAACCCGGTGAAAAACCCTCGAAGCACAGGAGAGATCAACTAAACTCTACTCACATGGTCCAAACTCGAGAACGAGGTTATTCCCAGACGGTCACCCATCCAAGTACTAACCCCGTCCGACCGGGCTTAACTATTGGTGAGAGGCAGCGCGCTAACAGCACACGCCACCTGTGCTCCCATTCACGATTTTTGATCAGTGGGTGAATGGTTTACGCTTGTTTTGAACGATTTCGGGTCCGTATCGTTTTGTAATTTTTGTAATACTTCAAGGAAACATAGAAAAAGCTTTGTATGTTATTTTGGAAGGCTTGGAGGATTCTAAAAGAAATCGCGATGGTTTGTTGAGGAATTGTATGTACCCGCGCCTATTGATACAGAGCGAGGAGCGATGAACAAGCCAATTTACGAGCAGGTATTCTAAATGTTAGTGATAGATTGCACTTTTAAGGACGTGAACTGAACCTAGAGAGTCTAGAATAATATTTTCATGACCAAGTCAGTGAAGCGCTCGCATACAATTCCTCAACAAACCATCGCGATTTCTTTTAGAATCCTCCAAGCCTTCCAAAATAACATACAAAGCTTTCGCTACGTTTCCTTGAAGTATTACAGAAATTACAAAACGATACGGACCCGAAATCGTTCAAAACAAGCGTAAACCATTCACCCACTGATCAAAAATCGTGAAGTTTACATATGAAAATATAAGGCGTTTGCCCCCTTTGACCGCGCTCGCCCCAGACGCTTTGCCCCCTTTTCAATATGGCGTCCGTAACCTTGAACTCGTCTATTTGAAACCGAATTTGAAAAATCATGCCGTTTAGGCCTTGCGTTTACACGATACAGGCACAAAAATGACATGAAAACGGCACAAAATGAAGACGGGTTCCTTGACGGCATGAAATGAAAACGGAACACTAACCGGTATCGTGTTTAAAACGCCCGTGCCGTAACAGTTTGACACAGAATAGAAATACAACCAGAAGTCCAACTCGCGTCGGAACCTTTGAAATTTATGTCCTCGCGCATGTCGCCTCGTGCATCTTGATTCCTCGCCATCCTACGCCATCCTAAGCAATCCTGGCAAGTTCCCCCGCAGTTTGGACCTTCAAAAGAAGGTTAAAACTGCCGGGGGAACTTGCCAGGATTGCGTAGGGTGGCGTAGGACATTGCGTAGGATGGCGTAAAATATCGCGCCTGCGCATTGAAGAAATGCGGACAAGTTGTCACTCGAGTTGGACTTCTGGTTGTATTTCTATTCTGTGAGTTTGATGACGGTAATCACGATATATACGACCACAGTATTCGGGTCAGCAGTATCAGTCACAAAGTCTCTCAATTCTCATTGGAAGAGAATAGTCACATGCTAATCCGTCATTATATTATACCGGCACCGTGTAAACGCAAGACTTTTTGGCCTGTATTTATACACCGGCATGATTTTGTTCCGTTTTCAAATTGTACCGGCATCGTGTAAACGAGGTCTTAGATTCTAACATCTCAAACTCATTAATAATGCATGAATAATCAGCCAATAGTTCGTTCAATCACCTGATTGAAGTTGGATACTCCAGTAAAACACGTTAAAATCGTATACCACCCAAGATATTAGATGAAAACCAGTGATTGTTCATCTAATTCTTAAGATCTTAAGTATCTATGCAAAATAAACAAGTTGCTGTGTGAATAAATTTTTCACACACTCATGAATAGAATCTCATGAGGGTATATTTTAATTGCATTTTTCAATAGCGTGCCATCGAGCCTTTTTGATACAGTTAGGCCTTTCGTCCACACTAATCCGGCGTCTTCGGTGACCGAAAACGGAGCGTTTCGAAAACGCTCTCCAGTGTGGAAACATTCGAAGATGCCGTTTTTCACGCATGCACCAGTGTGGACGGCGAAAACGAAGCTTTTGGAAAACGATGATGTCACGATTATGTTATCTTGGTTTCAGTCACCTAGAACTATTCATTCATACCCCTGTAGATCTTTTTAGCGTTTTACTAAACGGCGAAAACGATTCGAAAACGATAGTGTGGACGGAAAACTTTTGATACATTTTCGATAGGAAGTCTCCGTTTTCGTTTGAAAATGGATTATTGTGGACATGTCCTTAAAACTTTAGATGTACAACTTGAGCTAGAGATTAGAGTGTTTAAAACAGAGTTGACCTCACCATGTGTCATTCAAAGATTTTCCTTCCTGGGGTATTGTCTGGTGTTTGTGGATTTCAATCGATTCTCCTATCTGTCGTGCGAAATAGTTGGTTACAGGTGTGAGAAGTGTTGATTCTTCCCATTTTATTCTGTGGTCCTGTTCCCACGCGTGTTTGGCAAGAGCTGATTTGTCCAGTTTAGCGTTCTTACAGCAGCGCTTTAATTGTGTACATTCAATTTATAAATCACATGCAAAGCTTCAAACAGTATATTTCAAATTTACCAACGATTTTGTTCCAATTGGCTCCTTTGTCTACACTGCTTGTCACGAGTGGGTTAGAAAGAAGTGTCCTCGGCTAGGACAAAACTGTTATCCTATACAGTCAGGAAATGACTAAATCCATGATAAAGAGTGACTAACATTCACATGATATTATGTCATTTATGTGCTATAGTATTAGTTAGTAGTGACTGGTAATATAGATATAGGACTGTCTTCTTCGCTTGGACATGCAGATTGCTTCACTCCGATACTGAACAATGTCCTTTGCATATTTTAATGTCAATGCACAATCATGGCCGCCAGTGTTTGAACACGTGGTTAGCACAGTTGTGCCTGCATTTCCAGGCTGATCCCGCAATGGCCGCCAAAACATTTACACGCTGATAATTCAATCATTGGCTGGGATATTCTATTGCCGAACAGTTTCTTACGATCATACGTTCAATCGATCGGAAAAATTTAAAAACTCCAAACTCCATCGGCGGACAAAAGTGTCCTACATATCATGGGGGGGGGGGGGGGGGGGGGGGGAATCCCTATCGGCGGCCAAATGACGATTATCGGAGGACATGTCCTCGATGTCCTCGATGAAATTCGAGTCTTGCCTTGGGTACCAGAGGCTCTCAGTTTGTGTTTGGTACTTTGGGAGGGGGAGAGCCTCTGGTCTCGCGAGCTTCAAATCTCACTTTGGCGAGTTCAATATCTGAACTCGGTTTTTGATTGGCCTAAATTTCTGAAAGCGTTACTATTGGCAAGTCACGCGTGACCGCGAGTAATTAAAAATATTAAAAACTTAAACCATACACCTCTGAGTCTCGGATTGTGATAAAATGCATAGTTTCCTTATCGAAAACGAAATAACGAACGAGTGTGCCAGACAGCGTGCTTTACTTCCTGTCGAGGACTATGAACAATCGTAACATAGCAACGTGCGTTTCAAATTTCACTCAACCGTGAGAATAATCAACAGGAAGTAACTCACCAAAGTGAGATTTGAAGCTCGCGAGACCAGAGGCTCTCTCCCTCCCAAACACAAACTCAGAGCCTCTGGTACCCAGGGTAATCAATTTGAAGACAATTGGCAAAGCTAATTAAGTATGGCTAGTTTTGAAATAATTGGTAGTCAAGCAATTATAATTAATTATGATTAAAACCCCGGTGTAGTACCGGTTGTTTTTTTCGTGACAACCCCTAACAGATCGGACATATACTAGGCGGGAAACGGGCGTCTCTGCCCTGGTAGCATGTGTGACGGACGATGATTGGGTCGAGGGCGATATTTATCATTTATAGACCTGGAGAGAGAAATCAAATTAATAAAAACATTAAGAATTCAAAAAATCATCATTACCATAAATGTATAGATGAAAACAAGGGTAATCCAAAAAAGATGTGGAAAGGTATAAATCAACTAATTGGTAGAAGGTCTAAGACGACACATATTACATCCTTAAATATGGGTGATGAGGTTATAACTGATGAAAGTAAGATTTCGGATGCACTGAATACGTATTTCACTCGTGTTGGACCTGATCTTGCAAACCAGATTCCTAAAACAAATCTTGAACCTGAAGCATATATGACAACTGTTGAAAGTATTTTCACATTTAAAATAATATTGGTTAACCAAGTCTATGGCTCGCTTGGTAAGATTAAAACGTCCAAGTCTCTTGGACCTGATAAAATACCAGCAAGACTGCTTAAGGATTCAAGATTTGTTGTAGCTCCCTATTTGACACGAATTTTTTATCTGTCGTTAGCTTCGGGCATCTTTCCACAAGATTGGAAAGAGGCTCGAGTTTCACCTATTCATAAGTCAGGTGATAAAACGGAGTGTGGTAACTATCGACCTATATCGGTGTTACCAGTTGTATCAAAATTATTTGAGAAATTGGTATATACACAGTTAAGTGATTACTTAACGGAAAATAATATTCTTACAACACATCAATCTGGTTTTAGAAAAGGTCATTCCACTTCTACATCAATGTTAACTACAACTAATTCATGGCTTATTAATATGGATTCCGGTTTAATAAACGGAATAATCTTCCTTGATTTGTGTAATGCTTTCGACACAATAGACCATGAAATATTAATTAGAAAATTGTATTTATATGGTGTTAGAGATTCTGCTTTAATGTGGTTTAGATCATATCTTTCACAACGCACACAGATTTGTAAAATAAATGGTGTAACCTCGTCACACAAACCTATTGAATGCGGTGTTCCTCCGGGGTCAAACTTAGGACCCCTTCTCTTCTTGCTATATATTAATGATCTTCCAAATTGTTTAGATAAATCTGTCCCGGCCATGTATGTCGACGATACAAATATAACTACAAGCGGAGAGACTATTAATGAGTTAGAAGATAAGTTAAATTGTGAATTGAATAAAGTTCACAATTGGCTTCTTGTTAATAAACTAACAGTTAATGTCGGTAAAACAGAATACATGATAATTGGCACACGGCAAAGATTATCACGTGACAACCATGACCCAAAAATTCAAATAGTAGGAATATATTTAAAACGGGTCTCGGTTACAAAGAGTTTAGGGATTCTAGTTGATGAAAATTTAAACTGGAAGCAACAAATTGACAACATCAGCAAAAAAGTTTCAAAGGGAATTGGAATTTTAAGACGCGTAAAACAATATATTTCACGGCAGTCTTTACAGACAGTATACCAATCGCTAATTTTACCTCATTTTGATTATTGCTCTATGGTTTGGGGGAATTGCAACCAATCGTTAAAAAACAAGTTGCAAAAACTCCAAAACAGAGCTGCTAGAGTAATAACAGGGGACACATATGTTGTTCGTTCATATGAAATATTAGCCAACTTAGGATGGAAATCTTTAGAAGAAAGAAGAGAGGAACAAATTACATCCTATGTAAGCAAGGCTTTAAACAATAATTGTCCTCCATATATTCTAAAATGGAATAATGGAATTCATAGCGGCTAAAATCTGGAACAAACTCCCTAGTTTGACAAAGAAAAACGTTTTAGAAAAATGTAATTAGCAGCAACTTGATAACACCATTATTTTTTGTCACTATTTTTTATATCTTAATGTTTTTAGATATTTTGTAAATAATTTGTAATATATAGAGAATAATACATGGATGTGCGGAAATATGAAATTTATTTCGAGTGTTGACCAGGATATCTCACGAGTGAGTGAAGCGAACGAGTGACATATCCTGGTCAACACGAGAAATAAATTTCATATTTCCAAGCATCCATGTATTGTTCTGTTTATTATATAAAAAATTGTCCTATTGCCTTGCAAAAATTGCATTAAACTACATGTATAATGCTGATTCAACGATAATCGTCACATGTGCGATTACCATAAATAATCGCACATGTGAGATTATCACTTTTATTAGTGGCGGAAAAATCAATAAAACACTCTATTTTATATAATAAAATATTTTAATCTTTTAGATTTTGTATGATTTTTTTTTTAAATATTTATATATAACATTCAAACACGGCCTAATGAAAAGCAACCATTTTTATTTTTATGCCATTGTATTTCTATTTATTGTATTTATATCTTAAGGTTGATTAGCTACCGTGTATAAAGATTTTTAAATAAATAAATAAATAAATGCTAGACTTTCTGGACTTGTACTAAGCAAGTTGCGCCCAGTAGGAAAGTTCATTGATTCTCTCAATAGCAATGCTTCGGTGTATGTCAGTTGAGTGAAGTGTCAGCAATCTAAAGGACAATAGAAATTCAGTAATTATATGGCTTGATACACTGCCAAAACAGAGAACGTAGGAGTCTAACGTTGCGAGCGAAGGCCCTTCGTCAGAGAGAAACGTTAGACGAAGGGCCTTCGCTTCTTCCGACGTTCTCTGTTTCGGCAGTATATCTAACCTTACTGTATTTCGATTGTTGTTTCAATACTGCCTACGCAGCACGCTACTTTAATCTAAAGGACAATCTGGCATGGGTCCTATCGGTTACGCAAGTGGCGAAATATCTCAGCTTTTTATATTGCAACTTCAACCATCAGTGCGGAATATGTCCAACCACACTCTATTATTGTTTTTTTGCTTTCATTACAGATATGGACTTAAAGGGCCATTATTTTTAAAAAATAACGACGGCCATGTTGTTAGTCCTTCAAATTTGGACAAAGATGGCGTGGAATATGTTCCAGGCAATTAAGTCTTTCGAAATATTTCGTTATGTTTTCTTAGGTCCTGTTTATGTATGAAGCGGATTGACAGTCGAATCGGATCGATAAACGCCAGTTAAATCAATTCCAAAGATGTTTACATGGAAAATCAGATCTGTTTGGAACACTGTTTTCTGTGCTTTCCTCAATGTCCGCCATGTGCCACGACACGCACCAACTTCACTCATGCTTATCAAGATCAAGTCAATTTCAAGTGAAACTGTGTTTACATGAATCTGGTTAGAAACATTCAAGCCGATTCTCAGTTCCCTGCAGCTCAAGTGAATCAAGTCAATCCACTCAAATTCGTGGATTGACTTCAGCAAGAAACGAAAAACTGCAAAAGATGTTACTCTATCATTTTAAGTGTTCTTTCAAATAAGACAAACTTAATTTCCGTTTCATAGGCACTTTAAAGGGCTTATGGAGCGAAAAATAGGTTCGAGAGAGACTCTCTTATTTCAAAGAACGTTTGAAGTTATAAAGATTGACGTTTGCAGCTCTTCCATATCTCATTTCGTTCTTTTGACATTGAGATTTACGTGATATGCAAATAAAATCACTTAGACGTCACACTGTATAATGACATGTTGGAAAATCATGTCTATTCTTGCAATAATTCAAGTAAATCACTTGAAACTTTTTTGCGATACACAGAAGCATATGCACAGTTAAAAGTGATTTCGTTAAATAATCTCAAATTTATATTCAAGATTTTCCAACAAGTCATTATACAGTGTGACGTCTAAGTGATGTTATGTACATATAAAACAAATCGCAATATCGAAAGAACGAAGTGAGATATGGAAGAGCTGCTAACGTCCATCTTTATAACTTCAAAAGTTCTTTTAAATAAAATAGTCTCTCCAAAACTTTTTTTCGCTGCATAACCCTCCTCCACCCCCATGAATTGACCCCCCGTCCCACCACCCCGAGAAAGTCCCTTTTTCCTGGGTACAAACAAATGAACAGAGAATTAAGCGATTAGAATATAAAAGGAAAATTTCGGACTTAGTTTTGAAGAAGGAATATCTATATAATTAACCCACCGCCACTTCTTGTTTTAAACATTTGAAATTAAAATGCTTAAATAAGTAACAATCTTGTCCAGCATTTCTATTGATGATATTAACTGTTCTTTCACTAAAATTAATGTACCTGATAAATATTTCCATGCGACAGTCCTAACAGTACCAGTACAACCGCTACCTACTTGTAGGTAGTAGCAAATGAAAGAGGAGCATTCCTGTCACCTCCGGTTACGGCCGACTACTACTTACTTTACAGTGTTCCTAACACCGACAAACTACCAATGACCAACCACGGAACCATCAGTCTACCACCAACGTCCAACAACGGGCTACTATCAACTACCACCAATAACAAACTACCACTACCACCACCAACGACAAACTACTACCACCACCAACGACAAACTACTACCGTCACCAACGACAAACTACTACACTACCACCACCACCAACGACAAACTACTACCTGGCACCACCAACGACAAACTACCACCACCAACGACAAACCACTACTATCACAAACGGCAAACTACTACTACCACCACCAACGACAAACCACTACTATCACAAACGGCAAACTACTACTACCAGGGTTCGAGATTTGCGGTATCCCAGTATCCCGACGATACCAGTTTTTAATTTTGGATACCAGATGTTGAAACCTTGGTATCCCATTGGGATACCAAGGAAATCTTGCTAAAATACCAATATTAATCAAGATAACTATATCATAGAAATTACTTTAAGTCAGAAAGAAGTTGGCACCCATTTCAGCGTGTTTTTATTCCATTTTCGTTAACATAATGTAAGTTTAATCACGGTTTAATACGTAGCTGGCATGCAATATATTTCGCAAAAATCTGATCTTCTGCCCACGTTCCTCCCACCAGCGGTCTCCCGTCTTAGCACCGTAGCTACTTCATGTTAGACCTCAGTATCCATGCAAAGGAGAGAAAATGCCCAATCAATGCCCAAGTCTGGTGATGAGATTATTGAAAGTATTTGACAGCCGAGATATAATCAATTCAATAGACCTTTCCGCATGAAATGAATGGATCACGTGATCTTTCTTTTTGACAAATCTGATTGGCTAATGTCCAATGTTTGTCCGAAGTTTTGGATGTCCGAAGTCAGTTGTGAGAGCCAATCAAAATCTCTCAACGTGTTATCCATGCACTTCATGTGGAAAGGTCCATTGAAGTGGGAAGCTCGCTCTTCGTTTATTGTAAGTTCTTAGTTCATAACATCTGGATACTAAGATTAAGAAGCACCGTGTATTTTCTGGTATCAAAAGTTTGGATACCAAATTTTCATTTGGGATACCAAGTTCAGAGATGCTGGTATCCCTTGGGGATACCACCAAAAAATTTTAATCTCAAACCCTGACTACTACCACCACCAACGACAAACTACTACTACCTGGCACCACCAACGACAAACTACTACCTGGCACCACCAACGACAAACTATCACCACCACCACCACCAACGACAAACCACTACTACCACCAACGACAAACTACTACCATCACCAACGACAAACTACTACTACCACCAGGTCCACCACCAACGACAAACTACTACTACCACCACCACCACCACCACCACCAACAACAACAACGACAAACTACCGCCACCACCACTAACAACGACAAACCACTACTACCACCAACGACAAACTATTACTACCACCAACGACAAACTACTACTACCTGGCACCACCAACGACAAACCACTACTACCACCAACGACAAACTACTACTACCTGGCACCACCAACGACAAACTACTACCACTACAAACGACAAACTACACCAATGACAAAATAACAGACTACCCACCGACCAACAAGGGTCATCTAGCATCTGCATCTATCGATTAGCAGCCACCAACTGCCATCAAGCAACGACCAACAAGCAAACAACAACTAACAACTATATCAATTGAGATTGCTATTTGTTTTCTGTTTTTGTTTAAAACTTCTAGACTAACTCTATTGCAGGTACGGATCACTGTTTCTCATTCACGAACACATGGCGACTCAGTTAAGCTTGAGCTAGCTTCTTGTTATCCTTACAAGTTGTCAAAATCATGTTCCATGAGCGAGGAGGAGATCAAGCTTCAAAAGAAACGACTTATTGAGGTTTGTTGTCCACATTCACGTTTGTAGCATATATTATTTATGTACGTAACGTCGCACTTTACATATGCCGTACTTAATATCTATTTTGTGGACCCTAGAGAAGATTAGGTTTTTGATTGATACCATGTTGGTAGCTATATACACTATTTAAACCTTTAAATAAAGATTATCGTATTGTACTGCACGGCGCTGCCCTGCCCTGCCCTGCGCAGCGCTGTACTGGGCTGCACTGGGTTGAGCTGCGCTGTCTTGCGATGCGCTGTGATGTGCTACGCTGGACTGACCTAGGCTGGGCTGGGCTGGGCTGTGTTGCTTTGTGTTGTGTTGTGTTGTGCTGTGCTGTGCTGTGCTGTGCTGTGCTGTGCTGTGCTGTGCTGTGCTGTGCTGTGCTGTGCTGTGCTGTGCTGTGTCGGGCTGTGCTGTTTTGCATGGGTTGTGTTTGGCTGTGTTGTGTTGATTCCATTCCAAAGCTCAGTCCAAAGTGCAGCGCAGTACAGTACAGTACAGTACAGTACAGTACAAAACTAATTTAAAGTCTACACCTTTTTCAGGTCAAATTCAGAAACTGACAAAGAATTTCAGATACTTCCAAATGAATTTCAGACATTTCCAAATGATATTCAGATTTTCCAAATGATATTCAGATATTTCCAAATGATATTCAGATTTTCCAAATGATATTCGGACATTTCCAAATGAATTTCAGACATTTCCCAATAAATTTCATGCAGACATTTCCAAAGTGAAGCGAGAGGCTACAGTAAGTTCGCTTGAACAGTAAATAGTTCGGATCAGCTGAGGGAACACATACAGCTTTTGCGCTGCATTACTCAATAAAAAACATTCAATTGCACTCGTTGAAATAACAATAGCACTTATTCATAATTAGCGCGAAACGACATTCAATAACGCTTCTGTAACATCAATAGCATTTATTACATAAAGTGCTATTGTTATTTCAATGAGTGCAATTGAATGTTTTTTATTGAGTAATGCAGGGCAAAAGGTGTATTTACTGTTCAAGCGAACTTTAGCCTCTCGCTTCACTTTGGAAATGTCTGAAATTCATTTGGAAATGTCTGAATATCATTTGGAAATGTCTGAATATCATTTGGAAATGTCTGAAATTCATTTGGAATGTCTGAATATCATTTGGAAATGTCTGAATATCATTTGGAAAATCTGAATATCATTTGGAAATTTCTGAAATTCACTTGAATTATCTGAAATTCACTTGGAAAGTTCTGAAATTGATCTGAATTATCTGAAATTCGTTTGGAAATTTCTGAATTTGACCTGAAAAAGGTGTAGTGTAGTATTTTATGGCAAACTGTAAGACATCTTACACCAACAACTTATAGATTCTTATAATTTAGACTTTTTTTTTTTTTATGAAACCAGGTAAAAACGTAGTACTCGAGTAGTGTTTATATCTTTACAAAACCTTTTTTGAGTAGTTGCATCTTATGTTCATTATCATTTCTTTAGGACGTAAAAGAATACAACGAAGGAAACAGCGCGAAGTCTGAGGACAAGAACGATCTAAGTGACTTTCGTCTATTGATATCGCTGTTTGGTCAAACCCACAAAGACGCGAGTCTCTACTGCCTTCTTAATGACTTTAAAGAGCTCTCCTTGCGTGAATAGCGGAAATTTATCTGGCTTCATTAATTCAAACTATGTCTCCGTGGCTTTGACTCTAAGACCACGTTCACACGATGCCAGTACGGAAGCATAGGCATAGCGGCAGATTATCGTTACGTTCCTGACAACGGTTTCGACTTTCGAATGTGTCCACACGACTCCGGAACCTTCTGGTGTCCATCCAGTGTTATATACCGAGCTGTGCGCCGTTTTAAGGGTATTGGGAATAAAAATTAAGTTTGTTTAATTTGAAAGAACTCGTGAAGTTGTAATAGAAGATCTTTTACAACTTTTTCGTGTCATTCTTCGTTTGCAAGATATTTCAATTTGTTTTATACGTAAGTGAGATGGTCTCTGACGTCAGGAGCAGGGTGCAGTATTTGTACACAAAATTTTTATACATAAATTTTACACATAAATTTTTATGAAATGTTTAGTGTCACAAGGCCGTTTTATGTGCACAGTTTCAAGTGATTTCGTTGAACAAATTTAGAGATATAACTGATTTTGCTACGTGTGAAAATACTGTACCCTGCTCCTGACGTCAGAGAATCTCTCATTTACATATTAAACAAATTGAAGTATCTTGAAAACGAAGAAAGATACGAAAAAATTGTAAAGGATCTTTATTACAATTTTATGAGTTTCTTCAAATTAGACAATCTTGATTTTTGTTGCCAATGTCCTTTAAATAACCATGTCTCGTCAAACGTACAAATGAAAACAAGGAGCAATTCAAAGAATATTATCCCACCAAAGTGTAGTGCATTCTAGGTTTACAATTTAAGTCTCTCTGTTAGGAACTTGCCTTATTGACTTGATCTTCTGCGATTTCCACTGGTTAGTCATTGGTATAATTTGCAAAACAGCAGTGCAAGTTCTTAGCAGCAGTTTTCTAAAGTCCAGAACACAAAGAAAGTTTTCCATCTCTGAAACAAACGTATCCTCCTCCGCAGGCAATTCTGTGTCTTTCCAAACGGCGGACTCCAAATTCCCAATGTTTTGGCTTTGAAAGACAAACGCTAAGTCGCCAAATTACAGGAGCTGTAAATTTGCGAATTGGATCGTAAAACGGAGCGAAAAAGTACTGGATCTTCTGTTCACACAACACCGCCAACAGTTCCGTTTTCATCTTGCAGAAATCGTCGGGAGCGACGACAAAACTCACCAAACGTGGTCGAAATTGTATGAAAACGTCACTCAAACCGGAGCGATTTGATTCACCGTGCGTTTTTGTTCCATTCACTGTGGAAAATTTTGTTGCATTGCACGGCTCTGTCGCATTAATTTGAATCCAGTCTTTCTAAAACCTTACTAAGGTTATTACAAAACGTTTTAAAACATTACTAAATGAATAACGAGGATGGAACATTCCACCTCATCAAGATATTTTTACCATTGCACTCATTCATTATTTGTATAATATCCGCTCTCATTTGGTCAACATAAAAGATAACAAACTATATATAATTTTAATGCTTGTGTTATGTCTGTCTGTCTGTCTGTCTGTCTGTCTGTTTGTTTGTTTGTTTGTTTGTTTGTTTGTTTGTTTGTTTGCCTTCTGCTTGTCTGTCTGTCTGTCTATTTGTTTGTCTGGCTGCTTGTCTATCTGTCTGGCTGCTTGTCTATCTGTCTGTCTGTCTGTCTGTCTGTCTGTCTGTCTGTCTGTCTGTCTGTCTGTCTGTTTGTCTGGCTGTTTGTCTGGCTGCTTGTCTGTCTGTCTGTCTGTCTGTCTGTCTGTCTGTCTGTCTGTCTGCCTGCCTGCATGTCTGCCTGCCTGCCTGTCTGTCTGTCTGTCTGTCTGTCTGTCTGTGTCTGTCTGTCTGATTCAAATGACTCTATAGTTAGAGCGTCTGCATGCCAGCATTCGGAAGCTTGTGGACTCGAGTCCTATAACCAGACCTAAAAGTCCTTCTGAGTATTAACAACTTACGATGTATTGTACAGCAAGAACTAAGAAAACTTTACTAACTTCAAGTTGAAAATCCTAAACTAACTAATCATAAAGCTCTTTCTTAATGTATAGTTTGCGGACTGACATGTGTGTCAACCAACCATGTGAAGTCCAAAGACTGTAGAGTTTTAGTTAGTACTGGAATCTATACAAAGAGAATCTACCTTGACTTGTCCGTTTTGACTTTAATTTCCTTGCAATATCCATCAGCTTTATAACTGCCCAACGTAATTCCTCTACTCTATAAAAGAACGTTTAGTGAGAACAAATTTAACATATGTTACGAATACTGGTACACAGTAAAATTCCGCTATCCCGTAGTATCCGGTATCCTGTAAAATTGTACAGAATATTTACCATATACTACTACAGTTCTTGGATTAGTGAAACTTGTGTAAGTAAACATACTTTGACATTTGGAACGAGAGCTTAACTCTTTCCTGTCCGAATCGGTCTTTAGTATTTTATTCTGGCTAACGTCAGACGATTTTATTCACCTCTAGGGAAGCCCTCGGACAGGAATGAGTTAAACTAGGTTTGACTGCTTCAACGAGTCACACATTCTTTATTTTATTACCTCCGCCAGGAGGTTATGTTTTTACCCCGTTCTGCAAGACGCAGGAATAGCAGGATGCGTCGTTTTCAGTACTTGACGTCGGGATCAGCCCTTTGAATACTTTCATTATCCGTCTATTTAAAACTAAATCGTTTTGATTTCGGGGGTAGGGGACTGAGTTCAGCGTCAGGTGCGGATAATGGCGCATTCTGTATAGTAGTAAATAGCGGACCATTATGTGTATTGTCTTGAATTTATTGATTTATATATATGTACGGTGTTTGCCTAGTTGGGACCTCGTGTCCGTTCGCTAGCCCCTTATCAAACTCATCTTTTACTGTTTGTAATGTATTGTGATCTGTTGTTATTATTGTACTACTGTATTACTTAGTGAGTTTGATTAAAGCTTCTCTTATTATTATGTCTGTCTGTCTGTCTGTCTGTCTGTCTGTCTGTCTGTCTGTCTGTCTGTCTTTCTTTCTTTCTGTCTGTCTGTTTTGTTTGTTTGTTTGTCTGGCTATTTATCTGTCTGTCTGACCCTGAAACGAGGTTGCATTGGTAGGAACACGTTTGAATTATTTTGAACAAAAAAACTTTTCCCATGCGCAGTTTTTTCTTTCGGATTTTATTTTGTTTCTTGAGAAGATGACCGAACGTACGAGGCTACATTTTGTGGGTTGTCATTTAGGATTACTCGGAGTATTTTCCGTTTCTTTTGTGAACCGCTGGCGAAATGTGGTTTGCTTGCGGACACCCAAACAACCCTATAGTAATTAGTTTACCAAAATGCAGAGCATGGTTTAAAACGGCTTGTTAACAGGCTTAAACAACATTACTTTGCCAGCGTGAACAACGTTTGTGCTGATCAGCATGTACAACAATGTGTTGCCTAATATGAACAACATTGTGCTAGCTACAGTAGCATGAACAATATTGTGTTGGCTAACATGAATAACATTCTAAGACCTTGCGTTACATTGTGAGTTCTTACATTACATTGTCAGACGCATTGTGATACCTTGCATTACATTGCGAGACCTTACGTTACATTTTCAGATACATTGCGAGACCTTACGTTACATTGTGAGACCTTACGTTACATTGTGATACCTCACGTTTCATTGTGAGACCTTACGTTACATTGTGAGACCTTACGTTACATTGTGAGACCTTACGTTATATTGGGAGACCTTACGTTACATTGTGATACGTTGCATTACATTGTGAGACCAAACTTTTGTGACAAGTATGTTGCAAATGACTGTAATACTTGTATATACTTGTAAAAAACTAATAAATTTACGTGCATGACATTACAGGTGATAGTTTATTGACGCTGTCAAAGGATGTTACCCATTATATTGTTCCAGATTGTCAGGTAGTGTTTCATTCATTCATTCATTCATTCATTCATTCATTCATTCATTCATTCATTCATTCATTCATTCATTCATTCATTCATTCATTCATTCGATCATTCGTCGTTTGTTTTTTGTTCGTTTCATCGAGATTTCATCATGTTTCATCGGGATTTTCTCAATGTCGCGTACAGTGGCAGCTGTATAGCTAGGTCTTCAATGGGGGGATATAAAGATCTGAAATCTGTAATCTGTTGTGTTTTCTGTGAAGTTTTATAATCTTGACAATTATGTAAAATCTCACTCCAAAATGCAGGAAATGGCATATCAGAGACTCTTGGACCCCCCCCTAGAGGTTTGGCGCTACTTCGCCGCTTGCATTGGCGTGGTCTTTGAGAGAACCCGATCTTTGTTGTAATATTATATTATATTGCTACTTCAGTTATTTTAAAACAAAATATATGTATAATATAAATGTGATCATATAAATAATATAAATGTGATCATTTATCAAATACAGTAATGTCCTTTTTTCATTTTTTTTTTTGGGTGGGGGGCGCCAAAGCTAATCTGGCCACCCCAGCCAGAAACTTGCCACCACGTCACTGGTCGCGTAGATTTCAAAACGAGTAAACTCCACTCTCTATATCTGAAACGCTATATCTTCAGTTATTCACAGGCCTCAAAGTCAAGTTAAGATTTGGTATCTATTATATCGGTTTCGGTCACTGACCTATATATAACTGGACTGCGTGCTCCTATTACCTTTGAGATAGGAAAAGTGTCCCCCAAATCGTTTTCAAAATGGCGGCATTTATGGGTCTTTTGGTAATGGTGAAGGTCGCGGTCCACATTATTCTACGGAACGGAACTTGTCGTCGCATTATTTTATGGAACAGAACGCTGCTAATTTTTGCAATGTAATTTGATGCTGTAACGCTCAGGAATCTGGGATTTTTTAAGTTCAGTTGAATTGAATTTCTAAGAGATAACTCTGATTATCTTTTTATTTGGCAAATATAACGTAATTGTAGTACTAGTATGGTTACGAATAGTCCAGTATACATGTCCCCCGGTTTAGTAATCGGGTAACTTTGCTGGATGGGCAAATTCGCTCTACTGATGACATGCAAATATACAACAGACATCTTATGCACAATTTTTTTGTTTTCAAAAGAGTCACTAAAAGGATTACATTTATTTCGGTTACCAAAAATGACTATAAAACGCCATCTAATATATTGGCTGGAAAATTGTTACGGGGGAGGTGACATTGGTGACAATATAATTTATTCACGGTATCTAAGAAAGAAGAACGGTTTATTAATTTACTTGACATGATATAAAAATCTTAAAACTGATAAATGTAAACGTTTCTTGTATTTTTTGTCTAAAAAACAGTTTTTCTGTTCCAGTCCTTTTCCCACGCAGTTAATCTATTTTTAGTTCTTGTTGCTATAAATAGCTAAAGTGTCATTTTTTCCGGTCGGCGTTTTCTTCTCGGAGATAAGATCTTGGGTACGAGGTTGGTCGACAGACAGTTCTAAACACTGTTTTATAGACATTTTGGCGATTTGCAGTTGTGTGTTTTTATTTGTATAAAGTTTCTTTATTTAATAGATATCCTGCAGTATTATTGAATTATCATTACTGGCAGTTATATGCACTCCGACAAAGAAAGTGTCGTTCCGTTCCGTTTCCAATCTCGAGCCCATAGTCACCCCCTTTTTGGTCAGCGGGAGAGCGCGGGGGAGACTCTGGGGAAACTGAATTGATTCTCTGTTTCGATTGGCTCATTTAAATTTATTGAATTCATCGATTCAAAACATACAGATTGTAAAATAATGAAAGTCAAATATATTGCTTAATTCAATAAACATATATATCTTCAAATTTAGACGCCTCATTTACATCTCCTCTCTTTGTTTAATATATCTGGGTCTTTCTTCGCTTTCTTCTTGGTGTTTTTACAAAGTGCCAGTGCCGTTGCCGATAAAACCGGGTTGTTTCCGCGGCAAAAAATTTAAAGACTCTTTAAAAACATTGTCTTCAGAGGGGACATGCTTAATCGAACGAATGACAGACATCGTCGCCAAAAGTTGTCAATTTCAACAAACGAAAAAATCATTGATCGCGATAGAACAACAACACACACATGTCTGTGAGGCAAAATGATGAGCTGTCCTATGTTCACTAAGCTTACTCACCTGAAAACGTCGAGAGAAACCTCCCTTCTGGAACGTATTTACTCGCATATTCTTCACTCCTTCAATAGCTCTATAGCAATTTTCTCGTCCATTTCTGCTCTGGTCCCTATGCGGTCAACTGGGATGAGATATTGGAGATAGATTTTGTAGAAGACAGTGAAAGCGAAGGCGAAGATTCAAGTAGCGAAGACGGAGAAAGAACTGAAAATGAAGGTAATTAATTATTCCCTTGTGTTAAACGTTTTCATGTGCTCATTTTTTGTCTTGAATGGTCACAATACACAGATTTCCACAACAGTGACAATGATTCTTAATGTTTGTTATTCTTTATTTCTTACATGTAATAGTTCTCTTCACTCTAGCTCGTTACATGCATTTGTGATTTGTATAAAATCGACTGTCAATTACTGTAGTATACTATATTTCCCACTCGATTAGCCAGCTCACCACCCTGCTAGCGGACCCTTATAAATACGTCTGCTAGCAGGGTGCCAGCTCATTTGTTTGAAATCCTATATTGTACACTAAACTTTTCTTCTAAAAAGACTAAAAGAGCAAGTCGCTAGAGATATTTTGATAACATTTAAAGCTTTGTTGTGATGTATACCTTTTATTTCTCAATTTCAGATGGAAAACACAAACGTACAAGTGAAAAGAGAGCAAAGCCTCTAGGTAAAACTTCAAAATTATGGTTTAATTCTTGCTACAAATTGTCAAAGGCAGTAATTTATTAATTTAAGTCTAACTGACTTGTATAGCAGATCTTAGACAATCCAGAAGACAAGATTGTCTTCTGGATTGTCTGTGTCTCTGTGAACAGATAAACTACAGTATGTTTAAAAAGAAAGCGAGTCTATGATTTCATTTGTATAAATACAGTACAGTATAATATGTATAAATTATTTTGTATTAACTACAGATATTATGAAATAAACTATGAATTGTAGTATGTGGTGTTAATACTCTTGTACGATTTTAGTACTGTTGTTTAAGACTGCCAAATATCTTTAAGTATAGTCACAGACAATCCAGAAATATACAAATTGTCTATGGGCTATGGAATACATGTAGTATACCAGTTTGGAATCTAGACGCTGTATGCCGGACATGTCCAGTGTACAGCCACAAATTTTGGCATACAATTCTTGGTAAATGATGCTGGTGTACACTTCGATCTATGTTGTTAGATAAACACCGTGTTTGGACTGGCGTGCAATCGCCAGGATTGGTGTACAACCACACGCTTGTTAATTACCGTCCAGCATACGAAAAAACAACTTTCCAGACTGGGTAGTATATTAAGTTATTTTTTAAACATGCACAGATCAAAGAATACAGAAATCTTACAAAATTCAGATGGAATTAATTCAGTGTACAATGGGTATAAGTTTTTTGTAAAAAAATCTGTATGGATTTTCACCCTTCCTAGCTTTTGTTTTTTTGTTCTTGTTTTTTTTTAATACAGAGATTCCTCACACCAGTGATACAAAATACTTGATCACCAACTTATGTAATGATGGTGAACGGTTATTGGTGGAAACACTTAATGATATAATATCAGATCCCTTTAACAAAATAAAAGGATCCCAACATGGTCCTAAAATAGTTTCTTCTGCTGAGTGTATGCTACAAAATAGAAGACTATGTGATGTGAAAATGTTTCACATCATATTAGCTAAACTTTGGAAAGCAGCAACAACAGGGGATTTAAAGCGGTTACCTACCAATCAGCGTGAAAAGATGTGGCAAGCTTTTCATGTTCTCTGCTCAGATCCTGATTTTGTCAGAGAATTTGAGGTTTACCTTCATCCAGCACTATTTCAGCAACCTACCAAGCTTTTCATTCAATCTGTGATTCACAAATTGTTTGAAAAAATTGTTCTTGTGAAAAACCAGACTGATCTTCATTCAGATGTCAAGGATACGCCTAAGGAGACAAATATGACAAATGTGGAAGAGAACATTTTAAGGTATGCGGCTGGGTTTGTGCCATTCTCCTTGATGAGACAATGTACAAAACGACAGCCAACCTGCAACAATGAATATGGACAGAAAATTAAATGCCTGGCTGCTCTCGCTGTAGAAAATGAAATTGATCAGCCACAAAGTTTTCTTGAGTACACTAAATGTTGGATAAACAAAGAAAACAGAGGGGGTTTGTTTAAGCTGAATGATGATGGCTATTTGTTTTTTAGAGCAGTAGAACGTCATTGCAGGAAATATTTTCAGAAAAACTGTGTAAGCAGTAAATCATCTGATATTAGACTGCCTGTGTTAGATGCAGTATTCAAAGACAAAGTTGCTATGGAGCATTGGGCACGTGCAACCACAGGACACAAATCAACTGTGTCTCTTCAGGTCATGCAAATGTGTGTCAAGCTGTGGGTGAATATCAGAGGGCATGCGTTTGCAACCAGCTGGATTGAACAGTTTAAACAACTACAAACTGTAGAGGCAGCTGCAAAAAAGGCACTTAGGAAAAATCTTAAAAATATTACTGTTTGACAGAAAGCTAAATCTATTCCTAAACATATTGGCTAAAAATAACTTTAGTTACACAGGCAATTTTTGTGGTGATTTTTCTCATTTTGACGCATGTGATTTTGAGTGGTTGACTCAAAAAACTATTCAATAATATAGCTTTGTACAAATGGTCTAATACATTTGTAAGTCAATACATTTGATCACATGCGTCAAAAGGAGAAAAATTGCAGCAAAAATTGCCTGTGTAAACGGGTCTTAATATATTTGCCAGTATAAAATGCTTCTACAAGTTACATACTGTACTGCAGTTAACTTAGGCTAGCCTCTGTTTCCTCGGCTTTTTTGGCAGTGGAGTCGTCAATCACCTCTTCTATACTAGCACCATGTTTAGTGTTCCCAGTCACTGGGGCAAGAGCTTGTGAACCAAGTAAACGCAGGCTGCTTTCATTATAATTGAATTGTACCACTGTTGGATTTTCATTCCCTCCCTTCATCTGACGATGCTTGCCAAAGTGAGATTCAAGTGGATCTTGGTTAAATCTTTCACTCAATATGAAATTAATCCCTGAATTAGCCAGTAGGTATTTTGTTAACTCCACAAATGAATTCACTGTGAAAATAATATTGATATTATAAACTACTTAATATACAGTATAGAGGATATTACAAGAAAAATCATGTACACTGTAGCTTTGGGGCAGTAGAAGTAAATGATTTATTTAAAGTCAGAATATTTCTTACCAGTCATTGTTAGTCCATCTATGGTTTGATTACTTAATTTCATTTTTGCCTTTTGCTTTGGAAGAATGTTTGGCAAAGCATCTACTGATTTGGACCAATCATTTAAATACTTCATAAAGTCTTCCTTTAGCCACTGTGCAGAAACAAAAACAATATTTACAGTAATTCATTATTATGATAATTGAAGAAAAATTCTGCAAATAGAAATTACTAAAACTATTTTTTAATTACTGATGTTAATAATTTAATGAAAGTTTGAAAATAATAAATGTCAGCTTAAAAATTGTACAAAACATTGTGAATCACATGTAAATTTTTATCAGACAAGACCCAGTTTATCTTACTTTTGGATTTACATGCATCTCGTTATACAGCATTTTGTATTATTTACTGCATACAATTATTGTACCATTGATTACATATGATTGTATGCATATAGTACCTTCAAACGGGGATCATCTGCTGATCTGTATGGAGCTAGATTTGATTTCCTTCGCCTAGTCGCCTCGGTTAATGATCTTGTGTTTAAGCAATCAAAGAATTTATCAAATGTTTGCACAAACTGCACTGTGCCTTTCACTTGTTTGTTATAAAAGGCATCCAGTGCATTAGCCACAGAAGTGCTCAGTACCTTAAAGAAAAAGCAAGCACTTCCTAGCATATGGATTATAGTGTGGCTTAACTGTCAGGGTTTCTAATACCCACCCACTTTTGCCACCTCCCATGCCATCATTGATTATGTGTAGGGGTTTCTCTATTGATGAGTGAAATTGTCTAGACATATTGTTCAGAGTTATATTATTTTTTCTCTATTTTAACACATACCTGAGCAGCTAAACATACTTTCATCCGTGAATATGATGTTAGGTATATATGATCATATTTAAGCTTTGGTACCAATCTTAGCCCACAATGCTTCAGATCATCCTTATAAAGATTGACAAGATGAAGCCATGATATATCATATCCACCATTCTAAAGTAAATTTGGGTTAAAGATAATACTCTCAACCAAAAATTCAAAATTTCTGATGTGTGGTGGAGAAGATAGAATTTACTGGGCCAAACTGGGGGGACAAGGTGGGGATCTATGACCACACATGTACAGTATGTGCAAAACGTGTGGACATTTAATCACAACTCGTGAATAAAAATCGTAGCAGCATTCTAATTAGACTATTATTAATAGACTGTATTAATAATTAATTGGACGCTAGGGGAAGTGGAATTAATGTTACCATGGCAACAGTGACCAGTAAAGATTCAAAATGGAGGTTTCATTTAAATTGTAGTGGGCAGGTTTTCACATTCCCTACAACTTGTGGTACACTATGAATTGAGAATACCATTGAAATATTTACAAAAGACTTAAACTGGAAATGTTTGTTGTCAAGTAATGAAAGAAAAGCTTGGACGAGGAAGCGTTACGAGTCACATTCGCAAGGACGGCAAGGTAAAGTACTTGTATTTTGTCCAGTATTATAAAGTTCGAAGTTTGTACGTATACGTGCTTCCAGTTGCTTGCAAGTTTTAGAAGACTTCTTGTACGGAAATTAACTGACCATTTTGAAAGAGCATTGGAAAAATTGTGTGCAATTTTTCACAAGTTTGCAATTTTTCATGAATATTGTAAACTTGTAGTATATAAATCATGATTTTGCTCATGCAATTAAGGATTAATTAAGGATAATACTACTACTAATTAGTGTTAATCCTTAATTGCACCATAGACAATCCAGAAGACATGGGTTGTCTATGATTGCGATTACCCATACAAATTATATTATATTAATTTGATACTTGCCCATAGTTGTCTTGTCTTTTTATTCCATGCACTATTCTCCCAGTTGTTCCTAACAGTTTTGATAAGATGTGGCACGTCTGAGATGAAAAACAAATCCCTTTCGTCGAGGCTGTAAATATTTTTTGTTTTGTACACAACTGTTCCCTTTGGTGATTTTGGTGGTTTGTGAATCTTTATACATTTTCTATTGGTAGAAGCTCCATCACAGGTACTAGCAATAACTTTGAACCCTATAGTTTCTAAGTATCTTACTCCATCCCAAAGAAGAGGAAAAAGAAGGTCAGCTGTTATGCAACCACTGCAAGGGAAATGGGCCAATGGATATTCAAGTCTTGTGGCAACTCCACGGACCATAAAAACGAGCATGTAGGTAGCAACATCAGGTGTGTTGTGAATTTCATCTTTGCACTGCTTTTCAAAATCTATCAGGGTGTTGTTTATGTCTCCTAAGTTAGCAAAACCGATAAGTTCCCCAGTGTGTTTACAATAAACTAGGTCACTCTTGATTTTCACTTCGTCATGAAGTAAAACCACAAATTTTTGCCACTCTTCCAGAGTTTGAAACTTGGCTTCAACAAGGAGGTGTTCGAATATTGATGGCTGGAACCCAGATGACATCTTGGTCGAATGAGTGTAGTCACATAAAGTTCTTTCACTGGGTAGTTTCAGAAACCCTGAATTTCTCATTGCCCTGTATGCTGAGGTTGATCGAAGTTTAATATTCAAACACCACTTCACCATGAGTGGGTGCCATCTAATCTGTCTCGAGTCTTTACAGGCCAGGGCTCCCATTTGCTGCTGCCAAAATAGTCTGCGAAATGTTCCTTCAGGCAATTCATCGTTTAGACATGCACCATTTGATAAAATATTGCCTAAATAATCATTCATCTCCTTATCAAGAACATGACCTTCTTTTTGGATAGCTTGGTCTAATTTTGCTTCTACATTCTTTAACATTCGCTTTGTTGATTTCAGTTCTGTGTGTAATGCTTGTAATCTTTCATTTTTCTCTTCTGGAGAAAGGTATCTGTAATTAGTATGACTGTCCACTGCTGTGTGCTGTTTTTTTTGTCATTTAACTGATGAGTTTGCCTACTTTTTATAACACGCAAATAATTTCTATTTTTTGTACATTCAGTACATCGATTTTTCCACTTTCAACCGACAATGAACACTGCATAGAGCGTATTGTACTATTGAAGCACAGCCCATTTTCAAACTCAACTTCATGTGTTTCCTTGACTACAGAATTGCTTCTCACTTCAGCCATTGATGGTATTTCAATATCAGGGTTTCCACAGCATAATTTGGCTGAGTGGACAATATTCACTATCTCCAGAAAATCCTCATTAGCTTTTATTTCTTGATACTTCTTTAAGTTTTCTGAACCTGGGCTGTCAAACTGCTTGATAATTCTTCCAAGGACTCTTAGTGTCCATGTATTATCCTTGCTTACTGTTACTGATTTAGTTATTGTGGGATCCTTGGTGTAATCTTTCATTCTTGCCTGCAAGTAAATAACTTTTAGTGATTCATCATCAGCTTTAACCATTGTCCAACCAGAAGGCAAACCAACACTTTTGACGATCTTTGCTAAGTTTGTAAGATTGACATTACAAGTCTACAAGTGTAGCAAGTGGCTGACGTCTTTCGTTGTCTCCAGTGCAAGTACTGGTGCTATTAATTAGTACATCATTCATTCGTGTATCCGATTGGTCTCTCATAGGAGCTGATGCAACAGAAGGGGATTTTTGAATCAAAGTATTGGCATCAAGATTTAATGACCTGGCACAAATAGGTTTATATCCATGATCCATGATTTTCTTAAAACAATGAATATCCAAAATTATGGTCCCATTAAATATTTCTATGTTTTAATCAGATTTAAATTATTTTCACAGCATTAGCATTTCTTAATTGTTATTATAAATTAAATTTTTAAATACCTGTTCATTATTTTCCTTGTTGTCTATAAATGAAGTAGAATGTTGTAGTTCTCGTTTGGCATCCATTTTCCTCAACTTGTACCTTTTTTTTACTGAATAGCCTTTTTTATATGGCATCTAAACAGTTTGTTGAGATATTAGACCAATAGACCTTCTTACATTCTACAAGTAACTCAGATATAATTATCATAAGAAATTTTATTATTATATGATCAAATACTACACACAATCAATAGAAATTTCTGATAAATTGAAAACCGCTATACATGTATTAAAGAGGCAACAGTTTCGTTGATAATTATTTTCTTATTCTAAATATTTATTTCCAAGGTCTTAAAACTCTTTCAAATTTTAGTTACAGGGTTCCTTTTGAGAGCATACTTCGACAACAAAAATGGCGACTTTTTTGTAGTCGTGAATACTACACGCACAATCAATGGGAGTTTCTGGTTAATAGAAAACTAAACAGATAATAAAGAAGCGACAGTTTCGTTGATAATTATTTTCTTATTTTAAATATTTAATTCCAAGGTCTTAAAACTCTTTCAAATTTTAGTTACAGGGTTCCTTTTGAGAGCATACTTCGACAACAACAATGGCGACTTTTTTGTACTCGTGTACGTAGTGACGAAAGTAAAGCACTTTTTACACTAGATTGACAATTTGAAACTGCTTTAATTTCGTAAATATCCCATCAGAGATTCAAAATATCCAAAGGAGAGGGCTATTGAGAGTCTGAGTTTAAAGTTACAGGGTTCCAAAGAGCTCTATCTAACTAGCGTGATTGTTACGTGCGCCATTTTGACACAAAGAGCAAAACAAGACGAGAATTATAATCGCTATTTACTGTAAGAATAAACATTAAAAAACGTACATACCTTGAAAATATATCTCTGTTGACAGGTAAACTTCAAAAATCTCTATAGCACGTATCTTCTTCAAATAAATTTGCATAAACCGCGTATGTTTACTATCGTTTTTGTTCTGGTTTAAAGCCGGTTGCCTTGACGACCGATAATTGTTACGTGCTGAAAATCATATCACGGATGTCACGAAAGGAGTCGCGCGAAATCAGTGGCGTTTCTAGTCCCTGTCTTCTGGATTGTCTATGCTGCAAGTGAAGCCTACCACATTTCCCATGATGCTTTGCTATAATGGGAATTGTCTATTCCTTAGTCTATGAAATTCCTGGAAGGAGCCTTTAATTTAAGCTTACATGACGTCTTCAACTCTTTCTTCAGATTCAAGATGGCAGCCGCGAAGCGTTTGTTTGTGTCAGTCGTGTGAAAGAAGCAGTTTTTGTTGGCAGTATGTCCCTTGTTTTTTACGCTGATAGCGATGACAGTAGCGACAACGATTCCAATGAGGCGAACGAACAAGCTAGAAGGTTAATAACAAAAGAAGTTCCTGTTACGAACAAAACATCTCTGTCATTTATACCAGTTGCAAAGAATGAAGCACTTTCCGAAGGAAGTGATCAGAGTGGCGAGACAACGAAACCGAAGTCTATTGGAAACCTATTTTCTTCTTTGCCTGCACCTTGGATGTCTTCCGTCTCTTGGGCAATCAAAAGTAAAACTGGGAAATTAGATGGAAAAGAGAAGAGAGCACACACAGTGAAAATTGCGCTGCCAGTTGCTGAAGAGGTACAGTTTTTATAACAATTAACAATTTGTATTAGAAGCGAGAAATTCTGGGAGCACTACGTTTGTTATTATCGCTTAAGGTGCTGTTACACGATGCGATTTTTCTTGCAACTTGCAACAAATGTCTGAATGTTGCAGGTTGCAAAAAAAATCGCATTGTGTAACACCTGCAGCAACTTGTGATTTTGTTATTTTTGCCGTGTTGCAAGTTGCAAGAAAAGTTGGATGGGTTCTACTTTTTGCTGCAACTTGCAACAAAGTTTACAAGTTGCTGAACATGTAACACCCTTCCTGCAACTTGCATTTTTTTTTCCATGGGTAAATTTGTTGCAAGTTGCAAGAAAAATCACATCATGTAACAGCACCTTTACACGATCAGCAACTTGTGAACTTTGTTGCAAGTTGCAACACTCATCCAAATTTTCTTGCAACTTGCAACATGGCAAAAATAACAAAATTGCAAGTTGCTACGAGGGGTTACACAGTGGGTGATTTTTTTTGCAAGGTCTGCAACGTTCAGGCTTTTTGTTGCAAGTTGCAAGAAAAATCACATCGCATAACAGTAGCTTTAGCTTTCAACCTGTTGACTCAAGCCTACATTTGCTCTGATGAATGCCTGAGTCAACAGGTTGAAAGCTATAAAGCAATACAGTATAAGTAATAAACAGGCTGGTACCACAAATTCTCACTTCTACATTTATTACAATTTGTCACCATGCAGCCATTCAAAGAAATTAAAATAAACAATTTATAAAATACTGAGTAATACACAAGTTGTAATGCACCTATCAATGTTAAGCCCCAGGGTGGGCGGTTCAACCCACGGGGATATTTTTTTGGGGAAAATCGTCAAATTCCCCTGCAGTAGAATAGCCTTGTTGGTCAAAATACCCCTCCCTGGGAAATATAAGTGCTAAAATATTCCGTAGTATCAAGATAATTTTATGTGTCAAAAATCCCATCCCTCGAGCTTGTCAAGGAAGTCAAATTTCCCTGTATTGGGATATGTCGATCAGTCAATATCGCATGGGTATTCCTGCTTACCCCACCCCCCCCCTTCTCGACGCTACTGTATACAGTATGTGTATCACATGTCTATATATAGTGTATAATTAGATGGTAGTATACACAATAGACAGAGTAGACACTTGCACTCTTGTGTTTTTTAGTACATAGACAGTATATATTATGTAAATATACACTATATGTGTATTAGAGGTCTAGAGTGAATTATAGTGAGTATATAGAAAAAATTAATTACTTATACTGTTGTAGTTGGTATAGAGAATAGTATAGTTAGACAGAATATACACTAGCATTAGAGAAATGTACTGTTTGTGATTGTCTATTCTGTGTACAATATTTGGTTAAATAGACAGTGTTGTATAGTTAGACAGAATATACACTATTTTTAGACAACTGTCTATTTTGTCTATTCTGCAATTCCGTGTTAGTGAAAATTCTGGATCTACCTCTGGTTGCATTGATACAGTGTATAGTACAGTACTGCTCTGTGACCATCCTACCTTATTATTATTATTTAATATTATTATTATTATTATTATTATTATTATTATTATTATTATTATTATTATTATTATTATTATAAATTATTATTTCTGACAAGTTTAAATCAATCTCTGACTCGTTTAGATCAATCTCAGACTTATTTATTTGTTAATGCTCGAATGAGCATTGGAATTTTGGGTGAAGAAAAATGTATATGTACACTCTAAATTGTCATTTCACCAAAAATTCTCAGAGTATGCCAAATATTTAACAATCAGGGAGTGGTTGTATGAAGCCCAAATAGCTTATCTGGTGGATAAGTCCTAGCTAAAAAAACACAGCACTAATTGTGCTTTGAACAACCTAATTTAAATTTTATCCACTGAATAGCCATTTATGTATCTGATAGTGCTGTTCAGTGGATAATTTAAGTTAAATGCGACAACAAAATGCGAGTTTTCTGGCATTATTTTGAATTTAAAACTTGACTTTTTCACTACTATACTGTAGTCATAGTGGTCTACACCAATAGACAGTGAGTAGCACAGCCAATCAGAATGTAGCATTAGTAATAGTCCACTAGTTGATTTATACTAACACCTGTATTCTAAAAGCTCACTCACACTCAATGAGTGGCCCCTCACACTCAATAAGTACAACTCAACACTCGATGAGTCTCCACTCACCCTCACTGAGTATGAGACTACACTCACTCTCCAACCATTTAATTGAACTCAGTGTGGATGAGTGGAGACTCATTGAGTGTTGAGTTGCACTTATTGAGTGTGAGGGGCTACTCATTGAGTGTGAGTGAGCTTTTAGAATACAGACGTAATACTTGTGACATATCTGTACTGTACTAGTCAGATAAGATGTTTTTTTACTCATTTATATATTTCTTTTTTGCAAATTGTTTCTATTCTAGTCTGATTCAGATGAGGAATCACCTGGCATAAAAGAACGGAAACCAATTTCTGGCGCACAGGTTAGTGTTACAATTTTGGCTGACTGGATGGTTGGCTGCATGCCTAGGTGAGTGCGTACAGTACGTACGGGCATGATTTAGCGATTGTGTGCCAAAATAGGCGAGTAATTGCGTGCGTGAGTAGTTGCGTGCGTGCGTGTGTGAGTAATTGTGTTCGGGTGTGAGTAATTGAGTGCGTGAGTAATAGTGGTGTGCGTCGGATCGGATTGACCCCTTGTAATCCGACGGTTTGCCAAAACTGTCAATCCGAATCCGATCAGATCCGATCCGAAGCCAAAAAATCGTAGTCCGATCCGATCCGAAAACAGCTGCTCAAATCCGATCCGATCCGAGAAAATTAAAACACCGGATATATGTTGCAATAGTTGCGCAAACATTCCGAAAAGAAAACCAATGAACAAATAAATTTCAGAAAACTACTGTACAATAATAATCTTATGTAATAATAGCCTTCATATATTGTGCAACGTGCATAAAACTAGTGAATTTGTTAATTTTGTGACAAAAACAATGACAAAAGTGAATCTGATGCGGGTAAAAAAGTGCAAAATCCGATTCGATCCGATCTGGGGGAAAAATAACAAAATCCGATTCGAGAAAAAAATAACAAAATCCGATCCGATCCGAACGATAAACGTTTAGCCCGAATCGGATCGGATTCGCATCCGGATCGGATTCGCACACCTTTAGTGAGTAATCAGGTGAGTGAGTGCCTGCGTGTGTGCATGCGTTAGTGGGCGCGTGAGTGAGGCCTGCGCTAACGTCGCACAATATTTAGGCGAATTTAATTCAGACGAATTTAATTCTTTCATTTTATTCGACGAAACTGCGACGTATAACTCGATTAAATTCGACACACGGATTAAATTCGTCTGAGTCAGACGGATAGTGCGACGATAATGCGTGTTCGAGTTACACGACGAATTATCCTCGCGACGAATTAAATGTTTCGCTTCTGTCTGTGACAATTAGTGCCATGTTTTCAAGAAGGGGTTTTTAGGCTCCACGAATCCAAGTAAAAACAATTAATTTCGACTGAAATTCGACGTTTAACTCCATGTCGCATTTACGTCGCATTACTGACGAAGTTAATTCGAATTAAATTCGTGTGGATTAAATTCGTCTATTGTGCGACGTTTAGCGCAGGCCTGAGTGCGTGAGTAATTGACCGTACTGAAAAAGATGGCGACTTGTACATTTAACCACAATCCTTTGCGTGCAGTAAATGTTGTTTCCTGTAGAATTATTGGAAGATATGGTTTTAAAACGATCAACTTTGGTAGGAATGAGGTTCTTGCTTACTTAATCCATCTAAGCATGATAAACAATGTTTAGTTGTTATTTGAGCTGATCTGAGGTCGCAAAGCATTGTGGTTAAATGTACTGCCGCCATCTTTTTCGGTACCGTCAATTATGTGCGTGTGTGAGCTAATGAGCCAGTATTAAAGCGAGTGCGTTCGTGGGCGCGTAATTGACGGAGTGCGTGTGTGAGTGAATATTAGGGAGCTTTAGATTTGACTACGAGTACGACTACGAGATTCGTCATTGCACGCGCCATCTTGTTTCGCCATGTCGTACTAACGTGATAAATTCGTAGTAGCCGCTTATTTCAGTACGAGATTTTCCTTGAAACTCGTACTCAGATGAAAGGCTACTACAAGTTTTATCACTTCAGTACGAGATGGCGAGAGAAGATGGCGCGTACAATGGCGAATCTCGTAGTCGTACCACTGATCTCAATAAAACTGGATAGGACATGGGGCCGAATTTAGCGTGCCAACTGTATGATGACGTGGTCACTACCTAAGATGGTCGCCACTAAAGTTCATAAGCTTTCGTAGATTGAAAACAGACAAAAAAAGTTATTTTAAGAAAATTTAAACGAATGTAAGGACGCAAGAAGTACTCAATAAGGTTACTGAGCTGTGAAACCTTTAAATTTCGTTGTTTTTCTTCAGTGCCGACAACCAAGAAACTTCACGATATTAAATATAAACTGAAAAACAGACTATAAAATCTACGAAGAATTTAATTCCAAGTCTTAAATTGTACCTTTTATAGTAATCTTAATGCCTTAAAGGGTATTGGCAATAAAAATTAAATTTGTCCCATTTGAAAGAACTCGTCAAATGGTATAAGAAGACCTTTTGTAATTTTTCTGTATCTTTCTTGCGTTTTGTAATATTTCGACCAAAGACAGCGTGCTGTCCGCCATCTTGTTGTAACATCGGGTCTAATTAACTAGGAAATTGGTGACGTCACAAGCAGGGTAAACCTGATGAAACTACTCCGTGGATGACCAAATTTCCACGGAAGGCTTTTTAAATGTTGTTGGTCAATTTAAAATGGAAATAGCGCAACAAAATCGAGTTTCTAGCTTATAATGTCATAAGGTCGACAAGATAAAAATTTCACTTTACCCTGCTTATGTCGTCACATGCATATCGAAAATAATTTCAAGATGGCGGACAGCACGCTGTCTTTGGTCGAAATATTTCCAAAACCAAAATAGATACGAAAAAATTGTAAAAGGTCTTCTTATACCATTTGACGAGTTCTTTCAAACGAGACAAACTTAATTTTTATTGCCAATACCCTTTAACAATATCTCGTGTCGTATGTTCCACTACGTAAGATAGCGGCGACTGGCACGAAATGTTTGACTGCTGGCCATAGGGAATACCCTATCCAGTTTATATAGAGATCAGTGAGTCGTACTCGTAGTCGTAATCAAATCTAAAGCTCCCTAATGACTGAGTGCGTACTTGGCGCGTGCGTGTCTGAGCGATTGCGTACGCGAGCGCCTGAGCAAGTGCGTAAGTGAGTGAATAAATAAACAGCAGCAGACAAGACATTTCCATTTTTGTACAATGAACATTTTCCATTCAATCTAATTTTTACCATGGACTTTGCCCATCAGATTGGAGGTTATTATTTTACATGTCTGTATAGAAGCCTTCTGGTTTGTCATCACTACTTCCCAAACCAAAACACAGCGTTGTTGTGAAGGGGAATAATCCAAATCGACCAGTGGCAAAACTATCCAACCGACCACTAATTCCTGACAGCTTACGAAGGAAGCAAGGGAAGAAAGTCGAAACTCCACTTCAACGTAAGAAACAAGTGAAGAAACACGATAGTGATGATGACGACGACGAAGAAGATCAGGAGGCCGTCAGCTTTTTCTCTTTGGAAGGAAAAGAAGAAAGTTTGCCCGTTGATAAGGACACAACAAGTGGAGACAACCCAGGTACAATACTAATTAAAGGATATTGGCAACAAAAATTAAGTTTGTCTAATTTGGAAGAACTCATAAAATTGTAATAGAAGATCTTTTACAATTTTTTCGTTTCTTTCTTCGTTTTCAAGATATTTCAATTTGTTTAAAGGGGCAGTGTCACCATTTGCGCATCTTTTTTGCGCACATAGAAATAACTTTGGAAAATGTTGGAAATAGCTCTAAATCGGACAAGAAACCAGAGAAATGAATCAAATGATATTTACCTTCTACGGTATTCCAATGAGAGCAGATGGGCTGCGAAGTCGCTATCGCTACATGAACCATATCCAGCTACGATTTTAGCATCTTTCCATGACTCAAATATAGTCAGTGATAAGTAAATACGTTTGTGCTGATTATTCCATGCTTTCTGTGAACTATTTGATCCCTCGTATTTTCTCTTTCGGTCTTAATTATCGTGTCTTCCACCATACGGAAGCCAAGTGCGGCCGCCATCTTGGATCAACAAACTTGAAAACCTACAGCAGTAGTTTTTCAAGTTGGCGCGTGATTATTGCGTGGGCTTTGCGAGTGACACTGCTCCTTTGTTTAATATGTAAATAAGATGGTCTCTGATGTCAGGAGCAGGGTAAAGTATTTTCACACGTAGCAAAATTAGTTATATCTCTAAATTTATTCAACGAAATCACTTGAAACTGTACACATAAAAACGCCTTGGACACTGAACATTTCAACCCTGCTCCTGACGTCAGAGCCCATCTCATTCACATATCAAACAAATTGAAATATCTCGAAAACGAAGAAAGATACAAAAAAGTTGTAAAAGATCTTCTATTACAATTTTATGAGTTCTTTCAAATTAGACAAACTTAAGTTTTATTGCCAATACACTTTAAAGGCGGATTTCCAGTCCTCACACGGAGCAGCTCGCTGCGAGCACTCGCAAGCTCGCTGAGAGTGTTTTAGCGCTCGTGGCAGATAGTTGGAAATTTTGAACTATTTTTTACTCGCGGCAAGTACTCGAAGTATGTCAACATTTCAACTTGTTAGTAATTCATGAAGAAAACTGCACAAAGGAAAAATAAAATACCGACTTAAAATACAGACTTGTTTGAGGTGCTATATCTAATCAAACACAGAGAAGAGCGCTTCATCAGGATATCCAAACACCTCGAATTTTGTTCAGAAAACTCGGCTATCGCTTCATCAGCCGCGAGTTATCGCAACGAGCTGCGTTTGGTGGAAACACAGTGGAAACCGTGCGAGTATTCCGAGAGTACTCGCAGCGAGCTGCGAGTTGCTTCGTGCGAGGATTTGAATTCTGCTTTAAGACTATTTGTGGCGGGAGGAGGGGTTGTGTCACGTTTATCTCGAAGAATGCGCTGACGCGTCAGCTAGAAAAGAGCGGGAAACACAGCGAGAATAATCAAACAACATATAGTCAAAATACTCAAACTTCACGAAAAATGTCATCTTGGTTTACTCTAATTTGGTTTACTCCAAGTTTACACCACTCCAAGTCACTAAGTCAGTAGACTTAATGCGGATTTCCAGTCCTTGCACGAAGCAACTCGCTGCGAGTACTCGCACGGTTTCCACTATGTTTCCACCAAACGCAGCTCGTTGCGATAACTCGCGGCTGATGAAGGGATAGCCGAGTTTTTTTCAACAAACTTCGAGGTGTTTGGATATCCTGATGAAGCACATCTGGGTGTTTGATATATACAGTAGCATCTCAAACAAATCAGTATTTTAAGAGAAAATCGAGGTGAAAGTTCGATTAATTTATATAATTTCTTCCTTCAATAACCATGCATATTATAACCATCGACACGGTAATGATTTCCTTTGTGCAGTTTTCCTCATGAATTACTAACGAGTTTGAAATGTTGACATAATTTGTTTTGATTGGTTTATTTACTGCGAGTACTTGCCGCGAGTAAAAAATAGTTCAAAACTTCCAACTATCTGCCACGAGTGATAAAATACTCGCAGCAAGCTTGCGAGTGCTCGCAGCGAGCTGCTCGGTGCGAGGACTGGAAATCCACCTTTAAATAGACTATATATAGAACTATTATCCAGGTAATTGAGTACAAGTACCATTAGTCAGAGGTTCAGGTGATCCTTCGGTTTTGCTTTCCGCAGCTCTTCTGCGCATAATTCTGCAATATTAATTCAAGATGTATCTGGGTGTTAGTGACGAAAACACATAAAAATATCACTAATGAGGTTAAATCAGCTACCAATAACTTTAACAAGAAGATACCAACTTAATTTTTGTTTTTTGAGAAAAATGAAAATTTGTTGTGTGGTTTCGTATATAGATGAAATGATAGGGAAATGCTCTACGTTCAAGCTTTAACAAGACGCCTCGCAGCTGCAATCACATCGCATGCAGTGCTAAAATCTATAAAAGTCTAAACATCATTGGTCACAGAAAATAGTCAAAACACAATCGAATTCTCCGATAGAAAACACACTTCGCAATACACAAAACACGATTGCCTGTATTTATTAATGTATTTCCACACGGCCGTCATACATCGACGAGTCCTTTCGGCTGTTAAATATCAACACAGCATGATCATGTTTAGTCAGCGATTGTAAGCGTATATAGGATCAAGATACCTGCTAGCGACATTACTGACCAATTACTATGTCTGTGAACACACTGAACCCGTCCAAGAAAGAACACTTGACTTCAAACAACTTGATCAGACATCAGGATTCAGGAAAGCGAAGAAAGAAAGCATGAAGATTAGCATTTAGCACGCATCATCAGCCGCGCAAGGCCTGATGGAATGACGTAATGATTGCCATTTCGAAACATAGACAAAAAAAGCCGAAACCTAGACTCGGTCTACCGCAGGTAGCCCGAGTAACTAGCTCACGAAGACACTCGGTGACCCTCACTTTTTTAAAATATTTATTTTTTCCACGAACTCTACATCATACAGTATATAAAAGAATAGAGAAAAAATCACTTCGAGAATTTGAAATATTGTACGTTTTTCGTTCTTGCGGCTTGAAAGAAACATGTAACAAGAAGGAGTATGGACATTCTTATATCGCAAAAATGTTTCTCAATTGTTATTTTCGTCAAATTTTCTTCCATTATTTGTTGCCACTAAATAGTTTATATATAAGTGCATCTAAAATTTCAAATATTTTTCTATTCAGTAAGTGCTTTTATGAAGGATTTTTTAAGTTAACAAGACGAAATCAAAAGTTAGCCAAAATAGCTACAAATTGGGAAAACATCATGATTTACTGGCAGCTGTATTTTCTAAACGAGTTCGGTGACCCCGACGTTTTTTTGTTATTTTACTATGAACGTATCATAACTTTAATACTATAGTCTGGGGAGTTTTAGCAACTTTTCACTTCTTGAAGAATTACAGAGGAATTACCTTAAGATAGTGAGAGAGTGCATTTAGGGCCGGTTTGCCGGGCTAAACTTTACATTCTGTTTATATTCTTGCGAGTTACCTGGGAAGTTGTAATATTTGAGATGATTATCATCAACGAAAGTGACATAAAGCAACGAACATAGAAAATTTATCCCGCTATGCCGAGTTACCCGCGGGGAAAAGTGTTTATATGGGGAAATGTTTATTCCGCCTTGCCGAAATCCCGGCTGCCAGTGCCGAGTTCTCGCCAGGCCGAGTTATTCCCCTGTCTCATATAAACACTGCGGTGGGAAAAACAGTGTTTGCTCTACCGACCGCGAACTCGTCATGTGCCGAGTAACTCTGCTGACCGGGTAACTCGCCTCCATATAAACAGGCCCTTAAAGTGATTTTTTGAATGACTATTATAAATCTAGTTTATGCATGGGCCATGGAGTGATCAAATTCACTCTATTATTTCAAAATGCATAGTTTTTGTTTATTAAATTTCTTAGATAGTTGAGTAAAAAAATTCATACACGGCTCATTGGTAGTTGAGAAAATTCATTAAGAGTAATATTTTTAGTCTGTTGAATGTTTTGAGCGCATGTTATGCGATTTGAAAATAATTATCTTCTCAATATGACATATGGCTTTTGCATAGTTTGTTTTCTTCTTTGTGTTTAGCGTTGCGTTTGTCTTCAGATTTTGTCGTTTACTTTAACTTTGAGGTTGTTTGCTTCGCTTCATTCGTACACCTATAAGCACCTATTTCCCTCGCTTATTGATAAACAGCTTTCAAGAAAACTAATGTCGAGCAACACTAATGTCCCAGGATATATTATTACTCGGGCTACCTGTGGTAGGCCGAGTCTAGGTTTCGGCTCGTTTTTTCTTCTTCTTTGGGTGTCACGATCTTGCATTTTTGCACTTTTTACTTCCGCTGCTATTCATACTTCCTGTGAGTTGTTATAGCCGTGAGACTGAGTGAGGCCGTGAGGCATGTTGTAAGTTCTTTGCTCCTTTTGCTTTGGGAGTTGGACAAAAGTTGAACAGCTTTGCCTTTTGATCAAGGTGTTCTTGCACGTTGTTGGTAGACTTTGAAAGTGACTGGCTGACTTTGTAGTTAAACAGCGATCAGATGTGGCTGACGACTGTCGTGATCGTCCATTCAATTCATGCCCAGTAGCCCGAGTGAACGCCTGACCCAGGCGTCTTGTTGTTTGAAAATTTCCAACAAACATGTCTAATCCTCTGCTATACTGTCATTCAAATTATCTCAGAAATTTTCCCGCTAAAAGTTTAAACTTAGCCGTCTGGAAAAAAGCGTATTTATCTTTCGCGGCGCCCAGAAAGCCAATATGCTTATTTTCTGGTATTCTCATCAGTCATCAACCAATCAGCGTTTGCTATGACTTGAAAACAAGCTAAGCCATCTAGAGAACTCGCGTTGGCCCTTACTTCTCTTCATGGAAGCCAATTAACGCGGGAATCCCACAAGGAGCGAAGTTCGGCCCTCTTCTGTTCTTAGTGATGTTTAACGATCGGAGAGTGTCTGAAGATGTCGTCAAAATTCGTCGATGATACTACTATATGGGAAGTTATTCCCCGAGAATCGACGTCAATTCTACCATCTACAGTTGCTGAATGTTCCAATTGGGCACCACTCAATAACATGAAACTCAATCCAATTGTAATTGAAGAGCATGATGTTGATGTTGTTCCTCACGCCAAGTTACTATAGGTGTCGTGATCCAAAACAACTTAAAGTGAAATCTCCATGTGGATACAATCTGCAAGAAAGCATCCAAGCGTTTGTATACCCTTCGACTGCTGAAGAGAAGTGTAATACCCACTGATGCTCTTATAACTGTATATTGCTCTAATATAAGACCTATACTTGAATTTTGTTGTGAGGTATGGCATTATTGCCTCCCTCAATACTTGTCCGACCAGATCGAGTCGATCCAGCGTAGGGCAATGCGCATCATATTTCCCAACAGCGAATATCATGAATTTATTGAGAAAGCCAAGCTTATATCTTTGTATGAGCGTAGATCCGATCTTTGTAAGCGCTTCTTTTCAAATATGATCAATCCATCTCATAAGATCAATTGTTTAGTTCCCCTACGAAGAACGCTTAAGTACAGTCTACGTAAATGCGGACTCTTTTCTAATCCGCAGTGCAGAACATCTCGTTATGCGAACAGTTTTATTCCAGCAGCGACCCTTCGTTTTAACAAACTCTAGTTGTTGTTTTTTTGTTTTTCTTTTACTCTGACTCATTTTTAATTGTAAAATACTACTAGTAATTACTGTAAATCAAAATAATTCAGTTTTTTACTGCAAATTTGATTTTTAATCAAGATAATAATAATAAAATATTTTTAATTTTTTATACTAGATTTGAAGTTGGAAACCGAGAGCGTTACAAGTAAACCGTGGAACAGTGGTCTTATTAACCGATCATCTACAAACACAACCAACACTTCTACTGCTGCAAACCCATCTTTCGTCGGGGCAGAGGAGGTGTCAGAATTAGAAGAAGAAAAATATATTGTTAGTTTACAACCTGAAGCTGATCCTTATTCTTACCAAGGACACCATACAGTGAGCATGCGTCCACCTGATGCTAATTCCTATAGTATTGGACAAGCCACGGAAAGCCAGGTGACAACAACTAAAAACTATGCTAACAGTGGTGAGGTCAGTGCTGATAGTCAAGATTACTCGTATAATGTTATGTTATGTTGCTCTGTTATGTTGTACTTCTGAGATGATGATCATCATCATAATCGTCATTGATCATCATCATTGATTATCGTCATTGATCATCATCATCACTGACATCATAATCATCATCACTAATCATCATTAAACACTTATTTACTGGCACCGAGGGAAACAGTGTGTTTTGTGGCCCCGAGACGGCCGTTGTTTCCCAAGGCGAAGCCGAAGGCAACAACGAGTGGTTGCGTGTTGTTATACAGTACTTACCCGCTTATAAGAACCTAGTTTTTCCAAGTTAGCCTAAACAGGTTCTTATATAAATGGTGCTTAGCGGAGTTTTAGGCTATTTAGGTTCTTAAACGGGTTCTTATTTTTATAAGAAAGATATGATACCAGTGGCTGGTAGAAGGGCAGCATGTATATTAATTTAATGCCTTTTAATAATATATATGTATATATATATAAATATATTTGTTTCTAAACACTTTAAGTTTATAACTAAAACCTTTTAAGTACTTTCAATGTATGTCCTTTATGTACAGTCTGTACTCCATAAAATCAAGAACTAAGTGTACCCTACTATAAACCCTACTATAAAATCAAGAATTCAAATTGAAACTGCATTTGTAATTCTAAGTGATAAATGTACTTGTGGGGTACTCATGTGGATTATAATTCAAAACCAACATGTAAATACTACTGTTACTTTGTTATTAACAGCAGAAGCCTAAACGCTACATAATTAAGGTCTAAAAGCTATAGGCCTCTAGTGCTTGAGGTCTGATTTTATCATCATCAGAACCATCTGCTGTAATAAGGCAGCCAGTCTTCTCAAAGAGTTTTGCGAAAAACATCTTATCAGCTGCAAGCTCCTTCCAAGCCTCAGCAGTCCATTTAGTCATAAGGACCCTCCTCTTCTTCGCAGATATCTTATCGTGCCACAATTCCAAGTTGTCATCCTCCTCCAGCCACCTCTCCATTGCCTCTCCTATTCTTGTCTTTAGCAACTTTCCACATCCAGCATCAATGGGCTGCACCTTGTCTGTGTGATTTTCTGGTAGGAGATAAACAACAGCATTGACTTCCTTCCTACAGGCCTCATGAAACTCTTTGTTCAGCTGAAATCCAACATTATCGGCAAAGATTACTTTCTCATCTGGGGAATTCCCTATACCAGGTATTAAAGTTTTTGTCACCCACTTCATATTCACTTCACTGTCCATCCAGGCACACACTTGGAAATATACATCCACGCCTTTATCATACTCAGCTTTCTCTGCACTTGTCACATTTCCTTTCCCTCTGAATATTATCGCAGGCTTCACATTCTGCTCCCCTTCCGCTCGTATGCATAGTTGTAAAGTGGCCTGCCTCTTATCCAAGCCAGTGGAGGGCTGAGAAACCCACACCTGTTTGTTGCCCGTACTGTCATAGGTTTTATCCTGGTCGATTACAAAGGGGAGGGGAACTTGATCAATGTTATAACGATTCCTTGGCAACCATCGCCCATACTTCGTATCCATGGCAGAGTTATTTCGGGAGTTATTTCTTCTTCTTCTAGTCTTGACAGCCTTCCTTAAATTCTGGTGAAATCGTTGAATCGTTTCTCTTCCGTGATCTGCAGAGTTCTTCTTTTTATTTGACCTTCGTCTCAATGAAATATTGTGTCGCCTTTTGAATCTATCAAACCAGTTGTTGCTTGCTTTGAACTTGTCTGCTTCGTCTTTTCCATAACACGTCTCAATCGTCGATTTCATTTTCTTTTTGAGCCAAAGCTTTGAGACTTTACATCCTTTAGCTCGTCTAAGCTTGAATTCCACAACTACTCGCACGGCAGCCAAGGGATACTTCTCTCTCTTCTTGTTTAATTTATCATCTACTAACTTTCTTCTCTGTCTTGCTGCCCTCACGTTGCCTGTGTTTCCCTTGTGCTTGTTAAGTTCAACCTCTGTCTTCAATTTCTCTCTGTTCTTGTTCCACTTAATTACCAGCGACTTACTAACCCCTCTCTCTTTTGCTACTTTTTCCCACCGCTTTTTCTTGATCTTGAGCCCAGTGAGGGAATCAAGGAGCTCCAGAGTTTTCAACTTGAATGCAACCGTGTAAGATCTCCTTCGACTCTGCCCGCGTCTGTTGTCGGTGGCGGCTGACTCTACCGGCTTTCCTTGCTTATTGCTGTTGGTAGTTGAAGTCTCTTCGCTTTGATACGGCTTTGTGCTCTCAGTTAGTTCCTTATCTTTGCTTACATCCTCGAGATGTAGGTTTTCTGAGTGCTTGAAGCGAATGTGCGTTTCGAGGTACTTCTTGGCTGTGAAGCATTGGTTGCAAATGTCGCATTTCACAGGCTTGCAGGACAATTTCACAGACCTTGGATACGTCGCTGAAACGTCAAACTCTTCACCACTTCTGGTCTCCACTGTTCTCTTAACCCCACAGCTAAATAAGGTACGATTCATGTTTTGTTTTAAGCCATTCTACAACCCGTCAACGACAACAAAATGTGCGAACTGTCACTTTCACGTGGTTCAATGTTTTGAACGTTGGTTTTATTCTGTGGTTCAATGCTATGTGGTGAGCCCAATGGACGACAACCCAGCGGTCTTTACATGTACTGGTCGTATTTTCGCCATTTTCTCCATCTCCTTCAAGTAAATTCGCTAGAGTTTCTGCTACAAAGCTTACTAAATCGAGAGGGTCAACTGGATAACCGCAAAGTCAGGAATGGCAGAGGAGTGTGAGGTTTATATTGAGTCCAGTGTTCGTGGCTACCACGCTTACTTCAAGGAAACTACAGTTTGTGTTGGCGAGGTCTTGAGGTGTGAAATTGAAGACAACAATGAACATGACAAGAATGCTATCACTGTCAGAAATGGAGAAGGGAAGCTAGTTGGCCATGTCCCCATCGAATTGTCAAAGCGTTTTAATAAACTCTTGCAGGATTATGGTGACATAGAAGCCGAATGCATTGGCAATCGTTTCAATGCTGGACATGGCAAAGGCCTTGAATTTCCTGTGGACTACAGGCTTACAGGGAATTATCTGTACTTGAGGAAGTTGATAAGGAGGCTGAAGACAAAAGAATTCGCTGATAACCTAAATATTAGTGACATCAGAAAGTGCAATTTTGCATGAATCGACGTGCAAGAGTACAGAATGCTTTGATTTATATGTGTGCTGCTTGAATTTGGAAATGCAGATCATATGTATGTGAAAACTGAGACAAATTGCTACATTATAACTGAAGAGATGACATTGTGCTACAAAACTCTGAACTCATCAAAGAGACACATCAATTGTATTTTTAATTATCACTGAAGACAGGGCTCATCCCTAATGTAATGAAAATTTACAAGGTTTTCATGCATTATTTATTCCAAATTTAGAGATTTTAATAGTGTAACATGTTTAAGTTCACTACTTTTGAGTCATGTCTTTTATTTTTGCCTGAAGATCTTTAAAGTTCATTTTCTAAAATAAGAACCTGTTTCAAATTTTAGGCTAAATAGGTTCTTATATAAAGGGGGTCTAAATTGATATTTTTAGGCTAACAGGTTCTTAAATTGCAGGTTCTTATAAGCGGGTAAGTACTGTATATCAAGTGTCAAATGACAACAAAAATGTTGAGTAAAAGCTTCAGACATTGTTTTTAATGAAAGAAAACTGGAGAAAACAAAGACAAATTGAACCTGACCATCTACTTCCGGTTTTGATATTTTTCCCTAGGGAAAAATAAATGTAATGTTACCGCTGCCATGGATTACGTGGGAAACATCACGATTTTCGTACCGCCACGCGAGGACCGCTCGTCCAATCATAGAGCTAGAAGAACGGACTTTGACACTTGATATATAACAACATCATTTATCATCATTGATTATTATCATCATTAATAATTATCATCATTGACCACCATTGTTAATTATCATCATTCATCACCATCATCATTGATCATCATCATTTATCATCATTAATTATTATCATCATTTACCATCATTATTAATTATCATCATTATTGATCAGCATCATTGATCAGCATCATTGACCATTATTGATCATTGATCATTATTGATCATTGATCATTATTGATCATCATTATTAATCATCATCATTGATCGTCATCATTATTGATTATCATCATTGATAATCGTCATCATTATTTATCATTATCATCATTATCATTGATTATCATCATTGATCATCATTATTATTATTGATTATCATCATTGATCATCATCATTGATCACCATTTATCATCATCATCATCATTGATCACCATTTATCATCATCATCATCATCATTGATCACCATTTATCATCATCATCATCATCATCATTGATCATCATCATCATCATTGATCATCATCATCATCATCGCTGATCATCATCGTTGATCATCACCATCATTATTGATTATTATGATTGAGTATCATCATTATTGATTATCATCATCATTGATCATTATTGATCATCATCATTATTGATTATCATCACGATCATCGTCATCATAATTGTCATCATAATTGTCATCATCATCAAAATCATTGTATTAAGTCGTTTTCTTCCTTTTTTAGCCATACTACAACTATAGTTACGAGCGACAAAACGAGACCCCACAGCAACCTCAGTATGGCGTCGACTGGCACTCGCAAGTTGAACCAACAACTCAAAACCATTCACAAGAGGTATGCTCGTTCACTGGAGAACACTTCATGAAATATTCTGAAGGGGGGAGAAATCTTGCTAACACACCAACCCGCTACGGTTCTGAATAATAGACATGCGTTATCCTTCTTGAAAAAAAAGTAGTCCTGGTTATTTTTTAGTTGATTCACTGCTTCCTGTCCGAGGAATATTGCAATGTTTACATCAATATTGGAAAATAGAAAAGGAAATTTCAAAAAAAAAAATCCATAATTTGCTAACTGGTGTTTACAAATTACAATTAGTTAATCATATGCTCGATTTTACATTTAAAGTGCTTATAAACCTAAATATGATAATACTGCATATGGATTCTATTTAATGTGTATATAATGTGTATATATTTAATGTATATATTTTTTATTTGAACCTTTATTTGTTGTTATTTTGAGGTTTGTATTTCCAAAATACGGATGAGGATGACGTCTATGTAGGCATAATTTGCATACGAAGTGTTCCGTTACCGCAGAAATATTATGCCCAATTGACATGTTAATGGAATACTTGAATAGTATATTCTGTATTTTCTCATTTTTTTCTCATTAAAATCTTCAAGCGGTTAAGAAAAGAAAAAAATCACACACAAATGCTTACATAGACGTCATGCTCATTACCATTTTGGAAATACAAACCTCAATATAACAACAAATAAAAGTTCAAATTAAAAATATTTTGGCATTCAGCTATTCAGGTTATATATAATCCATATCAGTAGTATCTTATTTGAGTTTATAGGCACTTTAACTGAATGAAAAGTGATTAAATCGATTAAAGTTACATGATTTGTAAAACCTATGTATAACCAATCGAAAGGCTCAAAGCACCATACGTGACTATCCTGGGTAAAATCCACTTATTTTTTTACTTCTCTACACTTTAAGTGAATAATTTGCGTTTGGTGTCGCTACATTTTTTAGTTATTACTCTGGATACCTGTGGTAGGCCGAGTCTAGGTTTCGGCTCGGTTTTTTTTGGGTGTCACGATCTTGCATTTTTGCACTTTTTACTTCCGTTACTATTCATACTTCCTGTGAGTTGTTAGCTGTGTGACTGAGTGAGGCCGTGAGGCATGTTGTAAGTTCTTTGCTCCTTTCGCTTTTGGAGTTGGACAAAAAGTTGCACAGCTTTGCCTTTTGATCAAGGTATTCTTGCACGTTGGTGGTAGATTTTGAAAGTGACTGGCTGACTTTGTAGATAAACAGCGATCAGATGTGGCTGACGACTGTCGTGATCGTAAATATGTTCACCAGTGTGAAGTATGCAACACATTCAGCCTTCCATTATTTCAATCGTGATAATGGCAATAACCAACATTAGTTCACGATCACCTCGGTTTTCTTTGATGTACCGCGGTTGTTTATTTATAATAATTACTCCCAACCACGCGTAAATCAAGTTAATTGCCACGGGTAACCGTTGCAATTAACTTGATTTATGCGTTGTTGGGAAAATAAGGGTTAATCAATGATCACGAATGTGATAATTGATTTATCATCGCGACTGAAGTGTTTTTTAGACAACCTCTGTGATCATGAACTCAGTTTCTCAGTTTTCTTAGGCAACCTCGGTGATCTTGAACTAAGTAGGTTAGTTACCTCAACCTCGGTAACTGACGTAGTTACCTCGGGTTCAGTAACAAACGAATACTAGTGCGTATAAACCCAAATTTTTTATCATCTGAATACGTTCTACATAGAGCAAACAGTTGTTCAGTGAAATATTTTTTTTTATTGGAGCTATTCTTCAATGTTTTTTGGCGATTCGCATTTCTAGTATGGTAATGAGATGACGTCTATGTAGGCATTTGGCTTTCTTTCTCTTTTTGGCAAGATAAACTACCTGAGAATGTTTGTGGAAAAACTCATACAATATGGAACATGTTGTTCAAGCACACCATTAATGGAAGAATTGGGTCATGTCGCACCTGCAAATAATAATTGTATAGATAATGATGACTACTTTGGCGTCATCTCATTACCATTTTGAAAACAAAAATCTCTGTTAAAGCAATAAAGGTTGCTCCAATCTAAAAAATACTTCGTTGTTCAACTATTTTCCAAAGGTAGAATGTATTTAGATGATAAAAATTTTTGTACCAACCTCCACAGTAAGTAACGTTCGATCGCTGAACTTGGTTTCCACAATTTCTTTTTTATCTCAGCTAAAGAAGCTTCGAGGGAAAAGAGGTCGTGGTGAAGAGAACATCAACATAATTGACGTGAATGCTGATGACCAGGTTGGTTCCTCGTCAGATTGGAAGTCGCGTTATAGACTAGAAGATGCTGAATACACACCACAATCCAAGGTTCGTGGCATTAGTAGTTTAGTTATATTTTTGTGTACTTCTGCTTTCATTGATCATTGTTATCATCGTTGTAAGCATCAATATTATGAGCGTGAGCATCATTATGATCATCATCATCATCATCATCGTCATCATTATCATCATCATCATCATGAGCGTGATTATAATCATCACGAGCATGATCATCATCACCATCATCATCATTATTAGCGTGATCATCATCATAAGCGTGATTATCATGAGCATGCATCACCGTCAACATCATGATTATCATCATCATCATCACCACCATTATCATCATGAGTGCGATTATCATCATGAGCATAATTATCATCAATATCAACATCATCCTTATTATCACCATCGCCATTATCATCATGAGCGTGATCATCAGTTAATATCAACATCATCGTTATTATCATCATCATTATTATTATTATTATTATCATTATGAGCATCATGAGCGTGATTATCGTTATCTTTATTATTATCATCATCTTTATTATTATCATCATCATTATATCATTATGAGCATGATTATCATCATCATTATCATTAGCGTGATTATCGTTATCTTTATTATCATTAATATTATCATCATCATCATCATTATCACCATTGTCATCATCATCATGAGCGTGATCATTATCATCATCATTATTATTATCATGATCATGATCATGATCATCATCATTATCATCACCTTTATTGTATATCTTCATGTTCATAAACTATCGTCTTTAGTTTAGTGTTTTATTTATACATGCAGTTTTTTCAAGACTTGCCACAATTCTGTTTGCGCCCAATTTTGCTTCATCGCACCTTGTTTGCATATTACACCAATTTCAATCAATATTCACAGATGACATGTATGCAATGTTGGCGAGGTTTCTCTATTGTTGTTTACTTTTGTAGAAAAAGGAAAATTTACCATCATCGCAAGAAAGGAGAAAACATCAGATAACGTACTTGGCATTCCAGGTAAATGCTTGGTTCATTCCTTATAGTTTTCAGGGGCGCAACTAGAAAATTTCGAGGGCAGGGGTTGAACGCAAGAAAAGGGCAAAGTCGTTCAGTATTCTAAACAATTTGGGACTAGAAGGCAGTGGCGTGGGAAGCAGAGATTCTAGGGGGGTCCGGGGGCATGCCCCCCCGGAAAAATTTTGAATTTTAGGACGCTTTTCTCGTATTTTCAGTTGCGGAAATGTTTATTTTGGTCTCGCATTATTGCGGAGAATTGTATTGCGTGCTACAACACGATTAATTATCTGTTTATCTAATGTCTAACCTAGTATTAGAGGTCTCACAAAAAGGGCAGGGGTTAAAAAGGGCAGGGGTTGCAACCCCCCCAACCCCCCCCCCCCCCCCCCCCCCCCCCCCCCCCCCCCCCCCTAGTTGCGCCCCTGGTTTTAAGTTTGTAGTTTAGTGGGATTTTTTTTAAACAAAATCGATTGGTTTGTTGATTTTTGTGGTTAGACCCGACTGAGATGGTAGGTGTATAAATGTAAAATAGAGACGAGTATCGGCTTAAAATTCTCAATAGCAAGACCATGACAATAAGAAGAGTTTGAACGAACGAACGAACGAACGAACGAACGAACGAACGAACGAACGAACGAACGAACGAACGAACGAACGAACGAACGAGCGAGCGAGCGAACGAACGAGCGAGCGAACGAACGAACGAACGAACGAACGAACGAACAAATAAAGTCCATATTTTACCAGGATATCGCAAAATAGCGTATAAATACCACGAAACCTGCAGCGCTCAAATTAGATTCATCTGAGCCTGTTAGCGTATAGTGTAGTGGATTATGGAGTGATGAGACATTTTGACAACATTTTTGAACTTTAGTTTATCTTCGTTGCAGTTTTTGATTAATTTTGCGTCTAGGTTCAGTCAAAAGTTAATAGTCACTTAGTGATTAATGTTATGACAAACTTCTTTTATCTTTTTTTATCTGTAGGCCAAGGAGGCCGAATGGGAACTTCGCAATCAATGGGCCGCTAACAGTCAAACTCGAAAACAGACCCAATCGAAATATGGATTTTAATCAATGTGAGCTAATTAAGTGTTATGTAGAGTTCAAAAGAACGGAGTACTATATTATATTTTCGGTAAAATGCATTCATTCAAAAGTCTAGAACTATAATTATTTAATAGTTGAGTCGGTTTTCTTTGTTCTTTCTAGAGCTGTATCTAAGATAATCCCAAGAGAACTGGTCAACAGGGCGTATATAGTAATTATATGTTTTTTCAAAAACCTCCTCAACTATTAAATACTGTATAGGTTAGCTACCGAACCCGAGGTAACTACGTCAGTTATTTACCGAGGGCCGAACCTACTTAGTTCAAGATCACAGAGGTTGCCTAAGAAAACTGAGATACTGAGTTCGTTATCACAGAGTTTGCCTAAAAACACTTCGGTCGCGGTGATAAATCCTTTATCACATTCACATTGGGTAAAAGCCTCGGTTCTCGATAATTAACTCTTACTTATTAATGTAAATATTCCCTAGAAATCAGTTTCGAGCGCATGTTACACGACATAAAAAATTTCCCTATTAGACCTCGTTTACACTAGAGCAAAAGTTTCCGGGTTCGTGACGAATCCGAAACGTTTTGATACCGGATTCGTTTTGCCATTTACACACAAGAGAATAAATCTGGGACAAAAACTTTCCTGTTTGATCACGTATCCGGAGATTTCGAATCCGAAAAAAAAGTAGAAACTTCGTATCCGAATACTTTTGAATCCGAAACAATACGTAGTGTGAACGGTTTTTCCGATGAATCCGGATACTTTTGCGCCAGCAGTCATAGGAGTTTGCGGTGGAACCGACATGAACATATAAAGGAATTCCAAGTGCGGTACGAAGTGAATCCGGAAACATTTACGAATCCGCAAACTTTTGCTCTATAGTGTAAAGGTAGTCTTAAACCACTGACCTCTATATAACTGGGTTGCTCATCCAGCTCCAAAAAGGAAGCCAGCAGAGATGACGAATTTCGAGTACCAAGATGGCAATTTGTATGTTTTCGTAGCACGAAAAGAGAGGAAAAGAGCCACATTAAGAAAATTTCTGCTATTGATATCAAACAAAGAAGACTGTAAAAGGTTTAAAAGGTGTAGACGTTATGTACCCGTACAGAGATATCTGTCGACTATATATTCGCACTTTTGTGACGTAAGTTATTCCTCTATCAGATTCATCAGCACGCGAAATGTTCGGAGCGAATTCAATAGCCAATATAAGCGAAGGTGTGCCGATGTTTTCCGATGTAGCAACGAAGTAAGTAACAGGGCATTGTGATTTAGTGAATATGGCGTCGATCTGCTTTCTGCTTTTGTCTGCGAACGATTTTGATGTCGGGAAGAACTGGAAGATTTTATCAAGGTAAGGAAGTAATTATAACTTATACTGTGTCACATCAACGTTAATCTCTATGGAACTTGTGGAAACATGATGTAAATTTCTTGTTGTACTGGGCTATTTTTTTAGGTTGTATATATCATCATAGACTCATGAAATAGTTGTTTCACTTTTTAACTCAGGCATTTTGTCCTCAACGTTACTGTAAGCCCGACAGTTACAGACAAAACAGTTTATCGTTTCAAAATATAGGAAGGATACCCTGATTCATTTTAATACTCTAAAAGCCAAATGTTGTCGCATTAATATGCGTCAAAATAGTATACACTGTACTGTAAGCTTATATTTTATTGAATGTGCAACTGTATATGCTATATTAAAAGCAGTCCAACCAAGGGAACACAGCAGAATGCTATTTGGTTTGTTTCGTACCTGATCTTTACCTTTGTAGTCTTTTTATCTCCATGCATGATCTCCATGCATAATCCGCGATAAAATTAATACGTATCTCCGCTGTCCTACAACAATGTCATCACCGGTATGTGCGAACGAATTCCGAATGAATCCCAAACGTAAGTACGAAGCGGGAATTTCAAACCCGCTTCGTAGTTACGTTCGGGATTCAATCGGAATTCGTTCGCACATACCGCGTATTAATGATCATGCATGGAGATTCACTGGAAATATGCAAATATATAAAAGACTACAAAGGTGAAGATCAGGTACGAAACAAGTCAAATAGCATTCTGCTGTGTTCCCTTGGTCCAACCAAGCGATCCATTTCTTCAAAAATGGAATCAAAAATTAAACTCTTAGTAAATGCTCCTACAACGATTATAACACTTTTTTGCTTCTTATGTTTTTCCCTAAATGACCTAATTTTTTGTTTTCTGTTTTACAAATATTGACTGTGTGTTCATAGCTTGTGACAGTTGTCCACTGATCTCTATACAGTTGTCTCACAGGGACCAATGTGTTCGTGGTGACCGATATTCTGATCAGACATTATCTGTGTAGTGAATTATCACATAACTCAAACTAAACAAACTTAACAAAGTTAAGTGTGTGTAGTATGCTATATATTGTGCATAATAAGTTGTACGTATACATGTAGTGCATGTGGTACGTTTAAGCTTGCAAATGTACTACATGCACTACATGTATACGTACAACTCATCAGATCATTTTAACTATTAACTACATCTCATGCAAACGCTACCACTTATGGCTATGAATTTACAACATTAGCTCTCCATCTGAGCCTCAGTGTCTCAATGGTTAGAGCATCTAACTAGTCATTAGATAGAAGGTTGCAGGTTCGAACCCTGTCTGGGGCTCAAAAATCTTTTCTGAGTAATTGAGCTTGATGAACGTCCACCAAATGTCTGTTATATATTGTGTAAGTATGTTGCATTACTGAGAAAAGTAAATAACATTGAGGAAAATCCTGGACCCATTGTTTATATAATTGACCGAGGTCAAAAATCTGCCAGTTTTATTGAAGCCAAACAATCTGTGTCAGTTTTAGCTATGTTATTGACTGCAATGATGTGCAGACAAGATAGAACCAGTATGTAACTTATTATGACAGTATTATTTCCGCATGTGTATACACATAGTAGAAAATTATCATGCTAAACTAGTCAAATATCAATAAACATTCTGAAAAGTTCTTAATATGTATTTTATCAAATTAAATTGACCATTTCCTGATTTGGTATATTGCTATGTCCTCCGTTATATTAATTACATATTTACACTGCCTGCCAGTGTCTTTGATGATTATTTCAACCAAAGGCCATGATCACATGGTCTGATTAACTGGACTCGATTTTCCTCCTGGTACATGTAATGTGGATTTACCTACTATACAGGTAGTAGCCAGTTATGTCTTATCGCAATTACTATACATGTAGTATGTTTTTATTAAATGATATGTATCATGAGGAAAATCAGATTATGTGAATAGATTGTTCCACATGACGTCACCATCATATTGGTTGATTTTTTGCGTGGCAAACACTGTTGACACAACGGTCACCGTCATGTTTGTTTTAGCAAGGGTATTAGAAATTAACGGAAATCAACCAAGATGGCGTCCAATGTCACGTGATTGCAAACGGTGTATACTGTAGCCCTAAACGTAGACGCATGTACGCATTGCGTACCTATTTTTGCATTTGTTGGTATTATTAAGTAGTAAAACCTGTTATTTCGTAGTTTTTTACTCCGCCTGGAAATCGAAAAACTTACCTATATCACAAAACTCGTAAAAAACAATGAAATCAATGAATAACTTCATTATAAAACTATCTATATACCTTTGGTAGTAAAACATGGCTTTACAAAGCCTTGACAATTTTGGACTGTATCTTTGTACATAAATGTTCAATGCATTCGTAAGTCAATCCATTCGATCGCATCAGTCAGGAGGAGAAAAATCGCAGCAAAAATCGCTTGTGTAAACGAACCTTTAGGAAGGCGTTAACTTTTGGAACTTTGCGGTACTTAGATATGCAGAAATTTTTGAAAAGCGTTAAAACTAATTTAAGAGTTAGATGCACTTTAAACAAAGTGAATGGGAAGATATTTTCCAGACAATGCAATGTAGTATTGTGCGAGTACTATTTTCAACCTTTAATCAACTTTACAAACATTTGTTTAATTAACAGAATGCATGTTTTACTTTAATTTTAGTAATTCTTTAAAGGAGGTTGACAGTTTAACCAAAGTAAAAGACTTCTACTTCAGATGGAGTGAAATGAAAACTGCCAGCCAAGAGAGCATTGGTGTTGCTGCTGCGATAGCTGTAGCCAGATGGAGGTTGGTATACGTGACCAAAATTTGTGTAAGAGCTTGTTGACGAGTGAGCGTTGTTGGCGATTTTGAGATCAAAACCTCCTCCAAAGGTGGGTCCATAACTAGAATAGTCGCGAATTGCGTACTGACTGTATCGGTAGATTGGAGCTTTAAATGGCTTCAAATTGTCTTTATTTCGGAGGGAGAAAAGAAACGCATTCGAGCTTGATTTATAACTACCTGATCCTCCTAAAAACGAAAGAAAATAACAAATAGTTGCAAACTGTTTTCAAATACTAAAATTAAAGGCCATGTCGCGCTATTTTTAGCCTCGATTGTCTTATGTTGAAATTCTGAGCTGCAAACTTCAAAATTAAAGCTGCACATTAATTCGATTATGGCCTGGCCAAACGCTTTCAACATCGCATTCAACATCATTCAAGATTGTTGAACGATGTTGAATAATGTTGAAAGCACGAGTGGCCAAATGAATTCAACATCGTTCAACATTCATGAATGACAATTAATTGAACGCGGGCTACTACAAAACCTGGAATCCAGCCTGGGCAGCAAAACTTGTTTGAATAAACATGGCAATGTATTTATATCAAAGAAGACGCTGTGTCGCAATGCTTGCCATCCTGGGGTTCCTTCGATTCTGTGTAAACTTTCACTATAGAGACACTAGTATTAGTCTTTCATATATGACAAATATTTATGTCGCTTAAAGCTTCTAAGCCCTAAAGAGTGTAACAGACAGGTCTGTATCTTAGCTATGGGTATTTCTTGAATGCATAATAATTTATATCTTAATAATATATCGAGAATGAAAGAAGTTTCCCCCCGGAATATATTAGAATAGCACTGCGCACGCGTGGTTTTGTTTGCAACTGGCGAATACAACAATGGCGGAGAAACACAAAGGAGCGATCAATCTTCTTCTCGAAACAACGACTATCTAGACTTAGCTGCATGGCTAATTAAATATGGTCTGGACGAAAGGATTTATTGTCTGCCTAGCAGAAGGCGTGAATTAATATTAAAAGCTTCACATTCAACTTTAATATGGCCTGGCATGTTGACGATGTTGTGAAGTCGGACCAGTCGGTGAGTAGAGTGTTGTTGGTTCGTGTTTATTTAATATATTTTACACGAGTGGCGCTCGAGCAGTAGCTTAATAACAAAATCTGTATACTGGAGATTGTAGACGGTTTTGGTGTTCATAAACAACTGTACAAAGAACCCTGGCCATAGATTATTAAAACGTGAATGTAGAATGCTCAAAATATTCTACAAATCGTTCTATCCGTTAGCCCGTGATTCGGCAGACGATTTGCAAGACTCATAACGTGAAGCTAGCAACATAATCATCAGACGATCATGAATACAAAACATTTAATTTGTAAAGGCGACAAAAACTTATGTACCTTTACATCCATTTGGCAGATTTTACCCAATTTTGATCTGGACCGATTGGACATCACACGATACGTATTAATATCGGAATTCTTGTGATGCGCCAAGCTTTTTAAGCCAAAATTTTGAGGAGTTATAAAACGTGATCTCGTTGTATTAATGAAGACTGAAGCAGAATGCGAAGTGCACAAAAGACGTCAGTATTCATGTTTGTGGGAGTTTATCATTTTTTTCTTTATTGAGAAGAGAAAATGACTCCTTCAAGAATCCCTCGAGATTCTATTTTGGCTTGTTTGTTTGAGTTTTGGCTTGTATTGAATTAACTGTGGGGTGGTCATGTTTGGAATTGACTTATGCATAAACATAGCAAAACTTATTATTATCTTTGACTGGAAACTTTGCACTATCCTTGGGATCTAGTTTCTTTTTCTTGCTACTTTATTTCCATCTCCTTATCAACGTTTTCTATACCCTGGGTGCCAGAGGTTTTTCGACGCTCGTGGGGGATAACGGGGACACGCGACGAAGCCAGGTGGTAAAGTGGGAGGGGCCAACCCGGAAGGCGAGCGCAAAAAAACGTCTGGAACACCGAGCCATACTGCCGTACCCGAGGGCCGTACGGGTTAATGATATTTTAACAATCCGGAGTCAACTCTATTTTGTATTTCTCCAACAAGTAATAATGCTATCGTCTCGACAGTCTTCTATACATTAGACCAATAAAAATTGCTCAAATTTAATAAAACTGGTTTGATTTTAGTTCGGGCGACGTGACGCTGCCCGATATTCACTATAAACTTTCAAATCCGCCGTCTGTTACTTGTCATGCAGACACTCAGACAGTTATAACTTCCAAACTATGCATTGTTGAACGCTATCTTGTAGGTATGTTGTTATAAATTTCATAAGCTTCCCTTTGATGTATGGCTTATGTTTCTGGGTTATATGGAACTTTTTCAAATCCAAAATGTTCACTCAATAATAAATAAATATTTATTTACTTAACGTCTCACATGAAGTCGGTTTACTCGGTTATAGAATTTCAGATACGCAGGAACTTGAACGACTTGAACTACACTTCAAATGAAAGCTTATAAATTTCTAACAACATACTCACAGGATATATTTCAACGATGCTATCTTGTTGTTTGTTATATATATTTTCAATGACGAAGACGTCTCGTCGCTGAATGAAGCTAAAGTATTAAAGAGGTAGTCGCTTTGATGCTCGTTGAGCTCGTAACGAGTAAAGACTTTCCCACGCAATCAAAAAAATCCTCGCGAGAGAGCAAAAGCATTCCAAAAAAAGTGTAAGTTGTATATCAACGTGAAGCGAAAGTATTACTAGTATTCTCTCTCTGTTTTGGAGCCTAATATATATACAAGGAAATCACTGCTGATGACTGCATCTTCTAGACGATGTTACTCATGTTATTAATAGAGATGAGCGATAGCCAATGAAACTTATTGTTAAAAAATGATCCTTCGCTTGACCAATCAACGTCTTACGTCCAGATTTTGGAACGTAACCTTTTCATTGGCTCGGCGCGATCAGAGAAACGACTCGGTGTTCCAGAGGTTCTTCCCGCTCGCCTTGCGCATTTACCGCCTGGTGTCCTCCCGTATCCCCAACGTCCCTACGAGCGTGGAAGAACCTCTGGCACCCAGGGTACGTTTTCTACGGCTAGCACTTCTACTTTGGCCACTTTGTCGAGTACAACTTACTAGGCTCGATTTCCAGCCTTATCTCAACTCGCGGGACTTTACCCGCCCTCTACGAACGGCTGGACGCGTGAGCGGCTTGTTATGTCTGTGACGTAATGCATAATTTTCACACGGCAAAGATATTTTTGTCATTCATCCAACCAACACTATAAACACAGTCAGTGAACGATATATCGCAGATGTTTGAAATGGCAGAAATGCAGCAAAGACACGACTTATAATTCAGTGAGCTTCGTGAACTGAAGCAAGGTGCAATCTTTTCTTATGGACATCTTTAATCAACAATTAGGCCCGCCATTTCACGTAGGCACAAACGGTATTAATGTAAATAAACAGTCTGACATTCACGTTCTATAAATCGTCGCCGAACTTTGCCGTGATTCAAATTGACTTGAGAAACCGCATCTGACCATCTTCCATGAAAGAAATCAAAGGCGAAAGCGCAGTTGTGATTGATTTCGAGTTAGGTTTTACGATATATCAACAAACTATTGACGCTGACTGAAATATCAGTGATTTTCCTGACCTAGTAGGCTAAATGGCAAACACATCTTGGCCACTAATCGTCACGTTGCAAATCTTTTAAAAAAATTATCTTCAAAAGTTTCGAAAATTCGGTCGTACGCCTCACTTATTAGCTTTCCATTGACCGCCCCTTTGGGCTGTCACGATAATTTATACAAATGTTCAATAATATATGCCTGCTGAAAATGTGCAGGCGCGCTTGTGATTGGTGGAAATTGACAATGACAAGCTCACGAGCCCAGCCGTGATTTCGGGGGCGGGTTGCAGCCCGAAATAAGGCTGGAAACCGAGCCTAACAACTTACTTGCCACAGGCTCTCACCCTGACAATATCCCGCATGGCGCATGTCTCTGTTTAACAAAGTTGAATGAAATGTGGCCAAATGCGTTCAACACCTTTCAACATTTTGAGAACAATAGAAATGTAGAACGCGTGTTGAATGAAAATCTGAACATGTTCAAATATCGTTCAACATCATTCAACACCATTCAACAACGTTCAACATCATTCAACAAAGGTGGCCAAAAGCTTTCAACATGTTGAATTCAACAATGTTGAATGAAATGTTCAAAGCCTTTGGCCTAACCCGTTAACAACTATGGAAGATTTTTGAATCTGTAACTTTTTACACAAATTAATCTAAACTTGATTACTCCCAAGCCAACAGAAATCAAGATGTTACATTTGCAATACCCTTCAATCTCGCCTTAATTTTGATTACCTGTACTTCTCTGCGGGTTTCTAGTATCTATTTTATGTTTTATATAGGATATATATCCGTTATTACAAACTTTTGTGCAATTTTAGGTTTCTGTAAAAATTGCTAAAAATAGGGCGAGCCCCTTTAGATTATTGAAATATTTTACAAACCAAACGTTGAACAATAATACTCTCATACCAAATTATGAACTACTTAACGGAGAGCGAGGTCATTACGCTAAAATATCAAACTAAGGTCTTGTTGTCTAGACTGAGCGATAGCGAGGTCAATACGATCAAGGCCGAGGTTTAATACTTTACAGTAAAGACAAAACGGTCGAGGTTATTAAGTAGTTTATTATATGGCACTTTTTACTCAAAAATCAATCATGTATTTCCTGGTCTCCGCTTCCTTTAACTTCGTCAAAATGCAGAACTAGGGTTCTGCTGTTTATTTTCGTCTCAATATTAAAATTTACTTTTAAAATGTTAGTAGTTCTCCATTTCAGATATTTTTATTGTTTTGAGGTAATAAAAGTGTTTTAAGCTGTGTTTTTTAGGATTTTGTTGTTTGTTTTCAATCGTAAGGCGTTACCAATTCACGTCAGAAACCAATCACAGCGCACGATTTCACCGGAAGTAACCTGTGCCATATAATCACTGATCTCTATACTAACTGGATGGGCGGTCTAGAACAAATCGTCTTGCGAGGTTTGACCCCACTGGCAGCCATGTTGGTACACCCAAAAGATCCTCTCAACCAATCCAAATGCAGAAATTTTATCATGCATATAATAAATATAATTATTGTGTTTATTATATGCATGACAAAATTACTGCGTTCTGATTGGTTAAGAGGAGTACAATTATTTCATTAATTGTACAATTATTTCATTAATTGTACTGCAATACAATTAATGATTTAATTTTGTCATTTTGTCATGCATATAATAAACAAATAATCATATGATATTGCTCTTACAATTAAGGATTTACACTACTCGTGATATTTGAAAATTGTGCCAAATTGAACTCGCCTAACGGCTCGTACAATTTTGGCACAATTTTCAAATATCACTCGTAGTGTAAATCCTTAATTGTACTCGCTATCATATGATTACCTATACTTATTATATGCATGACAAAATTACTACATTCTGATTGGTTCAGAGGAGTATATTTTTTTTATTAATTGTACTGCAGTACAATTAATTAGAATAGAGAAGGCCCTGGGAACGATGTTGACAATAAAATTCAAAATGGCTGCCAATTCTGCAATGGAAAGTTTTCACATTTCCAACGACTTGTGGCACACTATGAACTAAAAATTCCATGTAAATATTTTGAAATGAGTACAGAGAACACCCAGAGTGAAAATGTTTCTTGTAAAGTAATAGTAGTGTAAATCCTTAATTGTACTCGCTATCATATGATTACCTAAGATGGACGCCAGGGTCAGGAGTTCGGGGAGTGAAATGGCCGAATTCTCGAATTCACTCAGGATTTTAAGCACCAGAAATTGCATAATCATGCAAAACCAACTTTGAAACTCGAACTAGCTATCTGGACCAACCTGGTGGAATATTGCAGTCTTCGAATGAAGCAAATTAATTTTATTTAGTTCATGTTGTTTTCGTTCTTTTGGGTGAACCAACATGGCCGCCGGTGGGGTCTGTAACAGGTCAGCGGTCTTGACCTGTGTATATATCGACCATCTAGCGTTAAAATAAACATGAAGTAAAACAGGGTCAATTGGTAGATCGTTCTCGCCTATCCAGTTAGTATAGATATCTTTCTTTAATATCCTTTATAATTTTATCAAACAACATTCGCGTCTTAAGGTACCCATTATCTCTGTAAGGTTTTTAGGTTATTGTGATCCTTGGAGCATCTTGAGAAAGAAATACAATGATTTACTAGTTATTGACAGAGCGTGTGCTCTGTACTAGTGCAATATTGCATGGAGAATTTTATAGTATAAGAATAGCTATCCGTTCTTCTTTGTTTGGAAAAAACTAATTAGCTTTCGCTGCGGAATTTACTTATTTAAGACAGAAACGGAGCATTGTCATTTAAACCAATCAGCAGCTTCGTCCTGGTTGAGGACGAACTCTACGTCAGCAGTACGGAATGTTTACTCTCATAACGCAGACGTCTCTCTGGAGGTCCCGATGTGAGGCGGTTGTATTCGCAGGCTATCTTATTATCAAGCTGGATACAGTTTGAAAGAACATTAACTCCTTTTACTCAAACAGGCATAACCAAAACAGTGTTACACCTACCTGTCCAAGAGAGGTCATTATAACCTCCAAAGATGTATTGTCCCACACGAACAATGGTAACTGTGGCGCCTTTATTGTCACAATTAGAGTGAAATGTAGACGCTGCCCAACCATCTCGAGAAGTGCGCCAACAAAGATGCCAACGAGCCTTGACAGGAAGCCACTGTTCAATTAGTAGATAATAGTCGGGTCTACCAACTAGGATAAGCGATGAAAAATGATCTAAATAACGTTGTAAGGCAAAACAAAGTTAATTAGGATATTAATAATTTTGTAGAACAACGTACTAACAGTAACTTTAAGATTTTCTAGACATCGTAACACACTGCCTACACAACACTCTACTTTCATATTACTCCAAGATTTACTGTGATGAAGGTCTTTGACTTGAAACGTTAGTATTTTATTCTCGAAAATCTCAACAGTTCACCACCTTTAAGATTTTCTATACATCGTAACACACTGCCTACACAGCACTCTACTTTTGTATTACTCCATGATTTATTCTGATAAATACTAACCTGACGGCATTGTGCTTATGACTTTACGCAAAGTTTGTTTCACGTTTCTCAGCTCTGTCTCAACTCGAGATAGATCTGTGTTTACAAGATTGTCCAACCGTGTCTTCAATCGAGAGAGATCTGTGTTTACATTTCCCAACTGAATCTTAAGTCGGGAGTGGTCTGCGTTAACATGATTGTCCAACCTTGTCTCAACTCGAGATAAATGATTGTCCAACCTTGTCTCAAGTCGACTAAGACTTGTGTTTAATATGCTAACCACCTTTGAAGACAAAACGGAATTTGAGAAATTGAGAAATTTATATGGCAAATATGAAGTTACCTTTTGATTTTGATTTTGATCCTCAAGCTTTTTCTTAAATTGTTTAGATTGAGCGCAAGGGCGGCGGAACAGGGGGCCATGGGAGCTATAGCCATTCCAGTATTTCTACCAAGGGGGCTAACCCACCCTACCCCCCACCCCCAACCCCCCCCCCCCCCCCCCCCAAAAAAAAAAAAGAAAGAAAATAAATATATATATATATATATTAAGAGATTATTAACCGAGAGCGAGGTCTGTACGGGAAAATATCAGACCGACGTCTTGACAGTACGGACCGAGCCGCAGGCGAGGTTCGTACAAAAAAGACCGAGGTCTGATATTTTCCCGTACAGACCGAGTAAACGAGGTTAATAAAGTGTTCGTTATATGGCTATTTCAAGTTTTTAGATAATTATTGTATCAAACTTAGTGTGAAAACCTTAGAAATTCACGCGAGCAAAATCAACATCCAATACAGCTGTCCGGATACGGAAAAAGACGGACCGTGGTCCGGATACGCATTTTTACGGACCGTGCGTTGACTAATCAGAACTCAGGATATTACAAAGCCATATAATAAATACATACATACAAGAAAAGGAAAACAAGAAGAAGAAAGTAAATTAATCTCTTAAAGAGTGGCTAAGAAAGAGCTAAAATTTGCTGGGGAAGGCAAAATACACTCTAACATTCCATTGTAATTGACGAATAGGATTACAAATAGGAAATCTCGTGCATGCGCATTGTATTAAAAAGGCACCATTTAATAAATAGTGTACCTTGTCCTCTTCAGCAAGTACATTCCAAGTTTTATTTGTTCTTACATAAAGTTTCTTGTTATCTTTACGATATTCCAAAAGTCCAGGAACGGATGGTATCTTTTTGGCTGCAGCGCTATCGGGGACAACGGCAATCTAGAAAAAAGAAGTTGTCAGTTCTTTTTTCAAAACAAAACACTATATATACAACGCGCTGCCTACGTAGCAGTCTACATTTGAACAACCAGCTATAGTAAATTATTCCAAATTAGTCCATTGTATTAATTGTCTTTCATTAACGGATACTTAAAAGTTATTAAGCAGAGTCAATCAAAATATTGTCTGGAAACCCAAAAAACTTCAAAGCGTCTATAATATGATGTGATTTTATGTTGAGACCGTCCTCACCGTGCACAAACCTTTTGTTTTTCGCTTATTAAGATTTAAATGTCACGGTTGAGCAATTGAACCTCAACGCTGCTACTGAGTAAGTGCTTCATTATGCCAATAAACGTGAACAAAAAGATAGAACAAAGACTTTCGCTGAGTTTCCAGACCTTCTATCAATAGACTATCCGAATAAAGTGACTAAATCTCTTCAATTCTGAATGCAATCGAATTTAGATTAATCGATAATCTGCAGTAGATTTATTAAATAGAGAATAATACATGAAAGCTTGGAAATATGAAATTTATTTCTCGTGCTGACGAAGATATCGCACTCGTTCGCGAAGTTCTGTTTATTATATAAAAAATAGTCCCATTTCCCCACAAAAATAAAGCAGTAAATTCTAAAACGTTTTCACGATAATCGACACATGTGAGATTATCATAAATAATCACACATGTGAGATTATCGTTTTTATTAGTGGCGGAAACGTCAATAAAACACTCTATTTTATATAATAAAAGATAATTCAGTCTATTCCGTTTCAAACACTTACTCCATCATTCAGAAGAACTTCGTTTTTGGGACAACGACCCTAAATAAGAAAAGTATTATAAATATTGTATCATACCTGTCTGATCGATAAAATATACTTATTTAAAATACTCATTAATAATTCATGAAGAAAACACAAAAGTAATGTTACTGTCTTAATTTGTATGCTGTATATCGGATACAACATCGTCCTAGTTTGCAAAAACCTCTTCCTCGATTTACTCAGTTAAGTGACTTGAAGACTGATGCATTCGCAGCTGCGAACTGTATCGGCTTTACTAACGTTTGCCTTCGGTTCGCCTTGTAAATCCCATACAGTTTAGCCGCTCATGCTGTATCTATTGCTTAATAGACTAAAAAAAGTTAAGTTTGTTTCAAATATACACTTAAAAAAAGTACGTAACTAAAAAGAAAGTTGACTTTAAGAACTAGTAGCATTTATGTCATAAAGTTAACCTAACCTTTTTTGGTACTCCACTTCCATCTTTTAACTTGTACCATACAATATCTCCATTATCTGCAGTAACCTGGTACTCCATGCATTTGCTCCAGACTCTTTTTGGAAGAGTAGATCTCACCCAAAACCATGTATACACATTTTTTGTAACGGTTCCTCCAGCTTTAGCTTGACAATCATCACCACAGTAATTTCCCGTACCACCCAATGGACCATAACAAGCACAACACTAAAAATGTTAATGTTTAAAATAACTAAAATGGAAAAGAAAATTATTGGCCTACTCTGCAGGTCAGTTCTTGGTTATAGAAAACACTTACCTTATTGTCACAACCGACAAACGCTGTTGAATCATGATGAATCCCAGAAACATTTCCAGTAACACTGTAACTGTTCCAAGAAAACAACTTTTAACTTCATCATCAGTTCCTGTCTTTGTTTGATGTTATATATGATTATGTCGGGGTTTTTTAACGTAATACAATTTACAAACATGTTATAAACCTTCTAACCATATGCAAACTCGCAATAACAATAGAGCCATTGTTTTTGTTTAACTACTAATTTGAATATATTATGCACGTTAAACTTGTCGCAATAAGCAATTTTCATATTGAATTCTTAAAGTGCCTATGAAACGAAATTTCACTTCATAAAATCAATCATATCTTTGAATTGGTTTAACTACACGAACCACACATTGCAGATGTAATCAGACCATACCCCAAGGAAAATTCCCAACTTTTGATTCAGTTTAGTCAAACCAATCCAAAGATATGGCTGATTTTCCGTTTTCTCTCACATACAACGTGTGACGTCATTGCTCAAATTGCAAAGCCAATAACTGAAGAATGGGATAAGATTTGAAAGGCATGTAAAAACCATTCTTCATTATCTTAGGTGTTCTTCCAAATACAATCGTAAAAAACTGAAGTGAAATTTCGTCTCATAGGCACTTAAAGAAAACCTCCTTGATCATGCATGTTATAAATAGGTTTCACCCTCAGGATTCGCAAACAAACTTCGGGTTAGGTGCTTAAAATACACTTATTGTTATTATTTTATGCTTTTTTGTATGCGAGTACTTGTCTCGAAAATCTTGTAAAATTATAACTAGATTACCTGAAGGCTCCTGAGGTGTCAGTCTGCCACTTAATGTTAGGATGATCAAGAAAGGCAAAACCATTGGAACAAGGTTTTTGCAAGCAGGAGTTCATCATAGACTGTAAAATATAATTTTTAACACAACTAAAATATTTATAAAACAATTGAAAAAAAATCGATCAGACAAATTATATAAGAGGTACAAATATCCGAGAATGAACGAAATGTATAATTATATTAGAATATGAAATTTAATAGAGATTGAATAAAGCCTAGTCACTACTGTTTGTCAAGAATATTTATTTATTGTTTGAGCTTTCGTCGTACTACGACATATATATATATTATATTATATATATATATATATATATATATATATATATATATATATATATATATATATACAAAGTATAAAGTATAGTTTTACCTTAAAGTCTTCGCTACCAGAGGTTTCACCCTAAACGGGATCATCAGGATCATCATCCCGTTTAGGGTGAAACCTCTGGTAGCGAAGACTTTAAGGTAAAACTATACTTTATACTTTGTATTTTGCTCTATCTATATATGGTATTGAGCACTCTCTAACATTTCGTGAACCATAACTCACTTATATATATATTGAGCTTTCGTCGTACTACGACAATATTAGAATAGTTCAGGATAACAAAATATTGTCATGCCAATCAAAATTGTTTGCAGTTTATAATAAGAAAGAACACACTGATAAAATAGCTTACCCATCCAGATTTTAATGATGGCTGATGGGCAAAGCCAAATTTTGAACATTGGAAATTTGTAGTGACAATACTTTCTGTCTGCAAATCTTTCACATATATAATGTTTCCAATCCCTGCCGAACTTTGGTCACATCCTCCTTTGCCAATTACCAAAAGATTATTTAACGGACGTTTTGCTTTTAGTCTAAAAGACCTTAAAGAATGAAACGAAATCGGTTGTTGATGATGCTGTTGTTGCTATTCTTGGTGATTGTGTTTGTCTTTTTGTTGTTGTTGTTGTTGTTGTTGTTGTTGTTGTTGTTGTTGTTGTTGTTGTTGTTGTGTAGGTGGGTTTAATTTTATTTGTGTCAATTAATTAACAGCAAAATAATAGCATTAAGTAGTCAGATAAAAATATATATATATATATATATGGTTAAAAACAGCAACGAAACAATAGCAAGAAATGTCGGACTGTTGGGAGCACGGTACAACCCCAAACAAAAACCCCAATCCTAATCAGTAAGCGAGTTTAACAATTTAATCTTTCGACCGAATTCTATTTTATTTGTGTCTCCTTTCTTGTGTAACGTTTTTTTTTCCCAATTCCCTGCTTGCATGTTATTAATTGCACTGCTCCTGGTAACAGCATTGTCGCAATTTAAATGCTAAAATAGGAAAAGTCCGAGTATAATGGCCCGTGTTATTCAGGGTAGTTAAAATAGCCTGGTGTTAGAGTAAAATATTAAACAAAGTGTTATAAATATCTTAATAAAAGGTTTAAAATGTTTGTCACAAACCAATGAGCTTTTGTGTCTGAAAAGCTTTCTTTTATTGCCATCTGTACTCTGAAGTCCAAAATTGGCGCATCACCAAAAGCACTTGTCCAATGAGGAGAACCAAAAGGCGTAACTGTTTCATCGTTTGAAGGAACTGACCACATGGATGCGTTTCGTTTTCGTCCAATAAGCATGTATCCTCCTCCGTCGGTAGTCATGTCACACCACACCTTTAAAATGTAAAAGATAATAAACAAAATATTCTTTGTAATTTAAAAACAAAACAAAAAACTTTTGTTGCACACTTGTTCTAACATGGACAAAAATACGTAGGATTTAGAGGCAATTTCTTTGTATATTACATGCATTCTTTAGTTTATGCATACATATATACGTTGTAAACTGTACGCTTGACTATATACGGTAGTATATAATACTAATAAAAGGTAAATTGACCAATCGAACGAGAGCCGGTGTGGCATAATATCCCCCCCCCCCCCCCCCCCCATATCTCGTGACTTTTGCGAGTGGGTAATATCCATATACTGCGCAGACGTTAGTATTTCTTCTAGGCTGCATATGAACGCGCTAGTACGTCAGGTTAGTGTGATAAGCTAGCTGTAAACACGTTATCGGGTCAGGTTTACGTATAAGCTAGAAGGTAAAGCCACTTACTGATTAGGGTTAGGGTTTTGTTAGAGCTAAACGACCTGTGAACAATTATCAAATACTGAATTGGAAATATAAGAACTAGATGTTGGCAATTTTATCATTTTCTAATTTCAAGCAAAAAGTAATTTGGGATGCGAGATGTAATTATTAGTATATGTTGGTTTATCAACACATATATTGGATCAAATAAGGGGACAATATTTCACGGGGAGCAAAATATCACAGTTGTAGTTATGCGATTTTGTTGGTATTGGTTGTAACATTGACTTTAGAAAACAAAAAATAGTTAATTTTTCATTAGATACATTTTTAAATCAGATATAAATTGTATTTTTAGTTAGCTAGAAAATCCAACCTTTCTTGGCTTGTTAGCAATCCCAAAGTTTATCCAATAAAATCCATCTCTAGCATCATTGACGTTGTTCAGAACATCAGAGCAGTCGTAGGCAGGATCGAAAAATTCTCCACGTGACTGGGATCCTGTAATGTACAATGTCCTAAGTTAGGATGCAATGTTTTTAACTTAAACATGTAAGCAGCGTATTTATAATAATCTGCCCAATATTTCCCACAACGTTTTTAAAGAACGTTGGCACAAAAAGTCATTATGATACATTAACAGGACTTTGATAGTAAAATAGTTTGGTGTTAGGAAGAGTAAATTAGTCTGGTGTTAGACAGTAAAATAGTGTGGCGTTAGACAGAGTAAAATAGTTTGGTGTTATAGGAGGAGTAAACTAGTCTGGTGTTAGACAGTAAAATGGTGTGGCATTAGACAGAGTAAAATAGTCTGGTGTTAGACAGGTAAAATAGTCGGGTGTTAGACAAAGTAAAATTGCCTGGTGTTAGACAAAGTAAAATAGTCTGGTGTCAGACAGAGTAAAATAGTCTGGTGTTAACAGAGTATAATAATATGGCGTTAGAGTAAGCGTAAAGACATGCACTCGGCTTCTTAAAATTGGAGAAACGTGCTACCTGCATATTGTTTATTAAAGGAAACAATTTCATCATGCAGTTATTTTTGTTGATAAAAAATAGTAACGCGTTTGAATTATCCTAATGCAGCCGGATAACCCGGACGAGGAGTTGTTTCGAAGACGTATATTCTAACATAATCTATTACTGTCAAATTTAACGTACCATCAACTGCTTTCCAACTGTAAAAACCATGGTCGGCGGTACAAAATAGAAGTTTGTCGTTGGATTGTCGGTCCTTAAACAACTTAATCTTGCCATGGTTGGTTTTGTTACAAGGTTGTCGGTTAAAACTTTTATCGCCTTCAATAGTCTTTGAAAAGGAATAAAGATACAGTAGAAGTAAATAATAATGCACATTTTTCAGGAGTGGAGATCTGAAAATGTTCTCGCTTTCATAGGTTTTTCAATCTTCAAAAAAAATTAACTTTTAGAAGGTTTCCACCACGCCTTTTTTTTTAAATATTGCCACACCTAAATCACACTTAATAGAACATATGGTTTGGAAGCTGTATTGTCTCCTTATATGGTAAGTAAATTCTATGAACACGTGACGACGAAGCACCACGACACGTGACGATGAAGGATCAAAAAAATTTATCTTTTAGAAGGTTTCCACCACGCCTTTTTTTTAAGTATTGCCACGGTTAAATTTTCTTTTATTCTAAGCTGGCTTAAACTTTTGTCATTTTCTGTTGTTGTGCGCTTAAATTCAGTAATATTTGGAAGCTATATAGGATCACTCGACGGTTGTCTAGAATCACGTATTATACTATTCTATAGCTTCTCACCTAAAACAAAGAGAATGAATAACTGCATGTTATTTCTTGGAGTATACTCAAAACGAATTCCGTTCCATTTGCTACGCAACTGGATGAGAGCATTTTGATGTTTTCTTGACAACGTTATAATTTACAACGTAAAAGACTTAGGTAATCATCTAGCTATAGTGATTACAACGAATTTACTATTATCAATTGGAGCTCCCCTGAATACTATATCGCCAGAAAAATAGCATATCTTTAATATATTTAAGGATACCGATCTAAGATACAGACAAACAGTTAGATTAATCAGGAGGAACACTACCAAACGAAGTCTGTATGTGCTACCCGGACTCTCTGCTGATATCTAGTTCAACCTTACCGCTTAAGCCATCAAAGAAAATCGCATTACCTTAACTCATTCCTGACTGAGGGCTTCCCCAGAGGTGAATAAAATCGTCTGGCGTTAGCGCGAATAAAATACTAAAGACCAATTCGGACAGGAAAGAGTTAAGCATGAAACCGAATCTATTGTGAAATTGGAGCCTCGGTTATTTTAGATAACCAATTTCCTTAGCCCACTACCTAGAACTGCTTATAAGTGTTTAGGGAAAGAGAAGAGAGCATATATAAAACCGACTAAAACGTTCATTAATTAAGGTTAAAAAGTCAGGTTGAAAATGCAAACATTTTTTCGCTATTGGCATCCTAATTTTTATTCATGGCAATACAATTGTAAGACTTTCAAGATCTTTAAAATGGAGCGGGAAATGAAGTGCCAGTAACTTTAGAATTTATTATTTAAAATTTAGAATTTATCTTTAAAAATAGAAAGAGCAACCCTTGTCCTTGAATTTGCGTAACGATTTGACTTTCGGCGGAGAAAAGGAAGGGAATTTTAAGCAAAGGTTCGATCCAACCTCCACAAAGGTTTTGTAACGAGGGTTAATATTTAATCTTCTTTGAGTTCCCACCCATAATGTATGGCTACACATAGTTTCTTTGCAGTTCAATATATTTGTGTATTTATAGTTACAGTTGTCAAACTGTTAAAATAATCAAAGACTATAGTTTTTAATTAAAGCCTGCCTTACCTTGGAAATAGAACAACCAACCAATGACAAACAGATCAAGAAAATCTTGAAATACATTTTATAATTGTCTGAACGCGAAAGAAAAGTATGATAACATGGAGCCCGAAGATATTAAAACACAGAACAAGGAATTAACATAGAAAGAAAATTCAAAAAGAAATTAATCAGCCAAACAAGCTAAAACAGCTAAACATTTCAGATCAAATAATGCAACAAAATGTAGGACGACATGCTAGGAAACAAGAGTTAAAAAGTGTACATATATGAATAGGTTTGTTTTACCTGTATTAAAGTATCCCGGAGATGTCTTCGTCGTCGTGACTTGGGTGTTTATGAAGCCAAGCACGACAATCCAACGTTTTTATAAGTCAACATCTGATTAGTAATGACAATGTGAAATCCCACTGAAAGCTTTCATTTTTTCATTTTAATTATATATATGTCAAGAACTAGGGAGAGTTTTTTTCGACCTCGTGCTTTCAGTGAATGCTTTCAAGTGTTTGGAAACCGAGATGAAACATGAACCACGAGTTATTAATTGCTTCAGTTAACTACTCTTGATTTCTGGTTTTTGAACAAGCAATAGGAAATATAATTGCCAATCAAACACCAATCAAATTTAAGCAGGAAATTTTTCAATACGAGAGCAATTGCTTGAGTTCCATCACTTCACCGAAACAGAACTCTCATAGGACGGGATTACCAAGGTGTAGAAAATTTATTCACATACAACCGACGTTATTTGTCTTAGTGAAGATCCCAGGCCAAAGCCGCACTTGACTTTTTCGTTTAAAAAGCCAACACCGTTTTTATATGTCAACATCTGATTAGTAATGACAATGTGAAATTCCAATAAAAACTTTCATTTTACTTGTATATGTCAAGAACGAGCGAGTGTTTTTTTTAGCCTCGTGCTTTCATTGCATGTTTTCAAGTGTTTGGAAACCCATATGAAACCTGAACCACGAGTTATTACTCTTTTGATTTCTGGTTTTTGAACAACAATAGGAATATAATTGTCAATCAAACACCAATCAAATTTAAGCAGGAAGTTTTTCAATACGACGGTAATTGCTTGAGTTCCATCACTTTTCAGAAAACAGAACTCTCGTAGGACGGGATTACCAAGGTGTGGAAAATTCATTCGCATGCACCGACGTTATTTGTCTCAGTGAAGATCCAAAGCCAAACCACTTGAGTTTTTCGTTTAATGAAAGATTGACAAATTCTTTCGATATTTCGAGGTACACGTACATAAATAACTTTGAGACGCATTCAGTCAAGGTCATGAATTAGAAATTTTTAAACCAGAAAACCAGAAACAAAATACCTTAATTTGATAGTGCATGGTTTGACATATGGGCAGCATGACTGTGCTAGGATTACAGAAAGAACATGCATGTGTAGCAACGGAAACGACCCAAGAAAATGTTCCCTCTAGTTTCAAAGTGTTTTGTTTTAGGGCACTATATGTACTAACTACATGTTTTTATTACGACTGCTAGACAGCTACAACAGTAATTGTCTAGGAATTATTGTAGTTCAGAACTTCAATAAGCCTCTTATCATGAAAACGTCCCGGGCCGCTCAGCAACAAACATACTAATAATATACGTGGAAAAACCACCGAAATATTTTGTTTGCTCAAACTCGAGATCATGTTCTACTGATATTCCTATTTGGTCAGACAAATAATTCAGTATATGCCTCTTGAGTCGTTCCACAATAAATTAACAATGACCAACCGTGCATGCTTTAACTCTTTCCTGTCCGAATTTGTCTTTAGTATTTTATTCTTACGAATTTATTCACCTCTGGGGAAGCCCTCGCGCAGACACGAGTTAAAGTAAGAAAATCGCTTTGTATTTACATAAATATTTTTTCCTGCGATAAGTACATGTCAGTTGGTCGTTACCATTAGCAGAAGGACCCATGAATGCCGCCATTTTGAAAATGAAAATGGGGACACATGTTTGGGCAGCACCCGCAATAGTTATATATAGGTCAGTGGCCTAAAAATACGCGTAGCTTGTATTCGCTAATGATCTCATTCTCATGAATCATTAATAGGCGAATGCGAGGGTTTTTCGGCCTCGTGCTTTCATTATTATTTCTCGTGTTTAGAAATCGCAGTGAAACATAAATTGTCTTACATTTAAGCGTAGTGGCGTTGGAGGGAGATCTTTTACTGTATGAACAATAAAATTATGGAACAGTTTTCCGGTTGACATTAAAAAAATGAACGCTATACACTCCTTTACGGCAGCCTTGAGGCAATTTTTTGTAGACTCTTATAAAGATATCGATAATTTTGAAGTCCTATTATAATGTACATATATTATATTATTGCACTATATTATACTATATTGTTAGTTGTTTTTATGTGATTTAAGTGCATTTAGGATAATTTTTTATTGCAAATTTTAAAAATTGTTAAGTTTTTCTTATTCAAAATTCTATATTGTGATATTGGTAGTTATAGCTAGGAGGCCCACGGGTTTGTCAGTTTTTTTAGCTGTTATATGTGCATGCAAGCCTCATTAAATAAAGTTATTATTATTGTTACCACGAGTTGTTGACATAGCTTCTTAACCGATCACGGTTTTTTAGACTTTTTACACGCGTGCGTGACGGCAAGAGAAATGTTCCTAAAATACTGTTGCAATTAAGTTCCACAACCTAATCAATTCATTTGATGAAATTTGGTGGAAACTTCCTGTTTTGAATTTGATATTGATTTCTGGTTTTTGAATAACTAATAGAAAATATGATTGTCAGTCGAACACCAATCAAATTAAAGCAGGAAGTTTTTCAACGACCGTCAAACGAATTGGTCAAATAGTGAAGCGCACAGATGATGTCGAATTCATGTTTGTCTGAGTTTATAATATTTCTTGCATTTCCAACAAAAGAAAATGGATCATTAGAAATCCCTCGAGGTTCAATTTCGGTTTCTTTGTCTGAGTTTTGGTTTATAAGTAGTAACTGTGCGCTTCGCTATTGAGAACTAATTCAACAACAAAACACTTGTGTTCACATTTTGAACACTTTTATTGCTACGACAGTAATTTTATTTATTTATTTATTATATTTGCTCATATATAATTATAATTTGTAGTTTACAAATTTTTTTTTAGTATTGTAGGGCTAGGGGTCTACTAGAAATCTGGATAGACTTTTTATTAAGACCCCAAGTTAAACAACTAATTACAATTTCTAATTACAGTCATATAATTATTTTTAAAAGAAAAGAAAGGGAAATTTATCTATATTTACAAATGAGAAGAAAGAGAAAAAAGTTAAAGAAGATTAAGAAATAGAGGAAATATATGCAAATTAGGTATATAATTAATACACAATGATCTGACTAAAATCTGGCAAAGAAAAATGCAATGTACCTTGAGACTCTAACCAAATAAAGCTATTTAAAGTAAGAGTTAAATCCCGAGAACGGAGGTATTAAGCCAGATACATCCTACGGCCCTCGGGACGTATCTGGATTAATACCGACGTTCGAGGGATTTAACTAACTTATTTCATGATTGTGGAGGTTTTGTACGAACAAAATCCGTATATTATTGTAGTTTAGCTTAAAGACGGACTGTTTCATTATTTCAGTGTTTAATATTGTGATTAACATGTGTTTTTCAATCTGATTAAAATAAAATGTTATTCAGGGATGAGTCCGTATACTCATCGCAAAGCGGACGAGGGATGTATACATATACATCCCTCGTTTGTAGGGAACTACCAACAACGAAAACTACCAATGACCAACTACCACTAACGATCAACAACAACCAACTGCCAATAACGGCAAACTATTAACACCACCAATGACAAACTACTACTACCACCACCAACGACAAACTACTACTTGGCACCACCAACGACAAACTACCACCACCAACGACAAACCACTACTACCACCAACGACAAACTACTACCACCACCACCAACGACAAACTACTACTACCACCACCAACGACAAACTACTACCACCACCAACGACAAACTACTACTTGGCACCACCAACGACAAACTACCACCACCACCACCAACGACAAACTACTACTTGGCACCACCAACAACAAACTACTACCACCACTAACGACAAACCACTACCACCACCAACGACAAACTACTACCATCACCAACGACAAACCACTACTACCACCACCAACGACAAACTACTACTTGGCACCACCAACGACAAACTACTACCACCACTAACGACAAACCACTACCACCACCACCAACGACAAACTACTACCATCACCAACGACAAACTACTACCTGGCACCACCAACGACAAACCTCTACCACCACCACCTTTTGTTTTTTTTGAAATCAGGTAAAACTGTAGCACTCGAGTAGTGTTTATATCTTTACAAAACCTTTATTGAGTAGTTGCATCTTATGCTCATTATCATTTCTTTAGGACGTAAAAGAGTACAACGAAGGAAATAGCGCGAAGTCTGAGGACGAGAACGATCTAAGTGACTTTTGATTTTGCTACGTGTGATAATACTGTACCCTGCTCCTGACGTCAGAGACCATCTCATTTTCATATTAAACAAATTGAAATATCTTGAAAACGAAGAAAGATACGAAAAAGTTGTAAAGGATCTTTATTACAATTTTATGACTTCCTTCAAATTAGACAAACTTAATTTTTGTTGCCAATGTCCTTTAAATAACCATATCTCGTCAAACGTACATTACCAGAAATTGATGACAAAATGGCCGCCGCTTAAGGGCTAATTTACATATAGTCCTTATAAAATGGCATCCAATTTTGAACAGTAGATATATAGAGGGGAAATATTAAAATGAAAATTCTGCTAATTGAGTGTCTCGCCTACTATTTGCCGACCTCGCTATTTAAGCAACAGCGATTTTCAAATTATTTACTTCCTTATTTGTTTAAATCAGGTATACCTACGATCTGCCAAATAACTATATCTCTCCAGCTATCGTTTGTCACTGTTTGAGCCTCCATCAATCATGGTGAGTTGAAAATGCATATTGTCTTGTTGTCATTACGAGTCGGGTAGTTGTTTAATTAGAGGTATGCAACTTCAGCCAATTTGGTCAATATGTAATGTATTACATGCAAGATAAATGTTCCTCTATCAACTCTCGAACATTTGACCAAAGACGATTTCGAAAGTGTCAAGCAAAATCCTACCGCAATCCAGTGGTGCATGACTTGCTTATTTGTTTACTATTTTCAACACAATTTGGCAGATCGTAGATATACCTGATGCAAATAAATAGGTGACTGAATGATTGGATAATGGTTGTTGTTTAGATCAGGAGGTCGGCAAATAGTTGGCAAGCTATTCAAAAAGCAGAATTCTCACTTTAATATATTCGCCCTATATATTTACTGTTCAAAATGGGACGGCATCTTCTAAGGAATATATGTAAATTGGCTTTCAAGCGGTGGCCATTTTGTCATTAATTTCTGGTAATGAAATGAAAAGGAGGAGCAATTCAAAGAATATTATCCCACCAAAGCGTAGTGCATTCTAGGTTTACAATTTAAGTCTCTCTGTTAGGAACTTGCCTTATTGACTTGATCTTCTCCGATTTCCACTGGATAGTCATTGGTATAATTTGCAAAACAGCAGTGCAAGTTCTTAGCAGACGTTTTCTAAAGTCAAGACATTACCAGAAATTTGGGACAAGATGGCGTCGCGCGGGCGCATATAGGCCATTAAACATGACGGCCAAATCGTATAAGGAATAATACAGTAAAATCGTAAATTTTAAAATTTATCCTACTAGGGACATAGACTTCTCGGTTGCGGAGCTCGATTCCTGTTAAGAGTTAAGTAAGGAAACGTTATAACAAAAAATGTTCGCTTACTGAAATACACAGCCGGTTCCCAACATCGATTTATTTACGCTGCTTATTTGACTCATTCTGTTATGTAAGCCATAGTAATCCTGCTAAACATGCGATACAAATCTGCCAAATACACCACTTTCCTTGCGAACGATGCAAAGTGCGGAGCTTGGTATGTATTTAGCAATGTTCGAACTGCTAATATAACTCGTAAATATCTCCGTATCTAACAACATTGCGGTTCCCAAAGCCTTTAAACTTTCTTGGTTTTACAGTGTGTTTGAGCAATACACCAAATCGTAGTTTTATTTAGACCCACATGCAAATTAGTTTCCTTTTCAATTTGGGCCCCTATGCAAATTACATCGTGTCTATTAAAGCATAACGGGAAGATAACATAGGCTGGGACTATTTTTTCATGTTTTGAGTTCATTATTTTTAGACACTACGTTTAGGATTATTGTCAAGGATAATTGAGAAGCAAATTTTATCCTTATAGAATACCTAAGCATTAAAAGGTTTCTGAAATCAGAAATGTTATGTTTACTGCGGCTGCTTCAGCCTCATGTTATAAACGAACTACGTTTTATCCCGACTCAGATTGTATGCACAGTCGCCGAAACTCCGATTTCGTCTATCAGCAGGAGGCCGTTATGTCTAAACGTGGAGTTGAGCTGCGAGAAGGACAAACGACGAAGCCACGGAGGTCTCTTCTCTTTCGAGCAGCCTGCAGCCATGTTTGTTTACTTTGAAAGCAGAGGCGATCTTTGTTCTTAGCAGTTAGCAGTCGTTTGCAACCGTTCGCAAAATATTTACTGTATATTATTATCATGGGAGTAACCACTGGCTACGAACGTGGCCGCAAAATGTCCCAAATTTCTGGTAATGAACACAAAGAAAGTTTGCCATATCTCTGAAACAAACGGCAGTCGGCAAATTATAGGAGCTGTAAATTTGGGAATTGGGTCGTAAAACAGAGCGAAAAAGTACGGGCTCTTGTGTTCATGCACAACACCGCCAAGGATTCCGTTTTTATCTTGCAGAAATCGTCTGAAAACGGCGCTAAAAACTCACCAAGCGCGGTCGAAATTGTATGAAAACGTCACTCTAACCGGAGCGATCTGATTCACCGTGCATTTTTGTTCCATTCACTGTGGAAAATTTTATTGCATTGCACGGCTCGGTCGCATTAAATCCAGTCTTTCTAAAACCTTACTAAGATTATCACAAAACGTTTTAATTTAAAACATTACTAAATGAATAACGAGGATAGAACATTCCATCTTTTACCTCATCAAGATATTCTTACCATTTGCACTCCTAAACATTCATTATTTGTATAATATCCGCTCTCGTTTGGTCAACATAAAACATAATAAACTGTATATAATTTTAATGCTTGCGTTATGTTGTCTGTCTGTCTGTCTGTCTGTCTGTCTGTCTGTCTGTCTGTCTGTCTGTCTGTCTGTCTGTCCGTCCGTCCGTCCGTCCGTCCGTCCGTCCGTCCGTCCGTCCGTCCGTCTGGTCTGGTCTGTCTGTCTGTCTGTCTGTCTGTCTGTCTGTTTGTCTGTCTCTCTGTCTGTAAAAACCCTGGGTACGAGGTTGCATTGGTAAGAAGAAGATGTTTGAATTATTTCGAACAAAAATACTTGACTCATGCGCAGTTATCGGATTTTGTTTTGTTTCTTGTGAAAAGATGACCGAACTACAAGAAATAACCGATTCTTTTCAAAACAGAAATCATGAGGCCAAGGCAACAAAAGCCTTAGTTTGTGTTTGGTCACCCCGCATTGTCCGCCCCCAATTAAAAACGTCGTTAAAGACTTAAAGTTATTGACGTTGTCTCGTGCCCAGTCCTTTTCCGAGCTATGTATGTCCGTCGGCATTACGTCATCCATATATGAGCTACGTTGCCTTCGTTCAGCTTCAAAGCTTCTCGAAGTTCTTCCTCGACAGAAAATTCACGGTAAGAACAAATACATCATGTCTTTACTTTCTCGTGGAAGTATTCATCAAGGCCATGAAGGTTTCAGTGGGCAGTCTCGAGGAAAGCAGTGCTCTTTCATGAGTTTATCGGCCCTGTTTAATAACAGCACAAACTATTCCAGTTATCGAGTGGAACTCGACAACCATCGACAATGTCTTAGTACAAGGAAACAACATGTACTTGAATGCTTTTAACAATGATCTCATTCCTCGTGAGGGATTTCTGTCGCTGAACAACTTACCAACTGTTGTTCCTACCAACATCTGACTTGGATTTGCGGAAATAATCTACAGTGGTTTCTACAGTGGATTCGTGCACAAAGCTGTATGTGGATACACTGTATATGTAATGAACTGTACATGGAACTGTCTTCAAGAAATTATTTACCTCAGCTTTGTGAAAATTCAGTGGACAATGGAATTGTTCACTTTGTGAAAATGCGGTGGACAGGTATGCAGTAAATACAATATTACAAGTTCTTTAGGAAAATAAAATACAGTGGTTGCAGTGGTGTATTCCCAAACGACAATTACAGTATATGTGGTCATGTGGAGTTGTGGACATGTGCAATGACTTAATATACATCACAAAGATCTCCTTGAAAGTATTGCATTCTCAACAAGAACTCCAATAAAAGTTAGACAATATAAACAATGGAGCAACAAATACTGTAAACATCTGTTACATACCATTTCTGGTATTTATTTAGTCAGTGCCCATTTGTTTGGCGTTTGCTTTGCCATAACATATCAGACACTCCGGATTCCACTGACAGCTTTGTCACAGTAAGAAGCATGATTTATAGTGACAGTGATTTATCATAAATTTGTTTACCAAACATCAACACATAGTCATAATGGATGTAGTATACTGTGTATGCAGTCAAAAGCTTTGCCAATTATATTCAGATACATTAAGTGATAGTTATCCCTGATTCAGCCCTACACCCGGTGAGGGTGCTAATCTCGACATGCGTGGAGTCCACTTTACACGCGAGATGAAAAGCTGAAAGTAATTCTGAAACCTGTTTATATATACGTATGTTATCAAATCCACAGCTTGCGCAGTTCAGATAGCCGGGTACTGGTACCTGTTAAATTATTCAAGCTCTACTTAAAACTTAAAAGAGAACAATGAAGAAAAGGATAGTGAAAGAGTCTGTTGAGATGGGCTAAGAAACAAACATTGAAATATAGTAACTTAAGTTAGATATACTGCCGAAAAAGAGAACGTAGGATAATGTAACGTTTCGAGCAAAGGCCCTTCGTCAGAGAGAAACGCGATTTAATATATCTTGAAGCGAAACCAGAGAACCAGAAGAAACCAAATGCCGTATGGTAAACAAAATCTCGTCACTCAGTGGTCTCAAAATCATTTTAAAGTTAACGGTAGGGGATTTGCATTTATTTAGTATTATAAATAATTATATTTATTTAGTATTTATATATTGTGTAAACGCCAAGAACGGTATACAGTTTCAGTATGCCTTGACCTTGTCCTTATGTTGTTTTCAAGTTTTCGCTTAACCTAAAACAATATACAGCTTCACCTTTTCGTGCTTTCCCTTTGCTCGTTCAAACCATAAGTCAGCTTAACTAAAGCTAACGTAAAACACTACCTTAAGCTTATGTAGACGTGATGTTTTTCATTGACTTTGCATGCATGACTTTTATTGTTAAAAATACTCATGGGCTTTGTCGATTTTCTTGGCTATATTTCCACATTTTCGACTAAAACGTGGTCTGTTTAATACTTCTTTCAGGAATCCGATTCTACTGAATTGTTTTTATCTCAGACTATTATAAATGTAATTTTTTAATTCTGCCTTTGCAAAACATGTATGCATAAGGAAGCCATTTAAAGGCTTGCTAAAAATAATCCCTTTTGAAACCTCCTAAAAACAATATATTTTTTACAACCAGAATTTAATAATGAAATTGGTATGTTCAACTTCATTAAATCAGTTTTATTAGTCATCTTATCCATAAATTATATAATTAACTTGAGGATTATCATTTGTTTTTATATCTGTTTGTTTTTATATTTGTTTGTTTTTATATTGGCTGTATATCAGGAGTGCTTATTTTAATCAGAATCAGGGGGTGGGTGGGTGTTTGGGTGGGTGGGGGTGTTTCAAAAAAGCATGTAAAAACAGGCGAGGGGTTGTTGCGTTTATGTATTTCTAGTTTGTAATTTAAGTCTGCTGTATTTAAATATAATTAAAAGAATTGAAAAAATGTGTACATACTATACTACAGTATGTCTGTTACAATTTATATAATCAATCCCAGGGTTCATTTTCGAAATTTTATAAAAAATTAGGCTTCCCATGGCTTTTGAGGCAGCACTTCCCTTGCGATAGTAACTTCTAGTTTTAAGGCTAGTTTCCACCCAGGAAAATCTTCCGCAGGATATAGGAGTGGACAGGAAAGTTTCCTTTGTGTTGTGACAGAGAGCTTGCCTCACAAGACAGAAAACTTGCGGCAGATTTTCCTGAGTGGAAACTAGCCTTAATTACCGATATTGGTCCACCAAAACCGCATTATCATTTACGAGGGAATTAATATAATAATTTATTTCTTATATAGCGCCATTTCGTCTACTAAACCAATAGCGCTTTACAATATTTACAACAAAGATAAAATTGATCACTAAAAACTAGTCTAAAATATAGTCATTATTTACAAATTGTAGGATAGATAATTGTACGATGGGGCCATGTCTAGGGGAGCACGGGTGGCGTATGCTGTTAGCGCGCTGCCTCTCACCAAAAGTTAAGACCTCTTGGGAATGACACCGTTGTCGAGCTGGAAACTAATGTGAGTAGAGTTGTAGTTGATCTCTCCTGTGCTTCGAGGGTTTTTCATCGGGTTCTCCGGTTTTCCTCCCTCCACAAAACCAACACTTACATCATGGTAGTCATGTTCAATTGGGGCATTTCGCTCTGTTTGACCACCAGTTGCTATAGGCAATAAAGTTAATAAATCTAAATCTAAGGGAAAATATTCGCGCCAAAGTTGAAGATTAAGACTGAAAGACAATGCATTTATGTTTGGTCTCCTACCGCGAGTTTTGGCAAAATTTACACCTTGAGATTGGCGTTGTAATTTTATATACCGCAATCGTGTGGCTTTCTGCACTTTTTTCACATTGGCTATTTCTATCATTTCGCAGACTGTGAAAAGACCTTTTGTCTTCTCTCCTGAGTTGAAGTTTGAATAAAATATGGTAGGAGGCCCGAGGGATTTATATGGCTTAAAGCCGACGTTCGAGGTATTTATCCGACTTAAAACACGATTGAAGAAGGTTTTCTAAAAAATAGCCTTTACCGAGTGTCGAAGGACATTGTTATGTCGAATGTTAACGGGATTTTATGAAATAATAAGACTCCAAAGCAGTTTATTAAACAAACTTGAGAAGTACGTAAAGGTTCATTGAACACATACACAGACTTCTACAAGCTTGTTTGAATAATTAGTCAGATGAATAATTAGTACCAGATATCATTACAGCATTGGGCATGCGTATTGATGCAGTATCAATCCCACATTTTATGCTCAACGTTCAGTGTAATAAAGTGCTGACTCAACCAACAGATTTTGATGATTTTCATTGGTTTGCCTTCCTCTCGTAAACTACGTGGGGCGAAAAGCAAACCCTTGCTCTCCTTCTCGGTTTCTCGTATGGTGGGCGCTACCGGCGTTACCATACGAGATAGTTGTAGCAGGCATCCTATGAATTGGGCAATTACAAATTCATAGCGATTATATATATAATCCCAGGGCTTTATATATATTTGTGAAATTCATGAATAATTAATGAGGTTAAGAAGCAATCAAAACGTAGCATTCAAGTCACATGTATACGTCTGTAAATCCCAATAAAGATCATCTTTTGGACAAAGTGATCTGTATCAAAAGTTAAGAATACTAATTAGCCTTCTTGGTGATCTTTATCAAAAGTTATGAATACTAATTAGCTTCATTCTATTGTTTCATTTCACAAGAACGATAAAGCATTCGCGTCCGATCTGTATGGGGATTTACTTCTGCTCGCCTGCGGCTCGCCTTGTAAATCCCCATACAGATCGGCCGCTCATGCTTTATCTATTACATATAATCCCAGGGCTTTATATATAATCCCCATGAATTTATAATGAGGGATCAAAAAAACAAAGAAAACCGACTTGATTGTGTTTTAATCATTTATATTGCCTCTGTGTTTTTACAGAACTTCTCCTGTGAAAACTGATTTTGTCATGGTACCGTCTTGTGTTGCTTCGTTTCCGTCCACCACTAAAACTCTCTTTCTCGCTCAACACCCATCCGAGAGAAACAAACTTCTTAGTGCTGAAATTCAGCCTAGATCCGGCCCCAACTCCTCGCAAAGTATTTAGCTCACTTCGCAGCCATCTCGCTTGAGTATTATTTTGAAAATAGCATCAATTAGCAATCACCACAATCAGTCATCACCCACAACTTATGTGTCGTTGCTAAGCTAACTTGTTAATCGCGTTTCCCGCGCAATTTTTCTACACTAAAAATAGAGGTTATAGAGCTTTTTTGTCCTTATTTGGGAGTAAATTATAACTATTGACCACTGATACGGCTCAACAGAACATGGGAGAAAGGCCTACTGCGCATGCACTATGCTATCGACGGGTTGAGTACTTCGGAGCCAATGAGAATGCAGGGTTAAACGACAATGTACCGAATGTTAGCGGATGATGCCCTCGGAGCCAATGAAAATGCAGGGTGGCACAACAACTTACCGAGTAATAGCCGAATACTGTAGATCTGGTCGTTTTCCGAAGTGATTTTAAATTATAGTATACTTTGCCACGAATCTAATAGTTCGCGCTGAGTTGAGCACTGAATTGGCGAATAGAAACACGATGAGAACGACAAGTTGTGTCACTATATGGTGGGTTTGTATGTGTTCGCGCTGAATGTTGATCTAAAATGCGATCAGAGCGACATTTTGTGTTAATTAATAGTGTGTTGTGAATATGTTCTCGTCGTTTCGTGAAGTGATTTTAAAGCTAGTGTTTAGTGTATTGTGAATAGTTTGTTGTTTGCCTTTAAATATCCCTAATCTTAAAATGACAATTTTAGGTAAATTGGGAAAAAACAGGAAACGCGGTCGCTAATCGCATTGTTAAAAGAATGTCACACTATATCGCTTTCGTTCTATTAATCTTTACTATATGTTAGACCACGGTTATTGATTTGCCTGAACAATGAGCAACGCGCTTTTGGAATAAGTATTTTATACGCCTACATATAACTCAAGCAGTGCCAAGTACAGTTGATTTCCGCGTATAAACTTATAGCTAACATGTCAACAGTACACTTGAAACCAGGCCTGGATTTACCGATAGGCTTACCAGGCTATAGGAAAATTCGAGTGTAGAACATATACATTTTAAGACCAAACCGGGACCAGTTGCGAAAAATGCAACTACACAGGCCTTCCGGCAGGAATTGAACCCACGACCTTGCGATTCTAGTGCAATGCTCTGACCACTGAGCCACGGAGGGCGTTGCCGAGAGCTTGATCGCGAGTTCTGTATATATATTAAGGTGGTAATGCCAGGAGTGAATTGGGTATATTATAAGTGATATTGGGCATTTCACTCGATTACATAGCATGTTCTCAGGTAATGGAGTGAAATGCCCAATATCACTTATAATATACCCAATTCTCTCCTGGCATTACCACCTAAATATATATACAGAACTCGCGATCAAGCTCTCGGCAACGCCCTCCGTGGCATAGCTCAGTGGTCAGAGCATATATTGCACTAGAATCGCAAGGTCGTGGGTTCAATTCCTGCCGGAAGGCCTGTTTAGTTGCATTTTTCGCAACTGGTCCCGGTCTGGTCTTAAAATGGATATATTCTACACTCGAATTTTCCTTCACCCAAAATCCTGAGAACATGCTATGTAATCGAGTGAAATGCCCAATATCACTTATAAATTACCAGGCTGTAGGCCCACAATTTGGACGGCCCATGTTTTTTGGACGGCCCAAAAAAATTCCGGACCCCCCTACAAATGTGTCGTCATACTTAGCCTGTAGGCCCAAAATTGGTAAATCCGGGCCTCAGCTTGAAACACTCGCTGAGGAAACGCAGTCGCTAATCGCATTGTTAAAAGAATGTCACACTATATCGCTTTCGTTCTATAATCTTTACTTTGATTTGTCTGAACAATGATCAACACGCTTTCGCAATATATACATGCACGCCTGAGCGTGCCAATTTGTAAACTATTACTACCAGTCGAGAGAAGACAAACGCGTCGAACGTTGGCTGTGAATAGCATCTTCTGCGAGTCCTCTGCCGGTTTTTGTATTTTGAAATATGTCAAAGCAAGGCAGCCTCGATGAAGTTCAAGACACGCTTGTCAAGCTCAAAGAGAGCATCGACACTGCCGAAGGCCGACAGATCGAAGCGACCCAGCTAAAGCGAGAGGCAGATGACAGATTGGAGAAAACAGAGGAGGAGATCGAGAGTTATCGCCGCAGCCTAAAACGTCTACAAGCAGACCTGACAAAAACCAAGAAAACGTTGGAAGAGAAAGAAAGCCGGCTTGCTCACGTCGAGGGACGTTACTTAGACGATGACGGAAAAAGACGGGAATTCGAAGGAGTAGAGGTGGAAAGCGACGACCAGCTGATCGCCATTGAAGATGAAGCGCTCGTCGCGAAACAGCAAGCCGCAGAAGCGTCGCACGCCCTTATGGAAACCATGAGAAAACTGCAAGTTGTGGAAACAGACCTGCAGAAGGTTTACCAAAGGCTCGAGACCGCCGAGAAAAAAGAGAAAGACCATATGGACAATATCGAAAGATGCGGCGACGAGTTACGCAATCTAGAGGATCGCGATATAAACGACGCAGCGGAACGGGAAATCGAAGCCAAAGAGAAGTTGAGTTTCTTGGAAGATCAACTGAAAGAGGCTGTGGTGAGAATGGAAAACGCCGAAAGAGAAGTCGCTCGAATGGAAAATATCGTCATGAGCGTTAGAAACGATCTGGAGGCAGAAAAGAAGAGGAAAGACGAAATTATTAAATTCTGCGTTGGAAGCGCCTGAGCCTAGCCTGCTGGCAGGCCCTCCTGTTGCTTGAGAGAGCCTGAGCCCGAACATGAACCTCAAGAGCCCGAAGAGCCTGAGCAGGACTACTGATACCGAACACATATAATTATGAACAGTTAGGTTTTTTATCGTTTTGCCTATTTCTCGAACTAACCGGCTAGCTTTAGCTTTTTTTAAGTCTATTAAAATTGTTTTTTTAACCGTTAATAGATTATTAATACTAAATAAAGAATACATTTTTGATCGTCTTGCGTGTGTTGATCGGCGGCTATCTAGTGACAGGGGCGGATCTAGGAAAATTTATACCTTAAGGCCGTTCTGTTCTGGGGGAAAGGGTTGAGAGGGACAGCGGAAATAGGCTTGAAAGAGAGGCGAGAAAAATTTTTTTTTCGTATTTTCATATTTGACTGTTTTTATGAATATATTTCCCTGCTATTCTCCCATTTGGCTCCTACGCCTTTATTATTTCCCAGTTTCACTTAAAGCACGGGCAGAACATGAAAAATAAAGAGAAAATATCGTTAATAAGTTTCACAAAAAGTCCGGAAAAGTCCGCAAAAAATACACAAAAGTCCGAAAGTCCGATGAGACAATCCAAGGACTTTTGGAAGTCCGAAAGTCTCGTACACTTTTTTCGGAATGCTTTGCCCTTCGGGAAACGGTGTTCCCAACGCAATTTGAAGTTAATTATTTCTGGAAAAAATGGAGGTAAGACATAGAAAGGGATGGTCACAAATACTTTTTTTACAAACGGGGGAGAGAGGGGGGCACTCGAGTTTTAAAATGGCTTTGGAATGAAAATTTGATCCACCAAATGTATAAGCGTTTTCTGTAAAAATGTTCCTTTATTTATTACTTCATTATTTGAATAGCCTGCGCGCATAGCCTTGGTGAAATACATGATATGATAATAATAATGACGTCGCAAAATGCTCGGGCCCCTAATTAATCCCTTTTGCACGGAGCCCGTGGAGTTTACCCACTCTTCCCACCCAACCACTCATAAGAACGTCAGGCTGAAATTAAGAATTTATTACTCGGGCTACCTGTGGTAGAACGAGTCTAGGTTCTGTGTCTAGGTTTCGGCTCCGTTTGTTTTTATTTTTTCGCCACACAAAATTGCATTATTTCATCATCCCGTCAGACCTTGCGAAACTGTATTAAAAGGCACAGTTGCGTGCTCGGTTTTTTCGAGTTCTTTTGCCTTTGATCGAGTTGGGTTGATCAGGTGTTTTCCAACGGTATCGGTGAATTCACGAGTAGTTGATCAGTAATGTTGTTGACAAGGTTTGTCCGTGAAGACAGAATAGACGAATTTATTACAGACACGAAAAAATGCCGTGTTGACATCAGTACCTAGGAAGTTTGACTTGAGGACTAGCGACACAAAAAAGGGCCACAGTATATCAAAGAACATATTTTTATTTTTATTTTTTATTTTACAAGATTTGCCAGATAATACACACATACAAACAATCAACAAATATAAAGGAAATAAATAGTGATATAAAGTAAATACAAAGGCAGGGACTGACCACAGAGATAAATCTCCAATAACGGGGTCCCACATATACGCACTGTTTACCTAGTAACGACTTTCTCCTTGTTTGAATAGCTAAACCTTTTGCAAGTGACCGAGTTATAGTTGAACAAAGGCTTTACAATGTTTTAATACAACTTAACTGCACACGCCTGCGATCGCGGTGGACCTAAATTAAGCCTGGTTTCCATATAGCCGTAAGAGCCAGCGGCATGGCTGCGGCAAGAGGCCATGGTCCAATCGGATACAGCTTTTTATTGCTGGCTAATTCAACACTGTCTATGATTGGACCATCGTCCCTTGCCGCAACCATGCCGCCGGCTCTTAAGGCTATATGGAAACCAGGCTTTAGATGACGAGCTATTTCAAAACAGGTGCCACCTGGCCTTGCTGCTTTATAGTCCGACAACTACAAAATACCGAAGTATAATAATAAGCACCGAATAGAGCAAATACCGGTAAGATATCAATATTGGAACTGTTCAGTGCATGTCTAGATATCGCGTAGGTGTCGCGTGTCGTATTACATTTGGAAACGCGTGTTTCAAAACATGTTTAAATATATTTTCTGTTTGTCCAAATTTAAGTAAATTCTATATGAAAATGATCGCTTGATTCTGCCGAATGCGACACTATAGGTTTTGTCTTCTAAATACATTAGCAAATCTTCGGCGCTTCCTGCACCGCTGCAGTTCATATAAGACCATAGTTCTATTTTTGAAAATCTATGCAAATATGCATTGCCATTGTCATGCATGTAGTCTTGCTAGAGTACGCACAGGCTTTTCAGAAATCAGTAGCCCGCGTGAACGCCTGAGCAGGCGTCTTGTTTATAAGAAATTAACGCAAGTGAAGTGCTACCTCAGAAAAAAAACATTTAGCCTACTCTGCAGGCAACTCTGTGCAGTATGTGGCCAATGTGACACCCCCCTTGCACACTCCACCCAAGATTGCCCACTCCACCCAAGATTGCCCCCACTCCACCCAATTGCCCACTCCACCTGAGTTTGCTGATTTGGTAAAATGTAGGTTCTTGTTAGCGGATTTTTACTGTAGTTGCGCCAGAATTATTAATAGTGAAAACAAACTACGTATATAGACGCAAAAAGCTGGTCACCACATGCGTATATGCCTACTGTGCAAAAGTACACATAAGTACAGTAAGCCTTTGCCAGCTTGCCGAGTTTTGCCTCTCCCAAAACCAAACACTTGATTTAAATATTAATGAGACCAAACTAACGTATGTACTATAGGCCTTTAATATTCATTTATTTATTTATTTATTAACTTTACAACCATGAAAGAATGAAAATATACAGGAAATAAAGAGTGCAATACTTGAACATGATTGAAGGAATGATCAACAGGACACGAGTCCCATGTGAAGACCAACCCAACAAAAAAATTACATAATAAACGTTAAGTAAACACACGATAAAAAACCCAACAAACTAATACACAAATTACATAAGAATAAAGATTTAAGAGCAACAACTTGGATTAAAAGAACGACATTTAGAACAGAAACTTTTCCAGGTGCGCAGTCTATTATCATCGAAATTGGAGTCTAACTTAGAAGAGTAGTGAATATAAAGTTCATGTTTAAAAATGGAAACAGAAGTACTATTACGAACTATCGGAGAGAGATTTCCATAGAAAGACAATTCTGTTGAAAAAAGAATTTCTAAATAGTGAAGTCCTACAAGGATTGGTAACAAAACGGGAGATATCTAGATCGTAGAGACCTTGTTTACACATAAAAAAGAAGAGAAGATCCTTAATTTCAAGCCAATATGATATAGGTAATAAGTTAAGCTTTTTGAGACGGTCAGTGTAAGACGATTCATAATCTTGGAGTATGAATTTCGTGGCTCGTCTCTGAACACCCTCAAGAAGTGAAAGGTCACGTGACTTGTCCTGAGGAGCCCAGATTTCACTACCGTAAGACAAGTGAGAACGGACGAGCGCTAAATAGAGTAGACGACGGCAAGGGACATTTGACATTTGAATACAGTTCCTGCGGAGAAACCCAAGCATACGATTAGCTTTAGCAACACATTTAGCAATATGGGGGGACCACTTAAGGTCATTGCTGATGACCACACCCAAGTCGGTTTGATTTGTTACACTTTTAACTAATTCGTTGTTGAGGTGATAGGAATGGCTAGATTGAGTACGTTTTCGGGATATCCTTAGTAATAGAGTTTTAGACACATTAAATTTCATTTGCCAGGACTGTGACCAGTTGCTCATAGCATCGAGATCAAGCTGGAGGAGGTCTCTATCCGCTGGTGACTCAATTGAGCGAAAGCACTTGCTGTCGTCAGCAAAAAGAGCAACAGTACTGTTGCTGGTTACCTCCGGAAGGTCATTAACATAGAGAATAAAAAGAAGAGGACCTATCACACTACCTTGCGGCACACCAGACTTAACACTAACGAACGACGAAGAAACTCCTTCAACAACAACACGCTGTTTCCGATCATGAAGATAATCAGCAAACCATTTAAAAAGAGGACCAGAAATTCCGTAAGTTTTCAGCTTGGATAAGAGTTTACTATGAGAGACAGAGTCGAAAGCTTTAGCAAAATCAAGATAGATGAGGTCAATTTCTTTACCAGCATCAAGGGCACTACCAATGTCGTGAAATATAACAAAGAAGTTGAGTAACACATGACCTATTACAGCGAAAACCATGCTGGAGATCATATAAAGAGTTCTTAATGAAAAAAGAAACTTGACTGAAAATCAAACGTTCAAGAACTTTAGAGACTTGGGATAGTAAAGAAATTGGTCTGTAATTAGTAACTTCATGAACGTCACTTTTCTTAGGGACTGGAACTACATTAGCATGTTTCCATTCTGAGGGAACTACACCCTGCTGGATAGATAACTCGAAGAGAGCAGCCAGGGAGGGAGCGAACATCGTTTTAAGAGATAAGCAGGTATTCCATCTGGGCCAGTAGCCTTAGAATGTGACAAATTAGATATAGAGACTGTGCTAAGGATTCAGAAACAATTATTGAGTCAAGAGAATTGAGAGTAGACTTTGAAGGAGAAGATAAAGAAGAACCTGAGTCAGGATTAAAGACTAACGCAAAAAGCATTAGCCTCTTCTTTTGAAGAAGAGAGTTTAAGACCTCCTAATTTCATCACATCAGGTAATGAGGATTTTGACGATTTAGACTTAAAAAATCTCCAGAAAGGTTTAGAATTAACGTATATGGATTCAGATAGACTAGTTAAATATTCTCTTTTTCTAGCGTTAATCCAACACTTCACATGCTGTCGGGTTTTGCGGAACTTTTCCCATAGTTGAGGCGAGTTCTTAGCCTTTGCTTTTCTTCTGAGGGTCTCTTTCATTTTTATGGCATGAAGTAGGTCCTTTGTAATATAAGGAGGTGTAAAGGGACGCTTTAATTTGGTTTTAGGTATAAAAGAGTCGACAGCAGCGAGGAAGGCAGCTTTCCACTTTAACCAGGCAAGATTCACGTTGTCGCGCTCACTGAGAACTATATCCAGTAAGGGAGTGTTTTGAAGATAATTAATAAGACCACTGAAGTCACCTTTTGAATAGTTATAGACGATGCGCTCGGTGGATTGTTTAGTGAATATTTAAGTCAAAAGTTATAGCATTTATATTCGTAGTGAGAACTAAGTCAATGAGATTTTTGCCACGAGTAGGTGAATTGATCAGTTGAAAGTAACTAAAGTCAGTAATAATGTCAATAAAACCAATTTCAGATGTCAATGTGGAGAAACCAGATCCGTTAGTCCATTGGATATTAGGATAATTGAAGTCACCAAACAATACAACATCCTTAAATTGAGAGTCAGAAACAAATTTTAGGAAACGATTCAGTTCAGGCAAGAATTCACTAGAAGAATCAGGTGGGCGATAACAAACAGCGACAAGAACTTTACTAGAAGACGGATCAATCACGACAGAGGCAAGTTCTAATGTGTCAGAAGAAAAATCGATAGGTTCACATCTGATTGAATCTTTCACAGCTAACAGGACACCTCCTCCCTTTTTACCAATTCTTCGGTCACGTCGAACAAGCTTGTATCCGACAGGCAAGATTTCATCATCACTAATGTTGTTGGATAGCCAGGTCTCTACTAAAGCAACAACGTCTAAACTGTTGCCATAAACAATATCTTGTAAACAGGAAAGTTTGTTCAAGGCACAATTCGTTGAAGGGTCATGGTAATTTGCTTTTAAGCTTCTGACATTTTGACACAAAACGTTAAGAGAACCGCATGGTCCGGGATTAGTTTGAACATCACCAGACAAACTAATTAGAAAAAATGATAAGTAGGAGATGTGGAGTAGAAAACGGCCACTAAACACAGGTTTTCGAGACACATTCGTAAAAGGATTATGTTTCACTGTTAGCCAACGAGCGTGACTATTAATACCCATAGTTTTAACAAATGTGATATTAAAACTCGCGCACAACAACTTGTGATTGGCTAGACTTGTTGAATTATTGCTCTTCCAACGGTGAAACCCGTGGAAAGATATGAAAAAAATAGGCAAAAATAACAGTACGATTTGAAAGGATTCTTGATCAGGAATTAGAGATCACCAAAACCAAGGTTATACGATATGAAAGACAGGTCCAGACTAGACTGAATCTTGATAAATATTTGACGGTTATACTATATCCAATACCAATATGTTAAAAATTCAAATTATATCAGGTGAAGACCAAACAAAAAAGTACTAAAGGAAACAATTAGACGTTGCCAACAAACTGGTATGAAGAACCAAACTGCGGACTGTGCGGAGACAGGATTAACGCAGAAAATTCAAATTTTTGTTGTTGCTAGGAGACATCGGTTGAGACAAACCAATTTAACGGTCAAACACAGAATGATATATAATTCAAAAATGTTTAAACGAACAAACGTAGAACTTGTACAAAAGGATCAGAATACCAACACCAAACGGACTGAGAAGTTTCTGATGAATAGATGGACGCGGCACGGAGAAACAAATACTTGAGCAAATTCACGAAGAGAACACGAACGACAGATACGCTACGCGTCAAACGGTCAATAAATGAATCCAAATAAAACCACGAAAAATAACCAAACAAACCAGAACTTGAAGCAGTATGATGGTGGAATATTTAACAAAGCAACAATCCAGAAATTACATAAAGAGGACCAGAAAACGGACCAAACCAAACATCAAATAGACAGAGCTAAAGAGAAACGCACTTGACACGACACAAGACACTTGCCAATATTTGAGTTATTTAGCCGCACGGCAACAGAATCTTTCTCCAAAACCATCAGCACTTGAGAGAAACAAATAGTTTTTTTTAAAATTAAGATGTCTGGAAACTAATCGGTTACCATGACGACTACATAACTTGAACTATCTTTTCCAGTCAAAGTTTTCCATGAATAGTCTTGATATACTCGAAAAATATATACTCGAAAAATAGATCTTCGACAATTCCGCTTTCCTTATCTTACGTCATCACATGCCTTATTTGCATGTTACAAAAACTTGAATAACTTATGAACAAAAACAGCTATCGCCAAAATTTAAAAGAACATCCTTCATAATTTTAGGAGTGCTTTTATTCTAAACCAAAAAAAAATTGGGGTTAGGGGCACTAATTATTAATAAAAAAATATTCTCTTCGTTGTTGTCCTATACTTGGCTTATGCTAGATTTTAAAGAACAAAATACTGAAGTTTAATTTCCAAATGTATGTTGAGTGTTTGTGGGTAAATAGAAAATCTTAGACATAAACTAGCTATATTTTTAATAAAGAACAAAACACCAACGTTTCAAGACAGATGACGTTTGTCTGAGTTTATAATTTATTCTTGCATTTCCAACAAAAGAAAATGGCTCCTTAGAAATCCCTCGCGGTTCAATTTCTGTTTGATGTTTGTTTGTTTGTTTGTTTGTTTGTTTGTTTGTTTGTTTGTTTGTTTGTTTGTTTGTTTGTTTGTTTGTTTGTTTGTTTGTCTGAGTTTTGGCTTATACAGTGTGTATAAAAAAACCCATGCAGGAACCCTTAGAAAATGAATTAGTATTCTATTCAAACAACCCATTGTAGTAGTTTGAAAGCCCTAAACACGTCTGAGCCACGGATGCGTAAAAAACACGGTCTTATACACCTGGAAAATTAAGATAACTTGAAGTGTATGCATACGTGAAAGTATTTAAAAGCTTTTTCTCTTCTTGTTTAAATTATGTGCTGATTAATTTAATCACAATTTAAATCATCACTTTTAGGGCTTTCAAACTACTACAATAGAGCGTTTTCACTCACGTGATCGGTGGCCCCATGGGGGTGGTGAAACAATACGAAATATTTGAATAAGAAAGAGCTAATTCCCATACCGTACACCAATATGGCCGCCATTTCATTGTTTTGGTACACAAATATGGCCGCCGTGACGTCAGATGAAAACGCTCTATAGGTTGTTTTAAAAGAATACTAATTAATTTTCTAAGGGTTTCGTTTTTTTGTATAAAGAGTAACTGTGCGCTTCGCTTTTAAGGGGATGTTCATATGATCCCGGTGAGGGGGCCTGCCCGGTAAGCGAGACGAAGTCTGTCTTGTGTTCATGTGGTAGTTTTCATCCCGCCCAGCGAGAATAAATCATAAATAAAATTAGCTTGTCTGACGGTCCGTGACTAGACATCAGTCATCAAAGATCACAATTTTGTCGTATTGCGCAGGTTTGTTTGCTTCAAAATGAATCCTTTTATTATACAATTGAGACTTTATATTCCAATAAACAACAAAACCTTCAACTATCCTTTAATCCTATCAAAAAGAACTAACTTTTTGTTCATAATGACTTCATCCCGGTAAGCGGGACGATGTGTTCATATGGGCAAATTTCATCCCGCTTGCCGAGATCTCGGCACACAGTTTCTCATGAACACAACGAAATTTTAATAGGGAAATAAGTGTGAGGCGAGATCTCAGTAAGCGTAGCAGTCCAGTTACCGGGATCATATGAACACTCCCTAAGTGTCATCAAGCATTAAACTGTCGATTAAAAAACCAAGAAAGGTCTTGCCGAAGTTGTTGTATATTTAGATTACATGACGTTCGGTTGTGCACAACCTATAGATGATATATATATATATATATATATATATATATATATATATATATATGATATCTGTAATCGGCCATGTTTGAGAGATCTATTTAGTAGAAGAAATTAAAAGATGAATCCATCAATCCTAAATATAGAGAATATATACTACATGGTGTCAGGTTATGTCTAACCTACTAAGACAAGTTCCAGAAATGGACTTCGATCGGAAAAACGTCGCAGAAAACTGGATAAGATGGAAAGAAGTCATGCAGCTAGTATTCGAAGGTCCTGATGCTGCGAAGTGGAAGGATGAACAAAAAGCAGCACAATTTCTGATGAGTATTGGTCAGAAAGGTCGCGATATGTGCTGGTCGTGGCGGTTCAAGTGGTAAAATGTAAGCAGACGACAGAAAGGATCCGTTTAAACTGTTTGAACATTTCGAAGCGTATTGTAGTCCTCGCAAAAATGTATCGGTACAACGGAAGATTTTCTACGAAAGAAATCAAAGGGAATACGAGACCACTGAAGAATGGATGATTCAGTTAAGTTTAATTGCTGAAAGCTGTACTTTCAACAACCCCGATGAGATGATGAAGGATAAGTTGCTGACAGGAACAAAGTCAAAGGTTCTTCAACAAAGGCTCTTTTTGGAAGAAGACCTAACTTTAGATAAAGCAATCAAGGTAGCACAAGTCCTGGAAGCCTCTCAAGCCAGTCTAAAAGCAATGGAAGGTAACGAAGAGGTACATGGAGTCCATAAAGGTAACAAGACTAGACGAGGTAAATTTAATCGGGGTAGAAATAAAGAGAGAAATGAGGAAAGAGAGAGAAGAAATTCCCCAGGCAATGAAGGTATGTCATAAATGTGGTAAAAAGCACCTAAGAAAAGAACCCTGTCGGGCAGATGGGAAGCCCGAGTTTGACACTGGGGCCCAAGTAAATTGTATACCTAGAAGATTATACGAGGCAGCTTTGGTACAGAGTACAAGCCTTGTCACAAATAATGAAGCAAGGTTATCCGGATATGGGGGTGATAACTTGAAAATTGTAGGAACATGTACAACACTCAGATGTGCCTACAAAGAAAGGTCAGAAGATTTGAACTTTTATTGACACCCCTGCCAAACCAATTCTTGGATACGGAGCGTGCATCTCCCTGGTAAAGATCACAATGAGTGTTGGTACAGAGGGTAGTGAAACCCATACACTAGAGATGTCAACCCCCCAGGTACTGGAGAATTTTAAAGATGTCTTCGATGCGTTGGGACATTTGGTTGGGAAGTGCCATATCACCTTAAAAGAAGGGGAAAATCCCAGCAAGATACACCCAGTGAGGAAAGTGCCTTTTGCATTGAAAGATCGAATAAAGAAAGAGTTAGAGATCATGGAGAGCATGGGTGTAGTAGCACGAGTAGATGAGCCCACCCCTTGGGTCAACTCAATGGTGGCTGTTGAAAAGAAAGGGTCGGATCGCCTACGCATATGCATAGATCCAAGACATCTCAATCAAGAAATTGTGCGTGAACACTACCCTTTACCAACAATTTAAGAAATTAGCAGTAAATTGGCTAATTCCAAGCATTTTAGCAAATTAGATGCAAAGTCTGGTTATTGGCAAATTGAACTTGATGAGCAGAGCAGTATGCTGACAACCTTCAACACACCGTATGGGAGATGGAGGTTTACAAGATTGCCATTCGGTATAGTATCCGCGCAGGAAATTTTCCAGAAAAGAATCCATCGGTGTAGAAGTGATCATTGATGATATTTTGGTCCATGGATGTACAAGAGAAGAGCAAGACAGGAATCTCCTAGCACTGATGGAGCGTTGCCGAGAGAGAAATCTCAAGTTAAACTCCGAGAAGATAACGATTGGTGTACAAGAGGTATCGTTTTATGGTCACAAGTTCACTGCACAATGTTTACCACCTGATCCGGAGAAGGTCGAAGCGATAAAGCAGATGGCAGCACCTACTTCCAAGAAGGAGCTGGAAACAGTGCATGGTGAATTATCTAAGCAGATTTTCATCACAATTAGCAGAGAAGACAGTACCATTACCACAGCTGCTACGGAAAGATTCCGGGTGGATATGGGATGAAAACCAGAATAAAGCGTTTGTTGACCTGAAAGAGTTGATAACCCGAGCACCAGGTCCAGTCCTCCAGTATTTTGATCCGGACAAAAAAGTTACTGTACAAGTGGATGCATCGCAAAACGGTACGGGAGCAGCTCTTTTACAAGAAGGACGTCCGGTGGCGTATTCTTCAAGATCGCCAACGCCTACCCAAAGCAGATACGCCCAAATCGAAAAAGAAATGTTAGCGATTGTCGTAGGCTGTGAAAAGTTTCGTCAGTATATATATGGGCGACGTGTCACAGTGCAGTCGGATCACAAACCGTTAGCGAACATTGCAAAGAGGCCTTTAGCAAACTGTCCACCATGCACGGATCCAGAGAATGTTGCTGCGAATGCAGAAGTATGATGTTGAAGTTGTATATGTACCCGGAAAGAAAATCCCAGTCGCAGACACACTATCAAGGTTCACAGATCACAGCAGCATGGGAGAGGACGATGAGACACTGGAGGAGCAAGTGCATACGGTATGGAAGAATTTACCGGTATCGGATACAAAGATAGCCGAAATTCAAAAAGCAACAGCCAAAGATGAAGAAATGAAGCAGGTAACTGGCATGATCAGCAACGGTTGGCCTGCAAAGAAATGGCAAGTTCCACAAGGTATTCAGGAATATTGGTCAGTCAAAGAGGAGTTGACAATCGTGGAAGGGATCGTGTTCAAAGCGGAGAACATTGTCATCCCAAGAGAGCTCAGACCCGAGATGCTGAGGCAGATACACGAGGGTCACTTCCGCGTAACCCTGTGTAAGAGAAGATTGCGAGATCTTCTTTTTTGGCCAGGGATGAGTAACCAAATTCAGGGTATGGTGTCATCATGCGCAGTGTGCCAAGAGAATCAAAGATCCAACCAGAAAGAGCCAATGATTCCACACAATCTACCGGAACGACCCTGGCAAAAGTTAGCATCGGATTTGTTCATGTGGAATAATCACGATTACTTGCTAGTGGTAGATTATTACAGTCGGTATTTTGAAATTGAGAAGCTTGGCAGCACTGGTGCTAACAAAGTGATAAGTGGAATCAAGTCCATTTTCGCACGACATGGTATATGTGAGGAATTTGTCACAGACAATGGTCCGCAATATACATCGGCAGAAGTGAGGATGTAGATGAGAAATGGCTTGTGGAAACCAGCAGTGGTGAACTGGAAAGTTCGACACGCCAAGATCTTATTACATTAGAGCAGAAGAAGGAGGAGAATACCGCCGTAATCGTAGATACCTAGACTACTACGGATGACCACAGGAATAAAACGGTAGAGAATTCGGAAGATCAATGCAGCAGTTCGATGGGAAGCTCACCGAAATACTCACGTTTTGGAAGGAAACTAAAACCGCTTATCAAAGAGATTTGTGTATAGTTAAGTACATTGAACATGTCATCTAGAATTTAGTTGGGAACTGTGAATGGACCTTTTGATTAAAGTAATGAACTATTTAACAGTTATACCATGAGCTCGAGTCGTATAGGAGCTCATAGCCAACGAGGCGCTTCGCCGAGTTGGCTATTAGTTCGTATACGACGAGAGCGAATGGTATAACTGTTTTATTATATAGCCGAGCACTGTACAAGAGACAAAATTACAGGGCAACTAATACTTCCGCCATGCGTAATGATGCAATCACATAGAGATTCTCGCTGAGCTGTTCGGTAAACAGCTTCGAAATGTTGCCGTAAATGTTGCTTGAGAGGCAAAAAATGTGTTAAGCAGATCAACAAAAAAGATTGAAAGGTAACTTTATGAAGTCAAAAGGTGAGTCAGTTATTTATATTAGCGTTGCTGTCGTGAAAGAGGTTTTGATTTCATGCAAAAATGAAACTGATACACCTTCGTCCTTCGGCAGTGAAACTAAATTACTTAGTTGGTTGTTTTTGAAAAAGAACATGCTTTTTACTACTCCAAATGCTTATCTAAATAAAAAAAAAGTCTCTTTACTGGTAATCTCCTACGAAATGTGTGTTGTAAGCTTGATTTTAACAGTGAGTTTCTTTGTTTGGCAGCAAATTAATATCAACCCGTTAATTTAGTCGGGTTTTTGAAGTAAAAAGACGTAATTTTTAGGTGAATTTTACCGTTTAACATGCTAAATTGTGTATCTGTTAATGTATTTTTACACAATGTTGTTTTTTTATACATTGGTTTGAGGGTGTTGATGTTTTTCTGTATAAAAATCCGTCAATTTCAACTCTTTTCGGCAGTTTAAAAAAACATGCCGCCATCTTGTTTTTTCTCTACTAGTAGGATATAAGCTGATAGCCTGGTAGTAGGGAACCAATCAGATTACGCAAAAGCTCATATCCGATAGCATGCTATATAATAATTATTGATGGTGATGATCTAGTCAAAAAACAATTAATTTAAGAACAATAGTTGTTGATGCGTATGCTAAATAAGTTACTTCAGATCGTAAGAACTTCAGTACGATATAACAGAAAAATGGTTAATATATATATTTAATACATAGTAGATAAATATAAAGGGAAGCTATATTTTGTGTTAATCTTTGTAAGGGAAAGATGTTGTATATTTAGATTACATGACGTTCGGTTGTGCACTGGCCAATGGCCATATGTTCCGTAGGCGCAACCTATATATGTAATCGGCCATGTTTGAGCTAGAGTTCTATTTACATGTAGTGGAAGAAATTAAAAGATGAATCCACATCAATCCTAAATACAGAGAATACCACAGAAGTCATCAGTCCAAACAAAGAAAAGCTCATTAATATGCGACTAACCACGCGTAGCATGCATGTAGGCTTAGCGTGTTTTGGGCTTTTATTCATTCGCTTGCCGCTTCCATCTAACTACTGTATGTTCTCAGTAAACAGCAGCCTAGACATAGGCTTTTCCGTGGCTGAGCTGTGACCTATGGGACTGGGAACTAAATTCGCTTCATGACGTAAGCAGAGTTAATGCTCTGGAAAAGCCTAGTAGATTTGCCAAATCCCAGACCATTGTATTTGTTCATTTTTCTCACAGTTACAAGTCTTACAACCATCGGCATCGAGCCACCACTTAAATATCAAATCTATATTTTACAACCATAATATTAAGTTAAAATTATATTCAGCAATTGTCCTCTGATCGATTCAATTCAACTTCACGCTCTGGATTCGACTATTAGACACATGAAAATATGACATCTTTCAAGCGTAAAATACTCCTGGCAAATATATTACCATTTCAGAATCATCTTCAGAGAAACGTCAACAGAAAATCATGAAGCATTGGCCACGCATGTGGCGAACGTTTACATTTATACACTCACGAGTTCACCTTCATTTGACATAAAATGCATTCGACTCGTTCGGGAAATCAAATAACTTTCACAGAATGCCAGGAATACTCGATTTATATCGTAAATGCTTCAACAATACCTTGAACTTCCATTAACTCGACAAAAATATCAATAACTTGAGATTTGGCGCCACCAACTTTGAGAATCTACAGTGGGGCAGTTTTGGGGCAGTTTTGATTGGGAAATCTACTAGGCCTTATATTTCCCGTTGTCTCTCCCCAGTCCTTTCGGCCCAGGCCCCCAAATAGGAAATAGAAGGCCTAGGTCTGAGTAAACAGTATGTGATTGTAGTTTCTAGCCGTTCAGATTGCCTTGAAAGGTAATGTATCTTCGTTGGGTTATGAACTTCGGCATTGCACAGTATACTAAGAAATCTAGTTTTATTCGTATTTTTCTTATAGATTGTTGACATAACCGAGATTTCGAGGGCGACTTTGATCTATTCCAATTTATGCTTTTTCGTCGACCAAGAAGAAGTCGAGGAAAGTCAGTTCGGTGGATAAAAGATCATGGTCTTGTGCATGAGTCGGCAGAACTTTGTCGAAAAGCCATGAAAACATCGCCAGCTGGCGTTCAACGTTGGGAAGCGAAATTGAAAACACGACGGCGCCAGAATAAGAGTGACTTTTAATTCAGTCTCATACCGGCCTACGGTACACTCGTACAGTACCAACCCCAATCTTCATGTGGACGATGTTGTAGTCTGTGTCAAGTCAATAAAGAAGGGATTGAGGATGAGAAAGTGGCGAGGCTTTCCCATCAAGTTCAAGACAGATAAACCAACGAAGTATACTGAAATATCAGATAGACGAAGAAAAGCTGAAACAAATCGTTAGCATGAAAAATTCAGGTAACTATATGCTCATAATAATCAATTATTGGATGAGGCTTTTTGATATCAAGAATTATCAAGGTCGAAGTCTGTGTTATCTGCCGAAGCCGAAGGCTGAGGCTGATAATACAGACTGAGACCTTGATAATTCTTAATATCAAAAAAGCCGAATTCAATAATTGTTTTATTATACATTTTCAGCTGAGCAACCATCTATTTAAACTGTTTTAAGATATAGTTATAAGCTTACTTTCTTCCAAGACAAAACAATTAAATAACATCAGTTTATTGAAATGTCAAAACGACTGATAGGCAATGTGCCAATGACAAAAATATTAAAATGCACGTATATACACAACAACAAAGGAAAAAGCCTTAAAAAAATGTTCACGCCAAGCTAGCATTGAAACTTACAACTGTGCCAAAACGTTCCCGCTTATCAGTTAAAGTTAAAGTTAACGTTACAGTTATAAAAATTGAATTGCTTGGATAACTGTGAATGAGAGGTTTGTATATTCAACACTGTTTCTTCTTGGGAGAGCGACAACAGTGGAGATAATTCCATATCAACGTGCGTGGGAGAACTGCAGCTAGCGACAGCCATCAAAGTTTCGGACATTTCCCGTCTTGTATCCAGGCTAGTTCGGCTGTAACTTCTGATGCTGCTTTCACTTTTGTGACCACTGACAGCCATAATGTGCCGTATCGAGTGATTCGTGTAGACAGTTGACAGGTTTCCCTCTTTTGAGATGTTTTTCATCTTGTCTCCAAGAGAACGCTCGCCGACAACCATGTTGTCAAACCAAACGTTGTCGCATTCCGAAACACTTTTCTTCGGTCGCTGGAAAAGAAACTCGTTTTTAGGGTTTAAGTGTTGAAGATATTTCTCGAAGGAAGCAACAGGACAAAAAGAGCCTTCTTTTGCGAACATTGTTCCTCCTTCTTCGGCTTCGTCGTTTTCTCTATGGTTTTTGGTCAGCTCGTCTGTTGTTTTTGTTACGTATTTCCCCCCCCCCCCCCCCTTTGCATCAACGCTGATTGTGAAGTCGGATTTCTTGAGCTGCCGAAGATTCTGGCGACCTCGACGGCAAAAGTAAAGCATTATTTCGAAAAATACTTTGTTTTGAAGCGTTCTTGGATGGTTTGTGTTGAATAGGTTACCTTCGTAGAGCTTTCGTATGTCTTCATCATGGATTGGTTTATTGTGGTCGACTTTCGCTAAACCTTCCTTCTTTAATTCGACACATTTTGCCAGGAATACTTTGTTCGCGTTGTTAAAATCTGTGTCGTTAATTATATCCATGTCATGAAGAGATTTGAAGTGTCTGTTAAGTCCAAACCGCAAAGATGTTAAAGAACTCTTCGAATATGGATTCCCATCTACTTTTCGTGCTTCGACGTAGAAGGATTTTAGGACTTCAGCAAGTTCCTTCTTTTCTTCTGGCTGAGGTATTTTCTTCTCACTAAGATATTCCTCGAAAACTCTTCTTGCCAGTTTTGTAGCTCTCTTTGTGTTTGCTGAGTCTTTATTTTCGACCAGCTTGTCAATGTCGTCCTCAGATAGAGAAGCAAACCTTACTTTCTCGGCCATAACTGAAAAAAATTGCCGGGCGGCCCGAGCGAGCAAGCGGTTTTCCATGGCATGACGTCAGCACATGACTGATAACTCTTTTTCCTACAGATAATGGTTACAGATAATGGCATCATGGGCTCATATCATGACAATCTCAGCGGCAAATTGCAGATATCGAGATTTCTCACAAAATTTCTGACCAATCATAATCAAGGGTTTGGGAGAAATGTATAATAATTACTATTATCATTCATTTCGTTTCTATCCTGCATTCTGATTGGTTAATTCTCCTGCAAATAACTGAGTGCAAATAATTTTTTGCTGCAAATAATGTTATGAGCATGCGCACTACAAATGGTGCTGCTGACTGCAAATAATTTTTGTAAACATGGCGGCTAGTTCTTCAGCTATCCGAGGAAATAATCGAGAGTATTTGGAAGCATTCATAACGACAATGTACTTTAGAAAAGAAATAGTTAAAAGGAAGATTTAGTGAGATAAAAAGCAACACTCGTGCCAACAAAAAGTAAGTTTTACGAAGATTTTAGTATGCCGAAGACACAGAGAAGAGTGGTGATCTCTAACTTCAGGCATTTCAGATTTTTAACTATTTTATGAATGATAAATCAATTTATTGAACTCATCTATCTCAAGATATCATGATTTGTCAGTGTCTCACTCCCAGTTATTTGTCTCTGCCTTCGGCATCGGCAAATAACTAGTAGCTCGCCACTGACAAATCATGATATTTTGCTCAGACTCATCCAATAATTGATAATTAATTTCTGCAATAAACGTAACCACTTGAATAATGCACCTATCATTTGTTTCCACCACCCTTGGGAGGGCGGGCAGACCCTCAGGAATTTGAACTTTTGAAAATTTTCTCTGTCAAATTTCCCACTCACAAGTTTAAGTCAGTTGTCAAATACCCCTACCAGGGGGCAAAAAATTTGTTCTATTAGGTGTATGATGAGCAAGAAGTTGGCTATTTCTACTTTGGAAAGTTTCTCCATCTTTCAAAAAATCTATTTTAATATCACAGATGTCGAAGCAACATAAGCATGTAACTAGTCTTCAGGGTCTTCTCGGTTTTAGCACGCCATTATTAAATGAACCTGGGGTGAAGGTTGATCAATTCCCTGACTCTCAGTACACAATTCTTCATCAAATGCTCGCCACTCGGGAAGAAAACCTATGTCAAGTCCCCCATGGTTGCCCACCCTCCCAGGGGTGGTGGAAACAAATGATAGGTGCATAAGAGCTCCGGGCAATTTTTAAAACAAAGAGATGAGATCTTTACGGGAAGCCTTTATTCAAGCAGGGCCTGTATTGGATATAAGGCCTTCTTCTTTTGAGATACAAATTAAACAGTCACGCCATTTTCTTAAAACCAGGTTTCAAAACGATTATGAGAAAACTAGGAGCGGTACTATTCGAGCTGAGCATTTATTTCCTTGAAAATGTCTGGGGGGGGGTTATTTATTTGAGAAAGGGCTTCAAGAGCTTCTATTCAAGCTTTTACGGTATTGTCATATATTTAGCCAGCGATACAGGGCTTTTTCCATCTATAGCGTTCTCTTATACTAGCGGTTATATCACTATTAAATTTGCTGCACAACAAAGTTTTTTGATGCATTCCATATTGCTCTTTTTTAGCTATAATTCCACTATATTCACCCCGGTTAGTGTGGTATTGCGGTTGTTTTACACCTGACTATAAAATTGCTCAGAATTCCAAGTCATTTTGATTTCACCTGAAAGTCAAAGTTGATTAGCTTTAAATCCAAAGTCACTTTTTCTCTAATTAGGGGAACTGGATAGGAAACTTAAAAACAATGTTACCAAACCAGAAACGATATCGCATTTTGGTGGTCCCACCTGGCTAAAATCAGACACTACTCAACTTAAGTATATTACACTATTGTTGCAATAGCTGATTGCATGTGGGACCACCTGTTAGGCGCGTTAGCCGGTGATTAGCCGCTTTGCATGGAGGACAGGGTGCACGTGGTTGGTCATCAACATAATTATTAGGAACTGTGCTAAAAAATTGTGCTGTTGGTGTAAACATTCAAATTTCAAAATACACAATTGCATGGCCTCATTGTTTTGTGGAATTCTCAAAGAAAAAGACTTGTTCAAATAATGTTGGTCACGATGATAAGGTTATATGTTCACACTAGTGCCCAGGCACCTAGTCTGAACAGGGGGAAAGTTTTCAATAAAAATTAAGTTTGTCTCATTTTAAAGAACTCGCCAAATGGTATAAGAAGACCTTTTGTAATTTTTCTGTATCTTTCTTGTGTTTTGAAATATTTCGACCAAAGACAGCATTCTGTCCGCCATCTTGTTGTAATGTTGGGTCTAATTAACTACGAAATTGGTGATGTCACAAGCAGGGTAAACCTGATGAAACTACTCTGTGGGTGCCCAAATTTCCATGGAAGGCTTTTTAAATGTTGTGGGTCTACCGTATTTAAAATGGAAATAGCGCAACACAAAATCGAGTTTCTAGCTCATAATGTCATAAGGTTGGCAAGATAAAAATTTTACTTTACCCTGCTAATGTCGTCACATGCATAATTTTGCATATTGAAAATAATTCCAAGATGGCGGACAGCACGCTGAGTTTGGTTGAAATATTTCCAAAACCAATACAGATACGGAAAAATTGTAAAAGGTCTTCTTATACCATTTGACGAGTTCTTTCAAATGAGATAAACTTAATTTTTATTGCCAATACCCTTTAAGCTTTCCTAAGACTTCAATTTTGTAGTGACTCGGTTAATTCCGCGTTGTCTTTACAACGTAACATTAACAAATGGTTTTTCTACGTTGTCAACATAGTCACGATGGTGCGAAGATTCTTTTTGGGACTGCAGGCATTTGGAAAACCTCTATATATTTGACATAAAATTATATTGTTTAAACACATATTCGTTGTGTTTTCTCATTAAAGTCCCTAATACTCTGTGAACTGTGCGAACCACGAATATGTGAAAATTAGCTGGAGAAAGTGATTTATTGAGACCCATGCATCTCTTTATTGAGATTTTCCTGTGTTCAAATGGCGACCGCTTCATGAACTTAATAAACCGAATAAGAACGAGTACTAAATATAAGTATATAACATACGCTATTTGCAAGTACATGTTTATCCTTAGCTTTTGTAATTGAGGGACTGAAACTCAAATCAAGCCGTTCTGTTCAAAACGTCAGTTTATGTCTTTACACTGTTTTGAATATTTGATAAACAAAGAAAAACCTTTTAATTCAAACACTATCTTCAGATGCAGATTAATTAATCTGAATGTCAGAAGTAATTAATTTATATTAGTTCAAACTTCAAGATCACCTCGGTTTTCTTTGATGTACCGCGGTTGCTTATTTATAATAGTTACTCCCAACCATGCATAAGTCAAGTTAATTGCCCCGTGCTAATATAATTTAGCCTGGGGCAATTAACTTGATTTATACGTGTTTGGGAAATTAAGGGTTAATCAATGGTCACCAATGTCATAAACGATTTATCATCGCGACCGAAGTGTTTTTAGACAACCTCTGTGATAACGAACTCAGTATCTCAGTTTTCTTAGGCAACCTCGGTGATCTTGAACTAAGTAGGTTAGTTACCTCAACCTCGGTAAGGCCCTCGGTAAATAACTGACGTAGTTACCTCAGGTTCGGTAACTAACCTATACTTAGTATAAATACACAGATGATTATAGAAAATCACGCGCACTGATTGGTCGAGCTACTTCAGACTAATTCTCGATAATCACCTACAACGTTTATTCAAAATGGCCACCAGCCAATTTGTCAATGCTACGGACGAAGTAACAATTTCAAAGAAAATGTTTTTCCTAAAAGTACAAAAATGTGTATTTATTTCATCACGGTTGTTATTCACTGATATTCACCAATAATTAAGTATAATGTAAGTCTGGTCATTTTACATGTCTTATAAGTTTTCGTAGAAAATTTTAGCTTAATATACGACTGCTGCTTTTTACGGTTTTTAGAGTTAGAGTTTTCAATTTTGTTAAAGTGCGCATGAAACGTATATTACGTCTATCATATTTGAAAGAACATTTAAAATGCCTAACAAAGTAACATCTTTCGCAGTTTCTCGTTCCCTTGCTTCGTTGTTAAGAAATTTTAGTTTGTTTGATAGGCAAATTAAACAACTTGACGTCTATGACATGTAGTGGAGGTTATAGACCATTTTAATAAGTGTAGAGTATGCCATTTTCCACCATTGACGTTATTTTCAGCTTTTTGAATACATTGAAATAGGGTGAAAATTACGTATTCTATATATACTTATTGAAAGGGTCTATAGACCTTATTCTTTTGTGTGTATATAAATTAGTCCTTATGACCTCATTTTAAAGTAAAAAAACTTCATAGGGGCTAATTTATACACAATTTGTGGGTTTCACCGTGCATGTTTCATTTAAAATTTTAAGCTTTCGGCTAGTAAACTCGGCTGGTACATTTAATTTATTAATCGCCATGCAAAGCTTCAAACAATATATTTGTTTCTTAATTGGCAACCGATACTATAAATACGTGGTGAGTTCTCTGTAGGTTTCCATTCAAAGAATCCGCATGCATGTTGTCTTTCGATAGGACATGAATAAAACAGACGACCTTGGTAGTCACCTTCTTTCTTAACTTTACGAGTACGGCAAACCATTCCGTGTTTACACAACGGTTTTGGACTCTCGAAGACATCTCCCCATTGCCAAAACGAGCAGGGATTTTCTCGCTCAGAACAGGCGAAGTAGACCGGTTCTTCCGTAACTTTCTCTTATTTTTGTCTTTAACCATTCGCAGTGTCGCCAATTTCTGATGGGTAGGACAGACTGGATGTAGATAACCACTTGATCGAAAAGCGTTAACGGCTTTGCCAAACATGTAACAATCTTGTTCAGAGCAGAAAAATTGGCAATCTTGTTCAGGGCAGAAAAACTGACATCTAGGCTTTTGTCCACAGTACCGGAATAAGCCATTCTTGGTTGTTGAGTTAGATGCAGGTTTACCATGTAGACACTCCATTGCACATTAAAAACGAGCATCTTCAATTCACACGTTTATTTCACTCAAGTAATTTATTTAACTTAAAACACATTTTAGCATTGGAGTCATTCGACAATGTTCTCATAACACATATAACATTAATTCAGACTGCTTTTTGTCGTTAAATTTCCAGACTTTTCAAGAAGGTGCTCCTCGTAAGCCTCCCGGCAATTTTAGCTGAAGCTTTCATTTTGAAAAGTGGAAGCACAAGAAAGTTTTCATTTCAAGAAGTGGAAGCACTACTTATTAGTTATTACAATAACAACAGCAGCAAAATGGCGTGTTTTAATAAAAACAAGCGAAAGTATTCTAATCCCACAAAATAAGTGTTATGAAGTAAGTTTGGATAAAGAAATTTCTTACAAGTTACAACATGCTTGATGCTTCGCATTTTTCCATTGTCATTTGAATTTTGCTTCGCAAAGGGTTAGAAATGTTCACACATTGCATAAAAGTCTTACAGCGAAAAATATACTAAGCACAAATGAACAATATATTTAAGCAGCATGCTGTAATTTCTTTAGAAACAATTTTAAACTTCTCATTTGACTATTGACATGCCGTAGCCATAGGCATAGCACTATCGATGGCTATAAACAATAATAACAACAGTTGAAACTTGAAAGTATCTACAGCATTAAGATGATATAGTTTAAAGTACTATATACATGTTTTTAATTAAAGGGTGCAATTCGGGCTTTTTGATTTACCCAACGATCAAGCACTTTGTCCAAGTTTATCCTTTTTAACAGGTCTTTGTTCATCGATAGCAACATAAAGTCATTGGCCAACGAACTGTCTAGGCTATTACGAGCCCAGCTCAATATTCGATTCATAGCACTGAAGCTTCTTTCCACGGTTGCAGTACCAACTGGCAAGGTCTTCGATATGGCGATCACCTTGAATAAGTTGGGGTACAACTCGGGGTCGATGTTCTTTCCGGCCGCAATTAGAATCTTCGCCCGTTCACACTCGGTTTTAAGCAAGGCAGAGTCCATATGGAGACAATCTCCAAATTTGGCAACGAGACTGGATAGAGTCGTGTAATCCAGGTATGTCGATTTTGATGCATCTAAAGCCTCCAGAGCTCCCAGTATATCGGTATTCTCGCCAGAGAAACGTCGTTCCAACTCTTCGAGGAGCATGGGAACAGAAGCTGCCTTGAGACGTTCACAGAATTCACGAGGGCATGCAGATCTTGTGGAATCTTGTCTGAAAACATGCACGGGATCCTCATAGTCCAAGGTAATGTTCACAGTCGAACATAGCTCTTTGGCGGATTCAATGATGTCGTTGGTTTCAATCTCAACAAGAAGCTTCCTTACAGCCACCATTTCGTTGGCTACGTTTAGCCATTTGACATTGGTCTCTTGCATAGCCTTACTTAATCCATGCATTATTGACAAAAGCTGATGAAGAAAGCAAAGGGAGATAACAAATTTTCCCGAGAGAATCTTGTGATAGAGACCCGCTGCTGAATCGGCTTGGTTTGGATTGGAAGCACTGATCTTCTGAAGGTTTACGAGAATCGCTCGGAGTCTTTTAACCATTGTATTAACACCCTCAAACTTACAAGCCCATCGGACTTCTGTAAGAGATGAGGCCGCCATTATGGGCTGTTTTGGATAAAACTCCTTTTAGAACAGCTTCGAATATTTCTCTGTTGCTGGCGACGTTGAAAATGGTGTGCAAAGCCTTGTAGACACTTATTACATTACATGCTTCATTAACTGTACGAAAATGAGCCGCTACAATCAAATTCAGACGGTGCGCAGCACAGTGGATATAAAGCAACCAAGGATAATATCTCCTCAGTTTAGCAGCTACGCCTTCGTAACATCCGCTCATAACAGATGCGCCATCTGCTCCAAGCGCCAGAAGAGTGGCGGACGAGCTCAGTTTTTCAATTGTTGGCATCATGCCCCGCATTATCTTTGCATTCATCGATGAGCATTGAATACATCCCCGCTCTGTCTATCTGTTCCTCTATCAGATGTCGAACCTCGGAAGTCATGGCTCTTATCAACTCGAGCGAAGATCGCTTTGATGTGTAGTCGTACGCTTTGTATGTTTGAATCACCCTCCTATGCAGTTGTTTGAATGTTGGGTTAGTGCGTAGCATTACATTGATGAATTCTTTCCACTTTCCTGCATTGAGCGACTCGTCAGTTTCATCGTGCTCTCTATACGCCATCTCTTCAGAACAAAAGTACCGATGATACTCCAACAGCGTCTTCATGTATTCTCGATTGTTTTCCACTAAAGACGGTCTCTCAGGGTCTAACACATATTTCTAATACTAGCCCCCTGGATTCTTTTTCTGGATGTTGTAACTTTCCCAACGAGTCATGGAAAGGAGGTGATCAGAGCATGCGTCATGGACTTTAAATCCGCGATTATTTTCCATCGCCTTTGACCAGGAAGAAAAACCAACTTTAGTGAATGCTGTGTCGCTCTTTGACGTCGATGTGCTAAAGTTCCTACACGCAAAACAAAATGCTTTGTCTTTTGCAATGCTGTATTCAAGCCACGGGTAGCTTGTATACCAGGTTGCTCGAAAACAACGATTCTTCTGGTCTCTCGGATAGGACCCAAGCCCAAGGTTTGGCTGCGAGGGCCCATCCACCAAAGATCTAAGATCACTCACTGCGGAGTCTAGATCAACTGGACGAACTCCCACTTGCGGCGGCTGAACAACACATACTGAAGGAGTCAACGGAGTATAACAGCAGCAGATGTTGACGGGATTAGAGAGCTTGACGCTGTATCGTTGTCTTCAGTAGTCCTGACGTGAGTTGAGTGCTATCTTCTTCGTTCACTGTTGTGGTTGCCACAGCTCCAGCTGTTGATGATGCTCCATCTGATTCATTAGTCACTTCACGATTTGCTCTTTTAGCGAAATATGAAGTTATTGTGCGATTTGCAGTCCTCTTCATATTGTTGAAGTTCGCCTCTCTTAATTGTTTCACCCGTCTCAACAGTTCACAATAAAATCACTCACGATAAGTTCAAAAAATATATTGGAAAATGGATTTCAAAAGATTCACAATTTCACATTCACGGTCTACAGACTTTAGCCTTATGAATAATGCATGCTTTGCGCTTAGCTATTTATACTAACGGGTAGGTGTAAAATTATGACCTAATTTCTATAACTAGAACTATGACATAATTTCTGATGCAATACGGTAATACAGTATGAGTAAGCGAATTTATCGACAGCCAATGACTAAGCTTAATCGTGTCCAATTACGTCAGTCTATAGGCTCTAAATTTATGATATACATGCATATATAACGTATCTTCTGACTCTTCATAAAAGTATAAAACTATAGTATTTAAAGTTGTTGATCATACCTAAAGTGGTAGTTCGTTAATCGTTACTTATATCTAATTTACTACGGACTATATCTATATCTATAGTTATGAATTTTCAAGCGTTCTCTGGTTTAAATATTTATTACTGCGGATTCAGGTTGATTAATGCGAGTAATTTATCGCGTTCGTTGCAACAGTTGCGTGATGACGTTTCTAGGCAGGTTGATTGACGTTGCTACGGTGTCGACGTGTCGTTTGTACAATAACAACCTAATTATCACCATATAAGGCTATAAGCTAATAGAATTGTTCAACTATAAACGGAATAAATTAATATCAAAATTCCGTTACACATTTCATTTCAAAATTCAATGCCTATAAACATGTTTCTCGTACAAATAAAAGTAGAATTTCTCCTTTTATTTGTACGAGAATAGAATATGTTAACGAAACAAAAGCGTGCGCAGAACGGAGTCATAGACGAACTATGCATAGACTGATCAAATTCTGATATTTATTTATTTTAAAAGAAATATGTGGATTTCACTCGCTTAGCGAATAAATTTTACATTGTCATTGGCGTGTTAATTAAACCACCTTGCAATTCCAACTGTTAAAATGAGGAAAACTTGCTTTGGTAACTTGATCCTAAGACAACAGCCGAAAAACCACCCGTCGTAAAATCAGTTATTGCAGGCAAATTATCAACATTTTTATGCAAATTTGCTGTTATTATTCAGCACATTTGCTGCTTTTTTCAGCACACTCCTTCGTGATTCCCAGGATCTTTGTACTCTGGCATGTTTGGGAAGAAGTTTAGTGTTGCCACTCCAATTCTTAAAGGCAAGAGGTCTAGTGATATTTGTTCAGCGTTAGAGCTTGGCACGTTTGCAGAGTAAAAACGCGTGCTTTTGACGACGCTAGTTGGTGAACCACAACAAGCTGCAGTCCATAAGAATGCAGGCACGTTAACTCTATATTTTCGAGTGTTATTCTTGGTTGAAATCTTCTGAAAATTACTGAAACCTGCGGGACCAAAAAACCTTGGTTCCAAGCCCAGATATTCTATATGTGGGCGGTACGCGCAGCCCGTAATAATATGCAAAGGATAGCCTCCACAATATTTTCTTGCCCAAAAAAAAGACGCTGCTCGTGACTGTTCCATTGTCCAGAATTTAGTTTCGAAAACTGAGGGACTGAATTTGTATATACAAACGTTTCATATACTCTATCGTTACGACCATACTGTGCAGCAACCAAATGGCCCCTATGAACTGCAGCTGGACGTTTATATTTCCGACGGGCTGAACATTTTTTCCCGAGAGCTACGCTATCGCCCTTACTTGATGCTCTATACCAATTTTCCTCGACGTACAGCCTACCGCATGAACTGTCATAGCATGTTACATGTTTTAGACAATTGCGGTAGTCGCTGTTTTGTTGTTGGAAATCAGGATCAATTGCGTTGCTTTGTCTGAAATGGTGTTTTCCTCTATAATAGCGGCGTCCAAAATACTGCGCTTCTGTCAGAACAATTGTAGCAGCTAACAGAATACGGTTCTTACAGTCATAGAAAATACCTATTTGTCCAGGCTCGCATATTTCTACGACGTCAGCAGCATTCTGTGCAAGACTTGTAAAATTTGGAACATATTTTCTCAGGTCACTGGTCGTTTTTGTAAAAGCTTTGTACATGTCCGTTGTGGCATCCAATGAACAAGCACCCATAAAATTACACGCACATCCGTTCAATGCACTGAGCTTGAATCATGGCTAACTTGGTCAGGAATTGACTGAAACACCACAGCAGATAGATGAATTTAGAGCATATTTACACGACCTTTCCTATCTAAAAAGCATATCATGAAAGTATATATTTTGCATAATCACCAAATTGGCAATTACCTTGTCTGGTTGCTTCCTAAAGGCGAATGCCATCGAGCAATTCAAGAGCGCCGTTAATATCCTTCGCCAAAATTTCATATCTGTCGCGACCCTTAATGTATTTGTTATCAAAAGATAACTTGCTTAATGTATTTGTTATCAAAAGATAACTTGCTTGCTTGCTTGCTTGCTTGCTTGCTTGCTTGCTTGCTTGCTTGCTTGCTTGCTTGCTTGCTTGCTTGCTTGCTTGCTTGCTTGCTTGCTTGCTTGCTTGCTTGCTTGCTTGCTTGCTTGCTTGCTTGCTTGCTTGCGTGCTTGCTTGCTTGCTTCCTTCCAAAAATAATTTTTCATGTAAACATTCCATTTCTGCAAACTTACTCCAACAACAAACAGTAATTGAATACAGCAACGCGACGCTGTACATTCTCTATGGTTACAACACTGGTCGCCGAAACATGGCAATGCCATAATAGTTTTGCATCTTGTCTATCATTACATCAGCCAACTTGCCTTTTCCTTCAAGAGCAGGATTCTCTTTCTTTAATTTTCTTAGTGCTGTACCGCGTCCAGAGAATGAATATCTGCTCCTTTATTAATCAAGTACTCTACGACTTCAATGTGACCTCCGTGGCAGGCAGCATGTAGAAGAGTTCTTGCCAAGCTTCCTCCTTTTTTTTCTATGTTTACTCCACTATTAATCAGATCCTTTACTTTACTTTACTTTACTTTACTTTACTTTACTTTACTTTACTTTACTTTACTTTACTTTACTTTACTTTACTTTACTTTACTTTACTTTACTTTACTTTACTTTACTTTACTTTACTTTACTTTACTTTACTTTACTTTACTTTACTTTACTTTACTTTACTTTACTTTACTTTACTTTACTTTACTTTACTTTACTTTACTTTACTTGGTAAGACTGATGGTGGTGAATACGAGCCTAACAATTTGTTGAGTTTTCACAGAACGTTCACAACATTCGTCTCGCGCTGCGCTCGCTCGGTCCGTACTAAAAACGTCGGTCCGATATTTCACCATTACAGACCTCACGCTCGGTCAATAAGTAGTAAATACGTACATTAACAGGAAATAATTTAAATACCTATGTTTTTGCCTCATATCGCATACACCATGTTTGTACCATAGGCCTGATATCCAATTCAGGGATTGGTGGTAGGGATTCGTAGGGTACATATGCGTGCCTATACACAGGCAAAAGAATAATAGCGTCAAGATTTGCCATGAAACCAGCAGGGCGTTTAAAATACCTGTTTTGCTTCATATTGCATACACTATGTTCGAACCATATAGGTTCAGTAAATCAAGGATAAGTCCAGGATGTAATATGCGCATGCGTACATGAAGAAAAACGATAATAGCGTCAAGATTTGCCGATGTGATGCAAATACAGAGAAACTTAATGTTTAAGCAATGCAGCAGTTTTAGAGAGAACAAAAGCAGCTACAAAATAAGTAGGACTAGAAACTACTGACGGTATAATATGGATATAGAATTTATCAATGTTTGTTTAAACGAGAAAAAAACTTTAACCCTTTTATGAATGGCTTTTCGAGACGTTTCCTTCGACGAGTAAAATCATCTTGAGTTAGACAGAATAAAAAGATAAAGTTGTTCCACAACAACAATGTTCATGAAAAAAAGGGTTAAAATGTGTTTAAAATAAATGTAACGATTGAGACTTTATGGCCCGAGTCTAATGCCGAACTTTTCATGAATCGGACTCAATGCAAATGAACTTAAGAAAACATTCTCTAATATTCATTATCTTTGACTCATTGATCATGAAAATTTGAACGTTAGATTCGCTTCTAATACTCGAGTGACTGTCGTGAACTCCTTAACTCGTCAATATTAACACTTTTTCAGTTTGTAACCGTTTAAAGTCTAAAGTTTTACTAAAATATTCATTTTGTTAACACAAGCGCCAAGTAACAAATGGCTGACATGGGTCTGAGCGAGAACGCGATTCTATACGACACATTATGCGCATAAGCCGTTTGAGCGATAGTTTAATTCGATTGGGGAGATACCGCTCAAGTGTCGACTTTATTTAAAGTTAACAAACCCGCTGAAACAAAATTGTATATAGTTTAAACTTTACTATTGATAGAGAAATAATTTAAACCTCATTTGATATCTCACCTAACTGTCGTGCTTTCGTAAGTCAATGGAGCACGCCAAATCAATAATGATATTACTTATAAGGTTTGTCCAGACCGTCTTGAACACTTGCGTTGAGATTTTGAGCAAACGTTACTCGTAATAACATTACAGATGTTACGAAACATGTAGTTTGTTTTCTTAAGTTTAATTTTGCTGGTCTTCTCAGTTTACAAACCGTTAGGTTTATTTAAGGCTTAATTGATGTGACTCTTCAGTGTAAGCCAAGTAACTGCATACGAACTTCTAGCTCTAAACATACTTACGTGGAATAACTGTATGTTGTTTCCTGCATGTCTTACAAGGTTTCAGTAAGTTTAGTATGGTTGTCTTTGTTTATACAGCTATACGTATACGTAATTCAGTTAAAGTAGTTTGATGCCACATATAATATGTATAATTGCGACATACTTAGTGCTCGTAAAATTTTGTTTTAGTGGCTAGGTTAGTCTTGGTCTGGGAGTGTTTGCTATTTCTACAGTTCCAACAAAACCAATGCATTTGAGAGATAAATAAAGATTCAGAGAGCAACCTGTGTCGTGGTTATTTAAGCGTCTTGGGTTTTTCAGCATCGTAGTCGTGGAACTATTAAGGTGCCTCTAACTTCGACAGTTTTTATTGTCTTATTTGGAAGAACTTTTAAAATGATAAAGTAACTTTTTTGGAAGATTTTCGTTTTTTCGCTTTGTTTTTAGGATATTTAATTTTGTTTGACATGCAAATGTCCGGAATTTACGTCACTTATGCATAATGACTTATCAGAGAATTTTATATAACTTTGCGTTCATCAAATAAAACACTAAAGTATGAATAACATGTGTGCGTGTTACTCCAACAACACCAAACTTGTCGATTTTAAAGGATTTCGTTCGAGAATGAAAGAGATACACAAACTTCTTCGATAGGTCATGGATGTGTAACGTAAATTCCGGACATTTGCGTTTCAAACAAAATGAAATATCTCAAAAACAAAGGGAAAATCTTCCAAAGAAGTTGCTTTATCATTTTAAAAGTTCTTCCAAATAAGACATTATAAATTATCGAGGTTATGGGCACTTCAACTAAATAACTTGTGGATTAGGGAGCTTAAGGCTGGATTGCCATGCACCAGGCGAAAATATGTCATACAAAGCGACATTTTCTTTTGTCTCGTAAGCTCTCAGGTGGAAATTATTAGCCAAGACAAAAGGAAAAAGTCGTTTCGCTCAAAAAATATCGCGTAGTGGAAAACAGCCTTAAGCAAGCGCTAGGACGACCACGGTAATTTAAGCTTCAAGATGGTGTCCAGTCCGTTCTGCGCATGATCGAAAAACGTACCACATGCACCACATGTATACGTTTAACTACATCTCGTATGCAAATGCTACCACTTAGGAGCGCATATGACTTTGCAACCTTAGCTCACCATCTGAGCCTCAGTGGCTCAATGGGTTAGAGCGTCTAACCGGTCATTAGAATGTCGCAGTTTCGGTCTGGGGTCTCAAAAATATTTTCTGAGAAATTGAGCTTGATACCAAACGTCTGTTAACTTTCAGTATCTCACAGAAACCACAAATCATTTACGTAATATTGAGTACTTAATGTGTTTTTCGACATCCAAAAGCTTTAGAAAGGATTTTGTCTCGTAGTTTAAAGTCAAACTCGACTAACATCTCGTTTCACGAGTGAACGCCGTCCTGAAGACGTGAAAAAGATATGAATAACGTATGTAGAACGGGGGCGACGTTAGGATTATACTTTTTGGACAATAAACTATTTTCTTGTGTAATTATTTACTCTATTGTATTAAGGACGTTGTTGTTGACGTTTGCGCTGTATTTGCTAGCTTCCTATTGTCTAGAAACGCGCGGAAACGTCATAGTGGCTAAGAATTGACGGTACCGAAAAAGATGGCGGCGGCACATTTAACCATAATGCTTTGCGACATCAAATCAGCTTAAATAACAATTGAACATTGTTTATAATGCTAAAATGGATTTAGCAAGAACTTCATTCCTACCAAAGTTTACTCTTTTAAAATCCTATCTTCTGATTATTCTGCAAGAAACACTATGTGCGCAAAGGATTGTGGTTAAATGTAAAGACGCCATCTTTTTCGTTACGGGCCATTATGAACTTCAATTGACGTTAAGAATGTACAAATGTTTTGTTTTACGTTAGAATGGACCTTATTCCAAAATGGCCGCCAATTAAAATTCTCTTATAATACATATAAATTAGCCCTTAACACTTTGGAGCCTGAAGACGAGTCTTTAAGGTTTGTTCTGGCTAATGATAGACGATTTTATTCAGCACAGGGAGAGGTCCTGGCCTCAAAGTGTTAACTCGTTTTCATGTGGGAAATTCAAAATAATTTTTACTTTAAAACGAGGTCATAAGGGCTAATTTATGTGCGCGTAAAAGAATTATAATTCGGCGGCCATTTTGGAATAAGGTCTATGGATCGTTTTCACTCGCGTGATCGGTGGCCCCATTGGGGGTGGTGAAACAATACGAAATTTTTGAATAAGAATAGAGCTAAATTCCCATAGGATAAAGACGGTACACCAATATGGCCGCCATTTCATTGTTTCGGTACACCAATATGGCCGCCGCGACGTCAGATAAACGATCTATACGGACGCGAATGTTGTAAACACCTTGTGAAATGAATATAATGAATAAAAATAATAAAAATCTCATTTAGGATATATGCTAAAACATAGTGAAAAGAAATATCCATGGTCTGGAAGACCGTTTAAATAATTGTTGTGTGAATACTAAACCTGAAACAAAGAATTTGTGCACCTTCAGATCCCACTTAACATTAACCGTAGCTCGATTGGTAGCCCCTTAGCTAGAAGTTTACTACTTCAAAATCTACCTATTTGGTGTTGTGGGCGAAACACATTTGCACGCTTCCTTTGAATTAATTTGGTATAATAATTTCTCAAACTCATTAATAATTAATTCATGAGCTAATGAGCCAATCAAAAAAAAAAATTTGGTCATGTGCATCAGTTTTGAAACCCGCTAAAGGTCGCGCAGACTGAATTCATAATTAAGAAATCAGATAATAAACGGCACAAGCAAAAAACGTTTATTACCACATTTCTTAATTATAAATTCAACATGAGACCATCAGGGTACTAATATACTCCATTTCCGGGAAAACAATAAAAATCGCTTGGCCTGCAGCCTCGTGATTTTCATTATTTTCTCATGTTTTACAAACACTCAAGAACAATGAAAAATATCAGAAACGCTGGGACGGCTCGGGTGTCGGGTTTCCTTCGTCATTTCGTCTAGCCAGCTGGTACCCTGGCCCAATCAAAGAATATGGGCCAGGTAACCACTAAAGACTTCTGCTTTCCTCTTGGTTGAAATTTTGCGCGTTTTTAGTGGCCATGAGTAAAACTGTAATCGTCATAAGTGGATTTAGCCCTGATGACGCGAGAATGAGATTAGTGGTTACCTGGCCCATATTTCTTTTGAAATTGGGCCAGGGTACCAGCTACATTTCGTCTAGCCTGGTCCCCTGGCCCAATCAAAGAATATGGGCCAGGTAACCACTAAAGACTTCTGCTTTCCTATTGGTTAAAATTTCGCGCGTTTTTAGTGGCTATGAGTAAAACTGCAATCGTCATAAGTGGATTTAGCCCTGATGACGCGAGAATGAGATTAGTGGTTACCTGGCCCTTATTTCTTTTGAAATTGGGCCAGGGTACCAGGCTACATTTCGTCGTGCAACCGTAGCCCGCGCCTGCGATACGCTAATGATATATACCGCATTATTCAAGATGGCTGAATAATATGAACGGAGGAACGCCGAACAAAGAACTGAAGAAGAAGAAATGCAGGTTAGTCTGGTGTGCTCCCTTGAGCTGTTCTGTGAGTTACGCGGGTTAAACATGTCAGTGGGTCAGGTTAACGTATCAGCTAGACGGTAAACCCGGTTTCTGATCAGGATTTATCGTGTTTGTTAAAGGCAGACGACCCAAGAAATCAAGAATCCAAGATGACCCAGAAAATTCCATGATATATACCATTTCGAATTCTTATGTTATGTTTTACAGGTAAGGTTATATTGTTCTCTGGCAACACAACGTTGGCCAATGTATTTTGATTTTACTAACAGTGCGTTGAGGGTCCAGTGAAGTGCATGGGGGAGGGAGGGATCTACACTGCATGGTGGCCAAAATTACTGACTCAGAGGAGTCAGAGACACTTATATTTCTGCGAGTTTTTCAACTTTCTTGTAAAATATGTTTTTAGGATTCAACAGAGGTAGAAGCAACACAACTCTAATAGAGTTCTATTTGATTTGAATTCTTATATCTCAAGTGTATTTTTTTCATGTGAATAAGTTTGCATGCAAACATAACAAGAAGCCTGGGTCAGGTGGAGTGGGCAAACTTGAGTGGAATGGGCAAACTCGGGTGGAGTGGGCAAACTTGAGTGGAATGGGTAAACTTGGGTGGAGTGGGTAAACTTGAGTGGAGTGGGCAAACTCGGGTGGAGTGGGAAAACTTGAGTGGAGTAGGCAAACTCGGGTGGAGTGGGTAAACTGACATACTGATAGTATTCAATCGATGCCTAGAACAACAGTCTGTATAAAATGGCACGACCCCAAAAGCTTGTAGCTTAAAATCCTTAAATTACTTTAATATCGTGTTGAAATATTAAAAAACTATCAAGTTAAATCAAATGGTTCATTCTCAAAAGCATTCATGTACATATTGTCTCCTTGAAAGACCACTGAATCAGTGATGGCCTTAATATTTTATAAATAAATACTTCCATAAGCAAATATTTTAAAAGACATGATGTTTTGATCTTACCATGAATTTTCCTTCGCGGAAGAAGATATTAAAACTGCTTGAATTGAACCTTCCAAAATTGAACTTGAAGCTTTGAACCCCTAGCCTGCAAATACAGCCGCCTCACATCAATGAAGTACGGATTGTGCAATATGTGAACATCCAAACATACATAGCTTGGCAAATGGACTGGGCACGACTAAGGACATAGGGCACCCAAGGGGGTGGCATTTAATTTCTTTAATATTCAGGATTATGCTGAATCTCATGGATAATCCATGAGAGGAAATGCTGGTCCAGTGCTCTTTTTTTGAAGTGTATAAAAAGGTACAGGATGAATTGTAGACTAATCTCGTACCCAGACTCAATCAACGATCTGTCCCTATGAGGGGTCTATACTTCATGTCAACCTCGTTCCCAGGGCCTTTTTAAAATTGAGAGGGCAGGAAAAGGTCCTGGCATCGGCTGGTCACAGTACCCAGAAATACTGGGAAGAAAGATCCCTTCATCAGGGTCTTCACTCGAAACGTTAGAAACTATGTTCCATATTTTCGGCAGTACTCAAACCTTACTATATTTCAATCAAAATACTTCCCGGTAATGTATCATGCTGGAGCCTTCGTTTGTGCACGGCGAAGGCTCCAGATGGGTACGAGATGGAACAATTGATATAGTCCTGAGGTATAGTTGTGGACTCATTGTAGAGCTCCAAAAAGGTGGCTCACCCAGCTAAACCAAGATGGTGGCTGAAGTGACCAAGTTGGCGAAAGCCAAGAGGGAGCTTTTTTGAGAAAATTACTGCTTTGAATTAACAGAAAAGAAGAATACATTCAAGACAGAAGTGTTTTTGATAGTTTTGGTTGGCAATTAAAGCCATTCACCAGAGTTAATGACCAGTCATGGGGCAGTGTTTTGCTGAATTTGGCAATCTACATCAACAATAAACAAACGTATCTTAACAAAAGTATTTATACAATACACTCAGGTTATGTTAAGGGAATTTAAGCTAAAAAACGAGTGAAATAAAAGCAAGAAGTTCCATCGCTGAAAATATATCTATTTTAACCGATCCAAAATTTGCACATTACGAATTGAGACTAATATTTTTTTCCGAACATACTGATGTTGTTCACCTAGGTTCTCGACAGGCTTGAAACAAATCTTTACAGTTAGTTTTTCTTGAGAGTCACTCAAAGTGACTTGTCCCGTTAGGGTCACTTGAGCTTTTGGAGCGATTATAGAATACCCCGCCACTTTCTGAAATCGAACCAACTGCTACTATGGAAAATTACGATTACCTGACCACCATACAATGGAACCATGAACCCTAACCCTAATCACAAATCGGGGAAGTTTGTGGATGGAATATTACCATTACCTTACCCGCATACAATAGAACCACGGACCGCGGTAGCACCTGAATGATCTATCTATTACAAGTGGCGGGGTATTCTATAACCTAGCCGAGCTTTTGCCCGGTTGAGTCGCCATCTTGGATAATAATAATAACTTTATTGAAGTGTCCATGTATTTAGCCTTAACAGACTAATTGGGGACACTATTTAAGATACTTAATTATTTAAATAAAAAACTATGTACAATACTATACTTAATCCTATATATACATTAATCAGATATATACAGAGTGTAAAATTATGAAATACAAAGATTGTAACATTTGTTATTGTTGCCAGTTACTAAGGCCGGAGAGATCTTGTTTTCTAATATTATTTCCCATAGTGGGCCCGACCAGGGTCCGTCTCCAGAACCGAGTCGGCAATGTATACCTCCTTTATGTATTGATTGGACCTCAGAGATTGGACAGTGCACGGCTACGTGTAAACAGGCAGTAATACCGCACAAATTCGAGCACTCAGGTTCACATTACCATTATCGTCCATTACCATGTAAACGTAGTCTTATGTCGAGACTTTATGTTGGAGCATGGCTGCCATAAGAGTCTTTATGCTTAAAAACCAAGCTTAAATAATACATGTTTAGGCAGTGCGGTGAAGGGACAACTATATGTAAAATCGTAAAGGAAACCGCCTATTATAAAAAACAAAATACTTAATGCCGACGTTTCAAAACGTGTGACGAGTGTTGGAGAGTCAAAAAGGCAATTTAATTAATTGTTAGTTTTCACTCTTGTGGGACTTGAGATGTTTTTACCTAATTATTAAAATCGAAGACAGAAAAATAATTTCTTCGTTGTTTTGCGTTTTTGTCCTATATACTTGGCTTATGCTAGATTTTAAAGAACAAAATACCGAAGTTTAATTTCAAAATGTATGTTGAGTGTTTGTGGGTAAATAGAAAATCTTAGACATAAACTAGCTATATTTTTAATAAAGAATAAAACACCAACGTTTCACAGCCGCTGATGTGCGTCGTCTGTCCAGTGTTTGGAAGTCAAGAAACCAATTATGTGTGAGGGTGTTCATATGATCTCGGTAACCGGGCCGGTCCGCCTCACACTTATTTCCCTATTAAAATTTCGTTGTGTGTTATGAGAAACCGAGTGCCGAGATCTCGGTAAGCGAGATGAAGTTTTCCCATATGAACACATCGTCCCGCTTACCGGGATGAAGTCGTTATGGAAAAAGTTAGTTCTTTTTGATAGAATCAAAGGATAGTTGAAGGTTTTATTGTTTGTTGTAATATAAATCTCAATTGTATAATAAAAGGATTGATTTTGAGCAAACAAACCTGTGCAATACGACAAAATTGTGATCTCTAGTCACGGATCGTCAGACAAGCTAATTTTATTCTCATGAATCTGTGAATATTGAAAACTACCGAGATGAAAACTACCACAAGACTTCGTCCCGCTTACCGGGCCAGCCCGCTTACCGGGATCATGTGAACACCCCCCAGGGTCATCAAGCATTAAACTGTCAATTAAAAAACCAGGAAAGTCTTGCCGAAGTCATTAAGAGCCCAAACAAAGAAAATCTCATTAATATGCAACTAACCACGCGTAGCATGCGCGTAGCGTGGCTTGGGGTTTTATTCATTCGCTTGCCGCTTCCATCTAACTCTGTTCTCAGTAAACAGTATGTGATTGTATTTCCTAGCCTTTCAGGTTGTCTTGAAACGTAATGTATCTTCAATGGGTTATAAACTTCTTGTCGAATTTTGTCGTTAAGCATTGCAGAGTATACTAATAAATCTAGTTTTCTTCGTATTTTTCTTATAGATTGTTGACATAACCGAGATTTCGAGAGCGAATTTGATCTATTCCAAATTATGCTCTTTCGTCGACGAAGAAGAAGTCGAGGGAAGTCAGTTCGATAGATAGTAGATAAAGGTCTTGTGCATGAGTCGGCAGAACTTTGTCAAAAAGCCATGAAAACATCGCCTGCTGGCGTTCAACATTGTGAAGCGAAATTGAAAACACGACGGCGCCAGAATTAGAGTGACTTTAATTAAGTCTCTTACCGGCCTACGGTACCAACCCAAATCTCCATGTGGACGATCCTATAGTTTGTGTGTCAAGTCAATAAAGAAGGGATTGAAGACGAGAAAGTGTAATAGCGAGGCTTTCCCACCAAGTTCAAGAGAGATAAACCGACAGAGTATACTGATCTAATATCAGATGGACGAAGCAAAGCTGAAACAAATCATTACCATGAAAAATTCAGGTAAATATATATGCTCATAATTACTATTCATTTCTGCAATACCTGTAACCGTTTGAATAAGAGCTCCGGGCGATTTTTAAAACGAAGAGATGTTTACGGGAAGCCTTTATTCGAGCAGAAATTAAACAGCCGCGCCATTTTCTTAAAATCAGGTTTCAAAACGATTATGAGAAATGTAGGGGACCGATACTATTCGAGCTGAGCGTTTATTTCCGTGAAAATATCTCGGGGGGGGGAGTCCTTTATTCGAGAAGGGGCTTCATGAGCTTCTATTCGAGCTTTTACGGTCTTGCCATATGTTTAGCCAGCGATACAGGTTTTTTTTCGTCTATAGCGTTCCCTTATATTAGCAGTTGTTTCACTATTAAATTTGCTGTGCGACAAAGTTCTTTGATGCATTCTATACTGCTCTTATTTAGCTATATTCGCCCCGGTTAGTGTGGTATTGCAGTTGTTTTCCGCCTGACTATAAAATTGCTCAGAATTTAAAGTCGTTTTGATTTCACCTCAAGTCAATTACGTTGATTAGTTTATTTATGCATAAATTAACCGTGCCGCAGTTAATATATAGGTTATTGACCTTGCATATACATGGATCGCGAATCTCGACTGCGCATCAGAATGACGCCTTCTGAGTCGGGATAAAACTTATTTCAATTTATAACATTAGGCTGAGGAATTCAGTACAATTAGTTCAGAATTGTAAATGCAAATGAAAACTGCAGTTTTAGCCTGATGTTATAAAGTTAATTCAAAAACTCATTAATAATTCATGAGGAAAACGCAAAGGAAATCAGTACCATGTCCGTGGTTTTATACCTGATAAAACTTCTTGACGTCAGAAAGAATACTAATGAACATACAATTTTATGTAAAGAATACTAATGAACATAACATCCAATAACGAATCGTTTTTGAAGCCATTCAAAACACTCGCATCGCGTGTTTTATCAGATCTAAAACACTCGGGCTGCGCCCTCGTGGTTTTAAATCTGATAAAACACTCCTGCTCGTGTTTTAAATATTACTTAATTTTTATCCCGACTCAGAACGCGTCATTCTGATGCGCAGTGGAGATTCGCGATCCATGTATTAAATGACCTACTATATCGCTTTAAAACTACGTCTAGAATACTATTTTTTCGGTAAATGACGACAAATATCGTCTGTATCATGAATAAACTAAATCAGTTAATTTCCTCGAAGTTGGTAATTATCTCTTATTTAGTTTCAAATTCAAAGTCGCTTTATCTCTAATCATAGATAATGAAGGGGGAACTGGATAGGAAACTTAAAAACGATGTTACGAAACCGGAAACGATGTTTGCATTTTGGTGGTCCCACGTGACTAAAATTAGACTGAAAGCCAGCCGCCGATCTCATCTCGTTCTCACTCGCTGAGAGTAGCGTCTGAATTCAATAGGCGATAATGCCGTCCAGTGACGTCACTACCAAGAAACCTGGTAGTGAAATCTGATTGGTTGCCAAGTTTCTAATTTGGGATAATTATAGAATATAATAAACAATCTGAATTCTTCCATCTTGTCAAATATACGGCGGCTGGTTTTCAGACTACAGAATACTCTCAACTTGTTAGCTATTTAATGCAGGGCTGTGATATTTTGGACTCCGATGCCTATGGACTTTAATTTCATGTTCACGACTTTTGAATGGTTTCGAGGGGAAAAGCGGTGAGTATATCAAGTGGCATGGCATATTGCGCGTGGCATCTTGTCAGTTGTGGAACAAGATGGCTAGTAATTTCAGAACTACACATTGTTAAAATATATTGTGTACGTATGTTAGATGTTGAATAAACTTTCAATCCATGCATAGTTCAAGTTTCCCGGTTATGTGAAACTTGTTAAAATGTCAAAAATGTGCGAACCGTTGTTTGAAATAATATCACAAACTGACAGGAAATTGACTTCTCACAAGTGTTAATACAGAATTTTCGATTTTTTTTTAAATACTTAACGCGCAACATCGCGAGATATATATCGAACAGAAGCTATTGAAAAATGCTATTTGGGGTAGAAATTTCTAGTTTTTAGCTAAACGGAAAATATTTTTAAAATGGGGAAACGTCTGTCATTTGATTCATTGCGTGAATGTATTGTTGACTTCGAATTATTACAGTGTAAACCTTCTGAACGCTACAATCCACTTTATTCTGTATTTTAGTATTTCACTCTGGCTATATTATTATACTGTAACGGCAAACCATTCTAGTCGTTAGGCCACTAAGGTTAAAGAGTTACGGTTATACCAAAATGGCAAAACCTACTCTGACCGCTGGGGCTTTTTTTTATACTCTGGCCTACACCAGGCGATTTTACGCGTTCCTGCCTGGGAGGCCGATGGATTGAAAGGGTTAAATAAAAGCTATAAATTCAAATTTTTCTGTTTTGGCTAGAAAGCCGCAAATGTTTCAAACCCTTCATAATGGTATTAAGATCATGATGCATTCGAAGTAAACAATATTACTGATTTCATGTACATTCACGCAATGAATCAAATGAAGACGATTCCCCATTTTAAAACTATTTTCCGTTTAGCTACAAACTAGAAATTTCTACCCCAAATAGCATTTTTCAATAGCTTCTGTTTGATATATATCTCGATGTTGCGCGTTCAGTATTTTTAAAAATATCTAAAATTCTGTATTAACACTTGAGAAGTCAATTTCCTGTCTATTTGTACAATATTATTTCGAAGAACGGTTCGCACATTTTTGACGTTTTAACAAGTTTCACATAGCGGAGAAACTTGACTATACATCGAATGAAAGCTTATTCAACATCTGATAACATACGTACACAATATATTTTAACAATGAGTAGTTCTAAAAATCACTAGACATCGTGTTCCACAACTGACAAGATGCCGCGCTCAATTAATATGCAATGCCACTTGATATACTCACCGCTTCTCCTCTCGGAACCATTCAAAAGCCGTCAACATGAAAGTCCAAAGGCACCGGGAACCAAAATATCACAGCCCTGCATTAAATATCTACCAAGTTGAGAGTATTCTGTAGTCTGAAAACCAGCCGCCGTATATTTGACAAGATGCAAGGAATTCAGATTGTTTATTATATTCTATAATTATCCCAAATTAGAAACTTGGCAACCAATCAGATTTCACTACCAGGTTTCTTGGTAGTGACGTCACTGGACGGCATTATCGCCTATTGAATTCAGACGCTACTCTCAGCGAGTGAGAACGAGATGAGATCGGCGGCTGGCTTTCAGTCTAGACTAAAATCAGACACTACTGAACTTAAGTATATTACATTATTGTTTAATTTCAGCAATAGCTGATCGTGGCCATCTGGGACCACTCATTAGGCACGTTAGCCGGTGATTAGCCGCTTTGCATGGAGGACAGGGTGCACGTGGTTGGTCGTCCGCATAATTATTAGGAACTGTACTAAAAAATGGTACTGTCGGTGTATGCATTCAAATTTCAAAATACACAATTGCGCGGCCTCGTCGTTTTGTGAAATTGTCGAAGAAAATGACTTGTTCAGATAATCTTGGTCACGATGATAAGGTTAAGGCCATGTCCACACTAATCCGTTTTCAAAGGAAAACGGAGACTTTTTGATACGGTTAGGTCTTTCGTCCACACTTATCCGGCGTCTTCGGTGACCAAGAACGGAGCGTTTCGAAAACGCACTCCAGAGTGGAGACATTCGAAGACGCCGTTTTTCTGCACCAGTGTGGACGGCAAAAACGAAGCTTTTGGAAAACGATGATGTCACGGTAATGTTATCTTGGTTTCAGTCACCTAGAACTATTCATTCATACCTCTGTAGATCTTTTTAGCGTTTTACTAAACGGCGAACGATTCGAAAACGATAGTGCATGTGGACGGAAAACGTTTGGTACGTTTTCGATACGATGTCTTCGTTTTCGTTTGAAAACGGATTAATGTTGACATGGCCTCAGCTTTCCTAAAACTTCAATTCTGTAGTGACTCGGTTAATTCCGCGTTGTCTTTACAACGTAGCATTAACAAATGTTTTTTCTTCGTTGTCAACAGTTAACGCCATCTTCAGACGCAGATTAATTAATCCGAATGTCAGAAAATGTCAGAATTATAGAAAATCGCGCGAGCTGATTGATCGAGCTACTTCAGACTAATTCTCGATAATCACCTACAACGTTCACTGAAAATGGCGGCCAGCCAATTTGTCAATGCGACAGACGAGGAAACTAAAAATTTCAAAGAAAATATTGTTCCTAAAAGTGAAAAAATGTGTATTTATATCTTCGTGGTTATTATTCACCGATATTCACCTCGTCTTCGGTGAATAATTGTTAGGTACAATGTAAGTCAGATCGTTTTACATGTTGTATAAGTTTTCGTAGAAAACGACTACCGCTTTTTACGGTTTTTAGAGTTATAGTCTTCAATTTTGTTAAAGTGCACATGAAACGTATATTAAGTCTGTCTTATTTGAAAGAACATTCAAAATGCATGACAAAGTAACCTCTTTCGCAGTTTCTCGTTCCCTTTCTTCCTTGTTGAGATATTTCAATTTGTTGAGATTGTTCAGTTTGCAAATTAAACAATTTGACATCTATGACATAGCGGAGGTTATGTACTGTTTAATAAACGAGCAGGAGTGTTTTATCAGATATAACTGCGAGTTTATTGAACGGCTTCAAAAACGAACCACTTGGTAAGTTCATTGGCGTAGTAAGTTTGAAAAATAACCTTGTCTAACTCAAGAAAATCAAAGTTAAAGTTTATGTAAATCAGGAGGTATCTTTATCACATATAAAGACACTGATTAAACTTTAATTTCTTTTGAATTTTCCTCATGAATTATTAATTAGTTTTTGAAATACCATTTCAATAGTGTAGAGTATGCCATTTCCCGCCATTTTTTAAATTAAAAAGAATTTAAAAGAAAAATTTAAATCGACCTTAGCTTATTCTTTTGTGTGTGAATAAATTAGTTCTTATCTCCTCGTTTTAAAGTTAAAAAAACAACTTTTGAATTTCCCACATGAAAACGAGTTCATAGGGGCTAATTTATAGGTATAATATAAACGAATTTTAATTCATTAAATCTACACAATTTATGGGTTTCACAATGCATGGTTTCATTTAAAATTTTGAGCTTTCGGCTAGTATACTCGGTTTGTACATTTAATTTATTAATCGCCATGCAAAGCTTCAAACAATATATCTGCTTCTTAATTCGTCAGCCATTTTTGAGTAAGGTCCATACCTTTGCTATAATCAAACAAAATCACTTCAAATTACATGTGTGCTGGGAGAAACACATTTACATTTTTCATTTGACGTGATTTCGTTTGATAATAGCAAAGATATGTAATCTTCCCTGATAACGAGTGCATACGTGTGACGTCAAGGTGTTAAATTTGCATATCAAACAACCTCAAATATCTCGACAACGAAGCAAGAAACAAAAGGACTTCAAAATGTTCCCGTGAGAGAATGAATCTAAACTAGAAATATCTAATGTATATATAATTTTGATTTTAACAGGGGACGTTTTGGATTTGTGATCTTGTGGGAGCGATACAGTATTTCCAATCAACGCACCGCTTGCAAGCCAGTAAATTATTTTAGTCTTTTTCTTTGACTTCCAACCCAGAAGTAAGTTTGTTTTTGTATTTTATATTACCTAAAAAGTCATATAATTATGAAGAAAAAACATAAAGGAAATCAGTACCATGTCCGTGATTTTATATCTGAAAAAAATGCTCCTGATGTATTTTAAATAAACTTTAGCTTTGGTTTTCTCGGCCCAGGCAACGTTGTATTTCCAAATTACTACGCCAGTAACTTACCAAATGGTCGTTTTTTAAACTATTCAAAATTTTTGCAATACATATTTTATCAAATCTAAAACATTCGGCTATTGTCTCCTGTCTTAAATCGGATAAAACATTGCTACTCACGCATGTTTTAAATATTACATGAGTTCTGTTGAGTAATGTTATAGCTGGGTATAGGGCAGAATGCCCTTGATTCATAGTTACGTAAAATTTGACGAATTTATATATAATTGTAATTAATATATTTTTAGTTTATTCGTAAATGAGGACGAATTTAATATTCCTATGTATATTGCATTTACATGCATTAGCTTTTCAAACCTTGTTCTTGTATTTATAATTCAAAAATGCTTTTTACACGACAACTAGGCTTGAAAGTATAATAAATACACTAGTATGACCGGTCAAACTGCATGAGATTTACAAGGCGAGCTGAAGGTTTGTGTAAATATGTAATTAGTAGGACGGGCCATTGCAAATTCCATACAGTTAGATCGCGAATATTATCCATTGCTTAAAATAGTGATGCATCTAAATAACCATGTTTACCAATTATTGTGGAGATTCAAGAAATTTTAGCTACCGAGTAATCGAAGGAAAGGTGTATGCAAACTACAGTAGCGCGATGCTGTATCCGATTTACAGCATGCTAATTAGGACTCATTTCTTTTGTCCGTCGTTATGAATTATTAATGCATATTTTAAGCACTGGTATACATACAAGAATATGTATAAATTAAACAGCTAGTTTCCTGGAAGACCAATAGGGCTTGTGATTGCGAATAAGCGACTTGAAGATGCATAAACATGCACCCTCGATTTTCATTGCATAGTTCTACTAGCTCAATAGTTAGAGTGTCTGGCTAGCCGATTCAGTCCCGTCAAGAGCTCATGCCGTTTTTCGAATATTAACAACTTACGACAGTTTGTACAGAAGAGCTGAGAAATCCTTACTAATTCCAAGCTGAAAATCTTAGACTAGGCAACTTTATCTTTTCTTCATCTTAGGAAATTCAAGAAAATATGGGGACGATATATTGGACATGCACGATGAGAGTAGATATTCAAACCAATTTCCATGAATCATTGAACGGAGTAGCAAAGGTAAAGTTTAAACTATGTCAATCAGATTTTGTTCAGCTGGGTTATTTTCGGTATTTCTAAGGCAATTGATATATTATAGGGTATTTTTAATAAGCGTTGCTCGAAGGTGCTGTACGCGCGTAGATGTGTCATATAAGCATCGCGTTCTCGCCGTGTATGGTTTTAAGCTATTTACATTTGTCGCAAATACTTGCAAAGGCTTCATTATTCTACGGAACAGAACGTCACATTATTTTCGAATGTTAACTACGATTCAATGTTCTAAGAGAAGTTCTAACTTAACGCTAAACTTATACTACAAAAAGACTCACCAGCAGATATACCGATTTCTATAAGAGTGCCTATTTCACCTGTCGAAGTGTCAAAGTTGGTAACTACTGACGTCGCTGAAGGCTTTTTGATGTTTAGAACATTAAGCATCAATTTTGCACTTCATTCTTTTCGTTATTGCATAAATGCAAAGAATAACGAGAAAGATCGAAGCATAATTATATTGTAAAAACTCTATTTTCCCAAAAGCTCACTCCTATACAGCGACGTCACTAATTTCAGCAAATGATTACCAACTCTGACAGCAAAAAGATAAAATTTTGGAACGACAAAATTGCAATTTTGCTCAGGGGAACACAAAGATTACGAATATATAAAATCCCCACAGTTAAGACAGGCACTTTAAACATCCGTTCCGTTGGGTAGAATAATGAAAACCTGAGAATAAAATGCTAGCGAAATTAAAATATTTACTTTTTACGCACAAAGTAATATGAAAATTCGGCCGGCTCGTCGAGTTAACGAACTTGGAGTTCACGTCAGTCAACTGTATCAGCTCGTAGAAATTTCAAACTTGTGATTTAATTGTAGTTATTAACACTGCAGTCGGTATAGGGTCTTATATCAGACAGATAATTGTCGTTCAAAACATTTTTTGCTGTTAAAGTTACATTTTCTTTGTTTAAGCAAACACCGATAAATAATCTAACCGCGTATTATACCGTTATTAGTTTTTATTCCATTCATTTGGTAACTGCTTTTGTTCTCGATATAACTGCTACATTAGCTTATAAACATTGAATTTCTCTCTATTTGCACACATTGGCAGATCTTGGCGCCATTTTTTTTATTGATGTACGCACAATGCACTTATCGATGGTACTTAGTGAGATAATAAATGTATTAAGTAGAAGAGTTACAAGTATGGAACAGCTTACTCGGCACTTTTTTAGGTTTTAACCAGCGTTCGGAACGTTGAGTTTCAGTAAAGCGGTGAGCCGTGCAGAATAATATTTTGGGCTGGATTGCCCAAATTGATTGCGAAATTATCTTTAATGGCAACAACAGATAAATTTTCTATATTAATGTCGCATGAGACAAACCTTCGACATACTCCGGATAGCGTAATATATTTTACGCTTGACGCTCTCTCTTCTGTTTGCTTTCCCACCTTTCCCAGCAATCCAAATGTATTGGGTGGTCACAACACGGCGTTGCGAACGCGATTGTGCCAAAACAAATGTTGCACTTGTCTTCGACTCCATCTTTGGTTATAATGCGACTGAACACACACACTAACACATTTAAATCACAAAGAACACATTTCAAACACATTTGATATACAATAAGTATTAATTACATTAAAACTTGTTAAGATAAGCTTTTCCTAATATACTTGGAGACACATATCTCTTATACCAAAGTGGTGGTGTAACTAAAATAATGTCGGCAAACATACTTCCATTAATCCCCGTCTTTTTTTTTGTTCAAATTATTTTCGATGGCAAATTTTTTCATGTGTTCGCCGATAGCTTTAAAAGGGATATCTACGTTTTTAAAAATTCAACACGTCTCCGTAAACTTAGCATAGATCGTCCTTGATCGCTCAGAATGGCTTTGGATCGCCGGCGATTGTATGGAAACTAGCGTTGATGTATACTAAAGAAAACACTCACCTCAGTTTGCCAGTTTCAAAACTGATCTGCCTTTTGACTTCTGGACCTCGGATGTTGCTTCGGACAATAACGAACATCTGGTTACTTTTAACTAGCGAAAGTAGAGCGGAGACCGACATGGCCATCTACTAGGGTGAGGCGGTTTTTATAAAAAACCGAAAATCGAAAACCGACCGAAAAAACCCGAGTGAACCGATTTTTTAAAACGCGTTCGAAACCATAGTTAAAAAACATGCATGACGCTACTCGCGCAAGATTTTAGTTTTAAAAACAATTGTATTGATTATAACATCCTAAGTATTCCTAACCACTAATTACAAAGAAACATGCAGTATATAAAGATAATTCGTTATTCTTTTAAAATTATCACTGCGTAGTTACGTGGACGGGTATTGTATAGTTGCTACAGCCTACAAGTTCTCTGCCAGGAACACAAGCTCATCCACTCTCTCAGGTTTCAGCTGTGCTCGTGCCGGTGTACTAACTTGCCCTGCTTTACTAAAAAGTCTCTCCGATGGGGAACTGGTTGCTTGGATGGCAAGATATCTTCTTGCTAATTGGCACAGCAACGGAAGTTCTTTTCTGTTAGACTTCCACCATTGAAGAGGATCGTTGTCGCCGTCGATAACTGGAAACGCAGAGATGTAGTATTCGATCTCTTTGGAGAGAAGATCACGCGGGGATACACCTGGCGACGGCTTTTCAGACTTCTTGAGACTCGTCAAGGCTCCAAGACTGAGTTTGGCTTTCTTTGACGCAGGCACTGGCAGGACATCTTCCTCTTCAACAGGAAACTCTAGAAAAACAGCATTTTTTAAGAGCTCTTCCTTAACGTCACCAAGTAGTGGTACATCGTTCTCATCGTTGTCATCCTCGTCTTCCACTGCTAAAAAGTCAGTCTTATACCTTGGATCTAAGAAAGATGCGACATCCATCAAAAGCTTCATTGAAGGAACGTCATAACGAGCTTTAAGTCTTCTCAAGACCTCCTCCTTGATCTCGAAGGCCAGTGGTAAATCATCATCCCGACGGGCCAACTCTGTCGTTGATAGGCGATGGAGAATTGGTTTCAGCGCGCTTATGGTGACGTATTTGCTCGCTGACATGATATCGGTGAATGCCTTGAGTGGACCAAGTGCTTTATCGATGCACTCCAAAACTTCCAAATCTTCCCACCTTGGTACCAAATGGGACGTGTCCTTATCGTTACCAAGAACCCTTCTAATGGCCTTCTTGTTGCGCAGTACCCTGCTTACCATGTGCTGCGTTGAACCCCAGCGAGTTGGGCACATCTACAGAGCATTAAAACAAACAAGTTAGATAATTAAAAAAATATTGTTAAATGTTAAAAAGCAAAATGAAAAAATATACCACGTCCACATAAATCACAAATACTCACCGATGCCAAATTCTTAAACTTTTCACCCGGTTGCTCCTGGACTTGAGCGGCGGCAAGATCTCTTCGTCTCTTCCAGCTTGTTCCGAAAGCTGCCACGATCTTTTTGCAAATCCCCAATGCACGACCAATCCTCTGGATTTTTTTTAACGTGTTGGTGATTGCGAGGTGGAGGTTGTGACCAAAACACGACACATTTGTCCATTCGATGTCTTTGCAGGCTTTTTTTGATGTTCGCTCCATTATCGGTTGTTATGGCGATTTGTTTTTCAGCGTTCAGCTTCCAATGCTCAAGCATGTCGTTCATCGTCTTGCCCAGTTGTTCAGCTGTATGGTCTTCAGGCACAAATTTTGTTCCGAGATTTCGAAATCGTAGATTCCACTCAGAATCTACCCAATGCAGCGTGTACCCCATATATGGTGTCAGGCCGTGGGAAGACCACATGTCAGTTGTGGAGGCGAAGAAGTCTAACGCTGTTTAGATCCCGCATAACTGCTTCTTTGGTCGCATCGTACAGCTTTAGAACTTTGTTTTTTGAAAATGTTGTCTTGTTCGGCATCTTGTAACGGGGCTCTAGGACATTCAACAGTTTTTGAAACCCTGTTCGGCTAACTGCGTTAAAGGGAACGTTGTCTTTGCAGAGGAAGTAGGTTATGGCGTCTGTAATGGCTTCGTGACGCTTAGTTCCAGGTGTCAATGGCGCGTTGCTGGCAAAGAGGCTCTTTACTGTAGGCTGCATTTCAGACGAAGCCGCGTTGCTAGCGTTCGTCGGCCGACCCGCTGCTGCCTTTCGTCCCGGCGGCGTCATCGTGGCATATTGGGTAGGATGGATTCTTCTAAGATGCTGCATCAAATTCGTTGTATTGCCTCCCTTGTTTTTTACGGACCGCATGCAAACTCTACATTCAGGAGAATCGTCCGGTTTTTCGGGCTTCTTGAAGAATTGCCAAACAGCACTTTGACTCATTTTGGCAGAGAAATGTAGGACAGCGTAAAAAAGTATTCCAAGTTTCAACGAACAGTTACACTTAGAAAAGCAAAGCTGAAAGAGCAGGAGTCAGGAAATATATGCGATATAACATTGATTAATTATTCATGTTACGCTCCGACTGTTTATGAGTCATACACCAATTTTACTTTAGACCAAATTTAGACCTGTCTTCGCAGAGATCCGCCTTCATTTGAGCCAATCAAAATTCATCTTCGTTTGATCCGCTTATGCGTTCAAGCTCGTGCGAATCTGAATCGAAGCCTTTCCGTAGTTTCCGTATTATTCTTATATCGGAGAGAATACCTGGCAATAAACGTACGCTATTTTGAAGAACAAATCTCTCCAGTCGTTTTCCCATCAATTATGTGCGTAAGCGCAACAAAACCTCGTGTAAGTATGGTTCGATTTTATTGAAATATCGATTTTTCTTTCGATTTTTTCGGTTTTTCGGTTTTCCTCTTAAAGCAACATCGGTTAAATCGGTTTTCAAAAAACATCGTTTTTTTCCGGTTTATCGATTAACCGCCTCACCCTACCATCTACACTCTAAAAAATAGCATGTGTCATGCAACACACCTTTTTGTCCAGATGTGTGAGAAAACACAGCAAAAGATGTGCGAGAAAACACGGTTTAAGGTGTGTAACATAACACACCATAAGGTGTGTTTTTGGCTTGTCCCAAAAACAACGCACCATAAGATGTGTTTTGTGAAAAGGTGTGTTATTTATCACACCAAGGTTTTTTTTTCTAACACAGCAAGTGTGTTATTTAACACGCCAAGGTGTGTTTCCTAACACACTTAAGATGTGTTTTATAACACACCTTAAGATGTGTTTCACAACACACTTTAAGATGTGTTTCACACACATCTTGAATTGTGTTATCAGATATAACACACCTTGAAATGTGTTATCTAATACACCTTAAGATATGTTACCAAACACAGCTTTAACTCTTTGACTACTGAACAATCTGGATGCCACATGCTGTTCTTCCTGAAGGGAATTCTAGCATTAATCTAAATTTCAACTTCATTTCAAAATATATATGCTCAGTAGAATTTGAAGGCATTAATAGTGAAAGTAATTAGTCACAAAGGTACTTTAAATGCTTATCTTTTAATATTTTGATATTTTACTTCAGAAAATTGAATAACATATATACAAATTAACTTAAGATTTCAGTCTCCCTACAAAATTCAAATTTCCCACCATTTTGAAGAGCCAATTAAGTATTTACATCCACAAAACAATTGAAATAAAATGTTTTATAAAGTATAAAAAGAACAATATAATACAATAATAAGGATAGATAATGAATAATACCATAATAAAGTTTATATAATAAAGTTGTTGCGTTAATAAAGTTCACTCAGCTGTTGTGTTGTGATACTCACGGAAGCATCCATCTTTGCACAGTGCAACAGTGCACTGTTGACATTTAAATTTGGTTTCGACTGGGTAGCCTTTCGAAGTTTTTCTCCCAGCCTTCTTGCATTGGACACACTGTTTTTTTTCTCGAATCACTCCGTATATACTGATGTGTGCGCTTGATGGGGTGAGAAGGGAGCAATTGTAGGACTTTGTAGTGCGCGCTTGCGTTGCGTGAAACCATTGATCAGCTCTTTAGCTAGTGCAAGACGAAACTGCAGTTGTGTCCTTGGTGTAATGCCAACGTTTTTTCGATAAATGGTCACCAAAATAAAAGCATTACACGCAGATACATTGAAAAGGAATCAGACCAACACTATAATATGAGCGAAACTGATCCGAACGATCAACGCCTCCCTTGTTCGCTGTGTACAAATCTGATACGTAGGGCTTTGGGATGAGCACATCTTGCTTCTTGACCTTTCGCTATTAGTCTATAAAAGTTGCAATACTGGGCTTAGGCCCGCTTAAGTCAACATGCTTCAGCTTTTATACTTTCTGTATGCCTTTAGCATGGCATTTATAGGAATCGTAATATCCTCAGGTATCCGATTGTCATTATCCCATTATTAGACCCTTTGAAGTTTATCGAGTTTCCAAACGATGTATATGTTCTAAAACTATGATTGAACAAAACCAACTATAACTGATTCTTGCAATTAAGAGCCTGTTTAATGTTGAGGCTAAACAGGACCTTGTATGTAGGAAGACTACCATGAATGCAAAATTTTAACCTACAACTAATAATTTAAAAGGATTTTCTCACTAGAATAGCTTTTCCAAAAATAGATATATTTAACACAATAATTCTGCGCATGCATGCATGCATGCATGTCTTTCAATTAAACACCAATATATAATTTTTAAGTCCAATATACATATATCCTTCAGTAACATATCGATAAAAAGATATGAAATAGGCAAATAATTGTGTACATTAGACAATTTATTAAATTTAAGGTATTTGGGTCATATGACGATACCATAATTATCTGTAATACATCAATTGATTAATTCAGTAATAAAACCACCAGTTAACCTAAACCTACACCACACTGCATGTACATGTAGATTTGCAGCTCAAATTTTGGTATGCAAAAGAATGAAACATGTTTACAAAATATGCATCCTTGTGTAATTTGAGTCTTCCCAAAATATGGGAGGGAGGTTGCTTTAATCTTTTGTACTTCAATTCCATTCAACGCTTAACACGGTTATGGTCATCTGCGGCGCAGGCAATATGCAAGTTGGATGCCTAATAAATTAATTTCTCTGCAAAACAAAGTTAACAGAAGAACTATTAAATTTGTTAGGCACCTTCCTCCAATACGTCAATGCAGCCAGAAAGTAGTTATGAAGGTTATTCAGTGTTAATTAATCATCTAGATCTTTGTACAGTAGCCAGATAGTAGTTAAGAAGGTTATTCGGTATTAATCATCTTGGGAACAGCAGCCAGATAGTAGTCACAGCAGCCGGATGGTAGTTAAGGTTATGTGGTACTAATTAAACATGTTGGTGCAGCAGCCACTCAGCCAGATAGTAGTTAGGAAGGTTATTCTGTTTAATCATCTCAGTACCGCAGCCAGATGTAGTTAAGGAGGTTATTCAGTGTTAATTAATCGTCTTTGTCTTTGTATGATAGCCAAGGGGTTAAAAAATAAGAAAGAAAACTGTTGGAATGGTTTTGTTTTTAAAAAAGTTTCCTAAGGTTTATTTGGTGGAACAGTAATTGTGTAGACACACTCGGGCTCCTCAATTGCATGATTTCTATTCACTGATCAATTGGAGCATTGTTCTTTCTCTGTAAGTGCATGAGCCTCTCTAGCCTGACTATAGATAAATTTAAATTGCAAACATGTTCGTTTCATATTAAATAAACATAATTAAAACAGATTTTGTTTTAAACGAAGAGTTCCTGAGAGTAGGTTTGGTAGAACCCGGCTCTTCTAAAAACACTAAGTCAACCTCATCATCGTCGTAGTCTACTGACTGTACCTCTGCTGTGTACCAACCGTTGAAAAGAAATTAATATAGTTATCAACGTTGCTTCTAAATATGTTTACTTATATAAATGTTTAAGTACCAGTTAGCAAATACCACCTACAGTATGCAACGTCATACCTTTTGGCATACTACCCCCAGGGATTCAGCGGAGAAGTTTTAATAAAAGCATTACACGCAGATACATTGAAAAGGAATCAGACCAACACTATAATATGAGCGAAACTGATCCGAACGATCAACGCCTCCCTTGTTCGCTGTGTACAAATCTGATACGTAGGGCTTTGGGATGAGCACATCTTGCTTCTTGACCTTTCGCTATTAGTCTATAAAAGTTGCAATACTGGGCTTAGGCCCGCTTAAGTCAACATGCTTCAGCTTTTATACTTTCTGTATGCCTTTAGCATGGCATTTATAGGAATCGTAATATCCTCAGGTATCCGATTGTCATTATCCCATTATTAGACCCTTTGAAGTTTATCGAGTTTCCAAACGATGTATATGTTCTAAAACTATGATTGAACAAAACCAACTATAACTGATTCTTGCAATTAAAAGCCTGTTTAATGTTGAGGCTAAACAGGACCTTGTATGTAGGAAGACTACCATGAATGCAAAATTTTAACCTACAACTAATAATTTAAAAGGATTTTCTCACTAGAATAGCTTTTCCAAAAATAGATATATTTAACACAATAATTCTGCGCATGCATGCATGCATGCATGTCTTTCAATTAAACACCAATATATAATTTTTAAGTCCAATATACATATATCCTTCAGTAACATATCGATAAAAAGATATGGAGAAAGCAAATGAGGCCGGCCACCTGTTACAGTTATAAAAAAAGTTTAATGAGTTTAGCTTTCGTTGTACTACGACATCATCAGAACTCTGAACTCATCAGAACTCAGAAAGTTTTCAATGTCTTCTGTCTTCCAAATATTGTTGGCAAGTATTTCATTAGATACATGACTTTGGCATCTGTAAATTTCAAAATAAAGCGACCAAATCCATATATTAATAAAAACATTTTCTTTGTGGAGCACATACAGCACGCTGTCTCACACCCAGACTCTTGTGTGGTGTCGGGATAGAGTTCCACCACCAGGCCATGTTGGTGTGCAGAGAGTAAACATAATTGCATAACTGATTTCAGAGAAATATGCTAGGTGAAAAATACATGTACATACATAACTTCCTTTTGCACTACACACATCTGTCGCTTAATAGAACTGTTTAAAATGTGTTTTATTGTGCAACATATGCAAATAGGCACCACATATTTTTTATTCATATGCCATTTTATTGACATTTCTTTTTTCTTGATATTTAGCATCGGCTAATTTATGAGCAATTAAAATCTTTCCATGGTTAAACCAATAATGTTTTAAACCAAAAAATCCACATGAAATTAGGTTGCATGAAAAGTTACCAAAGCCGAAATCTATTTCCCAAGTAAGACTTTGGCTGCTCCACCCAGCATGGGCTCAATTCTACCTGACCCAGTTATCACATATTACCGTAAGTAAAATGATTGGTCCCTAACATATAAAAGTGACACTCTGGTCTACCATACAACAAACATACTTAACTTAAGTCCAGGTATAATTATAACTTTAATTATGGAAAATTCTTGAATAAAGATCTAATAATCTTTCAACACTAGAGATTTGGCTAAAATGTGGTGTCGGCAATAGCATCTCTAATGAAAATGTACACTGAGAACATTGCTGTCTAGGAATATCTAGTTTTCAAGCAATGTTGTTGACACAGTAAAGCCTTTTCTTAAATTAAATATTGAAACATAACAGTTGTATACATCAAAAAGGGAATCAAATGGTCGACTTTTTGTAAATGAATTACCTATAGTATGCAGGGGGTATATTTATTCAAAATTGCCGCCGTTGTTGATCAACACAAAACAATTTGTCAATTCCTAAAACAAACCATAAATCCTTTAATTGTAATACTTATAAACTACGCAAATAAACATATTTTGTAAGAATCAAACCGCAAATCGTTTGTATTCCGACAATTAAGAACATTTCTAGCGAACAAATTAAGAACATTCTGTAGCGAATAAATATAAGGGCCATTCCATTTAATATCCACACCCCCCTATGGACGAGGTACGAAATTTGTGAACCCTTAAGAAATTATTTTTTTCGCTTAGCCCATCAGAAATTCGCCATTTTGAGCAAGACCCCTTAGAAATACCTATGGATGATGTTATCCTTAGCCCTAACCCCTCGGAAATATGGAATTTTGAGTAAGACCCCTCAGAAATGTGCTAATTTAAGCAAGAACCCTCGGAAATTTATAGTCCTATTGCGCGAGTCCCCTCGGAAATTAGTCATTTTGAGCACGACCCCTCAGAAATTTGTCATTTTCAACAAAGCCCCTCAGAAATGCTTTTACCAATTTAAGAATGAGTTCTTATGTTCTGAAATAAAACTGTAGTTACAATTTAAAATTCAGATAAATACTCTTCAGAAACAAATAAAATAATTTATGGTTAATATAAATTATAATAATTATGTAATAATTGTGTACATTAGACAATTTATTAAATTTAAGGTATTTGGGTCATATGACGATACCATAATTATCTGTAATACATCAATTGATTAATTCAGTAATAAAACCACCAGTTAACCTAAACCTACACCACACTGCATGTACATGTAGATTTGCAGCTCAAATTTTGGTATGCAAAGAATGAAACATGTTTACAAAATATGCATCCTTGTGTAATTTGAGTCTTCCCAAAATATGGGAGGGAGGTTGCTTTAATCTTTTGTACTTCAATTCCATTCAACGCTTAACACGGTTATGGTCATCTGCGGCGCAGGCAATATGCAAGTTGGATGCCTAATAAATTAATTTCTCTGCAAAACAAAGTTAACAGAAGAACTATTAAATTTGTTAGGCACCTTCCTCCAATACGTCAATGCAGCCAGAAAGTAGTTATGAAGGTTATTCAGTGTTAATTAATCATCTAGATATTTGTACAGTAGCCAGATAGTAGTTAAGAAGGTTATTCGGTGTTAATCATCTTGGGAACAGCAGCCAGATAGTAGTCACAGCAGCCGGATGGTAGTTAAGGTTATGTGGTACTAATTAAACATGTTGGTGCAGCAGCCACTCAGCCAGATAGTAGTTAGGAAGGTTATTCTGTTTAATCATCTCAGTACCGCAGCCAGATGTAGTTAAGGAGGTTATTCAGTGTTAATTAATCGTCTTTGTATGATAGCCAAAGGGTTAAAAAATAAGAAAGAAAACTGTTGGAATGGTTTTGTTTTTAAAAAAGTTTCCTAAGGTTTATTTGGTGGAACAGTAATTGTGTAGACACACTCGGGCTCCTCAATTGCATGATTTCTATTCACTGATCAATTGGAGCATTGTTCTTTCTCTGTAAGTGCATGAGCCTCTCTAGCCTGACTATAGATAAATTTAAATTGCAAACATGTTCGTTTCATATTAAATAAACATAATTAAAACAGATTTTGTTTTAAACGAAGAGTTCCTGAGAGTAGGTTTGGTAGAACCCGGCTCTTCTAAAAACACTAAGTCAACCTCATCATCGTCGTAGTCTACTGACTGTACCTCTGCTGTGTACCAACCTTTGAAAAGAAATTAATATAGTTATCAACGTTGCTTCTAAATATGTTTACTTATATAAATGTTTAAGTACCAGTTAGCAAATACCACCTACAGTATGCAACGTCATACCTTTTGGCATACTACCCCCAGGGATTCAGCGGAGAAGTTTTAACCCTTTAATGCATAACGGCGCCTTTAGTATTTTACTCTGGCTAACGCCAGATGATTTTACTCGTCAACTGGAGACCTCCTGCGCAACAAAGGGTTAATAAACTATCCCGATTAACCCTTTAATGCATAATGGTACCTTTAGTATTTGACTCTGGCTAACGCCAGACGATTTTACTCTGGCTAACGCCAGACGATTTTACTCTGGCTAACGCCAGACGATTTTACTCGTCAACTGGAGACCTCCTGCGCAACAAAGGGTTAATCATTACCTGGTAGCCAGTCTGTATCAATCAGATCTTCCTTTTCCCACTTCATCTCAACGACTGCTCCAATTTCACAAATCTCCTCGTAATCTTTAATTTTTCTTTTTGTGGTCTGGGCAAGCTTCATCCTGTTGGCCTTCACTTCTTCCTCAACGAAATAGCTGTACGTAACTCCTTTTTCGGTGTCGAATATAATTTCTGCGGTGTCCCTGTCTTTAGTGTATTACTGCACGGACCCCACATACCAACCTACTAGAAATACATAAACGCAACAACCCCTCGCCCGCTTTTACATGCTTTTTTGAAACACCCCCCCCCCCTGATTAAAATAAGCACTCCTGATTATATACAGCCAATATAAAAACAAACAGATATAAAAACAAATTATAATCTTCAAGTTAATTATATAATTTATGGATAAGATGACTAATAAAACTGGTTTAATGAAGTTGAACATACCAATTTCATTATTAAATTCTAGTTATAAAAAATATATTGTTTTTTAGGAGGTTTCAAAAGGGATTATTTTTAGCAAGCCTTTAAATGGCTTCCCTGTGCATACATTTTTTGCAAAGGCAGAATTAAAAAATTACATTTATAATAGAGTCTGAGATAAAACAATTCAGTAGAATCGGATTCCTGAAAGAAGTATTAAACAGACCACGTTTCAGTCGAAAATTTGGAAATATAGCCAAGAAAATCGACAAAGCCCATGAGTATTTTTAATAATAAAAAGTGCATGCAAAGTCAATGAAAAACATCACGTCTACATAAGCCTAAGGTAGTGTTTTAAGTTAGCTTTAGTTAAGCTGACTTATGGTCTGAACGAGCAAAGGGAAAGCACGAAAAGGTGAAGCTGTATATTGTTTTAGGTTAAGCGAAAACTTCAAAACAACATAAGGACAAGGACAAGGTCAAGGTATACTGAAACTGTATACCGTTCTTGGCGTTTACACAATATATAAATACTAAATAAATATAATTATTTATAATACTAAATAAATGCAAATCCCCTACCGTTAACTTTAAAATGATTTTGAGACCACTGAGTGACGAGTTTTGTTTACCATACGGCGTTTGGTTTCTTCAGGTTCTCTGGTTTCGCTTCAAGATATATTAAATCCAGGGGCGGATTTAGGAAAATTTATACCTTAGTCAAACAAAATCTAGGGGGGTCCGGGGGCATGCCCCCCCGGAAATTTTTTGAAATTTGGGTCTCTAAAATGGCATTTCCCGCGTTCTGACAGCACTTTAGAGAAAAATTGTAACTAATTTTCAGCATGTTTTTAATGGCTCATTTTAATTTTTTCTCGTACTCAAAATGGGGAATCCTATACTGGTAATGATACATGACATGTGATACATGACATGATCACATTTTAGTATACCTGTAAGCTGTTTCGCTCTATGTCAGAGCTCATCAGCATGCCTAGGAAACACTAAATACAGATTGTTGCAGCAAGTGAATCCGACATGGACAGCTGAACCGACACACAAGTGAAGGTCCAAGGGGTTTGAAATCAGAGTTTTCCTTCTCCTAGGTGGGCTGCCTTCCATGGCTGATGAGCCCCACCTACCCAGAGCAGTCTGGTTTTCAGGCGCCAGATACTCGCCTCCTATACCTCCACCCAAGCAGACAATGTCTGATTAGGAGAAGCTTTAATTAATGACTATAATGGGACATTTCATGGACATAGAGAAGCTCAACTCTCTACATCATCCCAGTCATCCTACCTTTAGTCCCTAACTAATCTATGCCAATACCCATACCCTATTAACCCATATTACTAATATGAGCAGTCTGGTTTTCAGGCGGCAGATACTCGCCTTTTACACCTCCACCCAAGCAGACAATGTCTGATTAGGAGAAGCTTTCATTAATGACTATAATGGGACATTTCATGGACATAGAGAAGCTCAACTCTCTACATCATCCCAGTCAATATAAAGAAATCCTTCAACACCAAACTAATCTAATTAAGCCTTACCCACCCCATAACCTTTGACTTTCCTACCCTCAACTACTAACCTTAAAACTATTTTACCCAACGCAAGCTCTTTAGTAAATTTAATTATCAAAATAAAATAAACTTTTTTTTAAATTATAACATAACAAGCTAAAGGGAAAAACCAAGGAGTACATGTACTTGCAAAATAAGTACTTTACTTACTTGATAAATTCTCTACTTAATATAGTTACATTCATACAGTACAATGGTGATTCTCTACTTAATATCATAGTTACAGTACATGCACCACGTCTACTAAAGTAACTCCATTCTTCTATTGCCAGACGAAAATTTATCAATAACCTCTTGAATTTCAGGCTCTATCTCTTGATGAATTTCCATCAAAGCCAAACCATTCAATCTGTCTTCAACCATGTTGCTTCGGTTATAGTTTTTCAAGTTTCGCATAACTGAAAATGAGCGCTCACATTCACAAGAAGTTACAGGAATAGTAGCTAAAATTCGTAGTGCAACCTTAATATTTTCAAAAGCATCAAAAGTAATAGCTTTTAATGTAGAAGAAACAGTATCAGGTCGAGAACCCTGGAAACTTTGCCAATATTTGGCCCATAATTCCATCTCAGCATTCAAAGCTAAAGGATTAGGGAAATCATCTAAATAAAACTGAGCAAAATTCATAAATTGCTCCTTCCAAGAAATACCAGAAGAATTACTTAATAAAGATATCATTTTTGTGGGGACAATACTCAACCCATAGTAAGCATTTACACTGTCAGAATCAAATCTGTTTTTCAGATCAGAGTTCAAATGATCTATGACTGGTATTGTAACTGCCCGCTTAAAATATTCAGAAGCATCAGATGCTGGGTGGTTATCACGAGTAGTTTGTCTTCCAGCCCTCCTTGGCATGGACTCATCAACGTCAACCTTTGCAGCTAAGGCAATGGCTTCCTGATACCACTGATCATGGTAGAAATCAATTTGATTCCTTATTGTAAGGCCTAGATTCTTAAGGGCATGAATAAGTTCCACACCATCCATAATGTCATTACTTTTATCCTGCAGTAACTGAGTCACAGGAAGAGTAAGATCAAAAATGTTTCTTGTGATAACTAAAGATACAATAAACTGAAAAGATGAAATAAGTCCTAAAAAAGAGCAAGCTTTGGATGAAGTATTAGGATTACACTGTTTCTCCAAATTTGCACTCATTTCATCCAAAGTAAAAAAAATAGGAACAAATAATTCCTCAAATGTGTCCATACCATTTACACGCTCTACCCACCTAGTACGACACACATCCTTTAATTTCATTTTTCGAGAATCAGGGCAATATTTTAAAACATTTTTCACTAAAAGCATCTGGCGTGGTTCAGAAAGGTTGAAAAAATAAGATATTTCTTTGATCTGTGTCAGAACATTCCTAACTAATGGGACTGAACAAGATTGACTTATGACAAGATTAAGACGGTGGCTGTAACAGTGAGTATAAATTGCTTTTTTGTTAATTCTTAAAATATGAGCAGAGAGACCATTAATGTGGCCAGAAACAGCACCAGCTCCATCATACCCCTGACCTCGACAATCATCAACATTCAGGTTAAGGTCAGTTAAAGCTTTTAAAATCAAAGCAGCTAAATCTGCACCAGACAATCCCCATTTACAGTGCAAAAATCGAACAAAGTCTTCCCTTACATCACCGTTATCATCAACAAAACGCAAAACAAGAGACATTTGTTCCTTATTAGAACAATCTGCTGCTTCATCTGCTATAATAGAAAAAAATTTGTTTCGCTTAACTTCATTAATAATCTTTTCAGTAATAACCTGACCACAACAATTAATCAGCTCATTTTGAGTGCTTTTTGAAATGTATGATGCATTTTTTGGACATGTCTTAAGATGCACCTCAAGACCTGCATCTCCTCCACGAACCCTATAATTGAGCAGTTCAATAAAATTACCCACCCCACCTTTTGAATATTTACCAACATCAGGGTGGTATCTTGAATCATCCCGGTGACCTCGTAAAGACAAACCAAGACGACCACAAAGAACAATGGTGTCAACAATGGGAATAAGCTTTTTCCTATTTTCAGAAATTGCTTTTCTCTTGGTTTCATTAATCATTAGCTCAATCGGTTGGGTTTTGCCTGCTAAATGACCCTGAATAGAAGTAAGGACAGCTAAGGTACTGTCATGTAAGCCTGATTTAGAACTATGTGTTGTTCCAATACCTGTGTGGCTCTTGAAACAACGGCTGGCATCATTCCAATATGTAAAAGGTTCAGAAAATAATTTTTTAATTCGACCATTCTTTCTAGGAAATCTATCCCCAAACAACACACAGGGAAGACAAAAAGCACCATTTAGACTAGGAGAATAACACAACCAAGGATATGCCTCTAACCATTTATAAAGAAAACTCCTTCCATTAGTTGTTGGGAAACAGTAAGATTTGTCAGGTTTAAAAACATTTTTAACCAGATCTCCAATTTGTTCATTGCTCATACCCCTAACATTTTCTCTATAATAAGCAACGTCGTACTTATTCCTCATATGTAATATTTGAGGAGAAGGAGCAGTTGTAATGGTGGATGTAGGAGGTATAATTACTTTATTATTATTATCACATGATGTGGAAGATATAGGAAAAACTACTGATGGGGTTAAGCTTGCCTTCTCGCTGGTTTGCATTTGCCCACCATCACTTATATTACTGGTAACAGGAAAAAAAGAGAGTTTGGATTGGACCTTATTGGCTGAAGTAGTCACAGCACCATCCCCCATGTGTAATTTTTTCTGTGATTTACTTAATAAATTAAGATTAGAGGAAACAGTTGGTATTGGTAACTTCCTCTTTTCTCCACCTGCTCTATCATGGTAGATAAAAGGGACAAAATGATTACTTTGAAATATTTCACCTGACTTAACTACACCTTTAAAACAAAACAGTAAATGAAGATCTGACAAAGCTCTCAAAGGTGGGCAAGGTTCAATTTTACAATTAAATAGTAAGTTGAACCTTTCTTCTCCAAAGTCAGGATAATAACAAAAAATATTCCTATTTGTGACAGAAGCCACAGCAAGAATACACAAAAAACTAGACCACGTATTGTCGTGGCAATTTAAAATAGCTTCTTGCTTAACTAACTGACCCCCAGACAAATCAGAATCAAGTGCTTGGAAAGAGGCACACAAGGGTAAAATATTTTTGACACTATGGCAAACCTTCTCTCCGTGTTTAGCATGTACAGCCAAAAAATATGGATGATCAGCGTAAAAGCCAGCTTTAAGGTAAAGCTCGATCACTGTCATAGCTCGAAGATCAGCAACAAGAGAATTGTCACCAACCAGGGCCAAAGAAACAGAGCTGTATAAGCAGTTCCCAGATGCTTCAGATCTATACAAGACAGTTAATTTATATTAAAATAATATTGTGTTTCATCGAAGAATTGAAAGACCATTCATCAAAAGTAAGAAATTAATATATATTTAATTATAAACATCACTGGCGGGCCTCATGTCAAGTTTTGCCATTTTGCCGGTCTCATGTCAAGTTTTGCCATTCTTGCAATCAAATCCAAGATGGCCGCCAGTCGATCAAGTATACAATAAATAATTCATAAAACGCTTTAAATACTAATTCTCACAAAGTATACTATTTATGTATAAATTAATAAAAGAAATAATATAAATTTATTTTTATAACTAAGTATCGAGACAGCCAAAAATCTTCCTCAAAGAAAGCGACGCGTCGGTCCACGTGACGCCACGAGTTTGTTTGAATGGTTTGATTGTTTGGCTGCCTCATGGCCCAATTTTTTTAATTTGCACATTTTGCGGACGACCAGCATTATAAATTTAACCCAAGTTTGAAGGGTAAAATATGAGCAATACAAATAGAATGACAGATTATCTATAGACTCACCTAAGAGCAATACAAGTCTTCTTTCCATCCTTTGCATACTTCGGCAAATATACCTCCGCATCGAAATCCCTGTGTAAGGATCTTACGCTAAACTTCGCATGAAGCTCCCGATCCGAGAGGATAGCACAAGCTTGGATTTTTGAAGACAAATCGCAATAGATTTGTCGCAATAACTCATCGTTATTACTCTTCAGAGCGCTCTGCACACGTTCTAAGACGTTAGTCGAAGCCATGACACAACAGTGAGTCAACCTCAGTCAAAGCATAGTCAAAGCCCGCGTGTGATCTCTTCATGCTGCAAGATGCTGCAAGATGCAGCTTCATGCGGCGGATTACGGCCAAGATTTAGTTTCTAGCCAGTCAAAATCTAGCCTGCGTTAAAAAAATTTACTTCCGACGTAATTGCATTTACTTCCGACGTAATTCCATTGGTTTTGACCAATCAGCGCTCATGATTCCGACGTATTTCGGCCATTTTGACGTGGATAAACGTGCCGGTCGGTGACCACTTCCCGCCATAGTTACCTCTTATACGGTTCTAGTACCAAGCTAAGCCTGCTTTGCAGGCTACGGGGCCGATAGCGGCCACAGGTCGCCACAGAATAACTTGCGCGGCGTCTGACGAGGGCTCTAGAAATTATGGAAATTATTCTTCGGCAAAGAATAAACCGTATCTTGTCAAATATGTTAAAAATTGCAAAATCAGAAGAAACCCTTAAATTTTCGCATCTCAGATTTTTTACCTTAGTCGCTTGACGTGTTTGACGTATATTAAATCCGCCCCTGAAATCGGCTGTTTGTTTCTTAGCTCATCTCAATTGACTCTTTCACTATCCTTTTCTTCGTTGTTCTCTTTTAAGTTTTAAGTAGAGCTTGAATAATTTAACAGGTTCCAGTACCCTGCTATCCGAACTGCGCAAGTTGTGGATTTGATAACATATATATATATATAGTTCAATCTACAGTCACGGTGTTTCGCTGTACAACAGCTCATCAGTGTAGCTTGGAACAATCTGAATGAATTTCATCAATTACTTATACACATGCGATTGTCGGTGACAACTGCATGTGGGACAGCATCGGTGAAGTATATTCAGATAGCGTGAAGTGCGCATGGGCCCAGATTGCTCAAACTTCCACAAGGGTAGTGAGCGTTGCATTATCGCCAATAGGTACCCACGGCAACTTCACAGAGTGCTCAACAACACCGAAGTGAAGGAGCGTACATAGTTCAATCTACAGACGCGGTGTTTCGCTGTACAACAGCTCATCAGTGTAAACAGGTTTCAGAATTACTTTCAGCTTTTCATCTCGCGTGTAAAGTGGACTCCACGCATGTCGAGATTAGCACCCTCACCGGGCTCCAGGCCTTCGGCCCTACGCCCGGGCTCGGGGATACTTCTTTTTAAGTTCACTGCTTTCTCAACTGCAGTGGATATTGCACATGCATGTACACATGCATGCGTATTAAGTTCTTATTTTGATGCTGGAATAATAATACTAGAACTAATGTCGAAAACGATACTGATACTAACAATTATAATAGAATATTAAGTTGTGTTTGCTGATTTTACCGGTTTTCATCCTGAAGCACTGACTTCCTTTTTATTCCATGATACCACAGTTAATAGAAGGGAGACTGGTTAGGCTAGCCGGCAATCTTCAAAGGGGGCGGCAAATGATGTCGGGGATCAAAGGGGAAAAAATCACGTGATGCGGAGAGTTCATCGCTTCGTAAACATTGAAAGGTGATACATAAGGAATTCACAGCACTTGATAGAAACGAGAGGTTTTCCCGTCGCTAGAAGCTAATGTGTTGACATGAAACATGATATGGGCTTTTAACCTGCCCTTTGGCAACATGTTGAAGAAGGTACAATCGTTGTAGACGACAAACACGGTTTTTAATCGTCGTTTGAAGTGAAGTCTGGAGTGATGCTCGCAAGTGGTTTGTTGGTGATTTGTATTTACTTGATTATTTCTGTTGCTGAAACTGCTATAATTCCCGTATTATTGTATTAACGAACTTACGAACACACGTTGATGGCAATTATTCCAAAATACAATTGGAAGAGTTTGTATATTTTTCTTTACCCACATCATTTGAAGTCATACTGTAGCTGTTTTGATCTTACTGGTGACATGAAAAATATATAACCGAATTTTGATATTGTTCTTGTTTGGTACTTCGCCACCATGCAATTAAAACTAACTATTTTTCAAATATCAGGCTCAAAAAGGTTCTTATTTTAAATTGTTTATAGTAGGTCGACAGTGCGACACATTCCAAATTTGTATAAATGTGTATGTGGGTGTTCACTTTTAGATCACTTGACTAGATTTTGAGAAAACAATTGAACATATGACTTTCTGCTTTAGAATCTCCCATAGCTAAGTCACTGAGTGAGATAACGTGTTGTTCGTGGCCAATCAATCTGACCACATAAAATTTGTACTTGGGAAATGTTGTTAATAAATATAAAATTAAAGCTTAAAATGTTGTTAATACATGTATTTTAATTATACTTATACTTCGCACTTCACAATTCGCTGTCTTAGGTTAAATCTAAGTTACTTTTTTCTAGTACTTTCCCTGGGCATGCTCCTCCAGAAATTTTTGATTTACTGCATGTAGTCTCTGAAACTTAAGGTACTTACTTACTTACTTACTTATTTACTTACTTACTTACTAAATTAATTAATTAATTGCATTACAAATATCAAGTTATATGTAGAACACCTCACCAAGTGTCAGGCTGAGCATACAAGGTTACAAGCTTGATTACAGTAAAACAAGGTAATTTGTATACATGTTCTAGGGATTTTAGGTGAAGGAAAATTCGAGTGTAGGATATATACATTTTAAGACCAAACCGGGACCAGTTGTGAAAAATGCAACTACACAGGCCTTCCGGCAGGAATTGAACCCACGATCTTGCGATTCTAGTGCAATGCTCTGACCATTGCTTCCAAGTTTCGAGAACTTAGAAATTTTTTATGAAACAGGTGGAACAGCTTTACAACAATTTCTACATTAACTGTTCCCTGTTTGTTTAGTCACCTGGCATAAAATGTAACTGGAAATATATTTTTTTTAAATTTAAAAGTTTTCAAAATTGAGGAAAATGCAAATTACATGTAAATTTGTTTTATATCCAAAAAAAATAGTGGAAAGAGGGAAGTCCCTAGGATTCAAACCTTTGCCAAGGTTTTGTAACAAATGTTAAAATTTGTGGTAACTTAAATCGTCTCACACCTACTAGCATTGAGGATCTGACTAATTAGCTATGTACAGTAAATTTAAAAAAGACTATCAAAACAAGAAGAAATTATTGGAAAAAAATAGACAATAACTACAATCCTGGTTAATTAATGAAACAGTGTTAAGTAGTAACTCTCTGCTCCGCAGAGGCTTCTTGAGCTTTTTTGAGCACTTCAATACATAGTGATTAGCTATGCTGTGAATGCCATCATACAGTTCCATTTTAATGCTACTATGTTCAGCTGTATCTACTTTCCAAGACTGTATATTTTCCTCGTCAAGATGCTTATGCAAATCTGCCATATTGATATTTACCGACAAGTGCGAAGGGTCGACTGACGAAGATATATCTTCTTCACTGACTCGTATCAAAGTTCGACGCTCTTTTTTAAGAACATCATGGCTTTTGGCAGGTAAATTATCGGTTGGAATACTTCCAGTAACCAACACTTTTCGTTAGGATCTAGAAATTAAAAACAATATCGATTTTAATCCGACATTGAATTATTCATAAAGGGCCCTTTGTTCTCACACGACGAAAATAACAAGACGCGCAGCAACAGAACAGAATATATAAAAACTCACTTGTAAGAATGCAATCTTGCGTAAAATGAAGTTCGCAAACATAAACATTGTTTTCCTCGATCCGCTGTCCTCTAGCTTTCCTCTCCAGCCATGCTGTCTGCTTGCCATCGTCTGCGCGAACAGCTGGGATCTTGAAAAGTGAAAGCCCGTGCTTTCTACTGGTCGAACAACCAAAAAACGTACAGTTTACACCAGGCATATCTTCAAACTATCATTTGAAGACAATACCGCAACAACAGGAACAAAAAGAAGACACAGAACGGAAGATTTCTGACGCAGATTTTCAAGATCGCAACAATAGCTTTGAAATCCACCTCCTCTCTGCATCAGAGTTGCCAGGTCCAGCAAGGGCTTGGAGCCAAATATGATTTGAAAAGTAGCCAAATTTGGTAAAAAGAGGCCAAACTTCCGTTTTTAGCACCTACGCTGTCCGGTACTGGGGCTGGTAGCCTGCAGGTCGTACCCAGTGCTTTTTTTGTTGTTGTGTGAGTTGTGCAGCTTCGTACCCAGGCGCTAAAGAGAAGAGCTAAGCGCGCGTGGGGCTTGGATCGGAATCTGTGCTAAGCGCGCTCAGATCTTCTCTTTAGCGCCTGGGTACGAGGCTGTGAGTTGTGTGAGTGAGGTTGTGGTTCATAGAATCGAAAAGGTAATCTAACAAACACGTAACAAACGTTTGTATTTTAATGAGAAACGAAACCTTTAACAATAATAAAAATATTTTGTAGAACTTATAATCTTATTAGCAATGGTACAGTATGAATCATGACTGTAGCTTGTATACAGGCTAGTATTTGGTATACTATTTACATTTGTAGATTGTTGTCTAATGTAAATCAACTCTAATATCATTGTTTTGTCCCGTATAAATGATAGTTTATTTTTTATACCCTCTTATCTCATGTGCCATACAACTGTTTTGCAGTAAACAGCTCTAGCATCCGATTCGTCACCTTAAAGTTTATGCAGCATTTCTCGCTGAATTGGAAATCGCAGCGAATGCGTAGGATTGCATTCAACAACTCCAAGCCCATCCTATTTCGCTGTTTGTTCTTCACCGCTGCCAACAAGGAAAAGGTTCTTTCCACCACTGCATTGCTCACGGGGTTGGTCAGACAGTTCAGGGCATAGGTTGCCAATTCATTGAACAGCTTGTCCCCGAGAGATGTTTGAAAGCCAAGAATCTGGGACCAAAATGCCACTGTTGCATCTGGTATGACCCCATTGAAAATTGGATCCTCTTTCCAGTTGCGGTGTACAATCCTTCTGTACTGCTCCTCGATCACGTCGGATTTGTCTTCTCGTAAACCAGGGAGTGGCAGCTGATTGAAAGGGACCCTTCTTGTTGCATCAAGGACTTTCGAGGGATGTAAGGCTCTGAGACCTTTAAAGGTATTGCCAGCATCAGGTAGACGCTTCTCCACTTGCTTGACAGCTTCCAGAAGGAAATCTAGACACCGTTTTTTCACCTAAAGTAGAATACCTTATAATTTAATGAAGGAGGACACTCACACTAAACTGCATGGAAGCTTGGATTAAAGTTGTGGCCCAGAGGCCAGAACACATGAAAAATCTGAAATATAATTTATAAATACCAGGTTACACAGCATCCAGCATTCAAGCTATTAATTAATTATTTTTATTTTTTATTACCTCAAGAACCTTAGCCCCAGCAGCCACTTTGTCTTGTTGGGAAGAGATATATTTCGTTGCTTCGAACTGGAACTTCGCGCCAAAATCAACCTTCTCAATGGGAAGTGGTCTTCCTTCGAGATCAAAAACTCTCCCATGTAGACTTTTGCTGTGGGAATTCAACTCTGTGTACATTTCTTCGGGATCAGCATCTGTGGCCTGAAAGAAAGCATTCACCCTATCGAACTCTGTAACCAGGGGTGACACGAAGTGGAAATACAGAAGCAGGATCGGATCGTTGAGCATCTCCAGAAGGATACGCGCCTTGTAACGTGCATTCTGGTTGGTTGCTGGCTGTGCTATCAGGAAGTATGCTTTTAACTCATGCCAACTCATGAGAATACGGAAGATGACCTTTCCTCTCACCAGCCACCTTGTCTTTGAATATTTTTCAAAAGGTGCCTTTTGGTCATCGTCGGGACTCATGGTTTCGTAAAGCTGCTTGTATGCTTCTCTTCTGATGGTGCTTTTGGAAAACCACTTGGGAATTTCTGCCAGAAGGAATCCAAGAGTCGAGGGCAGTTTCTCAAACGCGTGTTCTACGCACAAGGACAATGAATGGCAGACGCAGGTCACCTTGACGCACTGGGGAGCAACAGCAGCTATCCTTGTCCACACTGAATTATGCTTACCAACCATCACAGAAGCACCGTCACTAGCGTAGCCAACACAGTCCACCAAGTGGAGGCTAAATTTACCCAGACAATCTTGAATGGCTTTAAAAAGGTCGTCTGCGGATGCGTGGACAACAGAAACCAGGTCAACAAACGCTGTGACAATCTTCTTCTCGGCTTCGCTGTAGTACCGGACCATAACGCAGAGTTGCTTTTCCGTAGCAACATCGGTTGTTTCATCGACAATCAATGAGAACTTCTTTCCTCGAACATCAGCTATCAGCTTCTCTTTCAGTGCTGGGCTTACAACACTCGTCAAAATTTGTGTGCACTTCGTCCTGTGTAGTCTAATTTTTTCGAGTTGGCTTCCCTTCGCGTTGCGGGCAATTACCTCCCCGAGATGATCCATCGTCAAAAGCGCTGAATGACATGCCATTGTTACGGCTAGTTCCACCTCTGCGATCTTGATTTCGTCTGCAACCTTCGGCTTCGGGACACGTACGACTTGGAGGGGTTTCGTGGAATTACACAGTTTGACACGCTGCACGTGTTTGTCAGTTTTTTCGTGTTTCGTCAAATTCGCTTGTTTGGGCTTTATCGACACATGACACAGCTTACAAAAGGCATCTTGACTCCCGTCCGAAGCCTTCGTGATCCAAATAAATTTGCTTTCCCATGCTTTACTATATTTTCTTCCACTATCGTATGAACCTTTCCATTTGGACGCCATTAATAATGTGAATTGTGAATACTAAATAGTAAATAGATCAGTGATCTATATATAGATCAGTGACTAACGCAGTTAATGTGAGCCAGTAATCTATTTGGTCAGTTATCACATCTCGTTCCCAGAGCTTAGCGACCCCAACCGCGTAGGTACATCCGAGTCCTGCATAATTTAGAACTAAATATTTTTATAATTAATCTAATTTTCTGTGATTGTTCAAAAGTGAAAAGAGGCCAAAAAGTAGCCAAATGGCCAAATGTTTTTTTCGAGGCCAAACAAGAAAAAAAGAGGCCAAATTCGAGTTATTTGGCCTCAAAAAGGCCAATCTGGCAACCCTGAATGTGCCGCCGACCGCGTGACTCGTGACATTGAGGGCCAATGGAATTATGGGATATTCACGCGCGTTTCATCGTGGGTTCGCACGATACTACGTGGGTTTGCCCATGTAGAATTCCAAGAAGTGGTACTGGGCAAAAAGATTTGCCGGAAAACCTGGAAAAACAAAAGGTCTCTTGTCGAAAAAGATGAGTCATTTGTTTATGTTCCAATTCTGCAAAGTTTGACACAACTTCTATCAAACAAGAAAGTTGCGAAATTTGTGCTTAAAGAACCAAGTTATTGTGACACTGAAGTCTACTATGACATATGTGATGGCCAGGTTTTCAAAAATGACAAATTATTCACTGCAAATCAAGATGCTCTACAAATCATCCTCTATCATGATGCGGTAGAGGTATGCAATCCTCTCGGTAGTCATGCTGGTCATCACAAACTTGACATGTTCTATTACACTTTAGGAAACCTAAACCCTAAAGTAAGGTCAAAACATTGCGCTGTACGATTGCTGGGTATTGTCAATGCAAAACTGGTCAAGAAGTATGGATACAATGCCATTCTCCGACCGATGATTGAAGACATCCGGAAGTTAGAGAATGGTTACCCTTTTGTAATAGGTGGCCAGGAGAAATTAGTGTTTGGGAAAGTCATCAGCTGTGCAGGAGATACCGAAGGCCAACATGAGTGGGGTGGTTTTAAGGTTGGAGTGGGATTTGCTTTTCAGAAATGTCGTCATTGTCAGTGTCAATTTGAAGCCATGCAGAACAAATATCTTGATGGGGATTTTGTTCCAAGGACAAAACAGAGACATGAAAGGCGTTGCAAAGAGATTGATGAAGCACCAACTGAGCAACTTAAAAGTGACCTAAAGGTATTTGAATAATGAATATACATATATGTTTTAGTATTGCTAGAGCTGTGCCCATCGGTCAATTTTCATAATCGATTAATCATTATCAACAACCATTAATAGTCCAAATAGTCCATTACCGTAATCGTATTGAATAAATCATGACACGCTGCAATAGTTTTTCCCTTTGAATGAAGGGACACTTACATTTTATTTTGGTTTAAGAATAACAGTGCATCAACAATGGCTGGTTTAAGCATGGCACGCTATTTAAAGACAACCAGTCCAGTCAATATATATTGCATTATCGCTACTTTCAACAGGCCAAGTGTCACAACAACAATTTCATCTCTCCACAGAATTTAATTCTTGAACGAAACTCATTGTCATAGCGCTGTTAACTGATGTTGATGATGATGGATGATCCGATTGTTGTTAATCGATTGCCAAATTTTTTCTTGATTATGTAATCGATGAATCGGGCACAGCTCTATAGGTATCGCTGCATTATAGATGTTGTACTACACGTTTTGTGGTATTAATGGTTTTATATGGTATACCGGTATATGGATTATATAGATTCACTTATTATTTTTTTATAGTTTCATGAGTCTTATTAACCCATTGATGGCTGAGGGATGTCTTATCCCCAACCAATACTTTATCCCCAACCAATACTTTATCCCCCTTGCTCTGGCTAACACCAGCCAATTTTACTCAATGGAGTGACCCCTGGGCTGTAGAGGGTTAAGGCTGTCAGTCGTCAATGAGTTAAATTAATTTCTGACTACAGAAATTTCCTGTGTATTATAGGTGACTTATGGAATTAACCACAGGAGTTCTCTGTGCAATCTGCATGAATTTGATATAACCACGCAACTTCCTCAACATATTATGCATACGATACTTGAGGGGAGTCTACAGTATGAACTCCGCCGCATACTGTCCCATTATATCAATGCTAGAGAGTTCACATTGAAAGAACTTAATGCAGCCATTGCTTGCCAGAAGTATGGCTACACCGAAATTGCTGATAAACCGGGTCCTTTGAAGGAGTCTGTATTTGGTGGTGAAGAAAAATACAAATTAAAATACAAGGCTGCTCAAGCAAGGCTCTTTTTGAGGTTATTGGCATTTATTCTCTGCAGTCTGGTCACTGATGATAATCCTGTTTATCAGTTGTTAACGGAATTGGTGGAAATTGTGCAAATTCTGTTCTCACCGGTGATCAGCCTACGGACAGTAAATCTTCTGGGACTGCTCATTGGTGAGCATCTCAGTAATTTCAAAAACGCATTTCCTGAGGTCAACATAACACCGAAGCAACACTACATGGTCCACCTTCCACAAATGATAAAACAACTTGGTCCATTGGTGCGCCATTCATGTTTTGGGTTTGAGTCTGCCCACAACTATTTTAAAGAACTTGCACGCAAACAGAACTTCAAAAACCTGCCAAAGTCATTGGCTGAGCGATGTCAGTTGAAAGAATGTAGTAACTTTGGGGATTCAACTGAAGATGCAAGGTCACATCCCCTCTTTGCATCAGAACGAAACTATGGGGTCTTATATACTTGGCTGATAATTCAACAAAAAGAAGGCTGAGGGAAAAGATGGATAGTTTTGGATTGCTTCCCAATATTAACCTCAAAAATGTGTACAAGGCTAGTTGGGTTATATGTCATGGTACAAAATTTTCTAAAGATGGTGTCATCATGTGCAACGTAGATGAAGATATGCTCTTGCCCATTTTTGGGTCAATACCGCAAATTTGGGTTTTGAGTGATTTCATTTACTTTGAGTACCTGCCATTTGAAACAGTATGTTTCAAAAAGCGATTTCAAGCCTACCATGTTCGAGCAACAGCATGTGCACAAGCCTTAGGTGCCTATGAGAGCCTTGTTGATTTCAATGTCTTTCACATACACGAAGACAGTGAGGGAGAACTCTATGTTCCTGTAAAGTATGACATTGACGATTTAATGGAGCAGCATGTTAAAGGAAGAAATCCTTTAAAGTATTAAAGTATTAACTAATATATATATTGCATCTGGGACAACTAATTATTTTAATTACAAACTTTTTTAGATAAATTATCTATATATGTGGCTGGTTACATGGATAATTTTTAGCTCAGTTGGCCAGGCTGAAATTTAATCCTAGTCTTGCAATGAAATATTTTAAAAATGGAACTGGAACCAAGTTGCGGAACTTGGTGGTCATTGCATGAAAACAATTTATAGGATGCACCGGTTTTTTAGCCCAGTTTGAACTACCTGAGCTGAAAATTTCGGTCCAAAAATATGATTAATGTGTTGGCATTGTGCACAAATAAGTGACTAATTTATTACTATGGTTCTCTTTTCATCCTTGGCTGTAATTACTCGACATGCATGTTTAAGAAAAGAAAAAAAATCCAATCCAGGATAAAAACGATGCATTTAACCAGCCCCTACACATGTATATAGGTTCAATGCAACAATTTTGCTGATAAACTTTCAACCAGTTGTTATAATTATAATCAAGTATTGCTGAAAGTCACGTGAATTGGGCTGGAAAATGGCCTTTTAAAACCATGCCCTGCATAACGTGACTGCAATCATTTAACTTTGACGTCTCCAAATAATTTATATGCTAATTACTAATTTCCAGTGTTACTGTATATATATAATAGTGTGGCATTATTTGTGTGCACATGTATATTGCATAATTAAATCATATCTGTTAATTTTCTAATATAGAAATATTGTCCCATGCAATGAGTAAAAGACTACACAGCAAAAAATCACTTTCTTGTTTTAAGAAAAAAACAACTTGTTTTAAGAAATGTTTTCTTAAAATAAGAAATTTCTTATTTGGGAGAATAGCAAGAAATTTTTTCTTACTAAGAAAATCTAAGAAAATTATTTCTTAAAATAAGAAAATTATTTTCTTGTTTTAAGAAAAAGAAATCTTAATCCAAGAAAAAAACAACTTATTTCAAGATATTTTTTTTCTTAAAATAAGAAATTTCTTATTTGGGAGAATAGCAAGAAATTTTTTCTTACTAAGAAAATCTAAGAAAATTATTTCTTAAAATAAGAATAAAATTCAGGTTTTTTTCTTAACAAGAAAATATTTCTTGAAATAACAAAATTTTCTTATTTTGAGAAAATAAACCAAATTGTTATAAGATTATTTTTTTATTGAAAAATAAGAAAAATAGCAAGGAAATAATTTACATGCTCACATGGTAAGAAAAATAGGAAACTGCATGCACATTACATTTATATTATAACTAAAATTACTTATAATTTTTTAAAACAAACAAAATAACATGGAAATGTCATCAGTCTAGCATGAAGTGTATAAAGCTTTTTGAAGTTGCAAAAGTATGACAGATATACCTGCATTCTGCATGCAGTGGAATCCCACTGATATATATATATATATATATATATATATATATATATATATATATATATATATATATATATAATATATATATATATTAACAGTGTGTGGCCAAAAAATCTGGTCGAATAAACATGTACATTGCTTAAATCAACATGGTTATCAAATATAAGAAAGACTGTAGCGTGCTTTTGTTCAAGGTAAAAAAGTTGTGTGATAGCAAAGTAATACTAACTGGGCAGTCGTAAGGTGGCGTTCTTCACTGTATATACTGTACATTATAATATCAATGATAATCCGTATTCGAATGTCATGTGATGTTTTTGTGACTTCCAAAGGCTTCATAAATTAATTAAAAACCACAAGCAGGTGAAATAACATAACATTCACTGCACTTATAATATGGCTGTGCAGAAAACTATACCATACAAGTTATGTAATATATAAAAAAAGTTCAAGTCGCATCAGTTCTTTAACATGATTCCACTTTACACTTCCTGTACGCTTTTAACATCGCATTAACAAGAATCGCAATGTCCTTTGGTATGCAATTGTCATTGAAAACATAAATCTGCAAAATGGTCATCCCAATTTCATTTTGTTTAGGATAATCAAAATCCAACAAATAAAGTGAATCACTGATGACAAACATACTACAACAGCTTCTAAAAACTTCCCTGCTTCCGTCTTGAATATTAGTTGCTTTCCCACAATGACATAGCAAAAATCTTGGTTGTACACCATCAATGACGTTGCATCCTCATGATTCCTCAAAATAAGAAAGAAAAAGATTTGTTTAACTCATTCCTGTGTGACGACTTCCCCAGAGATGAATAAAATCATCTGGCATTAGCCAGAATAAAATACTAAAGACCAATTCAGACAGGAAAGAGTTCGAGAGATAGTTTATAACTCATTCCTGTCTGAGGGCTTCCCCAGAGATGAATAAAATCATCTGGGGTTAGCCAGAATAAAATACTAAAGACCAATTCAGACAGGAAAGAGTTAACTCTTTTATCCCAAACTGGCCAAAAAATGGCTGGGCCTCTATATACCCTCTTGGTTTAGGGAAAATACACCATATACCAAATACAGTCATTACCTTCAGTTCATGAATCAACTCAATTGTGTTTTGGGCAGATTTGAGTCTTGCAAAAATTGTTGACACATGTTGAAGGAGTTGTACAATTTTTGTGCCTGTAAAAGATAAAATAACAAACAATATCCCAGTTAGTAAAACAACTACAAAAATAAAACTAATGGCCAGCATTTTAATGTAATTCAGTGCTGTAGTATACACTCATAAAATAATAAGAAAAATTTATTCAAAGGCTCTAAGAAAACTGATAACGAGTGTACATACCAAATATTACACTTCACTGGCATTATCATGCACCTACATACACTATATATATATGAAATGCACCTTCGCATAATATCAGAAGCCCTGTATGTATATATATATATATATACAGGGCTTCTGATATGCCCTGTATGTATGTATGTATATATATATATATATATATATATATATATACAGGGCTTCTGATATGTGAAGGTGCATTTCATACAATTGACCTTAAATCACATAACCTCACGAAAATTGTTTGGTTGCTTGCTTGGTGAGCACACGATTGGCTGTTTTAAATAAAGTGGGCCATGGGAACAAGGCTACAGATAGTGTAACTTACAAACAATGAGCAGTAGCAGTGCATGCAGTAGCAGTGCTTGCAGCCCAGAGGTGGGCAATTGACTTCACATACTGTAATTTCACATTCTTTGGTGGACTAGCCCAGTGAGCTGGTCACCTCACCTCATCTAGTCACTCCTGTTCACTACCTGAGAGAAAAAACCCAGCCTTAACCCTTTCACTACTAGACTTCTTCTCTCGACGAGTAAAATAGTCTGGCATTAGCCAGAGAAAAATACATACTAGAAGGCCCCAACAGTAGTAAAATGGTTAATGAGATAGGTTTTGACTCTTTCTCTACTAGACTTCTTCTCTCAATGAGTAAAATCATCTGGCGTTAGCCAGAGTAAAAACTAAAAGGCCCCAACAGTAGTGAAAGGGTTAAGCCTGTTCAGTATATAAAAAATATAGCCCAATAACTGATCATCACTTACCTGATGTTGAACTTTATAACATCATATACAGGGGGCTCAACAATAACCTTTACATGTAGTCAGTAACCCCTGAGTTCTTGCCCTGAACAAAAACACAAAAACAGAAATTGATAGTTTTTTTGATATTTTTGAAAGATATTTTTGATAGTGTTTACACTGTAACTGCAAATACTATATATATAAGCTTACTGTTAAATGTGATGTTGAGTTGAAGATATCAAAACACATGGTATTAAATAATTAAACCAACCAGCCAAACCAGCTTAATATTAAATTAATGATATACTGTATACAGTGAAAGAATATACAGTGATATAAAGAATATACACGGTAAATTTTAAATAATTTTAATAGCTTGGACGATTCGACTAGGATTTATTCATCATCAGGAATACTAGACACTTTCAAATCCCTTGATTAGGAATCACTGGAGTTAGTAACATTTGAATATAAGCTTAAAGTTTAAGATTGAATGCAGTAAAAACCCGCTAACAAGAACTTTCAACTATAAGAACCTCAGGCTGAAATTAAGAATTTATTTATATAAGAATATAAGAACCTATCCCAGGCTGATTTGGTAAAACGTACGTTCTTGTTAGCGGATTTTTACTGTTTTACTAGTAAGAACTATAAGAAGATTGTATCAGCTTGAAAAATATTAATAAGTAAATTCACTACATTTAAATTGCGTATTAAAGATGACTTACCTTCTACAATCTGACATATTTCTCATCTACAGTAGACAATGATAAAAACAACGAGTTCCTTTGCAATACATCATAAAATACAAGCCACAAATTCCACTATTGATCAGTTAAACGCGAAGCTCCAACGGTCAATGGACGATTTTGAAGTTTGAACCTCGTTAGCCCGCGTTCCCTTTGGTCAGTTTCACGGGTTATCACGAGATACTCGCGTTAGCCTCGCGCGACTTCCCGCAGCTTTCTTTGGTTCGCTTTATGATATAAATATAATGCTTACATACACTAGAATTAACTGGGGGCCATAATGCAAATAGATTCCATTTTTGTTGCCAACAATACTTATCTTATATTTGATATCATAAATAAAGCATGTCAGGTGAAAACGATCAAACAGTAACACAATTTTCTTTACATAATTTTTTTTTCTTATGTTAAGAAATTTTTATCTCATAATATTTTTTTTCTTGTGGCAAGAAAATGTTTTCTAAGTCAAGAATTTTTTTCCTATAGCAAGAATTTTTTTTCTTAGTTAAGAAATTTTTTTCTTGCGGTAAGAAATATTTTCTTGTGGTTACAAATTTTTCTTGTATCAAGAAATTATTTTCTTGCAATAAGAAAATATTTCTTGTTTTAAGAATTTTTTTTCTTGTTAAGAAAACGATTTTTTGCTGTGTATATACATTAATTTTAAGGGAATGACTTTCTCATTTTAAGAAACGTTTTTTCTTATCAAGATAATGACTTTCTTATTTTTAAAAATATTTTTCTTATTAAGATAATGACTTTCTTAAATTAAGAAATATTTTTCTTACCAAGAAAATCATTTTCTTGTTTTAAGTATACTTTTTTGTTAAGAAAATAATTTTCTTGTTTTAAGAAATATATTTCTTATTTAGAAAATTATTTTCTTATGCTAAGCAATATTTTTCTTATTAAGATAATAAATTTCTTATTTTAAGAAATATTTCTTGAACTAAGAAAATTATTTTCTGATGTTAAGAAATATTTTTCTTATTAAGATAATATCTTTCTTATTTTAAGAAATATCTTTCTTATTAAGATAATAATTTCCTATTTTAAGAAATATTTCTTGAACTAAGAAAATTATTTTCTGATGTTAAGAAAGATATTTCTTAAAATAAGAAATATATTATCTTAATAAGAAAAATATTTCTTAACATCAGAAAATAATTTTCTATTAACGTAATAATTTTCTTATTTTAAGAAATATTTCTTGATTTAAGAAAAAAATTTCTTGATAAGAAAATTATTTTTTGCTGTGTGCAGCTGTGGCTTGTCTTTCAGCTTATACCATTCTTCCTCCTTCAAAATACCCCGAGAGTATACCTTGCCGACTATTTCAAATTTAATACATACAAATCAGTATACAACATTGCTGATTAAATAATCTATGACTTACCTTCAATAATGTGATCGCATCCATGCATCGTCTGTATACGTCTAGCGAAGAACCTTTTGTAAACCAGAAGCAATATTACAAAATCGCCAACGAAGTGAACGAACTTTCAAATTTCAATTCGAAAATGAACGCGTCACCGAGTTCCCCCGTCATCATGGGATATTAATAATCCCGCGTTAGCCACGCGTGGTCTTAAGGAGCACATAAAGTCGAAAGCCATACATTGAGTTTTACAAATCAATATTTCTACTTTTTAATTAAACTTTATGGGCTAGTATATTTAGGTCATTTGACAAGTTTTGTGTCTAATCAAATAGTGCGTAGCATGCTGCACTAAATATCTGTTAGCACAGGAATTTTGAAGACAAGAAACGTATATATAGTTAACGTTCGGTGGAATTATTGGTGAAACACTTATAAACAAAATATGACAAATGGTAAACTTTGAAAAGCATTTGAAGCTCAATGTTATAACTTAGAGATGAATAAAAAATCGAATAGAATACTCTATAGAATATTCTAGTGACACATATGTGCATGCATGCATGCAAAGTTAAAATCAAATATTTAAAATCCATAAGACAAAGTATCAAAATTATCTATAATTACACGCTTATTATAAACTACGCTATAATCTTTAGTTTCGCTTCTGGTTAACACCCTCTTATCATTTCTGTCACGCACTATTTTAAACGGATATTTCAACCAGATATTTTACTTTACTTAACTTGTTCGGCAGTGACAATTGGCAAACAAAGTGTTTCTGACATAGTTGAAATCTTACCAAAGCCAAAAATACGTCATCGTTCTCCGAGACACTTTAACCCTACGTCGTTATTTATTCATCGCTAAACCTAATGGCAGTTATATAATTACTGCAGCCGCTAATACGAAATTATACAAACCAAAGTCGATATTGTATGCAGGATTTTTTTTTGAGTGTTTCGTGAGTTTTCTTTCGAAATATTAAGTGGTTCTTTTTAAAAAAGAACTGTTTGTTTTTGGTTTTTTTGTTTGTCATTACGCGTAGCGATTTGTTAACCTTGGCCATTTGGTTCGACTTTGGCGCACTACTGGTAGGCATTAAGCACCGTGCATGTGGTTACCATGCACAGGTGTCTAGCCATACATTGCATCAAATAATTTCTTCGCTTTTGGGCAACCAAAGTCCTCCAGATTGACGGAGGGATCTGTAATTTCACCAGTAGGTCTCGTTCATAAATGCCACCTTTGTATGCGAAAGTCGAGTCGTTTTCCACTTTTACATAGTTGAAAAAATCTACAACTATATTCGGTAGTTCTTTAAGGTGGTCTTGCGCGAAAATATTTTTTTTAAATAATTTAAATAAAATAAAAAAACTACTTATATTATGTTGTCGGGGGTGTTTGCCCAACTATAAACATAATTTCTTTTTGTAATTTTTTTCCATGGTAACCGAGATACATCATCCCCATGGAGAAAACAAGGTACATGTACAAACATGATAACTAGACAACAAATCATGATAGAAGTCTGAAATAATGGTGTAATTCTTTACCAGCTTCTTTCATGGTATTGGTAGCCGCAGACGTCGCTGCCTTTGATAAGACAATGTTACAAACCTTACAAGCAGTAGGTTTTGGAGGAGGTGGCATGTTCAGGAGGGCACAACATCGTTTTGCAGAAGCTTTCCCTTTTCCAATGCTTCTCATAGCATACACAATTCTTCTGTTCACATCAAAATAATGTTGGGCCTTTTTGGACGTGAAAAATGTGTAAACCTAACCACATTTATCACACCGCACCCGAAGATGGGAAGCACAAGCTTTCCTTTCACGAGGGTCATCTTCAAGAATTAGACTAGTAAAATAGGAAGTCGTTTCGTCTTCTCCGACATTTAAAACACCCAACTCCTTGAAAAAAAACCCAACTTCTTCTGTATAATAAAACCATCCATATCTATAATACCTCTGAATTTGTCCATGATGGAGCGAATGATTGCCTAGTTGACTATTTACGGCTTTTCCAACACTAGCTTCATAACAACACTTAATGTCTAGATGTTTTTCCTTATTTGTAAGGGTTGTACCGTATCCGGAATTTCCGTGCAACTTACATATTTCGGCAATAACGTAAATACACACGCACAAAATATACGTAACTACATAAATAAATATGAGACAAGACAAAAGTTAAAATTAGAAATACAAAAGTACAAACATGTTAAATTTCATTGAGGACGTTACGTTTTTAAAAAAGGATATTATAACACACACGGACAATATTAACTACTTACTAACTGAGAGTGAGGTCTGTACGGTAAAATATCAAACCGGAGGTTTTTCTGTATTGACCGAGCGATAGCGAGGTCAATACAGCAAAACCGAGGTTTGATATTTTACCGTACAGACCGAACAGACGAGGTTAGTAAGTTGTTTATTATATGGCATAAATCAGTGCAAAAATTAATATCAATGGATAATTAGTTTATCCATTACATCCGGTCACGCGCCATGGTCACGCGACTGAATATGCGAGTAATGCGACAATTTGTGCTTGAGGCGGCGTGGCGAATTCAACAAAACACACACGGAAACAAGCAAACAAGTCAAGTTTGTTTTAAATATCTTTATCTGGAAATATAATCGCAAGATTAAATTTAAATAACGATGAAAGAAAAGATTAACAAATCAAGAAAACTTATTGTCGTAACTGGCTTAAAACATTCGTATAAAACTCAAAGTTATTTGAAAAATAAATTACGGCTGTTCGATCAAAGTGTCAACAAAACTTAGCCATCTTCATCGCTTTCAATCACAAGTCTTCGTCGCTTTTTCTCTTGGAATATCTTCACTGGACCATTGAAGATCTGGAATTGACACCCTGAGATGCTGCTTATACTTGCACCAGCGAAAACTGCTTGGCTGTTTGAATCTTCCTGGTATGAATGTGTTGCTTCGAAATGCTGCAGCTGGCCGAGCTGGGTTTCCGACTGGGACGTATCAACTGGCTCACGTATCGCTGGTTGTAAATTTTCAAGAGGATTAAGTGCTCTTCTTGGTTGGTTTTGTGCTGATGGTTGAGTTCCGCTGAGTATACTGGACATCTGAAGCTGATGTTGTTCGCTTGCCGATTTATACGACTGTAGACTTTGCAGGTTCTTGTGTCCACTCAGCTGGGCCACAAAGATTTCGGGAGTGTTGGCGTCTAACAGCCTCGAGATACTGGTTTTTCTAACAGAATGGTTACTTAATTTCCCCCCGGCTCGCTGAAGACCAGCATTTTCTGCTGCTTTGCTGACGAACTTGCCAATTTCATTCTTGCCCAGAGGAGATTTCATATACCAAATGTTGTTGTTTTGATGGCGGTTCCCATGTCTGACAGCAAGGAAAAACGGCGCGTCTGCTGTATTCATTTCGACTGGACGATGGCTCTTGAAGGTTTTATAGTATTCAACAGGGCATCTTTCTGATCCGGTGGCATAAATCTTCGGTTGAAATGATCTTTGGTGACCGTTTTCTTGACCTCTACGTGATTTCGTGCCACGCTCACATAGCCAGACGAGCATTTCGCGACCATCAATATTGGTTTGGAGTTGAATATCGCCCCAACGCAACTTACGGCTTTCGTCTCTCGCCCTGAAGCCAAAGTGGAGTGCCACAAACCACCACATGGTTCTCTGGAGGACTTCTGGTCCAGACATACCAAACTATCCGCATTCAAACAGTTTGTCCTCTTCTTCTTGCGTGAGAACGCGAGTAGCATTTGGCTTGTTTCCCTTACATATTTCGGCAATAACGTAAATACACACGCACAAAATATACGTAACTACATAAATAAATATGAGACAAGACAAAAGTTAAAATTAGAAATACAAAAGTACAAACATGTTAAATTTCATTGAGGACGTTACGTTTTTAAAAAAGGATATTATATATAACACACACGGACAATATTAACTACTTACTAACTGAGAGTGAGGTCTGTACGGTAAAATATCAAACCGGAGGTTTTTCTGTATTGACCGAGCGATAGCGAGGTCAATACAGCAAAACCGAGGTTTTGATATTTTACCGTACAGACCGAACAGACGAGGTTAGTAAGTTGTTTATTATATGGCATAAATCAGTGCAAAAATTAATATCAATGGATAATTAGTTTTGCCGGCTTTGTTTACCAAACTTTTTCGTTTCGCTGCAAGGACTTCGCGGGACATCTTAAACTCTTTGTCTATCAGGATGTTAAACTGGGATTTGTTGTTGGAAAGGAACCGCTGAATACTCCTTTGGAAACTTGAAATCGTGTCCGGTTCGTACTCTTCGCCATTTATTTTACGGATATCTTTGAAAAATTTGGACAACAAGTGGTCAAGCTCCTGTGCTGGTAAGTGCAAAATGTTTAGATATTGTTTGTTTATTTCAGCTAGGTACCGGTTGAATGCATTCATGTCGCTTGCTGTTTTTTTCACCGTGTTTACGCTTTTCTGCTCTCTTATAAAACTGTCAATTTCTTCCTGGCTGTTTCGCTGCTCGTAGACGTCGTCGCTCTGTACTTCGTGAAACTGATAAAAATTACTTTCGTATTCTTCATTTTCAACTTCTGGATAATAAAACTCGCTCTCAGAATGCACCTCGTCGCTCATTTTAATAATTTTCTACTTCTTGTAAATACAATTTATTGAATTTTAAAATTTTTGCTATTGTTTTTCCTCCCAGGGCAATAAAAATATCGTATTGCCCACGGGCGATACGGGAAATTCCTGCCACGTCAGTTGCCAATCAAATTGCGCGATTCACCAAAACAAATGCTTGCCATATAATAAAAATTAATACGGTATAAAATTGGAAATCTGAAAATTTTGTTAGGAACGTTTTTTAACAAATATTTGAAAACGCACACGTATAAGAAATTATACGTAAAATTTGAAACGAGACAAAAGGTTAATTGGAAATACAAGTAGAACGAACATATTTAATTTTATTAAAAACGTTACTTTTTTAAAAAAGAATATCTGAAAACACACACGCACAAGAAGATATATGTAACTACATAAATTAATTTGAAACGAACAAAAGTATAAAATTGGAAATACAAAAGTACAAACATGTTTGAGAAAACATACGTAAAATTTGAAAGAGACAAAATAAGATTCGAAGGTTTGTCAATCAGCCGTGTGATTGTTTTAGACGGCTTTTCAATGAATCGATGTTGTGATCCGCACACTTGTTCAGATTTATAGATTCTTATGATCCATGGTTCGTTTGCAAAATTTACTACTCAGTGTTGTAAATGAAACCGATACCCTGAGTTAACATGTAGGCAGTAGCTTAATAGAATGCTGAGATACGCGTTGTTAATATTCGGTATTACGTTTGTTTACTGTCGATAGATTTGGTGGCTCTTAAAAGAGCCGTTTCTTTTTTTTTTATTTCTTCTTGGTTGTTTGTTTTGGGTTGACTGTCCGCAAAACATTGCGGCAATCACGTTTCGTGGACCATAGACTGACAACAGGATGTCTTCAACAGCTTCTGCTGTCCCTTAGTTTGGTTAGACATAAAAAAAAAAAACATATAATAGACGTAACTCATATTTACAATAATGGAACATGTTCACTTTAATTTTCGTTAATCATTTCATGTCGAACTGAACCAAATCATTGATCGTTCTTCTTATGGTTTGTCATTGACGGATTTTAAGTTCTCAGTGATGATTTCGGGATGACCAAGAGGGTACTCGCCATACTTATTACACCACGGGTATAGACTACAAAAGTCGACGTAGTGGACCTTCTCGACGGGTTGAGCTTCGTAGAAGACTCGAGTCGCATTGGTTCTTTCGCCAAAGAAACTTTCTCGCGGTTCTAGGGGCTCGGAGATCTCGAAGCGGTCAAAAAACGTTTTCATGTCAGGATCCGTCTCTATAGTTGACGATCAAATGTCGCAGGTCCAAATCTCCACGACGTGATAGCCGTTGTCTTCCAGGAACTTAACTTTTTCTAGGGTTCTCTGGTGAAATTCGTGCATGGTGAGATGGTTGACAGGATTCACAGTGTCTCGGGCGTAACATTTCGGACAACCGTGCCACAGACAGCCTTGGGTTTCCCACACGGTGTTGGTCTCGACGTTGAAACCATCCACTAAATATTTACCAACATGTTGTTCGCCATGGTGGGACTATCCAAGGTAGGTTACCTGGTAGCAGCTTCAGGCGTGAACTCAGATCGCGTTGGTCGACACATGCATGGTCATCATCATTATTATAACCTTTATTTAAAATCAAAGATGTAGTACATGTAACACGGTATCCCTTTATTTACAATTCTCTTCCAGGCAGCCGTGTTAAAACAAGAGAATATTGAAGAGAAAATTATAATTACAAAAAATAAATAATAGTAATAACTATTCTGAAGACCTAACTACTTAATAAATGTAAAATTCTAAACAATATTTACAAAAGTGCAGCCTTAAAAGACACGACTGTCAAAAAATCGCGGCCAACAAAACCAAAACCAAAATTACACCAAAGACAATCCAAAACGTCCGGGACTTTACGTTCACTAGTTGCGAATTGTTGGTGGCGTGTGTGTAGCACGCTTTCCACTGTAGTTCAGTGATACAGGTCCCAGTGTTTTAAGAGAGCAATCCGTTAAAATGTGTGATAGTTTAACCTAGTGATGTATTTGGAACAGTAAAGAGAGTTGTTCCTCAGATCAACTATGTCAAAACGGTGAAATGTGGCTACATCTTGATCCGTTATGTCGGTAATCGAGTTGTAGCGTAAAATTAACTGACTGAATCCCGTCGGAAGGTTATCTGGTACTGACGTACGGTCGGTGTTGGCGCAATTTATCACTTTACGTTTCTGCGAGCAGGAACAGCCGCCAGGACAAGCTACGGTCAAAACCAGAAATAGAAACGACAACATTTTCATGCGAACGCTACGGAGTAACCTCTGAACAATGACCGTGTACAATAATATATGTTGCACCAACATAGGCATGTTGTTTCTTTTATTACAGTAAACCTAAGTAGATGACTCCCCCATATAGGGACCAAAGGGATGCCGCGTCATTAATATTCAGTGTGACGCCCGGTATGACGTGTGGTGTGACGCCCGGTGTGACGCCCGGTGTGACGCCCGGTGTGACGTCCAGTGTCACGCCTGGAAGTAAATAACATACATAGAGTGGGTGATATAAACCCAGTGTTGTCGTACAGTTATTTAATTTGCATACAGTATAAACCGAGTGTTGCTGCGTCGGGACTGCATTAGTTTGGTCTTTCTCTGGTTAAGTACAACGTCGCTGCAATGGAATGTCTACATGGTAAATCTGCGTCTGTCTCAACAACCCGTAATGGTACCTTTTGGTTCTGTGGACAGAAACCTAGTTGCGAGTTCTTTCATGGCGAGAAATCGAGGACACTATGGCGGAATCAGACGGTCAAGCATGCGCGTAAGGTTCACAAGAACTAAATTCAAGATGGCGGATTGTAATAGATTTGGTAGGGGAAAATTGACAATATACATTTTCAAGTACATGCGATTGAAAATTCCAACATGTGTACGTCTAAGACATCGGCAAATTATGCAAGTATTAACCACAGCAAATTTCGTAACAACTCGTCTAGCCTAAACGTGTTCCCTAGACGCTTATATTTATCTCTTACCTCTGTGTATTGGCGTCTGTTAAATCCCTACGATTTGTTGAAGTACGCTTTTCTCAGCGACGATTTTCCCTACATATGGTCGGTTTGTCTCCCATGTGCACGTCTGAATACATTGATCGAGAACGATGCTTTGTTTTGCCAAACTTTTAAAGACATTTCTACATCTACGAACATGTTCCCAAATGGCTTGAAATATACAGTTTTAGAGCTGCAATTTAATCCATCAAACACCAAGATGATTACCAAAGTTAGCGTAAACAATCCAAATTTTGCTTGATAACTTTGGGTTCTTGTTCGCCATTTCTTATGGAGCTGTTGCTAGGTTGCCAGGGTCTTAACCGCTGTTATTATTATGAAATGTAACTGCGGATTCAGAAATAATAACCGAAATTTATCCGGCAATTATTGTGAGTATGATCGATAGACGATTAAACCTTTTGTAATTTGATGTTTGGGTAAGAAATGGGTCAATAAGACATTTTAGCGAATAACTCTACTTCAATTTATTGTTATAGACTTCTGTTTATAGCCGAAATGATCGATATTTAGCAATCAGAATCTTCAAACTAATATTTCCATAGAAATCTGAGCCCACAGGCCACTGACGCTGGCTGTCCTCGATTTCTGGCCATGTGCCAGAAGAAGATTGCTACATGTTTGGAAAAGCCGTAGCCTCCTTCCATGAAAGTGGGTGTATACATCCAACGTGCTATGCGCCTATGCCCATGGAAAACTAGCACAGATGCGTATGGTTAAAGATAAGATGAAGGAAAGTTACGGTAGACGATACTTCGTTTGCTCCGAACGAGGAAATCCCTGTTCGTTTTGGCAATGGGCTGATGTCCTCGAGGGTATCAAACCATTATGTCGACATGGTCTGGTTTGTCATACAAACAAAGTCAAGAAAGAAGGTGATATCCAAGGTCGTCTATTTTACTCGTGTCCCCACGAGAGAGAAAACTGCTGTGACTTTTTCGTGTCCCGTAGGGTCCCGTTCTAAGAATACACTGGTAGCCTCTCTAATCCCCCAATATCTTCAAGGGTCCCCAATGTACACCCACACAGTTTAAAATGAACACAGAATTGAAAATATATATATATATTTCAATTTTCTATTTACAATTATTTACATATCATCAAGAAAGGAAAGCAGGAAGTGAACGTTTAACGAATTCAAATCTTGTTGCTGTTCAAGAGCTGCAGCCTCTTCTTGTTGTTCCTGTTGGACATCGGCTGCTTCTTGTTGTTGTTCATAGTTGCTGTAAATGATCGGGAACCAGTCGGAGGAGTTGTCGACTTCTTGTGGGATTGGCCGTTGCTGTTCAGCTGTGGCTTCTTGTTGCTGCTCCATGTAAGTAAAAACAACCGGGGCCCAATCGGAGCAGTCGTCAACGTACTGTGGAGTTGGTTGCTGTTGTGGTTGCTGTACATGTTCATCTTGCTGTTCATCTTCTTGTTGTGGCGGCAAAGAAAATATAAAATGGTACCAGACGTTGGGATAATGGAATCTTACGAAGGACTCCAGTTGTTCTTGTCTTTGGTGGTGTATCCTCTTTCTCGCTCCATATTTTCGACTTCGCTCAGCGTCTGTCGTTCTCCTGTTTGTTTCCTCCATCACTTGTGCTTCGTCTACATTGAGAACTGAAGTATAGCTATTTGGACAGATCTCTCCTTATTTATTTCCAAGAGTAAATAAAAAAAGGATTGAATGCTTCACAATAGAGGATAATCATTATTATCTTTCAGAACACGCACGGCATCCCTATGTGATGTCCAAATGATCGTAAATAAACGGACTGAATGCTTCACAAAAGAGCGATAATCGCTACTGTCTTTCAGAACACGCACGGCGTCCCTATGTGATGCCCAAAGTAAAGTCCCAGAAGACATGGGTTCGAATCCCACACCTGGCAATTATTTTTCTTCAAGACAAGACAAATCGATGGTGTTAATAAGAGATATAACTTCAGTTTCCCACAGAAAACATGGGATAATTTTAGCGACAACAGCAACAGACAACCTTGACGAGCTGCGACGTGTAGTGGCTGTTGGCTGTCCTCGTCAAGAGAATGAATATCTGCACCTTTATTAATGAAGTACTCGACGACGTCAATGTGCCCTCCGTAGCTGGCAGCATGTAGAGGAGTTCTTGCCAAGCTTCCTCCTTTTTTTTCTATGTTTACTCCACCATCAATCAGCTCTTTTACTTTACTTTACTTAATTCTCCTCTATCAAGTTATCTATCAATCTATAAAGTTGAAAATTATTTACAAGCACACAAAGTTAAAATCAAATATTTAAAATTTTTAAGACAAAGTATCCAAATTATCTATAATCACACGCTTATTATAAACTACTCTATAATCTTTAGCTTCTGGTTAACACACTCTTATCATTTCTGTCACGCACTATTTTAAACGGAATATTTACACTAATGGTTTTGGACCTACACTTTCACCATGTTCCTCATGGTGAATAGTCCACCATTAGAAGCTATATTTTTGTTGTAAATTTGGACAATATTTAAATATCATTGTCCACTTAGACCCCTATTTTTAAATTACGAGCACGACTCTTGATCCGGGGAAAACTACACCAAGCTAGCTCTTGTCCCCACTAACAAAATATTAAACATGTGTCGTTTGTTTTCCTGAGCACGTTTCCTGTTCTTTTTTAGTGCTTTAGACATGCTTGATACGTCTCCAATAGTGGATTGGTTTCATGTGTCACATTCTCCATTTCGCATGTCACATTTCGTCGCATGACTAGAAAACAAGTAATTGAAAACCAAACTTCGTGAAACGAGAATCATATGACCTAAGTCGCGAGTTTTATTTCTTCACTATCGTTATACAACGTTATGACTCAAAGACAAAGAATGACGAGAACAGAATTCGAATGAGACGACGTGACGCTGTACGTTACGCTGTACGTTGGTTACAGTCAGGGCGCTTATATACTGGGCGGCGCAACGGCAATGGGGGAGCTGATCGACATGTGATGCGGGGCCTGGCAACGAGTAATTGATATTCACCGGTCAGCGGTTGTTACAATGGTTGATAACATGGATCTTTTCCTTAGCAACAATTTTTTGCTTGTAGCTAGGTATAAAGCGGTAATACTCTACATTTTACAAGGCCGAAATAGAAATGTCACCAAAGTTTTCACGAATAATTGTAGGATGACCGACAGGGTATTTTCTTGTTTTGTTAACAAAAGGATAGAGAGAAGTGAAGTCGACATACTCAATAGTTTCGTCTTGTTTTGCTTCGCGAAATAACTTAAACCCTCCAGGCTTTCCTCCAAAAAAACTAGCGATAGGCCGTAGGTCTGTGACAATGTCAAAAGTGTCCAAAAACTGTTGCATTTCGTCTGTTTCTCTAAGTTTCCTAAAGTTATGTTCCCATATTGTTTTAACAGTGTAACCTAGATCGCGTAATCGTTGCAGTTCGCGTTGAATTGTGTCCTTGTAAACGTCTTCCATGTTCCTTTCTTTATAAAATGGGTGGTCCCCTCTAACATCAAAACATAACGGGCACGCATGGACCAGGCGAAATATTGGCTTTTTTATATAATTCTAATGCTAACTTTTTCTGAATTAACCTTCCTAATTTAATTTGTCTTAACTTTGGATTATTATGCGCTAACGCCAGCCCTACAGCTAAAGCTCGCCCACAACACAGATTATCTTTGTACTTAATGGTTATAATATATCTTTTAACTAAAGTGTCTTTAGAATAATCTAAAACTTTAAAGCGTTCTTATTTCTTACTTTACCCGACCCGGTTGGCTGTTTGACGGCTACCACATCGATGAAAAAAGACTCGTCTAACGGGATATTTTCGTTACTTTGTGAAACTTAGTGATAGGTGCCTTTAAAGCATCAGAACGAATCATCACACGCATCTTGTCTTCGAGCGGTGTTTGTAAGTCACACTGGTCTTTTACCTGGTAATAAAAGTAACACCCCGATTAATATATAAACTGCATGAACAATTCACTAGGTATTACGCAGTACTACATACACGAAGAACTTTTTACGGGGTTAACACGTTATAACACAATTAACGATATTCACTATACCTTGTCTATAGCGTCTGTGAACAAGTCTGAGAGTTCCGTCATGATGTCTTTGACTTTTAACGTTCCCTTCTTCAGGCAGAGACTCCATGGAAGCACGATACATGCACGACGTCGCGCCAAACTTTTTGACATATCTTTCAGATACTTTGGTTAAGTTAAAATTCACTTCGGTCTGCACAGGTTGTTGTGGTTCAGGAACCGATCTCAAAGCCTCGCGTTGATCAAGGTATTTTATACCTCGTTCTACCATTTTGGGAGACTTCTTTTGGTACTTCAACACTTTCGCTAAATCTGGTTCTCGCTTTCGCAACTCTTTCTCAACTTTTTTGAGAAGACGGCCAGCCTTCTTGTTACTACTCACAGCTTTTGAGTGAAGACGTTCACAACGAACAGTTATGTTACTCCTGGCATTCATTTTCAAAAGTATAAACGCGAGAATGGAACGTAATACTTAATAAAAAACGGAGATTCACAAAGATACAATTGCTCAAGTGACAGATTGTGTGAAGAAACTCACATCGACAGCCTCTTTTATAGTTTCATTAAGTATTCATAGCATGCATGAAAGTGTTGTACATTACATTAAAACCACACAATAAAAAACGTTTTAAAAATATTGTATTGATTAATTCACACTCAACATGGACAAAAAATACGCAATTAAATAATAAAGCACCTGACAAAACGCAATAATCCCCGATCAATGTAATTAACTGTTCCCCGACAAAATGCAATTAAAATGTTCAGTTAAGAGTTCCTGACAGATGTAATTTTTACGAGTTCCCGCCAAAATGCAATTTAAATTGTTTTAAGAGTTCTATTGTTCACCTTCAGAAGATTCAAGAGGCTGTACTCGTGTTTTCTTTTTTGGAGGTTTGTCTCATTCTTGTTTTCTCTCCTTTACAACTCTTTTCATTCCCTTGGTTTTTTTCTTAGGTTTGCTGTCCCCCCACATGAAAAAGTCGCACTTCTCATCAAAGTTGGTTTTCTGACATCTGAAATACGGTCGACCTGGATTGGGCACTGAATTGGACACCCACAAGCTTGCAACTTCGTCGCAATCACATAACGGGAACTTGTTAGGTTTGAACGCCAGGTCAACCTTGTTCTGCTAACACTCTATGAGAGCGCTATATTTCTCTTCAGGTGCAAACAAAGTACATGTCTCCGTTTTGCACTTTTCAAACCCACGTCCAGCTTTTGACTCAAAGCTCTTGAGTCCAGCCCCACAAAAACACGGATACTTCTCAACAGATACCATTGTAATTCTTCTTGTTTTGGTACACGTCAGTCTCTTGTGATTCTACCCAGAGAAATTCATCAAAAGAAAGAAAGTTCGTGCATAAAAAGAAAGTTCGTGCATAAAATCTGATCATTATCAACTGAACTTTACCCAGTTCTGTTATAATGACTTGTCATTAAAAAAAAACCCGATTAACTCAGTTGAAATAAACAGGAAAGGCTGCATGAACACGGAAAAATGTTTCAAGTTACAATACGTACACTTTGTTCGACATTTCGAACAGGAGAAACAACACTATAATTTATAAATCCTCTTGAATTCTCCATATCAGTTATGATTTTCAAAAGCAACTCCTTCACAATCATTAGAAAACAATTTTAATGACTCATTAACGACAGGTCAAAATTAACAAGTTTTAACGATCGGACTTAATGTGTTTCTATTCAACTTGGATATTGATCATTTTGCTTTGTTGTCTTTCGCGTCTACACGAATGATTAAATACAAGTTTCCGTTTATAAGTTTGGAAATGCAAAAAGAGAACTATAAAAACTTTGTGTTAAAAATGTCTTTTTAGTTCCAACACGTTGAACTAAACAAGTCCTTAACTGTACCGCTATTGTGAGCACGATATAGTTTTTAATGATGGGAACTGACTGATGTTTCCAACTTGGATATTGATAATTTAGCTTTTGTCGCTTTTCAAAAAAAAAACCCCGCAAACGTGTATCGCAAAAAGAACCAAACCAATGTTACAACAAAAACGTAAAATGAAAAAAACACGATCAGACTTCCAGCAAATATCTTATACAAGGTCAAATTCTGCCAACCCCTGGTAAGTAATTACTGGGAAAATACCTTAATGACATTTTTAAATCATTAGAGGACTTACATATATTACATTCGCATAAAATACGTTCATTACTAGCACGGGTGTATAACATTGGACTTTATACTGTTTTGTTATAAGATTAGTCATGAAAATATTAAACGTAAACAAAGGAAAAGAAACCCGCGAAGGTGTTCACAAAAGAACCAAAGCAATGTTACAACGAATATACGTTCAGATTCCCAGCAAATATTTTATACGAGGTAACACCTTGCAACACCTGGTAAGTAATTACTGGGAAAATACCTTAAAGTCATTAGGAACAAGGTCTAACAATTTGACCGGATATCCCCCTCACCTCGATCGAAACCTACCCCAGTAACCATTGTTGACGGATAATGTATATGTCTGATGTATAAACAATTAGTCAAAAGCTAATGATTTTAACTTTGCTAAATCATAAAATCATGCTATAATTAAATTTCTTCGTTCAAATTTGTACATGTACATGAATGTTCAAAATATAACTTGGAAAAAAAACCCATAGTTTAACAAAATTAGACCAGTCATAGTATATTGAATCAGGTTTTGTTTATTTCATCATATGTTTAGGAATATTACATGACTCGGGACACATTTCAACATCGTACTTTATACAGGATTATAAGAGTTTGCATTTTAAGACGTTGTCTCTGCTTTGAACAAAACATTATTCGCCAATCTTTACAAGTGTATCTTAGCAGTTCTAAACCATTCACCGGTGGTTTTATGCATATCATGTAAACTGTTCATAAATTGTTTATCAATCTTTGCTTCGGAAACTGTTTCCAATGCGATGTCGAAATACAACGTCGTGTTGACGTTGGGAGGGATGGCCTGTCTGACAACCACTACAATTTTTCAATACCAAGGCAGAAATGTTGGATGCTTCCTCAGCATAATAGCTTATTAGTTTGTCTTCAATCACTTTTTGACGGTGACTTAGAAATCTCTCCTCATCACTGATGTCCGTAGGCATAGCAAGTTTACACAAATTTCCTTTAGAAGTCATTGCTATAACAATATTTTTTCCCTTTCAACAAATTTGAAGTTCTGTTCTAAACACTGGTAACAAAACAACTAGGTTTTTTTAAAATGGTCTCAGACATTGCTACGAACTTCCATCAAGTCTATTTCCGTTTTCTAAACCTCATACTTGTCTAACCGGTTTCTCTATTCAAAAACGTATTTCCGGTCGACATGCGCGCGCACAGGCTCACGCGGACAGCCCTGGAAACTAAAAACTAGGGGTAAGAGCTCCTGAAAAATGCAAGTGTTCTATGCCTGCACCATATCTACTGCTCCTAGCGTTCCTCGATGATTTACGATGCTCGTATATTGCGGGTCTTTATCCAGCTTTGCCTTAGCGATGATGATGACTCTGGCACAACAAAGTTCGTCGTTGTTCTTAATCTGGTGAAGACACCGTTTCTTGTTTAAGTAGCTTTGGAGATTGACCACATTTCGTTTTTTACCGGTTTCACCGTGAGGCATCTCCACGTGAACCACGTTCACATTCACCGATTCGTCCAAGGTAAACTGAGTATTCGGCTGGCCTACATGTTCCACAGCGGCCAGGAATTTCTCGGGGGTTAAACCGTCTTGGGGAAGGAATGGTCATGAGGGGACATGTCGGTGACTAAACCATTAAAAAATGCTTAAAAGCACGGTTTAAAACTGATATAACATCAGAAACCCCATGTATATTAAGATCATGAAACTGAACAGCGTATTCAGTACTTGTTGTCTTGAACTTGCGTACGTTGACTTGTTTCACCGACTTTATGGTAAAGAACTCTTCTGGTTTCATGCATGCGTTTAGGAAAGACTCGATGCCGCTGGCACTCTTTCGCTTGCCGCCTTCGCCGACTTGGTTTTCCATTGGTTCGTCCATGGGAGAATTGGGTTGCTGGGCTTCTTCCTCTGGGCACAAAAACTCATCGTTATTCCAATCCTTGAATTACTGGCGCTTTTCTTCTTCCGCATACATCATTATTTAGTCATCGCTAAACCTAATGTCCGTTAATCACTGCAGCCGCTAATACGAAATGATAAAAACCAAATTCAGTGATTTTGTATGTAGGGTTTATCTTTTTTTAGTGTTTCGTGAGTTTTCTTTCGAAATATTAGGTGGTTCTTTTAAAAAAATAACCGTTTTTTTTTTGTTTGTCATTACACGTAGCGATTTTGTCAACCATTGGCCAAATGCTTCTACTTCGACTTTGACGCAGTGGTGGTAGGCGTTAGGCACCGTGTGATCACCGCAGGTCTAGCCACACATTGCACAAAATAATTTCTCCGCTTTCGGGAAACCAAAGTGCTCCAGATTGACGGAGGGGATCCGTGTAATTTTGCCAACAGGTCACGTTCCTAAATGCCACCTTTGTATGCTAAAATCGAGCCGTTTTCCACTTTTACATAGTTGTAATAATCTACAACTGTATTTGGTAGTTCTTTAAGTGGGAAGGCTTTGACACCGGGTGGTACGCCCAAGGGAAGCTTGTGAATTGCCATTTCTAATAAACGCAGTTTCTTTTATCTCGCCCTTTGATCTCGCTCCAAATGTCAAAAAATAGGAAGACGCTGCGTTTTCTCCGACTTCCAAAACACCCATCTCCTTGCAAAAGAACTGTATAATAAAACCATCCGTATCTATATAATACATCTGATTTTGTCGATGATGGAGCGAATGATTGCCAGCCTTGTATGATTCGCACCGAACTGAACGCTCTTTATAAATTCAGACAATATATAGCTTTGGACAATGCCTCCTTATTATTCTCTACATCTCCTGAATACCCCCATTAAATATACTTTTCAGAAAGGCGAAGTCTTTGAAAATGTTAGTTTTGGGTCATTTGACTGCTCATGAGAGTTATATATCAACTGTTTAGCCAAGCTAACAGTTTGCTGAAGCTAGCGAACAATTCAAGTACATGTATATAACACTATTTACACTAATTATTTACTAATTACGCCTATTATTTTTTGATAAAAAACAGGTTTTTGGGGTTAAAATTCCTGAGTTCAATTTGGAAGATAGGTTATACATTTGGGGTTTTTAACCCTTTAAATATCATCAGTGGAGTAAGAACGAAAAGTAAAAAAATTATTTACATGTGTTTTATCCAATGAAATTTCGTAGATCTTTCAGCAAAGAAAAGGCTTAATGTATTCAAGGAGCAGACTGAAGTGTTGATTCGCTGTTTTTGTATACGCCACGGTAAATTAAGCTGAAAAAATATGGTGTGAATACCGGTGATCGATGAAATATAAGACATGTATTTAAAGGTTTAACGATCTAGTCTTGACTCTTCACTCTTGTGTATTCTATCCTAATTTGAACAATTGAGTTCACAATTTGAACATGCAGGCTTTCACATTCGCGGTTCTGAAACTGGACACATTAAAAAAATGAAACAGTCAATTAGGGTTACTTACTGTATGAACTATCAATGGTTCACAAGTCAAATGCTGATTTTTTCCAGCAAAAGACAGCACTTCTTCAGAGTAAACCATTTTTAGGCGTTTGTAATATGTGCCAACGTCGATTTCAAATCGTTATTCGTGCCCATTGAAGCAAATTCGGGAAATGTCTATGCACAAAAAGAACTGTAGCCAACATTATTACCTGGAGTACTTTCCATGTCGTCTGATTCATGCTCATCACAATTTCAAAGTCATCTACTAAATTGAAATCAATAGACCTTTCGGGGTATTTATTTAATTCGGCAAAAGTTCAAGAAACAGCTGACTCTTTCGAGAAGTTTGCTGAGCGTCCAGTCGCTAAAATGTTTACCACGTCTTAGCGGTTGGACAGTAACCGAATAAAATTCCTCAAGATCATTCATCAAACATTTCAAGGTTCCGTTCAAAGCATGCTCAGGGAATCGACCTACTCTCCCAAACGCCTTTTTCTCAACTATAGTTTTAGTAGTAGACGACGTATTCGAGTCAGTTGCAGTGTCGGCTTGGTTTGAATTTTCACACGTCTTTCTTTCTTCAATAGAACAGCTATTCCAGCAGACTGTTCAGACGATTTTCGACAATTAACTCGCTCGAATCTAAGCAGTTCATATCTGCAGATACAGCTTGATCTGCATTTTGATAGGTACTGACACAAAGTACAAACCCCCTCCCCCCCCCTCTGCCGTTACTTCCTCCGCTTCGCTGAGCTGTTCGCTTGAGCTTTTTTCATGCAATAAAAACGACAGCTCTAATTCTGGAAGGTTGGTTTCGGTTTGCTCCGCGATCGGAACCAACCTTGTAGTATTACTAAGTTCATAAACGCTAATATTACCAATTTCATTCGCGTCTAAAGTCATGCACGATGACGATGTATTCTACAAACTTCCACATTCTACAAACGTAGCTGATAATTGCCTTCAAATCCACTTTTGATATGATAAATCTGCAGCTTGGAATGCCATGTTCGGCGAAATGACGCCGTTCTATGTACGTCGTTTTGCTGCACCCAAACGACTCAACCATGCACCGTTTAATCGTACCAACTGGGATGTTAGGAAACAATGCATCGACGCATTGTTTAAAACTATAAAAACTTTCTCCATCTCTGTTTACCTCAACAAGGGATTTTTCTATGGCTTCATCGCCACTGACTGCCTTGATATCTGAAAAGAAAGATAAGTTCATCCTTTGAGAAAACATTTAAGAAATGAAGTTCACTATCTTCGTGAGCAGTCTGGAACGTGAAATCCAGCAATTTGATTTGTTCCTGAGCAGTCCCCTTACAAAAATTCCACATAAATTCACACGTGTGAATTTATGTGAATTCATGTGATCACATGTGAAACCATGTGATCTTATGTGGAATGTAACATGTGAGAGAATTTCACATGAGATCACATGTGAAATTTAGCATGTGAGAGAATTTCATATGATTTCACACGTGAAAGAATTTCACATATGTGAGATTTAACATGGGAAAGAATTTCAAATGATTTCACATGCGATCACATATATTCACATGAAATCACACAAACATTGATGTGCAAACTTCCCATGTCGTTACAGCAGTGCAAGCAGAAAATTGTTCGACAATCTACAGTACCTACCTACCTACCTACCTACCTACCTACCTATATATCTATCGATAGATAGATATCGATCGATCTACCTGCCTGCCTGCCTGCCTACCTACCTTACCTACCTTACCTACCTACATATACATATATATATATACACATACACATACACATACACATACACATACACATACAAACACACATACACATACACATACACATACACATACACATACACATACACACACACACATACACACACACATACACACACACATACACATACACACACACATACATATACACACACACATACATATATATATATAAGTGAGTTTTGGTTCACGAAATGTTAGAGAGTGCTCAATACCATAATATTATATAGATAGAGCAAAATACAAAGTATGAAGTATAGTTTTACCTTAAAGTCTTCGCTACCAGAGGTTTCACCCCAAACGGGATCATCAGGCGACTGAAAAATATCGGTTCGTGGGCTGCTTAAATGCGTTAGTTGGGGCGTGGGTGTGGGCGTCGAAACGTTCGGCGCATTCGTTTGGAGCGTGGGTGTGGGCGTCGAAACGTTGCGCGCATTCCTTTGATTATTTAGGTTGTTATCCATAAGGATAATTTCGAAAACAACCCAACATGCCGATTAATTAATCCTGCTAAAAGTGAGTCCGGAAAGCTCAGCAAAGTAATTCTTGATAAAATCAACTCTAAGTTAAGGAACATTTTGAACATAAATCAATGGAGAAACGCACAAGAAGTAATCGAATGGTTTGGCAACATTGAAGAGAAAAGCAGACATACCTTCATTTCGTTTGACATTGTTAATTTCTACCCTTCAATTTCTGAAGACCTTCTGGACCAAGCATTATCTTGGGCCAGAAATTTGGCTATCATTACCGAAAGTGACATTTCAATAGTAAAACACGCTAGAAAATCGCTCCTTTTCAACAACGAAAAACCGTGGATAAAAAAAGACAGCAACAGTTTATTTGATGTTACCATGGGTAGCTATGACGGCGCTGAAGTATGCGAACTAGTAGGCCTTTTATTCTAAACGACCTAGGGAAAAAGTTTGGCAACCAAAATATTGGCCTATATAGAGACGACGGGTTGGCAGTACTAAAAAATAAGACGATTGCACGATTGGCAGACAAAACAAGAAAAGATCTTCACAAAAGTTTCGAACAGTTTGGCTTAAAAATCACGGCAGAAGCAAATTTAATTTCAGTAAACTTTTTAGACGTTACTTTCGACCTAAGCAATGGAAAATACAAACCTTTTCGAAAGCCCAATGACGATCCATTATAAATAAACAAGCAATCAAACCACCCACCAAGCATTTTAAGACAGCTACCTACATCAATCAACAAGCGCATTTCCCTCCTCTCGTCTGACGAGCGGACATTCCATGAAACCGCACCAATTTACCAAGATGCATTAAGGCGCAGCAATTTCAACCATGAGCTAAACTACACACAAGAAGCACCACAGCAAACACGCAGAAATAGACACCGCAATATCATCTGGTTTAACCCTCCATTTAACAAAAATGTCAAAACAAACATAGGACGCAACTTTCTTAGCCTTATTGACAAGCACTTTCCACCAGGACACAAGCTTCACAAACTTTTTAACAGAAACACAGTCAAGATTAGCTATAGTTGCATGAACAACGTCAAGTCTATTATTACGAAACATAATTCACGCACAATCAGGAAAAGCAAGCCACGAAGCATAGTTACAAGCAGTTGCAATTGCAGGATTAAGGACAATTGCCCCCTACGTGGGCAATGCATGACAAACAACATAGTATACAAGGCATCTATTTCCATAAGCAACACGAACATCACTAAGCAATACATTGGCATGACAGCAAGTACATTTAAAGAGCGATATCGTAACCATACTAAATCTTTCCAGAATAAAAAGTATTCAAATGAGACGGAACTTTCGAAATACATTTGGAATCTAAAAGAAAAAAAAACGAAGTTTCGACATAACCTGGTCTATACTAAAACACTCAATTTCTTACACGGGAGGATAAAAAAGATGCAATTTATGTTTGGACGAAAAACTTTTCATCATGAAGGCAGACAAACAACTCTTACTAAACAAAAGATCAGAAATAGTTTCGACCTGTCGGCACAAAAATAGATTTCGGATCAACAACCTAAATAATCAAAGGAATGCGCGCAACGTTTCGACGCCCACACCCACGCTCCAAACGAATGCGCCGGACGTTTCGACGCCCACACCCACGCCCCAACTAAGGCATTTAAGCAGCCCACTAACCGATATTTTTCAGTCGCCTGATGATCCCGTTTAGGGTGAAACCTCTGGTAGCGAAGACTTTAAGGTAAAACTATACTTCATACTTGAGACTATGAGACTCTCATAACAATTTATATATAATTTATTCCTACATAATTAATCGAAATCCCTATTTAAGCAGCATTCTGGTCACTCTTCTTAGTTTCTGATGATGTCGTAGATGACGAAAGCTCAAACAAATAAATATATTTTAAACAGTATCTACTTGGCCTCAATTGATTTTATCTCTATATATTTTTACAAAATGCTACTGAAGGACAATTTTAACTTTTTAAATAGGTAAACTTTTCAATGCCCAGGATGAGCCAAAGGCAATGCTTGAAAATAAGAATCTTGAATTTGGTTATGCATCACAGAAGAAAATCTAATAGGGGTGAAACTCGTCTACTTATTTCTAAAAATACAACCTATGTACAGTGCATGTAATATAATATATACAATATTCATGTTAGTCTTTGTACTTACTCAATGCAGCACTTAGTCTCTGTCAATAGTATTAGGTAACTTACAGTAGAACTGTTCCTGCTGGCTTACACCTTCAATAACTGCAAACTTGTCTTGAATATTGCCCAACTCAACAATTTCCAAAACAGAGCAAGTTTCCACAATCTTCTTAATGTGGCTGCACAAGATGCCACATCCAGCTTCAGAATGCACCAGTGCATTTTCAAGTTTAACTTGCCGTCCAAAAGCAATACTACAAATATCATCACATTGTTGAAAATGGATGACAGCAAATACAACAAGTTCAAATGTTAAATTTGTTTTTGTCCCAACAATGTAATTTTTTCTTCTTGAAGCCCGCTTGTAATTGATACAGTGGAATACATTCCCATTCACAATGGCTTTTGTGAAAAATTCTGCATCACTTAAGACATCGCCACTCCGATAATACCCCTCAACAACATATCTTTCTTCCTTAGCGGTCGTGAATAAGAAGCACCCAAAAAGGTTATGTTCTGTCCCATCTTCTTAGCCTTTCTCAGTGGTGCATGGCCTTTGAGCTGCTCATTCATAAAGCAAAAGATGGAGTTGATGGCAGGATCCTCTGTTGGACTGCTACAAATTGCTGATATGGCTTTGTACAACAGGAATGAATTAGCAATCTGGTGAGGAACTGCTTGTGTTCCATGGAATAATCTCAGGAGCACCAAATTAAATCCTTCAAAATATATAAGAGGAATAACATGGCAATGGACCCCAGTCAATAACTGTTTGTGCCAAATGGGTTAGCTGATGAACATTGTAGGTCATGTGGGTCTTGTCATACAGTGCTTGAAACTTCTTCGTAAACTTGGACAAGCACCGGTCAGCCTTGTTAATATCAGAGCGACTGATACTGGACTTTGTCAGCAAATAGACACCCTCCACCAAAAGGAGAAGATGTCTAAAATACTGGGTTGGGAGCAGTCCACGCAGGACAACTGGTGAATATAAAAGCAGCCACCAGTGCCACTCGGATCCTTTCCAGAAGGCTCTCTGCATAATGGGCAATTGGCATTATCGCAATGCATGCTGGTAGTTGAGGTACGGATTCACTTTCAGGGGAAATGGCCGGCGTCAGGCGAGCATTTCGCCTGAAAGATTAATTCACTGTTTTAGCGGTATTTTCTTTCCCGAATGAGAGATTTTTACTTCTCGTTAGGACAGGTAGGTTATGAACTATGTTTTGTGTAAATGGGAGCAAAACTGCTTTTGATACTGGCGAGAAAATTACTTCAGAGTTGTCGATGGAGTGAAGAACGTTGAACAAAACCATGCTTGAAGAAAGAACTTTTTGCACATTTCGAGGTGAGTAAAGAAATCGATTGCTGTACAGTAAGCCATTTGGCCTCACATTCATGCATATGTAGTAGATCTATTCAGATCGTATAGTTGATGCCCTTGTAAATGTCTCTTCTCTGCATTTTCGCTGGTTGAAATTGACAAGGCTTTGAAACAGCTCACGATCACTTGTTGTTCGAATAGAATCACTTCGCGAGGCTTGGTTTTGATTTGTTTTGCATGAAAAAAAACTTGTTTCGCTAGCCACTGTTCAGGTATTTTGCAAAAACGCCGAGTGCAAAGTGTTTTCGGTTTCACTTGGGTTTTGGTCTTTGTTTTTCTTCTCTTCCCTTTTGTACTGGTGAAAATACTGTATACATTTTTAGTGTGGTGTAAAATACAGTACAATAGGCTAAAATAATTGTTCTAACGTTAATTCTATTCGACTGTTGTCACAGAGCCCTAGTCATCGTTTGTAACCTATAGCTATAAATTGATTCAATAATATAAACTGTAGTACTAAGAGTAGTTTTAACATGTAAAGAATGCACTGTAAGCATAATATATTTAAACTGTTAGGTAGCTAGCTGAATGTTGTAAATATCCAATTAAACGGTAACTCTGTGCAATTTAATTACTTATCCGAAAATAACTTTTTGCAATCAATAATGACCCTTGTGTTGGGATAGTTCTGCTTAAAATGTGGGGGCATGTTTTTTAGAAAGTCAACTTGAATGTTGACTCGTCGCTTGATTATAATTTCTCTTTGTAACAGTTTTTCTGGCTTTTTTCCACAAATTCATTGTTTTCACAATTGTCAAATAGAATAACAGATAATAAAATAACAAATTCATATTGTAATACCTATACCTTTTGTCTGAATATATTTTCTCCAGTGTCAAGCAAAATACAATAAATTCAATATTAGTAAAAAGATTTTGTTTTTAAACTTGTCTTTTCAATCCACAAGCAGTCTGGTTGCAGATCTGGATAGGAGGATACAAACTGCTTGCCACTGAGCCAATCAGAGCACACAAATATTGAGTTGGATACTGGACCAGTGAAAAATAAAATCTAATATGGTTATGATGAAATTTTGGCTCGATGAGTCTAAGGGAGAAAGTAGAACAGCAAACATTTTCAGTTCAATGTTTCAAAAACAGTAATAAAAAATGGGAATTGCAACACTGGGTTTCCAAATTATGAAACATTTTTTATGACTTTCTCAGTCCCACCTGTGAAAGACTGTAAAGATACAGTGGATCCAATAACAGCCAAGTCAAACCTTACTCCCCCCCCTGCTGGTGCCACAGATCACAGATGAGACTTTGTTTAAAAAAAAAAAAAGCCCCCAAGTTTTAAATGCAAAGAGTTGTTATTGGATATCTAATTCAGACTTACAGTTTAATTAGAAATTTACAGCATTCAGCTAGCTACCTAACAGTTTAAATATCTGCCTACAGTTCTACAGTTCATATTATTGAATCAATTTATAGCTATAGGTTAAAAACGGTGACTAGGGCTCTGTGACAACAGTCGAATAGAATTAACGTTAGAACAATTATTTTAGCCTATTGTACTGTATTTTGCACCACACTAAAATGTATACAGTATTTTCACCAGGACAAAAGGGAAGAGAAGAAAAACAAAGACCAAAACCCAAGTGAAACCGAAAACACTTTGCACTCGGCGTTTTTGCAAAATACCTGAACAGTGGCTAGTGAAACAAGTTTTTTTTCATGCAAAACAAATCAAAACCAAGCCTCACGAAGTGATTCTATTCGAACAACAAGTGATCGTGAGCTGTTTCAAAGCCTTGTCAATTTCAACCAGCAAAAATGCAGAGAAGAGACATTTACAAGGGCATCAACTATACGATCTGAATAGATCTACTACATATGCATGAATGTGAGGCCAAATGGCTTACTGTACAGCAATCGATTTCTTTACTCATCTCGAAATGTGCAAAAAGTTCTTTCTTCAAGCATGGTTTTGTTCGAACGTTCTTCACTCCATCGACAACTCTGAAGTAATTTTCTCGCCAGTATCAAAAGCAGTTTTGCTCCCATTTACACAAAACATAGTTCATAACCTACCTGTCCTAACGAGAAGTAAAAATCTCTCATTCGGGAAAGAAAATACCGCTAAAACAGTGAATTAATCTTTCAGGCGAAATGCTCGCCTGACGCCGGCCATTTCCCCTGAAAGTGAATCCGTACCTCAACTACCAGCATGCATTGCGATAATGCAAATTGCCCATTGAACGGGGAACTCTTGTCACTTCTTGTGGTGGCATCACTCCTCGCAGTCTTGAGTCGATAACTTGAGTGTGTTTACCAAGGTACCAAGGTTGGTTGTGATTGCTGGAATCAAACCACAAGTGTCCCAGTTGTCTGGTAACACCAAGATCAACACAATGAAGATTGTCCACCACAAACCCTCTAACAATGTCAAAGTATGGCAAATCTGACAGTTTTGTCGGTCCTTTGACACCACACACGGTTCCTGCTTTCGATAAGCCAGTCGACCATTTCTTTCCATTCGTTCATGTGTTCTCATGTCATGCTGCGATGATTCTTCCGTGTATAATCTGCAATGACCCCGTCCTTTTTCAATTGACTCTCCAGGATTTTGACACCAAATGCAACCATATAGCCCATTAAACTGACGAATATTCTGGAGAACACACCTTGCAACACTGTCACACGAGCATATACATGCAAACACTCGTGAACACACAGTCACTCCACCACGAACCCAGTTCATTCCAATTCTACCCAATCTTCTCAACTCTTCTGTGAAGGGGTCGAGGAATGAGGTCATAGTGGGTTTGCCAGTTCCAAACCATAACCCGATTAGAAAAACACTTTCCTTCCTTTGCTTTGGTGGCAGTTCATTCATAATTCCCTGCAGTGGCCAGATTCCAAAATTGGAGGATTTAGAGATCGGAACACCGTCACAGTTAAATGAAACACTCAAAGAATTTGGATCCGACATTAGCAAACCTCCTGCCATAGTTTTGTATAACTGGCCATCGAAAATGTCCTCAATAGCAGAAGAGGAGACTTTTTTTCTTGTAAATCTGTAAGCCAGATCTACGGTTTCTCCACACTTTGTGAACATATCACGGATCTGTTTCTCCAATGGCAGATAGAAAAAAAAGTTTCCATTTCGCAGCAACATGTCCTTTTGATATGTTGCTTCACATATTGTGCCTTCGAGAGCTTCAAATGCTGTCAATAAGGCATTGCAAGTGGGGCAATAAAGCTTAAATTGCACACCATCCTTGAAAGCATTAAAATACTTATCAAAGAGAAACTTTGTCCTTGGAAGTTGCGAGTCAGTTGGTAAAATGAGAGCTAACAACTTCAGAAGGTTTCCAATATAGCAGCACCAGAAAGATTATTACCAAGCATGAAAGCCATAAGCAGCAACAAACATTGGGCAACAGTCACTTGAGCCCCATCATAGAGTGGTTCATCAATCTGAGGTTGATCATTTTCGATTTCCTAAAACAAACAAAAAATATCTTGAATACCAATTTATGATTAACCAACTAAGGGGCAAGGGCACATCAGAGCCATTACTCTTAGTATTTATAGTAATCACTATATTATATGACTTCAAGAGATATCCCAAATATTGCTTGTAATTTTTTACGGGATACCCTTACTTAGTTACCACAAGGAAAGGACAGATGGAGGCACCTAGAAAAGCAATATGATTTTTTTTTCATCCCTCTTTGTAAAGAAATTCCCTCGCAAGTTAAAAATTTACTCCTAAAAATATTAAAATTCAAATAATATTAAAAGTCAAATATATGTTGTACATCAGTATTGCTTTGGTCTTGGAAACTGTCTTCTTCCTGGCAAGAGTCATCTTGGCTATAGTTTTCTTCTTGGCAACAGTGTTCATAATCATATCCAAGTATGCTGAAGTCTTGTTTATAAAAAAGAAGAAAAACATTGCCATTCCGGACGGCTGACAGTGAGAATTTTATAAACAAAATGAAAGTCATGTCCGTATATGTGCAACAAGATGGATAATAATTTCCGAACTATCCATTGTTGAAATATATCGTGCTGGTATGTTGTTAGAAATTTTGTTAAGCTTTCATTTGATGTATAGTTCTCAAACTCATGTATAATTCATAAGATGAAAACGGTGAACTAGATACCCGGTCTTAATTAGCATAGGATTTTTCCAACTTTCAACCTGATTTTTTCATAAAATACTGATTTGTTTGAGAAGCTAGATCAAACACTCGAAAGAGTACTCATCCTTTAGACAGTCACCTCGAAATTGGTTAAAAACTCGGCCTACGGCCTCGTTTTTCAACCACTTCTCGGTGACTGGATATCGGATGAAACACTCTTCCTCGTGTTTGATCTATTACTTCAAGTTCCCGAGTTTTGTGAAACTTTTTTAAATGTCCAAAATGTTCGTAGCAGTGTTCGTAATACAACATTTACTTCCCACAAGTATTACAGTATTTCAAATGGCTTAATCATTTTCTTATTCAACTACTTCATGCACAACCTTGAGCAATATGTCAAACAAAAGCAATTGAAAAATGCTATTTTTAGCTATAGAGAAAGTACTTTAAAATTGGGAAAACATCTTCCATTTTGGTTTAGTTCGCAAGAAAGATGGTGGCGAATACGAGCCTAACACTTTGTTGTGTTTTCGCAGAACGTTCACTACATTCGGCTCCCGCTGCGATCGCTCGGTCCGTACTAAAAGGATCGGTCCGATATTTCACTAGTACAGACCTCACGCTCGGTCAATAAGTAGTAAATAGGTACATCAACAAGAAATAAAAACGCCAAGATTTGCCATGAAAAGAGAAGCGCGTTTAAAATACCTATGTTTTGCTTCGTATCGCATACTGTGATACACCATGTTTGTACCATAGGCCTGATATCCAATTCAGGGATTGGTATAGTAGGGATTTGAAGGGTACATATGTATGCATACACTGGCAGAAGAATAATAGCGTCAAGATTTGCCATGAAACCAGCAGGGCGTTTAAAATATCTGTTTTGCTTGGTATTGCATACACTATGTTCGAACCATATAGGTTCAGTATATTAAGGTTCAGTCAAGGGTGCAATATGCGCATGCGTACATCAACAAAAGCGATAATAGCGTCAAGATTTGCCAATGTGATGCAAATACAGAGAAACTTGATGTTTAAGCAATGCAGCAGTTTTAGAGAGAACAAAAGCAGCTACAAAATAAATAGGCTAGAAACTACTGACGGTATAATATGGATAAAGAATTTATCAATGTTTGTTTAAACGAGACAAACGAAGGTAATCATGTTGAGTTATACAATAAAAAGATAAAGTTGTTTCACAACAATGTTCATGAAAGAGTTGAAATATGTTTAAAGTTAATTTAATGATTAAGACTTCTAAGGCCCGAGTCTAATGTCGAACTGTTCATGAATCGGACTCAATGCAAATGAACTTAAAAAAAAATTCTCTAGTATTCATTGTCTTTGACTCATTGATCATGAAAAGTTGAACGTTCGATTCGGGTCTAATACTCGAGTGACTGTCGTGAACTCCTTAACTCGTCAATATTAACACTTTTCACTTTTGCAGTTTGTAACCATTTAAAGTATAAAGTTTTACTAAAATATTCATTTTGTAAACACAAGCGCTAAGTAACAAATGGCTGACATGCGTCTGTAGCGAGAACGCGATTCTACGACACATTATGCGCATAAGCCGTTTGAGCGATAGTTTAATTCGATTGGGGAGATACCGCTCAAGTGTCGTTTTTGTTTATAGTTAACAAACCCGCTGAAACAAAATTGTATATAGTTTAAACTTCACTATTGATAGAGAAGTAATTTAAACCTGACTTGCTCTTTCACCTTCTAACTGTCGTGCATCCATAACTCAATGGAGCACGGCAAATCAAATTATATTACCTTATAAGGTTTGTACAGACCGTCTTGAACACTTGCAGTAACATTACTGCAAGTAACTCGCAGTAACATTACTGTAAAGTTACTCGCAGTAACATTACAGATGTTCCAAAACATGTAGTTTACTTTCTTAAGTTTAATTTTGCTGGTCTTATCAGTTTCGAAACCGTTTGGTTTATTTAAGGCTTAATTGATGTGACTCTTCAGTGTAAGCCAATTAACTGCATACGAACTGCAACTTCAAGCTGAAAACATTATACTTGGAATAACTGCATGTTGTTTCCTGCATGTTTTACAAGGTTTCAGTAAGTTTAGTAGTTGTCTTTGCTAATACAGCTACGTATACGCATTGAACTCTAAAAAGACTGGAACGATAACTCAGGGGGAATTTTGAAGCCAGTGCCAGTCTCTTTGCAGGTAGCTCCCGTGCTTCAAGTTACTTAATTAATTTTCATCCTGCCATATATTTTGTTTTGGGACGATAACAAATTACTCCAAAACAACGAATAGTTGAAATACATTTTGTACATGTGTTTTTAGAAATAGCATTGCCTTCAATTTGATGTATAGCATAAGTTTCCTCGTTATGTTAAGCTTTTTCAAATGTAGTAAATGTTCGGCCATATTTCGTTGGGAAATAACACTAAGAAACTTGTTGTAGTTTTTCTGAGTTTTGAGCTGAAATACCAACGCCGAATGGGCTGTATATGAAACTGAAGCTATTGAAAAATGCTATTTGGTATAGAAACTTCAAGAGTTTAGCTAAAAGGGAAATAATTAAAAACTATAAAAACAACTGCCATTTTGTAACGTTCGGCAAACAAGTTTCTATACCAAATAGAATTTTTCAATAGCTTTAACTTCATATACAGCCCAACGTTCAGCGTTAAGTATTTCAGCTCAAAACTCAGAAAAAACTAACATTTAAAGATTTTTGGCTTCATCCAAACATAGGGCCTGTTTATGGAGTTATCGTTCCAGTCTTCATATAGAGTTCAATGCGTATACGTACTTCAGTTAAAGTAGTTTGATGTCACATATGATATGTATAGTTACGACATACTTAGTACTCGTAAAATGTTGTGTTAGTGGTTAGGTTAGTCTTGGTCTGGGAGTGTTTGCTATTTCCACAGTTCCAACTAAACCAATGTGTTTGAGAGTTAAATAAAGATTCAGAAAGCAACCTGTGTCGTGGTTATTTACGCGTGCTTGGTTTTCAGCGTAGTAGTCGTGGAACTATTAAAGTGCCCTTAACCTCGACAGTTTTTATTGTCTTATTTAGAAGAACTTTTAAAATGATGAAGTAACCTCTTTGGAAGATTTTCGCTTTTTCACTTTGTTTTTGGGATATTTCATTTTGTTTGATAAGCAAATGTCCGGAGTTTACGTCACTTGTGCACATTGTGCTTATCAACAAGAAGAAAGTGGCTTTTATTTGTCAATATATAAGCGAAACCAACGAAAATTTAGGCTCTAACAACTCCTAAAGTAAGTATAAGCATTTGTTTGTTGTAATTATTTCGTAGATTAGCAATAATTTGGCGAAAACTATCTCGGCCGATCAGCGAACAAAATTTGCCTAGACTTCTCGGCGTTGTAAATTGTAATGGCAAACAGGAGTAAATATCACGCAAAATAACCTAAAATCTGAATAGCTGACTTAAAAACGATCTTGCTGATGTATTATGGTCTTGTGTTCTTGTATAATTCTGTTTTAATTTGTAAATTTCCAAAATAAGTGATCGCGCGCGTGACGCACCATGGGGGTCGGTCACAATGGTAATTCTTAAAAGGAGCAATTTTGGAATACCAGGCCAATCCAAAGCTTCCATAATTGTTCCATCCGGCTACAAAACTGCTCACATGATCTTATTACGCACTTTGTATTACAACATACAAGGCGATGTGCCTACATGGCTAAGTGATTACTGGGCTATGTCGCTACAAGGCAACATGTGACTCAAAATAATTGAAGTTGAAATAATTGAAGGCAAAATAAAGAAGGTGAAAATGATTACAAATCTGATAAATTGCATGAGTATAAGGGTTCTCAAAATAGTGTTGATCAACATAAGATCAATTACGATAACCTGGCCCCCATATATACAATGGAACCATGAACCCTAACCCTAATTGCAAATCAGGGACATTTGACTGGTATGGAAAATTACAATAACCTGACCCCCCTAGCCCCCCCCCACCCCCACATACACACACAGAATGGAACCATAAACCCTAACCCTAATCACGCATGGTATGGAAAATTACAAGGCCATAAAAAATACCTAGCTTTGTGATTAGGCCTAGGGTCCTATGGTTCCATTGGGGTGGGGGGGGGGGGGGGGGATAACAGGTTATTGGGCAAAAAAATGTACTAATAAAAAAATATAATACCTGGCAACCCTAATCTTTTTATTGAATTTTCAAGGAGCATGGGCCTGAGTTGCAGCATGATTTGCATCTTGGGATAGCAAGCATGGTGTCAGAACCTAGTAATGTGCTCAAAATTAGCTTGAATAGATAGCATAATTGACATTTGGTGTTGGAAAGAATATTATTGTTATTCCTAGGCAATAAATTAAAAAAAAGGAATGAAGTTCATGAGAAGTTAGAGATGAGCCGATTAATCGGAAACTAATCGGCAATGCCGATTAATCGGCCAATTTAAAATAATCGGTAATCGGCCGATAATTTTGAATTGATCGGCAAAATAATCGGTGCATGCATGTACATGTCTCAAATAAAGCTTTTCATGAACGACGCAAATACACACACCATAAGTCCGTAACTGCATAAGCCCAAGCACAATAGTCCTTATTTCACAATGATTACAGAGCGTTTCACATAACTCTTGACGGAAGAGTTCCGCAGTCAGACGTTTGCCACAAAGTTTACGAACTCCGCAAATTCGTTGCGTATATATATATAGCAGCCGATCAAATAGCGAGCATCAAAACAAAGTTGCAATGTTTGTCGCCAACTTCGGAAACAATGAACCGGAACTTCGAAACTCTAGTACTAGTCTGTCAAAAGATTTGTGAAACGCTTTTAAAAGTTTAAATTTTAAAACCAACACGAGAAAATGGCAAAGGATCTTCACCGGTTGAGGTACGGTAGTCACGACCGAGAACATCTCAACCCAGGAAAAGAGCTGCAGCACTGAACCTCATCAAGACCTATGGTCTTGCTTCGACGAGATTGTTGGGTCAAGCGACAGCATTTCCAATGCCAGCCACAAAGTTGAAGAAGAGATCGATGCCTTTCTCGCCCTTCCGCTTCAGCCATTGCAAGCATGCCTTTATGTTTGGTGGCAAGCAAAGAAACTTGTTTATCCCAACTTGTTTAAAGTTGTGCTGAAGTATCTGAGCCTCCCAATTCAAGTGTTTATTCAGAGCGTGTGTTTAGCGAGGCAGGGAACATTTCCACGAACAAACGAAATAGGCTAGCACCACATAAAATGGATAATATTTTGTTTTTACATCACAATTTGCCAAATACTAATAGCGTAGCGCATGCCAATTTATAAAACTGAAAGTCGGACAAACAAAACGAAATTGATTCTCAAAACACGCAAAACTAATCATCACGAAACATTTCTGTTACATTTCATAAATCTTGTTACAATTTAGCAATCCCTACAACATTGCGAAACTGCGCAGGGACTGGTAACCAACAACGTAGCACTAATCGGCATATGCCGATTAATCGGCCGATTATTTGTATTAATCGGCCACCAAATAATCGGCTTCAGTAATCGGCAATTTTCGTAATCGGCTCATCTCCAAAATGAACAACCCATGAGCTTTGGATTGGTCTGGTATTCTATAATTGTACCTCTTAAAAAATCAATATAATTAATATTTGCATTTTATTGTATTGCTTTAATTTTTTCAATTTTAATTTGTGAAATGTTGCTTTTCATTTTATTTTAACAAAGCTTGGTGGTAAAGTCCTTTATTGTTTAAATATTTAACATTTTGTTATAGATTATAATAATATTTTTAATAATAATTAGCATAATTTGCAAAATGGGTTGTCTGACAAGACCCGAAAACCCAAAATTTGAGGTAATAAAATAGTAGATGTAAAAACGATTCAAATGATATATTGTGGTATTGTTTTTTGTGTTATTATGCCGTGTTAATTCACAAATTGCCAAGACCACCAATTGACTGGTTTTCGGACCAGACAAGAATGAGAAGGGGTTTCATTAGAGAAACGGGCGAACTCCGGCGGCTACTTTCCAAATGGCCTACTTTATATGACGTTTTAAATCTTATTACATGTTTAAAGAAAGCTTGTTTCTGTGATTTTTCGATTGTTGGATAATTTTTGTAATCTGCACTGTTTAACAACGCTACCAGCGTAACCGTAAACTGTGTCCGCCATCTTAAATGTAGAGAAGGACTGCGTGGTGACAAACGTCATTCCAATCGCATTGCAAGCGCCTAGGTACGAAGCAGTCATTCGAAGAACCGGAAAAACAACAGGGGTTTGTGTCTCTGAAAATGTTTAATCCTAAATAGCAGAGAGAATACGCACTTCTTCAAAACACATTGTTCAAACTGACACATTGTAATATGTCTGATCAGATCGTCATTAATGTTTATGTAATCATAGTTACAACAATATATTATACTGTAAGGATGAAGCCATAACTGCATGTTAGGTATACATAATTATCATAATTGTAAACCCAAAACCAGAAAACCTAATATAAATGGAGAACTAGAGGCATGTAAATACTAAATTTATAGTAATAGAATTGAGGGGTTTTTTTCTTGCTATGCAGTTATATAAAGCTCGCACATCTTCTTTTCGTGTTCTTACCTTCTTATTAGTTATAATTATTGCTGCAGTACAATTTTTCAATACAGACACACTAATAGTAGCGTCTATGGTCTAGCTGTGTCGTAATTTAGCCAAATACTAGGGGTTTTGTCTAATAGATTTTTGTTAATCCAATTTTTTTATTTTACAAACTCCAATAGCACTTTTGGTTTCAAGTTAAATTTCGTTTAGTACTATACAGTGTACTATTTCATGGTTACCGTAAATGGTAATACATGCATTATTGGTATTATAGTTCAGCCGCCTACTTTTTGAAATGAGCCTGCTACTGTCAAAATTAATAAAAAAAACCTGAATGAGGCTGGATTGCCATGCACCAGGCGAAAAAATGTCATACAAAGCGACATTTTCTTTTGTCTCGTAAGCTCTCAGGTGGAAATTGTTAGCCAAGACAAAAGCAAAAAGTCGTTTCGCTCGAGAAATATCGCTTAGTGGAAAACAGCCTAAAGCAAGCGCTAGGACGACGACGGCAATCTAAACTTCAAGATGGTGTCCAGTCCGTTCTGTGCATGGTCGAAAAGCGTACCACATGCACTACATCTATACGTACAACTTGTCATCATTTTAACTACATGTATATCTCGTATGGAAACGCTATGAGCACATATGACTATGAATTTGCAACCTTAGCTTTCCATCTGCATGAGTCTCAGTGGCTCAATGGTTGGAGCGTCTAACTGGTCCGTCATTAGAAGATTGAAGGTTCGAGCCCTGTCTGAGGCTCCGAAATCTTTTCTGGGTAATTGAGCTTGACGAACGTACACCAAACGACTGTTACCTTTCAAGTATCTCGCAGAAACCACAAATCATTTACGTAGTATTGAGTGCTTACTGAATACAAATCTGTATGCGTATGTAGAACGGCAACCTCGTACCCAGGCTTTTCGCTCCCGTCCTCGCGAACTCGTCGAGGCAGGGGTTGAAAGAAAAAAAAGGGCAAAGTCGTTCAGTATTCTAAACAATTTGGGACTAGAAGCCATTGGCGTGGGAAGCAGGGATTCTAGGGGTGTCCGGGGGCATGCCCCCCCTGGAAAATGTTTGAATGTTGGGTCTCTGAAACGGCATTTACTGCATTTTGAGGACGCTTTTCTCGTATTTTCGGTTGCGGAAATTTTTATTTTGGTCTCGCATTATTTAAAATTTATCATAATTATATTCAGCCTAGCTAGCTGTCGCCCGGGCCAACTAAGCCTCTGAGTCTCGCCAGATTTTCCGAGAATTGTATTGCGTACTACAACAGACGATTAATTATCTGTTTATCTAATGTCTAACCTAGTATTAGGGGTCTCACAAAAAGGGCAGGGGTTAAAAAGGGCAGGGGTTGCAACCCCCCAACCCCCCCCCCCCCCCCCCCCCTAGTTGCGCGTCTGGACTGGTCACGTCCCTCCCAGAATCTGGATATACTAAGGGGGAGGGGGGGGGGGGTCGTTTACACGTTCGTGTTTTGTTTTTATCGTGTCTGGATTCCGCTATCAAAAAGAGTATTTATACAAATGTTAATTTAAAGCCAAAGCAAGTCATCTGCTTAGAGGCCCTTTTTAATCGAAGAGATACGGTCGCTGTATTGCCCACAGGATATGGGAAATCACTGATTTACCAACTGCTTCCTTCCCTGCTCACTGAGAGAAATTTATAGTTATTTTATACCTGCAGAGGCAATCATGTTGAAATGATATGTGATCTCGTGTCGCGGCAATTTAATAAACCGAAACTATACGTTTGATGATAACACCACAAGACAATGCGCACTTACCATCCCCTCCGCCCCTAATAACGGTATTTTAAAACCTCCCAGATTGTGGGAGGCACGTGACCAGTCCATACCAGGTAATTTCGCTCGACGAGTTCGCGAGGGCGGGAGCGAAAAGCCTGGGTACGAGGTTGGTAACAGGAGCGGCGTTAGGATTATTCTTTTGGGACTATAAACTATTTTCTTTGTTGTGTAAGAAAAATTCTACGGTATTAAGGACGTTGTTGTTGACGTTTGCGCTGTATTTGCTAGCTTTCTATTGTCTGGAAACGCGCAGAAAACGTCACAGTGGCTAACAATTATTTTGTTTTACGTTACAATAGACTTCATTCCAAAATGGCCGCCGCATTAAAATTCTCTTATATACATAAAAATTAGCCCTTATGAACTCGTTTTCATGTAGGAAATTCAAAATATTTTTTTCTTTAAAACGAGATCATAAGGGCTTATTTAAAAGAATTCTAATCAGGCGGCATTGGAATAAGGTACATATACGGATGCGAATGTTGTAAACACCTTGTGAAATGAATGAATAATAAAAATTTCATTTAGGATATATGCTAAAACATGGTGAAAAGAAATATCCATGGTCTGGAAGACCGTTTAAATAATTGTTGTGTGAATAATAAACCTGAAACAAAGCATTTGTGCACCTTCAGGTCCCACTTAACATTAACCGTAGCTCGATTGGTAGCCCCTTAGAAGTTTACTACTTCAAAATCTTCCTGCTTGGTGTTGTGGGCGAAACACACTTGCACGCTTCCTTTGAATTAATTCGGTATAATAGTTTCTCAAACTCATTAATAATTCGTCAGCTAATGAGCCAATCAGAGAAAAGTATTTGGTCATGTGCATCAGTTTTGAAACCCGGTAAAGGTCGCGCAAACTGAATTCATAATTAAGAAATCAGATAATAAACGGCACAGGCAAAAAAACGTTTATTACCACATTTCTTAATTATAAATTTGGGTACTAATATACTCATTTCCGGGAAAACAATAAAAATCACTTGGCCTGCATCCTCGTGATTTTCAAAAGACTTGATTGATCACGGGCTAGGCAACGCCATTGGTTAATACTCCATCACGTGACGGTTGTTTTCTCTTTTCTCCGCCCAATCTCGTTCCCAGAGCCCACGTTCCCCTTACCCGGCGGGCGGGAAACGAGAAGCTCTCGGATAATCCGTTCACGCCATCACAGGATTCTTGTTATCCGGAAGAAGAGTTGTATAGAGTTCACTGTGTTCATCAGCCCATGAAATATCGATGTGAAACGGATTATCCCAGAGTCTCTCGTTTCCCGGGTGGGGAACGTGGGCTCTGGAAACGAGATTGATCTCCGCCCGCCTCCTTCGCAACCTCGTACCCAGGGCCTTCTCTGCTTTCAAAATGGCGCGAGGAGAAGACCACTGATCTCAAATAATATACTCATTATATTATTTGAGATCAGTGGGAGAAGACCATTCACCTATATATATAACTGGACTGCGTGCTCCTATTACCTTTGAGTTAGGAAAAGTGTCCCCAAAATCGTTTTCAAAATGGCGGCATTTATGGGTCCTTTTGCTAATGGTGAAGGTCGCTGACCGATACCTAAGAATCTCTAGTTCGTGTTGGACATGTTCGGTATTTCGCTTTTTTTAAGAAAACTAAGCTATTTAGTCGGATAAACTGTATACGTATGTTGTAGCCAGATGAATTATCTTTCTTCCAGTATATTTGATAGCTTCTACAGTGGTTTATTTCTCGAGAAAACATTCGGAGAAGACATTATATAATACATACGGAAAAAAAATTCAAAATAGCGGCCGCTATTATGATTTGGACATGTTTGGTATTTCGCTTTTTTTAGGGAAACTAAGCTATTTAGTCGGATAAACTGCTCGTATGTTATAGCAAGGTGAATTATCTTTCTGCCAATATATTTTATAACTTCTACAGTGGATTATTTCTTGAGAAAACGTTCGGAGTAGACGGACTTGGCAAACTTTGTCGAATTTTCTGTCAGAATTTTTGCCAAGTCAGCATAATATCGAGTTTGTGTAAACAAAATATTTGTTGAGCGACCCGCGATGTTTTCATGATAAGAGTCTTATTGTAGTTCAGCTGAACTACAATAATAATAATCCTAGGCAATTACTGTTGTAGCTTTCTAGCAGTCTGAATTAAAGACGTGCCGGCCGGCGGTACCGCACGAACACTTGGCAATAAAATAAACAAGACTGTCAATACACATGGTCATGGAAATCTACAAACATTTCGTTTTGTGAAGTCGCCAGCTCTATAAAGACCCGCTGAAGATCACGAGAAAGTCGTAAAGAAGCGAGGCGTACCGAGTTCTTCTTAGGGGCTGTTTACATGGGAGGCGATATTCCTATTTGGTCAGACAAATAATCCAGCAGGCCTCTTGAGTCGTTCCACAAGAAATTAACAATGACCAACCTGCATGCATTAACTCTTTCCTGTCCTAATTTATTGGTCTTTACTCTTTAGTATTTTGTTCTCGCTAACGCAGTAAAGCCAGACGATATTATTCACCTCTGGGGAAGCCCTCGCATAGGAACGATTTCTTAATAAAGTAAGACTGAAATCGCTTTGTATTTACATAAATATTCTTTTTTCCTACGATAAGTACATGTCAGTGGTCGCTACCATTAGCAGAAGGACCCATAAACGCCGCCATTTTGAAAGTGAAAATGGGGACACATTTTTGGCCAGCACCCGCAGTCCAGTTATATATATAGGTCAGTGGAGAAGACCCTTCTCCTCTCCTCGCGCCATTTTGAAAGCAGAGAAGGCCATGGGTACGAGGTTGCCTCAGTGAACTGGTTGCCTCCACTGATCTATATAAGAGACTGGATAGAGCATCTATTATCTGAGCGCCTTCAGAAATTGAAGCCGGAAGTTACGCGCTAATTTGTAAGCGACGCCATATTGGATGGTCCCACCATGAGGAGTGAGTTGCTATATTTTACTGTTGTGAATTCGTTGTTTTCGCATATAATCACGAAATAGACGAACAACACAAATCCATTTTGGTATTTCAAGCAACGGGACACATCATGGAACTATGGAGGACCTAAGAACGTGAAGGGAAACTGAATCGTAAGTAAATAACTTGATATTTTGACGAAATTTCGAAGGGGACGGAGAGCTCCCGAAGGGTTATTTACCAAGGAAACGGGAAACCCAACATTGTAAACGGCCGGTGGTTAATAAACTGATTTGTAGGATACAAATGTGAGATAATACTGTAATTGTGGAATGTTCACAATCGAGTAGATCATTTTAAAAAAGCCGAGGACGTGTAAAATTATGGCACAGAAGATAGATTGGCTTGTAGAGTTGTGAGTAGATTTCGACAAGCAGCATATTTCTTTGGCAACATAGGAGCATGTTAATACTCTATAAGTTTGTAATACTTACAATGTTTGGTGCTTCCACAGAAGTAAACTGTAGCATGCATCATAACAAGAACGAGCCAGTTTGTTTTATTAAACTCCATGCCCAGTGTCCAAGTCATGTATTTAAGAAATTAAGTTGTCAACATTGTTTCTTATTAACAGCTGAGCTATTTTACTCCCTGTCATTTTGATGAAAAAATAGAGTATCTATAAAATTGAATGTGATATTTGTATGTTATGTTGTAGGTAGTTTAAAATGAAACAACAATGAATGAAGAACAATAAAGGTGAAGCAACATGACAACTTAATACAGAATATAATTGAACTGTGTCATTTATAGTTTTCAAACTTTGTCAATGATTTGATTAAAGAAAATGTTTACAATTCATGAGTGTATTTTGTCTTGTGTAGTTTGATTCTGTATAAATGTACTATATAATGATAAATTTTTAATCTGTTCTCTGACTTCTGTATGTTATGAAAATTGTGGCAGAACTAATACTGTACTATCAGTGTGTACTATACAAGTAGATCAACAAGGCCAGTGTTTGATGTTTATATAAAGTCAAAACAAATCAAGCTAATATATATGTTAAACTTCACAACGATGTGGCGGATAACATTTGTAAACTGGCTAAAAAAACGCATCTTGGCAAAGGTATAGTCACAAAACTAATTATATTGTAAAATTAATACAAGATTTTTAGTTGTAGGCAAATGTAGGCCCAATTGCCCAAATTAAATAACCCTATCTCATAGAAAATAATAAACTCATTCTGACTATAAATCCTGTGAATACCAGGATAACTTATTTGAATCATTACCCCGAGTTTTCTGTGAGTGAAAATATATTGTTCAACTATAGGCACATCCACTGATCTATACAGTTGGGCACATCTCATTCTTAAATTAATTGTTTGATTCCGGTCTTTTGGCTTATGATATAATAATACCACAGCAGTTGTTCGTAGTGTAGCTTGTTCAGTTGATCAAATTTCCCGAATTCATTCGGTCCTTTAGCAGTATTTCCATATTGTGAGTAAATTCTGAATGAGAACGGCCTTCGTCTGTTCAAAGTTGTCATCAATGACACTTGGGAGTTCGCTCCATCGAACTCGCAAATTCCGTTTCCCCCCACATTTTGGGGCTAAATAACTACAATTTTTCTCTCTAAATGCTTCACGTGTCCTTTCTTCCTCGTGATAAAAAAGTTTGTCCGAACCCGAAGGAGAAAAATGCCTTAATATGTGAAAACTATAATTGTGCAACAGTAAAATATAGCAAAAGTGGGACCATCCAACATGGCGGCTGTTGCCAACTTCCGACCACTTCCGACTTCAATTTCAGACAACGGATGCTCTATCCAGTCTCTTATATAGATCAGTGGTTGCCTCCTTCGTTCACCGTGCCGCGCCTGCGATACGCTAATGATATATACCGCATTATTCAAGATGGCTGAATAAAAGAAGGAATACAGAACAGAAGAAGAAGAAATACAGGTCAGTCTGGTGTGCTCCCTTCAGCTGTTCTGCGAGTTAAGCGGGTTATAACCTGTCAGTGGGTCAGGTTAACGTATCAGCTAGACGGTATATCCGGTTTTTGATCAGGATTTATGGTGTTTGTTATTAGGCAGATGACCCAGAAAATTGCAAAATTGATATATACCATGCTATTGCGAATTCTTATGTTATGTTTTACAGGTAAGGTTATATTGTTTTCTGGCAACACAACGTTGGCCAATGCATTTTGATTATACTAACAGTGCATTGAGGGTCCAGTAAAGTGCATGGGGAGGGAGGGATCTACACTGCATGGTGGCCAAAATTAATACCGAGACACTTATATTTCTGCGAGTTTTTCAACTTTCTTGTGAAATATGTTTTTATAATTCAACAGAGTTAGAAGCAACACAACTCTAATAGAGTTCTATTTGATTTGAATTCTTATATCTCAAGTGTATGAACACAATATTTTTTCATGTGAATAAGTTTGCATGCACACATAACAAGAAGCCTGGGTCAGGTGGGGTGTGCTATCTCCCGGTGATTAGGTTTAGTTTTAGAACAAAATAACATAGTGCTGGACAAATAACCAAACTCGGTAGTTATCCATGACTCATGACTGGACATATAACAACTTCCATAAGTTTATCTTTTGCTTGCCTGGTGTTGAGCATTTGAATCAATACTATTGATCCTGGTACATTTAATAATAATAAAAAAGTGTGATGCAACAATACCTACATTCAGCCGAATTGAAACATTTTAGACAAAAGTTTACCGATGTTTGATTAAATTTTAAGACAGTGTTGGAAATTAGTAAATAGCACATTATTGTAAAGTCAAAAGACAAATGAATAATGATATATTCCATTCCCCAAAGTATGCCAAAGTAAAGTGACAGGTCCACATGCCGTCTGATAATAAAACTGCCCTGAACTGCCAAAAGTCCGGCCATCGATGTCCGTGTTGCACTGATGCTAATCGATGAGTGTCAGGTGCTGATCATGTTGAACTTCTCCCACAATACCACCATTATTCCGAATGATTTTGCATACTAAAATAAACTAGAAATAACTATCGCAAGTGAAGTGCTGCCTCATTATTGAGATGAAAACCTTTAGCCTACTCCACAGGTAACTCTGCAGTTTGTGGCCCAAGTAACACTCTCTTGCCCACTCCAGTAACTCCACCCAAGTTTGCCCACTCCACCCGAGTTTACCCACTCCACCCAAGTTTACCCACTCCACTCAAGTTTGCCCACTCCACCCGAGTTTGCCCACTCCACTTAAGTTGGGCCACTCCACCTGAGTTTGCCCACTCCACTCAAGTTTGCCCACTCCACCCGAGTTTGCGCACTCCACTCAAGTTTGCCCACTCCACCCAACTTTTCCCACTCCACTCAAGTTTGCCCACTCCACTTAAGTTGGGCCACTCCATCTGAGTTTGCCCACTCCACTCAAGTTTGCCCACTCCACTCAAGTTTGCCCACTCCACCTGAGTTTGCCCACTCCACCCAACTTTGCCCACTCCACTTAAGTTGGGCCACTCCACCTGAGTTTGCCCGCTTCACTCAAGTTTGCCCACTCCACCCGAGTTTGCCCACTCCACTCAAGTTTGCCCACTCCACCCGAGTTTGCGCACTCCACCCAACTTTGCCTACTCCACTCAAGTTTGCCCACTCCACCTGAGTTTGCCCACTCCACCCAAGTTTACCCACTCCACCCGAGTTTGCCAACTCCACCCGAGTTTGCCCACTCCACCCAAGTTTGCCCACTCCACCCAAGTTTACCCACTCCACCCAAGTGTACCCACTCCACCTGAGTTTGCCCACTCTACCCGAGTTTGCCCACTCCACCTGATTTTGCCCACTCCACTCGAGTTTCCTCACTCCACCCGAGTTTGCCCACCCCATATGAGTTTTTCTAACCTCTTCCCAATCAGAGCCCACAGAGTTGCCTCTGAAGAAGGCTGGAAAGCCCAAAAAATTAATATTAATTGCAATTGACACACATTCTTTACACATATAAGTTATCAACTTATCTCCTGACATGATTAGCAAGGGTTTTGACAGGATATACATGTACACAATACACTATTATAGTATACAAATAGTAAATAACCATGCCTCTTGCTGTGGCAAAGTTGTCATTTGTCAATGCAATTCCACCAAGTTGTCCTTTGTTATGACAAATATAGAGATAAAAAAACTGTACAGCAATGCACACCATGGAGTCCATCAGTTAATTTGCAGAATTTGTACAAGCTAATAAAATATGTTCTAAGCCGACATACTGATAGTGTCGAATCGACGCCTAGAACAACAGTCCGTATAAACACGACCCCACAAGCTTGTAGCTTAAAATCCTTAAATTGAAATATTAAAATCAAATTTTAATTTTAAATCAAATGATTCAGTGATGGGCTTATAAATGAATACTTCCATAAGCAAATATTTTAAAAGACATGATGTTTCGATCTTACCATGAATTTTCCTTCGAGGAAGAAGATATTAAAATTGCTTGAATTGAACCTTCCAAAATTGAACTTGAAGCTTTGAACCCCTAGCCTGCGAATACAGCCGCCTCACATCGATGAGGCGGCTGTATTCGCCGGCTATTGTACCCCAAGTACGGGTTGTGCAATAGAGCGTTTTCATCTGACGTCACGGCGGCCATATTGGTGTACCAAAACAATGAAATGGCGGCCATATTGGTGTACGGTATGGGAATTAGCTCTTTCTTATTCAGATATTTCGTATTGTTTCACCACCCCCATGGGGCCACCGATCACTTGAGTGAATTTCCAAAAAATATATGGGAACATCCAAATATCCAAACCACTGACCTATATATATATATATATAACTGGACTGCGGGTGCTGGCCAAAAATGTGTCCCCATTTTCACTTTCAAAATGGCGGCATTTATGGGTCCTTCTGCTAATGGTAGCTACCACTGACATGTACTTATCGCAGGAAAAAATAATATTTATGTAAATACAAAGCGATTTTCTTACTTTATTAATAACTCGTTGCTGGGCGAGGGTCCCAGTGGTGAATAAAATCGTCTGGCGTTGGCCAGAATAAAATACTAAAGACCAATTCGGACAGGAAAGAGTTGGAGAGATAGTTTATAAATCGTTCCTATCCGAGGGCTTTCCCAGAGGCGAATAAAATCACCTGCCGTCAGCCAGAATAAAATACTAAAGACCAATTCGGACAGGAAACCGGGCTGACTCGTGTCACGAAATTCTTTTCTTGGGCACAAAAAATATTTTAATCGCCGTTAGGATTAATTTACATCTAAACTAAACCAATTCTTCTTTGTACATTTAGTTTATGCGAGTTTCAAAACCACAGTAAGATCATGTAAACAGGCCAGAGGTGAATAAAATTGTCTGGCGTTAGCCAAAATAAAATACTAAAGGCCAATTCGGACAGGAAAGAGTTAATGCATGCACAGTTGGTCATTGTTAATTTCTTGTGGAGCGACTCAAGAGGCCTGCTGGATTATTTGTCTGACCAAATAGGAATATCAGTAGAACGTGTAAACAAAATATTTCGGTGCAATCGGTGGTTTTTCCCATGTATATTATTTATGTTTGTTGCTGAGCGGCGCGGGACGTTTTCATGAAAAGAGTCTTATAGATCGTTTTCATCTGACGTCACGGCGGCCATATTGGTGTACCAAAACAATGAAATGGCGGCCATATTGGTGTACGGTATGGGAATTAGCTCTTTCTTATTCAAATATTTTGTATTGTTTCACCACCCCCATGGGGCCACCGATCACGTGAGTGAAAACGATCTATTGTAGTTCTGAACTACAATACTGATAATAATATTCCTAGACAATTACTGTTGTACTTTCTAGCAGTCTGAATTAAAGCCTGGTTTCCATATAGCCGCAAGAGCCGCCGGCATGTCGGCGTCCTGCCGGCGACTTAGCCTGCGACCTAAAGCCTGGTTTCCATATAGCCGCAAGAGCCGGCGGCATGGCTGCGGCAAGGGGCAATGGTCCAATCGCATACAGCTTTTTATTGCTGGCTAATTCACCACTGGCTATGATTGCAGATTGCCCCGGTATGCCGGCGGTGTCGCAGTCACATCGATGGCGGCACTAGAAAAGTTGAATTTGGTTCAACTTTCAACGTTCCTGCGGTGCCGCCGACCTAAGAATTTTTTATGAAAACGTCTGACGCCGACATGCCGGCGAGGACGCCGTTTCTCTAACATCATGTGATCAGTGTTAGCCAATCGAAATATCTGTATCAGGAGAAATGTTGATTACGTAAAACATAATCAGTCAGCAAAAGCCAACACTATTTGTATGTGTGAAAGTTTATAAGAAATTCCCATATTGTACCAAATACTGATGAGTGACACAAATGTGAATAATTATCTATAAAAGTATTCTCAATCTTGGAGTTCTAGCTCGCGAAATAGAGTATGATATTGACCATATTCCTGTCTTTGCCGAAATATTTCCCTTACCCAAAATTTATGCTTGCGTTTTGCCTTATATTTCCTCTGACGATACCTTGTGGTATAGAAGTAACAGCTTAACTTGGTAGAGGAACAACAACCGTTTGTTCACGGCAGATTAAGTTACTACATGTAAAAGAAACCATGGATCATCATCATATTATATTCAATTGTACGCTTTATGTATTTTGTAAGACCTTTAAAGGGCAACATCCTTCGACAACGTGGCGCATAATATAATAACGCCTAAATAAACTAACAAACTTTAATTTGTGGTTCCTTGCCACAAACGTTGTCTTGAAAACGTGAAAAACGCTTCAGTTGACGTTGTATGTGCAACGAGGACTGTGTTGTGATTATACTCTTGGGACTGTAAATTATTCAACGCTTTGTTTTGGTTGAAAAATAATATTGTACTTGGGTAGTCGTCGTGACGTTCGGGTTTATATGCTTGCTTTATTAGGTCGGTATTCGCGAACCAGACGCAGGCACCGCCATCACATTCTCAACTTTGCCGGCGATGACTGCGGTCGGCAGAACGTCGGCACACCGGCGACTCTTGCGGCTATATGGAAACCAGGCTTAAAGACGTGCCGGCCGGCGTACGGCACGAACACTTGGCAATAAAATAAACAAGACTGTCAATACACATAATTATATGGTCATGGAAATCTACAAACATTTCGTTTTATGAAGTCGCCAGCTCTATAAAAAATCGCTGAAGATCACGAGAAAATCGTAAAGAAGCGAGGCGTACCGAGTTCTTCTTAGAGTGTCTTTATCAACCTTTTCCAAGTGTTAATAGCAGACGAGAAACTCATCAGTTGTCAGGTGTTTTAAAATCCGGTAAACGGCAAGTTCGTCCGTCTATTTTCCCATCGTTAAAACAAGAAACCGGACGACAAACTATATCGGACTGGGACAGTGGAAGACCGTCAAAACCCGTCAGTCAGAAAGCTTTCATCTTCTATAAATATGAAGACTTTAATTATCGAGTTATAAATAACATAATTCGACTAAATGCCGAGCAAAATACAGGCAGTTTTAAAAACACGTGTCATCAGCCGGTCCTTAGGTATTGGTCAGCGACCTGCACCATTAGCAAAAGGACCCATAAATGCCGCCATTTTGAAAACGATTTTGGGGACACTTTTCCAAACTCAAAGGTAATAGGAGCACGCAGTCCAGTTATATATATAAGTCAGTGATCCAAACATATACATAGCTTGGCAAATGGACTGGGCACGAGTAAGGACATAGGGCACCCAAAACGAATGTCAGGAATAGTGTGCTGCCTGGCGACGCTCGGCAGCAATTACTAATTTTTTTTACGCCCAGAGGGTTGTGGTTAGGTTTAGGGCCATGGGGTGTTTGTGGTTAGATTTAGGGTTGCTGGGGTGAGACGTTGTGGTTAGGTTTAGGGTCAGGTTTACAGGTGGAAGTCAGGGGTGGGGAACACCGCTGCCAAACGTTTTGCGCATGCGCGACGTCCGAGCTCGTCCTCAGAAAAAGAGCGGGAAAATACTGAAATATTTGGACTGGTTCGAGAGTCCGACACAAAAGTTAAAATTATCAGTATACTACCGAAAAAGATAAGGTAGATAATTTGTGTATGGCTTCTTTGTCAATATTGTAACATATTCTGAATTTACCCCTTCGTAATTTTTCTTTACCCTTTTTTTAAAACACAAATGAATAGTCGAGTCTTGCTTAGTTGTCGCCACAGCTTTTCTTGATATTTATTCTAGAGAATTCACGCATGTGCAAATGTTTGGCAGCGGTGTTGGGGTGGGGTGGGGGTGGGATTTAATTTCTTTAATATTCAGGATTATCCTGAATCTCATGGATAATCCATGAGAGGAAATGCTGGTCCGGTGCTCTTTTTTTGAAGTGTATAAAAAGGCACAGGATGAATTGTAGACTAATCTCGTACCCAGACTCAATCAACGATCTGTCCCTATGAGGGGGTCTATACTTCATGTCAACCTCGTTCCCAGGGAGGGAATTAAAATTGAGAGGGCAGGAAAAGGTTCTGGCATCGGCTGGTCACAGCACCCAGAAATACTGGGAACAAAGATCCCTTCATCAGGGGTCTTCACTTGAAACGTTAGAAACTATGTTCCATATTTTCGGCAGTACTCAAACCTTATTATATTTCAATCAAAATACTTCCCAACCTCGTACCCAGGGTCTTATCTCCGCTGCGCTGCGAAAAGACCCTGGTTGGGGCTGGTCACGTGTCTCCCAGAATATGGGAGATAACAAACTTTTCTTGTCAGGGTCGGGTGGTTATTTTGAAAATTTGTCGCAATACCTGAAAGCTCATCGCGAAAATTTATAAACACTCCATGGAGAACAATCTGGTATTAGTGAAGGAACAATTCTGAACTTCGACCGAAAGTCTTCCGTCGTTCAATCCGACGAGCACCACTATTCTTCGAATGGATTTCTACAGTCATCAATGATGTGATATTTAGCCGCCTGAATATCAGAGTTTTAAATTTTACAGTAAGCGGGTTTAAATTTCCTCACCATCAAGACTATGCGAAATTCACAAATTCTTTTGGTTAACAATCGTTTGAACCTCCATTCGAACGAAAGCGTGGAAATCATCCCACTGCATGCATCTCTCCGAACGACCAAGGCTCGCAGAATACACATACAGATTTAACATCTTAATTGGGCTTGCAGCTGTCAACAACTCAACAAGGCTTTAGACTCTTATTTTAGAAATTTCAAGAGGTTAGTTCATTACTTTTACTATTTCTTTAAATTGATTTCTAAATCGTATCAACAACGACAGTTTCGTGCCGTTTCGTGCAGCGGCGGCCGGCGGGTGTAAAGTAGCCATTTATACTTGAACTATATTGCTGATTTTTAAAACGCTATATAGTTAACCTTTTAATAACATTCATCATAAAAGGAGCCACAAGTTTATGTTGTCAACCAGGGGCGTAGGAAGCATGATAAACTTAGGGGGGCCGATTCCCACGAGGCGCCACCATGGTTGGTGGAGTCTCTAGATCGTCGGAAATGGCATTTTCAGAGTCTTCTCTACCTCTTTCGTTAGGCCCTTTCATTAATTCTTTCATTATGATTTGTGAGTCTATGCTATCCGTGAGTCAGGATGGATTATTATTATTAATTGGCCGATCAGCGCAATATTTCGCTGCAATTTTTTTTAAATTCAATTATTTTTGGGGGGGCCGAAAGCTATTCCGGCCCCCCCTTATAAAATATTGGGGGGGCCGCCCCCCCCCCCCCCCCCCCCCCCCCCCCCCCCCGCTTCCTACGCCCCTGTTGTCAACTCAATTTCATTAAAGTTGTCTGGCTCTCAGTATCACGTTTTACTTATTTTTGTTAACATTTCACAGTATTTAATATTATATCGCGCGCTGAACGTTGTTGCTAGCTTGTTCAATGTTTTTCTTGTCACTGTATAATAATATACTAGTATTACAAACAAAGTTACCACTGAACCAGCGCAAAATTTCCTAAATTATGGAGAATACTTCGTTATAAACGTTAAATTTCGAAAGATCTAAATTAATGCATGAGCAACGTTTAAATAGTATATTTTAATAAATATGTTTACTTCGCTTCGCTTCAGCCAACGTATTAAATTATATATTTTTCGTTCTTGCGACTCCGTAAACAACTCAGGCGCATTTGTATTACTTTTCTCCTGTATTCTAAATCTTCATAGTTTATTGATACTGTCTTTGTCTTTTAGGCAAACATTTCGTATAAACGCAAACAGATAGAAACGAAGCAAAACTTAACGCTTGAAAACATTGACAGTTTCCACAACAAAGGCGAAGCGGCGGGACACAAAACGGCTAACGAAAAATTGGCGGTGTATTCGGGCAGACTTTGACGAATAAAACCCAAGACGCTAATCAACTGAAGAGATTTAACGTAAAAGCAAATCGAGACTTAGGGGGCGATTACATGGACCGGGCTGGCCCGGTTAACCGGGCTAGCCCGGTTAACCGGGCTAGCCCGCTTTATATATAAAACACATGTTGTTTTAACATTTCGATTACATGGCAAGCGGGCTAGCCCGGTTTGCCGGGATCCCGGTTGTCGCAACCGGGCTAGCCCGGTTAACCGGGATGAAAATGTCCATGTAATCGTTTTCAGCCCGGCAAACCGGGCTGAAAAACTGTTGAACTCGCTTCGATACGCGTTCGTTTGCTTGACTGTGTGAATAAATAGTGCTGAAAGGAACTGAAATAGAACATCAACGTTGTTTGTGTGTTTTGTGATCAAAGCGAAGATTTAATAAATTAATTAATCTTCGTGAAGACGCTTTCCTGGGTTAGCTAAGACTTTAACAATCTTTTTATTAACGATGGGCTTACAAAATAAATAATAGACTAATTAGTGTAAAACTGAAGTAAAACTAACGTAGCTTTGCCCTTATTTACTTGATAATTGCGAATTTCGGCCTGAAATCATCCCGGCTTACCGGGTTAGCCCGCTCCATGTAATCGTTTTGTAAACTCATCCCGGTTAACCGGGCTAGCCCGGTTAACCGGGCCAGCCCGGTCCATGTAATCGCCCCCTTAGTAGAGGCTTCAATCAGGACGGCGACTTCTGTTTCTACGGACAGTTTATATACCGGTGTCCCAAAAAAAACTTGCGCTGTTTGATTTCATGTAACGTAAAAACTATAAAAGTTATTACACTCAAATAAGTTTTATTGTATTGAGGAAAGGCTAACTTAGATCTTGATATACAGCCCTAAAAATTTCATGTAATATTACGTGAGATACAAATGTTTGAATTTGGCGCACGCTTTAAAAACGAGTAGAAAAGTCGGGAAACACGGCTGATCAAATTTATATGAAAACATTTGCCATTTTCCACAAAAATTAACAATTTCAATTTCAACTCAACTTTAATTTCGGGTAATGTCCTAGTAAGTTAGCCTTTCGTGTCTCTTGGGAAACGAAATAAGCATGAAACATTTAAAAACGTTCGAAAGCATATTTGATGTCCTTTGGGAGTTCGTTTTAAAAAGTTGGTCTTCGAATATGCCTTCGCCTTTCGAATATGCCTCGATTAACAAAAGATCAAAGAGTTTGGGTTTGTATTGAATGTGCTATGCAAGAGGACATACTTTCTCTGATGAATGAATAAATGTTTATCCAACAATTATGTTTTTCATTCGTTCTTTTGACCACAATAAAACTATATATCAAGTTTAACCAAATAATATTTGATAGGCCATTTTATGCAAATTTTTAGCATTGTCAAATATGCTTATTCGATTTAAAACATCGATAGCTCAGTCAATGTTGCACGGACATTCAAATGTTATATATCAAAATCTAAGTTAGCCCTTTCTGAATACAATAAAACTTATTTGAGTGTAATAGCTTTTATAGTTTTTACGTTACATTAAATCAAACAGCGCAAGTTTTTTTTGGGACACCCGGTACAGTATCGCACAACACTGAGGAAAGCGACGTGAATAAACATCGATTTGGGCATGCAGTCTGGCTTTCTTGAGAATTAACGTACACCTTTATATCTTGTCACAATAAAATACTGTAAATCAGATTATAATTAAAAACATTGTCTGCGTGATTCAGTTTAGCCACGTTTCAAAATTACCCACCCCCAGTAAGTTATACTTTCGCCCTCGAAACACGTGACCAGCCCCAAGGGTCTTTTCGCAGCGCAGCGGAGATAAGACCCTGGGTACGAGGTTGAATACTTCCCAGTAATGTATTATCCTAGAGCCTTCGTTTGTGCACGGTGAAGGCTCCAGATGGGTACGAGATTGGACCATAGATATAGTCCTGAGGTATAGTTGTGGACTCATTGTAGAGCTCCAAAAAGGTGGCTCACCAGGCAAAACCAAGATGGTGGCTGAAATGACCAAGTTGGCGAAAGCCAAGAGGGTGCTTTTTTGAGAAAATTACTGCTTTGAATTAACAGAAAAGAAGAATACATTCAAGACAGAAGTATTTTTGATAGTTTTGGTTGGCAATTAAAGCCATTCACCAGAGTTAATGACCAGTCGTGGGGCAGTGTTTTGCTGAATTTAGCAATCTACATCAACAATAAACAAAAGTGTCTTTAGTTAACAAAAGTATTTATACAATACACTCAGGTTATCTTAAGGGAATTTAAGCTAAAAAACGAGTGAAATAAAAGCCAAGAAGTTCCATCGCTGAAAATATATCTATCAGTAACCGATCCAAAATTTGGACATTACGAATTGAGACTAATATTTTTTTCCGAACATACTGATGTTGTCGAGGTTCTTGACAGGCTTGAAACAATTCTTTACAGTTAGTTTTTCTTGAGAGTCACTCAAAGTGACTTGTCCCGTTAGGGTCACTTGAGCTTTTGCCCGGTTGAGCCGCCATCTTGGATAATAATGGAAACTTTATTTGTTTATGATTTACGTATACTACAATGATAAACCTCTCTTTTACAGGTAGTTTACCAATGTCTACTTGAATTAACACTATATAGTATAAAAATATTAGTATGACATTAAAGTCGGGTCATCCCATTTTTTGTTACGTTTACAAAATATATAGTAAGAGTTATATAATATTTATAAAAATAATAATAATAATAATAATAATAATAATAATAATAATAATAATAATAATAATAATAATAATAATAATAATAATAATAATAATAATAATAATAATAATAACTTTATTGAAGTGTCTATGTATTTAGCCTTAACAGACTAATTGGGGACACTTTTTAAGATACTTTATTATTTAAATAAAAACTATGTACAATACTATACTTAATCCTATATATACATTAATCAGATATATACATTAATCAGATATATACAGAGTGTAAAATTATGAAATGCAAAGATTGCATCATTTGTTATTGTTGCCAATAAGGCCGGAGAGATCTTGTTTTCTAATATTATTCCCCATAGTGGGCTCGACCAGGGCCCGTCTCCAGAATCGAGTCGGCAATCTATACCGAAATCACGACTACGTGTTCTCAGTACTCGAGCACTCAGTTTCACATTCGTCCATTACCGTGTAAACGTAGTCTTTTATATATGTCGGTACTTTGTTGTAGCATGGCTGCCATAAGAGTCTTTATGCTTAAAAACCAAGCTTAAATAATACATGTTTAGGCAGTGCGGTGAAGGGACAACTATGTAAAATCGTAAAGGAAACCGCCTATTATAAAAAACAAAATAGTTAATGCCGACGTTTCAAAACGTGTGACGAGTGTTGGAGAGTCAAAAAGGCAATTTAATTAATTGTTAGTTTTAACTTCCGACATAAACACATATTAAGATCAAGACAAAAAACAAAGCAAATTGCTCTCTTCTGGGACTTGAGAATGTTTTTATCTAATTATTAAAATCGAAGACAGAAAAAGAGAAATTTTTCTTCGTTGTTTTGGGTTTTTGTCTATATACTTGGCTTATTATACTTTATATATATATTTCCCTATTAAAATTTCGTTTTGTGTTCTTATGAGAAACCGGGCTGGCCCGCTTGGCGAATCTTGGTAGGCGGGATGAAGTTTTCCCATATGAACACATCGTGCCGCTTTATTATAAATACCGGGATGAAGTCGTTATGGAAAAAAAGTTAGTTCTTTTTGATATAATCAAAGGATAGTTGAAGGTTTTATTGTTTATTGTAATATAAATCTCAATTGTATAATAAAAGGATTGATTTTGAAGCAAACAAACCTGTGCAGTACGACAAAATTGTTATCTCTAGTCACGGATCGTCAGACAAGCTAATTTTATTCATGATTTCACCTCGCTAGGCGGGATGAAAACTACCACAAGACTTCGTCCCGCTTACCGGGCCAGCCCGCTTACCGGGATAATTGAACACCCTCAGGGTCATCATTAAACTGTCAATTAAAAAACCAGGAAAGTCTTGCCGAAGTCATTAATAGCCCAAACAAAGAAAATCTCATTAATATGCAACTAACCACGCGTAGCATGCATGTAGGCGTAGCGTGGCTTGGGGTTTTATTCATTCGCTTGCCACTTCCATCTAACTATGTTCTCAGCAAACAGTATGTGATTGCATATCCTAGCCCTTCAGGTTGTCTTGAAAGGTAATGTATCTTCAATGGGTTATAAACTTCTTGTCGAATTTTGTCGTTAAGCATTGCACAGCATGCTAATAAATCTAGTTTTTTTCGTATTTTTCTTATAGATTGTTGACATAACCGAGTTTTCGGGAGCGAATTTGATCTATTCCAAATTGTGCTCTTTCATCGACGAAGAAGAAGTCGAGGGAAGTCAGTTAGGTAGATAAAAGATAAAGGTCTTCTGCATGAGTCGGCAGAACTTTGTCAAAAAGCCATGAAAACATCGCCAGCTGGCGTTTCAACATTGTGAAGCGAAATTGAAAACACGACGGCGCCAGAATAAGAGTGACTTTAAGTCAGTCTCATACCGACCTACGGTACCAACCCAAATTTCCATGTGGACGATGCTATAGTCTGTGTGTCAAGTCAACAAAGAATTGATTGAAAATGAGAAAGTGTAATGACGAGGCTTTCCCACAAAGTTTGAAGAGAGAGAAACCGACAGAGTATACTGATCAAATATCAGATGGACGAAGCAAAGCTGAAACAAATCATTAGCATGAAATATTCAGGTAAATATATATGCTCATAATTGAAATATAGCAACTTAGGTTAGATATACTGCCGAAACAGAGAACGTAGGAATCTAACATTTCGAGCGAAGGCCCTTCGCCTACTTTTATTTCACTATGCTCATAATTACTATTCATTTCTGCAAACCTTTTCTGTAACCGCTTAAATAACAGGGCTATTTTTGTCTATAGCGTTCTCTTATACTAGCAGTTGTTTCACTATTAAATTTGCTGTGCGACAAACTTCTTTGATGCATTCTATACTCCTCTTATTTAGCTATAGTTCCGCTGTATTCGCCCCGGTTAGTGTGGTATTGCGGTCGTTTTGCGCTCAGAGTTTTGATTTAAGTCGTTTTGATTTCACCTCAAAGTCAAAGTTGATTAGCTTCAAATTCAAAGTCGTTTTATCTCTAATCATAGATAATGGAAGGGAAACTGGATAGGAAACTTAAAACGATGTTACGAAACCAGAAACGATGTGAGTAGTGTCAAAAGGCCGATCCTGGACTCAGCTCCTTCTTTCCAAAATGGCCGCCAACATTTTCCAAAATGGCCGCTCAACATTTTTTTTTAAAATCCCCCTTCTAGATTTCCAAAATGGCTACCAATATTTTTTTGGGATTCCCCCTCCTGAACTTTTCAAAAAAATTTAAAAAAAAATTTTAAAAAAATTTTAAAATAAATAATGAGTTATTATTATGGATATGGAAGACCAAGAAGATCATTAGAAGATTTTGACATGGAAAAAAAAGTAAAAGAAATTGAAAGAAAGTTAAAAAACCTTTCCCTACCACCTGATGAAAATTACAAAACTGTTTTTGATATTAACTTAACAAAAGCAGTTAAAACCTTTGAGACTGTTAATGGTGTAAAAAGGATAACCCAAGCACGAAGTGGAAACTCATGTTTATGGCAGAATGATAAAACCAAGGCACCAACATTTGGTTCTGATGCTGTTGGTCCAGGCAAAGATTACATTGAAAATAAGGGAAGCAACTACATGTGCTTTGTTTGCCCAGAAATGCAGTTTGGCGATGTTTCTGTTTTTGTTGTTTGCACTGTGGTCGATACATCTGTTTCTAGTACTTGGTGTTATCTTATTGGAAATGATAATGGTGGTTATGATAAAACCCTTGCCTTTAAATCCTACTCTTACTCCAAAATAGTAGTTTGTGGTATTGAAGGTGGAACTTATAAAACTATTCCCTTTGCTGGCTCGCACAGCATTCTTAGCAAACATATTGTATCTTGTCATTGGTTGGGAACGGGAGGATGTGTATATTTAAATAGCGAACTGGTTTCAGGATCAGAGTTTCAATCGGATTTAACAGATATAGGTAGTCCATTTGGATCTGTATTTAAAAATGAAAGATTTCAAGGGACCCCTTTAGACAGTTACCAAACTGAAAGGAAAAATATATGGGATCAAAGTTGTGTATGGTCCATTAACTCCAGCTGATATTGTAAAAATTAATAATGATATGAAGAAAGAATATGGGAACTTCATATAAATAAAATATGAGTTATTACTATGGATATGATGATGCAGATTATTCTTATGGAGGCGGAGGTGCAGATGGAGAACAAGGGGAACAAGGGCCCCAAGGAGATACAGGTGCAAAAGGGGACAAAGGCGACAGAGGGTTAACAGGACCACAAGGTTCTTCAGGACCAAAAGGGGACAAAGGGGACAAAGGGGACAAAGGTTTAACAGGGTCCCAAGGATCCACTGGTAACACAGGTTCTCAAGGTAACACAGGACCACAAGGTTCTTCAGGACCAAAAGGGGACAAAGGGGGCAAAGGAGACAAAGGTTTAACAGGAACAGCAGGGTCAAAAGGGGACAAAGGAGACCAAGGTAACACAGGACCACAAGGTTCCCAAGGACCACAAGGTTCCCAAGGTCCCAAAGGTTCCAAAGGCGACAAAGGCGATAGAGGTTTAACAGGTCCAACAGGTACAGCAGCTCAAAAAGGCGACAAAGGCGACCAAGGTAGCACAGGACCCACAGGATCAAAAGGGGACAAAGGGCGACAGGGGTTTGCAAGGATCAAAAGGAGACAAAGGCGATACCGGTATTAGAGGACCCCAAGGTCTTAAAGGGGACAGAGGTAACACCGGAGTAGCAGGTGCAACAGGAGCCCAAGGCACCAAAGGAGATAAAGGGGATCATGGAACCACAGGTGCAAAGGGATCCAAAGGAGGATAAAGGCGACAAAGGGGACAAAGGTATGGCAGGTGCAGCAGCTCAAAAAGGAGACAAAGGAGATCCTGGAGATGATGGAGCAAAGGGTAACAAAGGAAACACTGGGGCAACAGGACCACAAGGCCCACAGGGAGCCCAAGGTCCACAAGGTTCCCAAGGTCCGCAAGGATCCAAAGGTACCACCGGTAGCACAGGTTTCGCAAGGACCCCAGGGACCCCAAGGTACCAAAGGGGACAAAGGAGACCAAGGACCAAAAGGCGACCAAGGAGACCAGGGAATTCGAGGACTACCAGGTGGCAAAGGATCAACTGGACTAAGAGGTCTAAGAGGTCTAAGAGGAGTTACAGGAACCACAGGACCAGCTGGAACTTTTTTCGCAATTAATAAAGTACAAAAAAGATAGTGGAAAAACAAACCACAAAGCAGGTAGTTGGGATAACAGCAATAACATTAGCACTTTGTTGTCATTTACAGCAACCCATGATACTGGAAAATACTTAGTATCATATTGGTTTTTACTCCAACCAGATGGACATAAAATAGACCAACAAAGTAAAAAGAAAACATGGTGGGATGGTTCTACTTACAATGCATATTTTGACCTTAAAACAAACCTTTACCATGGAGATATTACAGACAGATCAAACAAACTTTCAGGTTTGGAAGTTATAACCATGGGAAGAACATATAACGAACACCTTCCCCACGGAATATTCTGTCAGGGTATTGCTACCATAAAAAAGGGGACCCAGATATCTCTACATTCTTATTCTGGTTCTATTGGGGATGACTATACCTACCTGTTTTTCAATGTGTGGGATGTTGAAATTTTACTTGCTTAAGATTAATTGAAAAAAAAACACTATAATAAAAGAGGGAATGACAGAGTTTAAAAATAATACCTTAATCGTCTTTGTTGTACAAAAGTTACAGCAAAAATGATGTTACACATATGGATATGTTTAACAAAAGATCATATTCTGTTAAAAACGAAGAAGATTTTTTTGAATAAATATACAAAGGCTTACACCTATTTAACAGGCAAAGGAATGTTCAGCAAATATCTTTTAGAAAGAACAACAGACATTGGTCCTGTTATTGTTGACATTGATTTAGCCAAAAATATTTCTGAACCAAAACCATTATATACTGAAAAAAAAGTGTTAAAATTAGCAAAACTATTTCAAAAAATATTGAAAGAACTTCTTGTTGACCAAACAAATTTAGATTGTTTTGTTTTGGAAAAACCAGGATATTTTAAAGACGAAAAAACTTATAAAAATGGTTTCCATTTACATTTTCCATTTGTTTGGTTAACACAAAGAGAAAGATATTACATTAACAAGCTTGTACAAGAGAAAACAACTTTTAAGTTGGACAACGCTGTTATTGGTGGAAACTGGTTTTTGTATGGTTCTAAGAAAAGCCCTGGGTCAGAACCATATCTTCTAAGTTATATTATTGAAGAGAAAAGAAACCATGTTGCTAGTACATATTCTGCACATGAATTAATATTTTTACTTTCTGTTAGACAGAAGGAATATACTACTGTTAGCAAACTGTCATTTTTACCTGAAATTGAACAAAAAGAAAAGGGACACCAAAGCCATTGACTTTAACAACCACAAAACAAAAAGCGAAGAAGAGTTATTTGGTTATATTGAACAAATGCCAAACCATATTGCGGATGATTACGAAACATGGAGATCAATTGGTTGTGCTTTGTATAATGAAACACATGGAGAAGATTATGGGAAAGATTTATGGCATTTGTTTTCGCAAAAAATGTCCTGAAAAATATGATGAAGATGTTTGCGAAACATTTTGGGAAAAAATGGTTGAAACAAAATATTCAATTGGAACTATAATTCATTATGCTAATTTAAGTTTTGCTAAAGAAAAGAAAAAGAAAAAAAATAAGCCAGTCATTAAACTGTATTTATAATTTTAAGCTAGTTGTTAAGCTAGCTGCTTAAACAAAATATAACAAAAAATAGCAAATTTAAGCTAGTTATTTCAGCAAAAAAATAGCAAATTTCAGCAAAATACATAATAAATGGAACCAGAACAAAGTAAAGCGAAGCCAAACGAAGAGAAACAAACAGAAAAAAACCAAATGAAGAAAAACAAACTATTACAAAAACACCTCCACCTGTTCATGTTAAAAACCCAAAAAGAGTGGCCCAAGGGAAAAAACTGGCCGCAATAAGTAAGGAAGCAAAACAAAGAAAAAAAGCTAAAATGGAAAAAGAAAAACAAATAGAAGAAACCCCAACAACAACATCTTTAGTGGCATCAACTGGAGCAGTAATTGGAAACTTGTTGTACTATTCTATTAAACTTATATTGCTTACACCAAATGGAAAGAGGAACCAGAAGAACCTTCCAAAATTTCTGGAAAAATTCCAAAGGCAAAAACAGTTTACAAAGATCTTTCTCAATATGATCTTTAAATTTTCTAAATGAAACCCTTTCCTATTTTGGAAAGGAATTCAATAAATGATTGTTACCAACTACGAAACAGAATGTATTTTTGGATCCCAAAACTGGTTTGATATTGGAAAACTTATTTTTTTTAATTTCAAAGGGAAGCTATAAAGGGTACAGACTTTTGGTTGTTATATAGTAAATATGATATTAGAAATTATAACGAAAACCATTGTTATCATCTGTGGGCAGATTTTGATCTTTTGATGCCAGAAGATTTTGAAGAAGATTTTGATGATTTTTAAATTTTTTTAACATTATAATAAATGAATACAGAGAGAGAAGTTGAATTAGTACCCGGTTATAATAGATTACACAGAAGTTCAATAACTGGAGAACGAGCTCGAAATGTAATTACTTTTAATCCTAATTCTGCCAATGAAGGAGAAGTAATTTACATACACATTCCAAAACTTAAACCTGGAACAACCTTAGTTCCTGACAAGATGTTTCTTTTGTTCGACTTTAAAAACAAAAATACCAAATCTTGGTTTAATAACAAACCTTGCGAAACAACTCCAAGAAACGTTTGGAAGTCAGATTTGCAGGCGAGAAGGTTTACGACAACACAGGAGAAAGTCTTCTTGGAACTTACAAGGACTTATGGATGGACAAACATGAGAGAGCCAACATGATTGAGGATGGTATCGCAACAGAAAACCAGCGAAAACTTATCTCAAAATCTGATGATGCCAATGCTGACACATATGCAGCTGTATATGGAACAAAACAGAGGATCAAGCTGGACAAAATTTTAAAGGATCATGGATTATATGCACCCCACAGTATGGCAAATGACTTGCAGTATATTATTACACTGCCAAAAGCCACTGCCATTATGAAAGCTCAAAACAACCAATCTGTGGCTGGTTATTCTTTGGAGAACATCGAACTTGAGTATGAAACCATTACCAACTTTGCCCTAGTCCAGGAAATAGAATCTTCATACCAAATGGGTCGGGCCCTTTTCATTTGAACATGTAACCCTAATGAAAACCACACCATGGGCTGCAGCTTCAACATTAATTAATGAAACCATTAACTTGCCAAGAAAGAGCATGAAGGCGGTTGTAATGTTGTTTACAAAAGCAACCAGATCTGGATCAGAAGAGTTTTGTATACCCAAATATTGAAAGGGTAAAGATTACCATTGAAGGAGTCCCGAATAGCATTTACTCCCAAGGCATTCCAAAACGGAGATTGTTTGAAGAGGCAGAAAGACTTTTCAGACAAACGAACTACCCAACAATCCAAGCTGATGAATTCTTTACGGAGAACCAGTTTGCACTTGTTGTGGATCTTCGGTCAATTAATGACAATGCTGTCTATGGAGATGGTACAAAACTCTTAACTACCCAATCTGGAATTATGCTAGAAATTAAGAAAAAGGCAACAGCAACAGATCTTAGATGCCATGTTTTCATTCTTTCAGATGGCTTATTGAAAGTCCAAGGAGGAGCATTCCAGAGTGTAAACTACTAAGAAATCCAAGAAATAAATGGAAAACGAAGATCCAAAACCATTTAATATGATCATTGTTGGAATGACTAGTTGTGGAAAGACCCATTATTTGTTAAAAAATTTAGTTGAAAATTATAAAAAAAAATTTGAAAACATAGTTTTAATTTGCCCTACATTTGTATGGAACAAAACATATTTAGAATGGGAACATCTTAATGATCCAAGATTTTTTGTTATCCCTTGCGATCAAGATGAATCCGAAGATTTTTTAAAATATGTAGTTGACTATTGCAAAGGAACACCTTCGCTAATTATTTTGGATGACTGTGCTTCTGGACAAAGTGTTAAAAATAGAACCAGCGAGTTGGTAAAACTTGGTTTTGGAGCCAGACATATGGATATTAGTACAATAGTTATTACCCAACAATTAACAAGCATTGCAAAACCATATAGAGAAAATATTTCAAAACTTGTTACTTTTTATAACCCAAACAGAAAAGACATGCAAGTTATTTTAGATGATTATTTAGACATTTCAAAAGAAGAAGGAAAAAAAAATAAAAGAAACATTGAAATCCAAAAAATATTCTAAACTAGAAATTAACCTGATCCATCCATACAATCATCAAATAATAAAATGAGGAACCTAAGAATTCTACTTAAAAATGGAGAAACAACAGTTAAATTTGAAGATCCTTTGATCATTGAAGATACAAAACTGTTGGTTAAGGATGTTAACAGTTTTTTGGGATTTCAATAATTTAACAACCCCAACATATGTAATGCATGGAACAAACAAAATTAGTTTTAACAATGGATATTGGACTGTTGGTATGGTTATGAGATTATTTAAGGAAAACGGAATAAAGGCAGAATTACTTCCATATAGCTGTAAAATTAAAACTATATCCAACAAAAGACCTTTCCCTGCTTAAACTTGGCCCTTTGCTAGGATATCCAGAAACAACAGTAATTAGAAAAAATACAAGCCTTGTTAGCCCAGAAACAGTCAACATAAATCTTGGAATGAGATTTGTCTGTATTACCTGCGAAATGATTGATGGAACTAGAACCTCATTTTCAGGAAAACGGGACAGAACAGCTGCAATTCTTCCAATTACAACAAGACAATTATTAAAGGGATCAGTGGAAAAATTTGCTAACATTAATTCTGAGGCTATGTTAGACAATGGTGTTTACAATGAACTTAAATTTAAAGTTGACCACAATGTTGGCGACATTCTTCTTGAAATTTTTTTATGTCCCCAGAATTATAAGTCTCAATAAAAAACCAAATTTTTTTTTTAAAAACTCATATTCTTTTTAAAATATGAATTTTTTAATTGGTTTTTAAAATAATTGGTTTTAGCATTAATTTGAGATATGGAAAAATATTGAAAATTCAGCAAATTATACACTTAATGTTTACACATTAGGTAATGATGACCATGAAATATATGAATTTGAAACTTATGAAGAAATGATAGAGGAGTTTGATGAAGATGAATTAGGGTGGGATGAAGATGATGAAGAGTACTACATTATCAAAGATCGCAGCCTTAGACCTGGTCCAAACGAAGAACTTTTTCTTCCCATTATTAATTCTGTTGATGAACTTTAATTTTTTTTAATTATAATAAATGGATAAGAAAGATGTTTTTAAACGATTTGTACGAAGCAGCATTAATTACTGGAAGTGCTGTTGGTGTAAGTATGGTTTTCAAAAAGTTAACAGGACAATCTCTTGCAGCGCCAGCGAGTTTAAAAGAAGCTGCCAAACTTGGAGTGGCTGTAGCTCTTGGATTATTTTCAGTTAAAATGGCACAGGAAAAGGGATACATTCCCAAAAATGTAAATACCGGAAAGGTCTAAAAAAAAAATAATTATCATATCCCTTTTTTGGATATGATAAATGGCATCAATGATAGCAGGAGGATTATTTAATGCAGTTGCCTTTGCTGGTGCTGGTTATCTTTTTCAATCTTTTAATAAAAGTGGTTATGCTGACGAGGCGAAAAGACATAATTTGGCAACAGAGAAACTCCAAAAAGCTAAAGAAAGCTTTTTCGAAAATGAAATTAAAAGGAAAGACAAGGTTAGAGACCTCCAGGAAGAAATTCGGAATGCAAACTATAACATGCAAGACACTTCAAAAGCTTTCCAAGAACTTCATGAAATTTTACAAGAAAAACCAATAGAACCTAAACTTGAAGATTTTTATCAACCAAGCGAAGAAATGGAGAAATACCAAATTATTGCTGTAACACTTTCAGGTACAGGAGCTGGCTGGTTATTATCTAGATTTGTATAGTAATAAATAGGGTTTTCATTCCTTTGTAGTGCTTCTAGTTTTTAGGTTTTGTAATGTTCTTTTTTAAACCATTCCCTCTCTTTTTTAAATAATTTCTATTCTTGTGCTGAATAGAAATTAACATTTTTTAGTAGTTTAGTGTTCGCAATCCGAAATGTACTCATAATTTGAAACATAATCTTCTTTTGGATCTTCTTCTGAATTTTCTGAAGAATAATAATCATAATCGCTTTCTTCCAAATCATCGTCTTCGGCTTCGCTTTCTTCTTCTGGATCATTGAAAAAACTGCTTCTCTCTTCAGTTTCCTTTTTTTTTAAAATATTATACAAATTTTTAAATTCAACAAATTTTTTGTCTGTTTCTTTTTGCTCTGCTTTTTCTTTGGTTTCTGCCTTTGCTTCTGCCACAGCTTCTTTTACTGCTTTTTCAGTCAAGTCCAAAGCATTTTTAACACTAAGACAAGTCCCATACATTGTTAAACTTGTTTCGTATGGAATGTAAGCATTGTCATCTGGAGAATAGTTTAAAATGTATTCTATTTTTTTAAACCATTTTGTTTGTTCTTTTAAAGTTGGTTCTTTCATTTTTTCCATAAGATCTTTTCTTTGGCAAATACCAAGAATAATGAACAAAATATTTTTTTACTGTTGGATATGGACATAACAAGCCCATTTTCTTTAATACTTTTAAAAGATTCATCGAAAAATTTCATAATTTTTAAACCAACAACTTTTTTTTCTTCTGGAAACATTTTTTGAAAAAGGTTTGTATAGTTTCTTACATGTACAGAATGTTTTATTGGTTTAATATTGGCAGTTGAGTATTGCAAGAAAACAACATCTTTGGTTACTAAGCCACATTTTGGGCAAAATTCGTATCCTTGATCTGTTACAAGTCTTGCTTTACAGCAATTACTTAAACTTTTGTCTGTTCTTTCTATTGTCAACAAACTTTCTGGATAATTAATATTATATTTTGAAAGTAAACTCATCCCTTTTATTATAGTAATTTTAAAAGCATATATACTATTGTTATTGAAGCCCCAAAAACTTCTGGTAATCTGTTATCGCTTTTTTCAAGGTTTTCAGGGGTGTAATCTCCTTGTTTGTATTTTTTCTCGTAGACTTTAATAGGTTTTACAAAAGGTCTTGCAAAAGGTCTAACAACAGGTTTTACAACAGGTTTCCCAATGTTTAAATGTCTGTTAAGTCCAAGAACCATTTTGTTTGTAGCCAGGGTAAGAACATTATTGAACCCACTAATTGGGTTAATAAGAATTCTCATGTCTGATGGGATTAAAATTAAACCGGGACTTATGGCAAAATTTAAAACAAACATTAGTGGACTTAATGGCCTGCCTCATATTTGAAATAGAAACAGTAATATCATCCTGTGCAATGGTGTCCTCCATTAACTTTTTAAACACTTCTTGTGTTTGTAAACTTTTAGCTCCTTCGCCAACAATGACCCATCTTGTTTTTGCTTGTGCTCCCAAAACACAGTAAACAAAAGATTCTAAGGATTGTTGAAATAACTTTTGACCCAATAGTGTTAATCCATTGGAACTCTCAGGTACAAAATGTTTGAAATCATCGGGATGTCTTGAACCTGCTGTCACCAATTCTTCATATTCATTAATTCTTCCATAACTTTTATGTTCCAACTTTACATATCTAACTTCGTATCCAAGGTCTTTCATGTCTTGGGTAAATTCTTTTGCGTTTTGTGTAGAATTACTTATTTTCTGGATCCAAACATCATTAGGGTTGTGTTGTAAAATTTTTATGACATCCGCTGTCAAAAATCTTTTAAGTTTGTCAGGATGTTTCAAAAACCTTCTCACCTGAAAAACATAATGATAATGAACAATGCTTGTCAAAAAAGATTTGAATTTTTCAAAACCATTTTTAAAATGTTTGTTTGAAATCCCACACAAATAACTAGCGACATAAGAAGCTGCAAGGGCTGTAAAATATGGGATTGTAAGAAAGTCATTTAATGTTGGGTTCCTTATTTTCAATGGCTGTTGAAATGTTAAATCTATGGGGTTTAGGTTTACAATAAAATTCTCTCTTTCATTCGCAAATATTGTAATAGTGTTTATGTTTACAGAAGCCTTTTGTTGTTTAGAAAATTTCTGAACTGTTCCAAAGACATCCCACTCTTTTGGCCATTTAAATTCTGTCATTTATTTAAATAAAAATGGAAGATAAACTTTTACTCATTGACCTTGAACTTCGAGATATTTATTACAATCCTGTAACAGGTTACCAATCCATGGAAAAATTATATAAAACAGCTGTTAAAGAAAACCCTTCAATAACTCGCAAACAAGTAAAGGAGTGGTTACACAGTCAAAAAGTTTTTACATTGCACAAACCTATTAGAAAACCAAGAAAATACCAAAAAACATTTGTTAAAAATCTTGCCGACCAACTCCAAATGGACTTGGTAGATATGGCAAAATTTGGTTCTGAAAATAATGATCAAAAGTGGATCCTAACTGGTATTGAAATTTTGAGCAGGTTTGGTTTCGCAGTTCCTGTCCACAGAAAAAACACAGCAAGTATGGTGGCTGGTGTTTCCAAAATGTTAGAAGAATTTAAGAAAAGATTTGGTAAATATCCAGAAACAGTCCAGTTTGACGAAGGGAAGGAGTTTTATAATGTTGGGGTAAAAACTCTTTTAAAATCTTTTGACATAGAATATTTTTCATCCAAATCCCATAGAAAGGCTGCACTTGTAGAAAGGTTCAACAGGACTTTGAAAACCAGGATGTGGAAATATTTTACATACAAAGGAAACAAAGAGTGGTTAGATAGTCTTGACAAGTTTACAAACAGTTACAACAACACCATCCATAGAACCATTAAAATGAAGCCAAAAGATATTAATAATAGCAACCAATCCAAAGTTTTCTTTACCCTGTATGGGATCCCACCTTTAGAATCCCAAGTAAACCCAAAATTTAAAGTTGGGGATCATGTAAGAATCCAAAAGTACAAGAAAAAACTTTGCAAAGGGTTATGATCCAAATTTTACAGATGAAATTTTTGTTGTGTCAGCGGTTTTTAGAGGTGTTCCTGTTATGTATAGAATTCGGGATAAGGAGGAGGACATTATGGGGAAATTTTATGGTGAGGAGTTGGTTAAAGTTATTGGTAAACAAGATACCTAAATAAATGACTGACTTTGGAGAACCCTCCGGGGAAAATATGGAAATGCGAAACCGTAACCAAGAAAACCAAGAAGATGATGATGAATTTCAATATGCAACAACATCTTTTTTAGATGTTAATCTTGACGAAGATTATAATGAGGAGATTGCAGACAGACTTAAAAAATTTCGAAAAAATCTTGATACTGGTGTAATAGATAAGGCAACCGCAATAAAAGCTGAAAAAGCAATAACCAAGATGGCAGGTAAAATGAGGAGGACTGAAACAGATAGAAGAAAAAAAATTTTTCAAAGTTAGATTAAAACAAATAATAAACAAAAAATGATGGAGGGAAAACTGGTGCAAGTGCAGAATTATTAAATAAAAGTTTTATAGATTACGATGAAAAAACAGGAGTAGAAAGTGGAATTACCTTTGAAGGAGTAAAGGTTGTTGTTAGAGATGGGGATAGCGACAACTTCATTTTAAACAAAGAGGAAGCAGATAAGGAAAAATTAAAAAAATTTAATGGTCTACTTTTAAAAGCAAAAATAGAGCACAAATACACAGCAAATGGGACTATTGAAGAGCTTTCAGAACTTCAACCAGAAAACATTAATCCTGAAAATATTACTAACATTCGTAAAAATGTTTGCTGAAGATCTGGGCGATGAAGTAACGGTACAATTTGATAATATTGAAGTTGAAAATGAAGAATATATTGGCGATACCCCAGTTCGCAACATCGCAGGAGTTTTAAAATCCAATGACTTGGGTGCCGTTGAAATTAACCAAAAATTTTGGGAGGACAGAACAGCGGAAGAAAATGATCCAGTAAAAAAAAATGAGTTTCAAAAATGTTGCGGATGTGTGTGCTTTAAAGGCTGACCAACTAAGATTGGAAAAAAACATAGCACCACAAAATGACCTAACAAAAAAAATGATAGAAAATAATGATCTAACTAGATTTGAAAGGTTTAAAGAATGGGCAAAACAAAACATGGGAGTTACAGCTGCAATAGCCATTAGTATCGCTGGAATTATAACAACAGTAGTACTAGCTGGGAGAAAAGGAGTTGTAACAGCTGCAAAGGCAACAGGAAGCACTGGGAAAAAGCCCTTGCAAAATTAGCAAAAGCAGCAATACCAGTATTAGTTCCAATTTTAAGTTTACTTGCAACTGTGTTGTCCTGGGGCGCAAAGGGTTTGGCATGGTTGGCAAAAAATCTGTGGGTTCTCGCAATAGGTCTAACATATTTTGTTTACACAGAGTACAAAGAAAGATATAAAAAAAAATAAAAACAAAACACTATTATAAATGAATACCGAATACGCAACAATGAATGAAGAAAAAAATAAAGAACCGCAAGATTTAAATCTTAGGGAAGACCTAATCCGGCTATCCTTTGCAAAGGAAATTAAACATTCGGAAGCATATTTAAAAAAAGCTTCAATGACCCAACTTGAAAAAATTAAGCTCAACTATGAAAGAACACAACTTGACAAAACAACCTCTTTGTTAACTGAAACACTTGTAACCAAATTTTCAGAACTAATGGAACAGTTAGACTTAATACAAAATGACGAAAAACTGGATGCAGAATTATCATCAAACAAATTATTTTGCGATGATGTTAAATCCTTGGTTAGAAAAATTTCGCCATATATTCCAATGATTGGTTTGCTAACTGGAGGTATTATAATTGCCAAACATGTTTGGGACAAGAAAACCAAGTCCAAATAAAAATGTTACAGTACAAAATGATGAAAATCCTAATGAAAATGGCAATGGTAGCAGTACTAATGATTCCAATAACAGTTGAGTTAATATTGCTAAAATTTTTGCTTTTCTAATCTTTGTTGGTTAGAAAAAATAAAACAAATGGGAAATTCAAAGTCAAAGCCAAAAGAAAAAATTTAATAAAAACCATATTACAAAAAAAGGCTTCCAATTTGGAATAAGTTTTGGAAGGGATGACCTAACAATGGAGGGGAATATACAAATAGGTTGGACAAACAAAACAGTAAAAAATTTTACCAATGTTTCTTGTAAAAAAATCGACATCTGTGGAACCTTTAACAGAAGATAAAATAAATGATAATGATGAAAATATTAAACTGGTACCGACAAATTCGACAGAAAAGGAGGGAGAGGAGAAATCTAATTCTTAAAGAAAAATGGGTTTTAAAAGAAAAAGAACGATGGGTTCATAATGATAAAAGAAATGAGCCTTATTATTAAAATTGAAGTTTTCTTTAAAAATTGTATTTAAAGAAAAAAAAACATTACTATAATAAAAGAGATGAGTTCAATATTCAAGAAAAAATAACTAAAGCCATTACTTCAGAATTAGAAGACTAGTAAAACCATGTTATTATGATGATGATGGTGTTTTAAAAGAAGAAGCTAAAAAAGATAATGCTTTTTGGAATAATAATGATGAATTATTGAGAGCGATTCTTGACCAGGAAAAAGAAGAAAAACTACAAAAAGAGTATGAAAAAAATGTAGCCAATCTTTCAAAAATTGGCCTAACAAAATTTTACACTGCAATGCAATTAAGAACAATATTTGAAGAAAGTGGTTTTAAAAAAAAGTTTTTACATAAAATGAAAAAACAAAAATTTTATGAATTACTGAATGTCCCAAAAGAAAATATCCCCCAAAGACTAACAATCAAAAATGGTGATCAAGCTAAAATTATTGAAGCGTCAGCAAAAGAACACAGAGAACTCCAAGAAAAAAAAGACAAAGACCAAGAAGAAAAAATTAAAAAACAAAAAGAGGAGTGGGCCTTAATCAGAAAAGAGTTCAGGGAATTCCAAGAAAAAATAAACCAAACATAAACTTAAAAAAAGGTACTAATAAAAAGTAATGAACAACAAAATACCACCAGAAAAGTTAAAAGAAATGTTTCGCCAAAAAATGCAACACAGAAGAGAGTTACAAGATTTTCTCAGAAAAGTTAACAAAGAAAAATATACTCCAAACAGAAAGGAGCTGAGAAAAATGGCTTTCATTAAAGGAGTTAAAGGTGCAAACAGTTTAAGTTTAAAACCATTATGCGAAAGTCTTGGTGTTCCATTGGTTAAAAACGAAGTTTATGACAAATGTAACAGGGATTGCATTAAAACACCAGTAAAAATTACACTTACATCTGAAAACGGAGAAAGAAAAGAGTTCCCAAGCATTTACAAAGCAGCAAAAAGTTTGGGGAAAAACCCAAGTTGTATCCCCATTTTACATTAGAAAAAATTTACCAGTAACATACAAAGGGGAGAGTTGGACAGTCAGTCGTTAAGTTTTAAATAAAAATTTCTAAAATTTTAAATTTAGAAATTCTGAATCCGCGAAATGAAACCCGAATGAAATTTGAAACCCGAATGAAGGTTGAAAGTGCTATTTGTGGTTAAAAAAAATGTCAAGATTTTGGTAAACAAGCTCAAATTAACAAACTGAAGCAGATGATGACAAAAGATAAGATTAAAAGAAAAAGGAGATAAATTTATATTTCCCTTTATTATATATATAAAAAAAAATTTTTTTTTGCGCTATAATAAATGGATCAAGAGAAACTTTTAAAAAAGCGGGAAAATGCTCGCTTACGCAAAAGGAGACAACTACAAAGGGATCGGGAAATGAAACCCTTTAAACCTGAAAGACTTGCCAAATTACAAGCAGAACAGAAAGAAAAGCTTCTTAGAAAACAATCTAGGGAGCAAATGAAGAATGATTTATTACAGAGAAAAATTAATGAAAATGAAGACAAAAAGAACAAACAGGTTGAAGCCAAAAAATGGGCTAGGGAGATCAAACAAGAGGAGAAAAGACAAGAAAAAATTAAGTGGGACAAAAAGTGGAAAGGAGTTAACAAAAAAACTTGCCAAAAACAGAAGAGTTGTTGGCAACAAGATTGGCAGGCTTTACAGAAAAAGGGTAAGAAAAAATAAGGAACTTAAAAATATTGAACCAATATTAGTTAAAGATTTTGCAGAAGGAAAAGCTGCTCTGTATGAAATCTCAGGGCAAGGATATTTGGATCCAACAGTATTTTTAGAAGAAACAACAACAACTGTTGAGAACCTTATTAATGGGATAGAAAATTCTAAGAAGGTCAAAACAACACTAATTTGTAATCTTGTGCATTATGACTATACTTCTGGAATAGAAGAAGTAGATCTTTTCTACTTTACATTCCCACATGAAGGCAATGACAACAGAAGAAGATGTCAAAGAATATTATAATATTCAGAAAAAAGAGATGCTAGAAAATTTGGCAGCTCATCAGAAAAAAGGTTCAGGTTGGTCTATAAGGTCTTTTAAAGCCTTCATATTTCAATAACAAAATATAAGCCCTTAAATGGTAAAGGTTTCCAACCACTGCCGAAATTTATTAAGGACAAAAAGGCCATCATCAATCCACAGAACAAGGATTCAAACTGTTTTCTGTATGCTGTCGCCATTGGTAAAATTTTAAAGAAAGAACCTAATAAGAGAAATCTAGAACTTGCCAGAACAGATGTAAAAAACGAAGCAAGAACTTTTAACTGTAAGGGTTTAACATTTCCTGTTCCAATTAAGGACATCCCAAAATTTGAAGAAAACAACGGAATAGGTGTAAATGTTTTAACCTATGATAATGAGATCAAAAAGGTTTGTCAAATGCAACTAAATAGGTCTGGCCATGATAACATTGTCAACCTGTTTTGGTGGAATAACCATTACAGTTGTATTAAGGACAAGGGAAAACTACTAACAAGTCAAAATAACAACCGCCAACACAAAAAGTTCTTCTGCGACTTTTGTTTAAATCCTTTCGAAACAAAGGACATCTTAAGTCAACATGAAAAAATTTGTAGAACTCATGATGCTCAAATCCAAGAATACCCGAAAAAGGGTGTCGATGATATCATGTGTTGGGGAAAGAAAGATTTTAGAAAAACTCAAGATGTTCCATTCATTATAGTGACTGATTTTGAATGTATGTTGAAAGCTTTGAAAGTGAGAGAGAACGATGAAGGAAAAAGCTATACACAAAAATATCAAGAACACATACCAATTGCTCATTGTTTTCATATTATATGTTCTGACCCAACCATATTTCCAGGAAAAACTGTAAGTTATACAAAGGAATATGAGTTCCAAGATATTGGCCAAATGTTTGTTGAGGCCTTAGAAAAAGAAGCAAAAAAGATCTGGCATAACTATTTGAAGGAACCAAAGAAAATAATAATGTCAGCAGAGGAGGAGAAGGAATTTGAGTCGGCAACAACTTGTTATGTTTGTGGAGAACCATTTAAACATGAAAAACTTAAAGATTTGGATCCAAGAAGTCTTTGGAAAGCTCAAAAAAATACTGCAAAATCCAAAGTTAGAGACCATGATCATTTAAATGGTAAATACCGTGGGGCAGCTCATAATGACTGTAATTATGCAATGGGAAGTGCAAGACATATCCCAGTTTTGGCTCATAATTTTAGCAATTATGATAGTCATTTAATTGCAAAATATTTGGGATTGTCAACAGGACCCATTGGATGTATAGCAAAAACAGAAGAAGAGTACATAAGTGTAACAAAAAACTCTGGATGGATGGTGGTTGGAGTAAAGATTTGACATCAGATGGAAGACCAAAGAAAAAGTGGGTGCCATTAGAGTTAAGATTTTTGGACTCTTTAAAGTTTATGCCATCTTCGTTAGCAACATTGGCATCAAACTTGCCATCAACAGAATTTCATTACACTGAAAAAGGTTTCAAAGACCATCCAAAAGAAAATGTGGATCTGTTGAAACGAAAGGGTGTATTTCCATACGAGTTTTTGGACAGTCTTAAAAAGTTGGATTATAAAGGATATCCACCACAAAAAGAATTCTATTCAAGACTGACTGAGGGAACATGTAAGTAATGAGGATTACGATCATGGTAAAAATGTTTACAAAAAGTTTGGATGTAAAACATTAAGAGATTATATGAATCTGTATTTGAAAACAGATGTTTTTCTTTTGACAGATGTTATTCAGAATTTCAGGAAGATGTTGCAAAAACACTTATGGACTTGATCCTATGTGGTTCTACACTACTCCTGGTCTGTCTTGGAGTGCCTTAATGAAAATGACAGGTCAAAAGTTGGAACTCCTAACAGACCCCAACATGTATCTCATGGTTGAAAAAATGTATTCGCGGAGGAATCTCAACCATTACTCATAGGTATGCAGAAGCCAACAACAAGTACATGGAAGAGTACGATCCAGAAAAAAGAAAGTGTTTTCATTCCATATTTAGACGAAAACAATCTGTATTGTGGTACCAATGACAGAACCATTACCTGTTGGAGATTTCAGATGGATGCCAGAAAAAGAGCTGTCAAACTGGAATGAATATTTAAAGATGGATGGGAAAGGTTGTTTCTTAGAGGTTGATCTAGATTACCCAAAAGAACTTCATGACCTGCATAATGATATGCCCTTTGCAGCCGAAAGAATGGATGATCGACAAAGTAGAAAAGTTGGTACCAAAATTTCAATGACAAAAATAATTATGTACTTCATTATGAAGCTCTTGAACAAATATTGGAAAATGGTTTGATCCTAACAAAGATTCATCGCGGGATCTCATTTACAGAAAATAGCCTGGATGAAACCATATATTGAATTAAACACAAAGCTAAGATCAGCCGCCCACTAATGACTTCGAGAAAGACTTCTTCAAACTCATGAATAACTCTGTGTCTGGGAAAAACAATGGAAAATGTCAGAAACAGTGATTGATGTTCGGTTGGTATCATTTGAAGATCAGCTAGAAAAATTAGCGAAAAAACCAAACTACAATGGCATCAATATATTTACAGAAAACTTGGGGGCGGTTCATATGAGAAAAACCAGAGTTAAATTAAAACAAGCCAAATTGCTGTTGGAGCAGCCATTTTGGATAAAAAGTAAAATTTCTATGTATGAATTTCCACTACAATTACATTAAACCAAAATATGGCAACAAGGCCAAAGTTGTTATTTACAGACACTGACAAGCTTGTGCTATGAGATTAAAACTGACGATATTTTCAAAGACATTTCAGCAGATGTTGAGACCCACTTTGATACCAGTAACTTTCCAGAAACTCATCCAAGTGGGATTAAGTGTGGGGTAAACAAAAAGGTTCTGGGAATGATGAAATTTGAAACTGGTGTCGACCAAATTTCAGGATTCGTAGGACTGAGATCAAAAGCTTATGCGATCAAAATGGCTAAAAAGTTAAATCCTATAACTGGGTTATGGGAGTGTTGGGAAGAAAAAAAAGTGTAAAGGGGTTAAAAAAAGTGTTATCAAAAATGATATCAGGTTCGAGGATTATGCAGAATGTCTGTCTACAGAGAAAAAAACCTATTAAGATGGGATGAACACATTTAGAAAGTTACCAACCATACCATTAATACCATTCATGTCAATAAAATAGCTCTAAATTTCTAAAAGATGATAAGAGAGTTATATTAGACGATGGAATTAGTACCTTAGCAATTGGTCATTATAAAACTAAGGAATAGTAAAATAGTTAAAAAGTTTTAAACAGTTTTTCTGTTTAAAAAATTTTAAAAGGTGTTTGGGATTTAAATTTTTTATTCTTTTTTGGTGGGATTTTGCACATTTTATTGCTTCAAATTTTGTATCAAAAGTTTTGTTACATTTGGCACAAAACTTCCACTATTTTTTTTAATGCTTCTTCATGGGCAACTTTGCAATGTAGTCTTAATGCTGTTTTTGAAGGCAATGTTTTTGTTGCACTCAGAACATTCATAAAAATAATAGTTTTCTCCTCCAGTAACATATTTCTTAGGTCTCATTTTATTGGTTCTTATTTTATTTTTGGAGGGTTAATTTTTTCAATTACCAAACAGTATCATATACTCCTGTTCTAATTAACATTTGCGTTAGTGTTTCTTCAGGATGGATATAATTACAAATTGGTGTCTGGGTTTGTACTTTTGTTAAAATATATAATTTTTGGTATTCCATAAGGATATTTTGTAAAACCCACCAACAAACATTTTTCTTTGTCTGGGCACATATTCTTTTGTTGTGGTTTCATTTATTAAATCTTTTTTTTTAAATTTTTTTTAAATTTTTTTTTAAATTTTTTTGAAAAGTTCAGGAGGGGGAATCCCAAAAAAATATTGGTAGCCATTTTGGAAATCTAGAAGGGGGATTTTAAAAAAAAATGTTGAGCGGCCATTTTGGAAAATGTTGGCGGCCATTTTGGAAAGAAGGAGCTGAGTCCAGGATCGGCCTTTTGACACTACTGATGTGCCATTTTGGTGGTCCCACATGGCTAAAATCAGACATTACTTGAACTTAAGTATATTACACCATTGTTTAATTTCAGCAATAGCTGATCGTGCTTATCTGTAACCACCCATTAGGTGCGTTAAGGCTCTTTTCTAGTCATCGCAAAAACTCAGCGATGTTTGCATCTAATTTAAAACAACTCGCAGTGCTTGTTTTCACGTTGTGAGTTCTTTTTAGTGAGATACAAATACTCGCAACAAGCCTGCGAAACTAGTTTCTGCACCGTGGTGGCCATTTAGTATTTTACTCTGGCTAACGCCAGACGATTTTACTCGTCAAGGGAAAGGGTCTGGTGGTGAAAGGGTTAAGGCGTGTTAGCCAGTGATTGGCCGCTTTGCATGGAGAACAGCTAGGGTGCACGTGAATGGTCGTTCCGCATAATTATTAGGAACTGCTAAAAAATGGTTGCTGTCGGTGTATACATTCAAATTTCAAAATACACAATTGCACGGCCCGCCTCGTCGTTTTGTAGAATTCTCGAAGAAAAAGACTTGTTCAGATAATGTTGGTCACGATGATAAGGTTGAGCTTTCCTAAGACTTCAATTCTGTAGTGATTTGGTTAAGTCCGCGTTGTCTTTACAACGTAACATTAACAAATGCTTTTTCTACGTTGTCATGCAACCAGGGCGCTTATATAGACGAATATAAGCACCCTGTTGTCAACAGTCACGACGGCGCGAAGATTCTTTTTGGGACTGCAGGCATTTGAAAAAGCTTTATATATTTGGACAAAAAATTATATTGTTTAAACACGTAATCGTAGTTGTTGTGTTTGCTCATTAAAATCCTTAATACTCCTGAAACTGTGCGAACCACGAATATGGGAAAATTAGCTGGAGAAAGTGATTTATTGCAGACCCATGCACCTGATCCCTTTATTGAGATTTTCCCGTGTTCAAATGGCGACCGCTTCATGAACTTAATAAACCGAATAAGAAGCAACACTAAATATAAGTATATAACATACGCTATTTGTCGAGTATATATTTATCTTTAGCTTTTGTAATTAAGGGATTGAATACAACTCCAACCATTGGTTGTTTTTTGCTCTTCTCAATCTGATAAAGCACTTTTGTTCAAATTGTCAGTTTATATCTTTACAACCGTTAGTTCAGACGCTATCTTCAGACGCAGATTAATTAATCTGAATGTCAGAATATTGCGCGCGCTGATTGGTCGAGCTACTTCAGACTAATTCTCGATAATCACCTACAACGTTTTTTCAAAATGGCCGCCAGCCAATTTGTCAATGCGACAGACGAGGAAACTAACAATTTCAAAGAAAATGTTGTTCGTAAAAGTACAAAAATGTGTATTTATTTCGTCTCGGTTATTATTCACCAATATTCACCTCGCCTTCGACGAATAATTGTTAAGTAAAATGTAAGTATGGTCGTTTTACATGTTGTAAAATTTTAAGTTAATACGACTACTGCTTTTTACGGTTTTTTAGAAGTTAGAGTTTCAATTTTGTTAAAGTGCACATGAAACGTATATTAAGTCTGTCTTATTTGAAAGAACATTTAAAATGTATGACAAAGTAACATCTTTTGCGGTTTCTCGTTCCCTTGCTTCGTTGTGGAGATATTTCAGTTTGTTTGTTAGGCAAATTAAACAACTTGACATCTATGACATAGCGGTGGTTATAGACCATTTTAACTCTTTCTTGTCCAATTCAAAAACCAGTCGCAGCAGGTGGTCTTTGGCAATTTGTGAATTAAGATGGGATAACACAAAAATAATACCGCAATATTTAATTTGAATTACTATTCAAATTTTGGGTTTTCGGGTCTTGTCAGGCAACCGGCTTTGCAAATTATGCTAATTTATGCTAATTTATTATAATCTATAACAATATGTTAAATATTTAAACAATAAATGACTTTACCAACAAACTTTGTAGAAGTAAAATGAAAAGCAATATTTCACAAATTCAAAGTGAAAAAATTAAAAGCAATACAATAAAACGCAAATATATTTGATTTTTTAGACCGCCCACTGTGAACGCCCACATGTCATTTATTTTGGAAATTTGCAAATTAAAAAAGAATTATACAAGAAAATAAGATCATGATACTTCAGCAAGATCGTTTTTAAGTTAGCTATTCAGATTTTAGGTTATTTTGCGTGATATTTACTCATGTTTGCCATTACAACGCCGACAGTCTAGGCAAATTTTGTCCGATAATTGACTGATCGGCCAAGATGGTTTTCGTCAAATTTTGCCAAATTATTGCTAATCCAAATTAGGAGTTGTTAGTCTAAATTTTCGTTCGTTTCGCTATTATATTGACAAATAAAAGCCATTTTCTTCTTGTTGAGATGCATGTTGAAGATGCGAGATCCGAATAACCGGAAATTTAGGTCGGTGGACTCAGTGCTCTCGAAATAATTCATGGCAATCGTTATAAATATATCATTGTAAAAAGTGATCATTCAGGTCATTTGTGGGTTTTACTGTGCATGTTTCATTTAAAATTTTGAGTTTTCCGCTAGTATACTCGGCTCGTTCATTTTATTTATTATTCGCCATGCAAAGCTTCAAACAATATATCTGTTTCTTAATTCGTCTGCCATTTTTGAGTAAGGTCCATACCTTTGCTATAATCAAACGAAATCACTTCAAATTACAAGTTGGTGTGCTGGGAGAAACACATTTACATTCTTAATTTGACGTGATTTCGTTTGATAATAACAAAGATATGTAACCTTCCCTAATACCGAATATGCACGTGTGACGTCAAGGTGTTAAATTTGCATATGAAACAACCTCAAATATCGCAACAACGAAGCAATTCAAGCAGGAAAACAAAAGGACTTCAGAAGATGTTACCGGACGGGAAAGAATCTAAACTAGAAATATCTAATGTATATATTATTTTGATTTTAACAGGGGACGTTTTGGATTTGTGATCTTTTGGGAGAGATACATTATTTCCCTTCAACGGCACCGCTTGCAAGCCAGTAAATTATTTTAGTCCGGTCTATTCCACTTTTACTTGCACAAAAACTCAGAAGTAAGTTTGTTTTTGTATTTTATTAGTATTACCTAAAAATTTCATTATAAATTTAATGAAGGAAACTCGAAGGGAATCTAGTACACAAAATAGTCCCGTAGGTTCTTGTTTATAATCTGAAAAAATCCTCCTGATCTATTTACATAAACTTTTTAGTTTTAGTTTTCTCGGCTCAAACAACGTTGTATTTTCCGACATTACTACGCCAATAACTTACACAATTTGGTTCGTTTCTGTAAGTTATTTTCAAAATTTTTGACAATAATATTTCTATAAAATCTAAAACACTCGGGCTATTGTCTCTTTGTTTTAAATCGAAATATAAAACATTTCCTTACTCATTGCATGTTTTAAATATTACATGAGTTCCTGTTGAGTTAAATGTCATAGACTGGGTATTGGGGTGAATCTATCTGAATGCCCTTGATTCTTAGTTACGTAGGAATTAGGACGACAAATTGTATAGAATAATTGCTTATTAAAATTTTGAGATTTATTCGTAAACGAGGATCGAATTTATATATTTATATGTTTTATATATAAATAATTACCTTAATACCGTGTCTGTTAGATTGAACTATATGATATATATCATATTATATATGTATGTATAACAACAAAACGCTCACTACCCCTTGTGGAAGTTAGTTTGAGCCACTCTGGGCACCATCAACGCTATCTGAATGTATTTCACCGATGCTTTCCCGCATTGCGGTTGGTTCACCGGACGATCGGCATGTCATGTGTATAATGTAATTGGTGAAATTCTTTCAGATTGTTCCAAGCTTACACTGATGAGCTAGTTTGTACAAGGTGAAAAACACCAGTTGTCTGTAGTATTGAACTATATATCATATATATATATATATATATATATATATATATTATATATATAACGTGAGTTTATCTATGGTTCACGAAATGTCTAGAGAGTGCTCAATACCATATAGATAGAGCAAAAACAAAATACAAATGTATAAAGTATAGTTTTACCTTAAAGTCTGCTCGCTACCAGAGGGTTTCACCCTAAATCGGGGATCATCAGGGCGACTGGAAAATATCGGTTAAGTGGGCTGCTTAAATGCGTTAGTTGGGGCGTGGGTGTGGGCGTCGAAACGTCCGGCGCATTCATTTGGAGCGTGGGTGTGGGCGTCGAAACGTTTGCCGCGCATTCCTTTGATTGTTTAGGTTGTTGATCCGAAATCTGAATTTTTGTGCCGGACACGTCAGAAACTATTTCTGATCTTTATTGTTGAGTAAGAGTTGTTTGTCTGCCTTCATGATGAAAAGTTTTTCGTCCAAACATAAATTTGCATCTTTTTGATCCCTACCCGTGTAAGAAATTGAGTGTTTTAGTTTAGTCAGGATATGTCGAAACTTTGTTTTTTTTCTTTTAGATTCCAAATGTATTTCTGAAAGTTTCCGTCTCATTTGAATTACTTTTTATTCTGGAAAGATTTAGAAATCACTATTAGTCTCAATACAAACACCTTATGGTGGTACGATATCGCTCTTTAAATGTACCTTGCTGCTCATGCCAATGTATTGCTTGGTGATGTTCGTGTTGCTTATGGAAATAATGTCCTTGTTATTAACTATGTTGTTTGTTTCATGCATTGCACCAACGTAGGGGGCAATTTGTCCTTAATCCTTGCAATTGCAAATCTGCTTTGTAACTATGCTTCGTGGACTTGCTTTTCTCTGATTGTGCTGTGAAATATGTTTCGTCGATTTAATAGACTTGACGTTGTTCATGCAACTTTAGCTAAATCTTGAACTGTGTTTCTGTAAAAAGTTTGTGAAGCTTGTGTCCTGGTGGAAAGTGGCTTGTCAATAAGGCTAAGAAAGTTGCGTCCTATGTTTGTTTTGACTTTTCTGTTAAATGGAGGGTTTAAACAACAGGGATGGATATTGTCGGCGTCTGATTTCTGGTATACGTGTTTGCTGTGGTGCTTTCTTGTGTGTAGTTTAGCTCATGGTTGAAATTGCTGCGCCTTTACTGACATCTTGGTAAATTGGTGCGGTTTGATGGAATGTCCGTCTCGTCTCAGACGAGTTGGAGGAGGGAAATGCGCTTGTTGATTTGATGTATGGTAGCTGATCTTAAAATGCTTTGGGTGGGTGGTTTGATTGGCTTGTGTTATTGTATACTCGGATCGTCATTGGGCTTTCGAAAAAAAAAAAATTAAAAGGTTTGTATTATTTCCATTGCTTAGGTCGAAAAGTGACGTCTAAAAAGTTTACTGAAATTAAATTCCGAAAAACCGAGGATAAAAAAAGACAGGCCTAGAACAGTTTATTTGATGTTACATGGGGTAGCTATGACGGCGCTGAAAGTATGCGATACTAGTAGGCCTTTTCATTCACTAAACGACCTAGGGAAAAAGTTTGGGCAACCAAAATATTGGCCTTATATAGAGACGACGGGATTGGCCTAGTACTAAAAAATAAGGTCCGCACGATTGGCAGACAAAACAAGGAAAAGATCTTCACAAAAAAGTTTCGAAACAGTTTTGGCTTAATAAATCACAGGCTTAGAAGCAAATTTAATTTCAGTAAACTTTTTTAGACGTCACTTTCGGACCTATGCAATGGAACAATACAAACCTGTTTCCGAAAGCCCCAATGACGATCCAATTATACATAAACAAGCAATCAAAACCACCCACCAAGCATTTTAAGACAGCTACCTACATCAATCAACAAGCGCATTTCCCTCCTCTCGTTCTGGAACGAGCGGTCATTCCATCAAACCCGCATCCCAACTTATACCAAGATGCATTATAGGCGCAGCAATTTCACCCATGAGCTAAACTACGACACAAGAAGCACTCACAGCAAACACGCAGAAATAGGACGCCCCCCCCCCCCCCCCCCCCCCCCCCCCCCCCCCCCCCCCCCCCCCCCCCCCCCCCCCCCCCCCCCCCCCTCCCCCCCCCCCCCCCCCCCCCCCCCCCCCCCCCCCCCCCCCCCCCCCCCCCCCCCCCCCCCCCCCCCCCCCCCCCCCCCCCCCCCCCCCCCCCCCCCCACCCCCCCCCCCCCTGCAATATCATGCTGGTTTAACCCTCCATATAATCAGATATGTCAAAACCAATACATTAGGACGCACACTTTCTTAGCCTTATTTGACAAGCACTTTCCACCAGGACACACGGCTTCACAAACTTTGTTAACAGAAACCCCACAGTCAAGATTAGCTATAGTTGCACTTTGAAACTAACGTCAAGTATTTTATCACGAAACATTAATTCACCCGCACAATCAGGAAAAGCAAGCCACGAAAGCATAAGTTACAAGCAGTTGCAATTGCAGGATTTAAGGTACAATGTGGCCCCCTACGTGGGCAATGCTATGACAAACAACATAGTATACAAGGGCATCTATTTCCAATAAAGGCAACACGAACATCACCAAGCAATACATTGGGCCAATGACAGGCAAGTACATTTAAAGAGCGATATCGTAACCATACTAACATCTTTCAAGAATAAAAAGTATTCAATATGAGACGGAAAGCTTTCGAAATACATTTTGGAATCTAAAAGAAAAAAAACAAAGTTTCGACATATCCTTGGTCTATACTAAAACACTCAATTTCTTATCACGGGCGTAGGATCAAAAAAGATTGCAATTAATGTTTGGACGAAAAACTTTTTCATCATGAGGACAGACAAACAAAGACTTCTTAACTCAACAAAAAGATCAGAAATAGTTTCGACGTGTCGGCACAAAAATAGATTTTCGGTCATCAACAACCTAAAACTAATCAAAGGAAACTATGCCCGCCGCAACGTTTCGACGCCCTACACCCACGCTCCAAATTGAATTGGCGCCGGACGTTTTCGACGCCCACACCCACGCCCCAACTAACGTCATTTAAGAAGCCCTACTAACCGATAGTTTTCCAGTCGACCCTGATGATACGTTTAGGGTGAAACCTTTGGTAGCGACAAAGACTTTAAGGTTTAAAACTACTATACTTCTATACTTTATATATTTATATATATATATATATATATATTAGATATAGCTTTTCATTACCTTGTTCTTGTATTTATTAATTCAAAAAAGGCTTTTTACATCAACACACGAGGCTTGAAAGGTTTGTGTGTAAATTATAATATGATTACAGTATGTGCGGTCAAACTGTATGGGACGCTTACAAGGCGAGCTGAAGTTCAAGCGTTGCAAATTCCCACATACCCTTGCTTTAAATAACTGGATGTATCTAAAATAAGCATGTTTTACCAATTATTTTGGAGATTCAAGTAATTTTTGCCTGCCTGAGTAATCGAAGGAAAGCGGGTTTATTGCAAATACATAGCACGATGCTGTATATGATTTACAGCATACTAAATTAGGACTAATTATATTTTGTCCTTCTGTTTATGGAATTATAAGATGAGTATTTTAAGCACTGGTATTATCATACAAGAATTATGTACTAATTAAACAGCTTAGTTTCCTGGAAGACGCAATAGGGCTTGTGATTTGCGTAATAAGCGACTTATAAGAGTGCTATAAACATGCACCCTCGATTTTCATTGGCATAGTTACTAGTAGCTACAATGGTGTTAGAAGGCGTCTCAGCTAGCCGCTTCAGTACCGCGTCAAACCGAGCTCATGCGCATGCGGGTTTTTATTGAATATTAACAACTTACGACAGTTTGTTCAGAAGAGCTGAGAAATCCTTATATTCCAAGCTGAAAATTCTTAGACTCCCCCCCCCAGCTGACTCAGGCAACTTTATCTCTTTCTTCCTTTTAGGAAATTAAAGATAAATATGTGGGGAACGATACTCTTTGGAAAACGCACTATGAAAGTTGATTATTCAAACAATTTCCATGAATCAGTTGAACGAGGAGTAGCAAAGGTTAAGTTTAAGAACTCTTATGTCAATCGTATAATTTTGTTCAGCTGGGTTATTTTCGAGTCATTTCTAAGGCAATTGGATATATTAGAGCGGTATTTTTAATTAAGCGTTTGCTCGAAGGTTGCTGTCACGCGCGTAGATGTGTCATATAAGGCATCTGCGTTCGTCACAGTGTATGGTTTTAAGGCTCATTGTACATTTGTCACAAATAACTTGCAAGGGCTATCATTATTCTTACGCGAACGGAACGTCGCATTATTTTCAGAATGTTAATTACGATTCAATGTTCGTAAGAAAAGTTCTAACTTATACGCTTAAACTTCTTTACCATAAAAAGACTCACCAGCAGAATTTAGCGATTTCTATAAAAAGTGGCCTATTTTCACCTGTCGAAGTGTCTCAAAGTATTGGTAACTACTGGACGTCGCTGAAGGCTTTTTGATGTTTAGAAAACATTGGAGCTATCTATTATACACTTCATTATGTTTCGTTATTCCTATATATATTACAAAGAATAACGAGTAAAGAACTGAAAGCCATAATTATATTATTAAAAAACATCTATTTTTCCCCAAATGCTCACTCAATACAAGCCACGTTCCACTAATTTCAGCAAATGAATTACCCACAACTCTGACAGCAAAAAGATAAATTTTTGGAACGACAAAATTGCAATTTTGCCTCAGGGTGGGAACACAAAGATTACAGAATATAATAAAATCCCCACAGTTGAGCCAAGGCACTTTAAATCATCTCCGTTTCCGTTGGGTAGAATAATGGAAACTTCACCACCGCCCCCCGTGCCTAACAAAATGCTAGCCGAAATTAAAATATTTACTTTTTACGCGGCAAAGGTAATGTGGAAAATTCGGCCGGCTCGTCTCGAGTTAACGATCTCGGGAGTTCACGTCCGCTCAACTATATCAGCTCGATAGAATAATTTCAAACCTTGTGATCGAATTGTAGTTATCAACACCTGCAGGTCCGGTATAGCGCTTCTTATATCAGACTAAATAATTATCGTCCAAAAATTTTAGCTGTTGGAGTCACATTTTTCCTCCTTTAAACAAAACACCGATTTAAATACTCTAACCCGCGTATTTATACCGTTATTAGTTTTTATTCTATTTTCATTTGGTAAACTGCTTTTGTTCTCGATTATAACAGCTACATTCTAGATTATAACATCGCAATTTCTCTGTTATTTGCAGCCACATTTGGCAGATTTTGACGCCATTATTTTTTGTTGATGTACGCACAATGCACACTTACCGATCGTAATCTTAGTGAGATAATATAAGAATATTTAGTAGAAAGAGTTACATAGTAACGGATATGAGCTGACTCAGCACTTTTTTAGGTGTTAAAGTTGCTTATATTCACGGGTGGGGATTTTCACATATTTATGGATATTTTGTAACACTGCTGAGAGAGATTTGTAATATTATCTTCCTTGAAAAATTTTTCTTCAATACCATGGAGTTTTTTTTGCTGTGGAAGTTGACGGAAGTGACGTCAAAGGAGAAATCTGGTAACGTGGTTTTTTGTATAGACAAATTCGTCTTTTGACGTCACTTCCGTC